>JAAGEH010000041.1:34627188-34647110 GCA_011751065.1 Lasiurus cinereus | reverse complement strand
TTCTGTCTTTTAGTTGTAGTTTTGAAATTGTTGTGCGAGGCAGCAGTGTAGGTGTTTACCTATGCCGCCATCTTGTATTCCTCTCCTGGAAATCTTTTAAAATGTTAGCCAAAGTTCATTTAAAATTGATGGCTGGAAACAGTGATGTAAATCCAGACAGCTATCTATGAAATCCTAGAATATTTTAACTGAGATGGTTTCAGACAATAGCTGTTTTGTCCAAACTTCAGAACAAAAAGTATATTTTCTTAAAAAAAAAATTGTGTGTGTGTGTGTGTGTGTGTGTGTGTGTGTATGTTTGTAAAACATGTACAACAGGTCTGATGTGAACAGTTGACCAGGCCACAAAGCACAATTTCAGGGGTTTCATTTACTCCTTTGGGTTGTACAATCTAGCAGCTCTTTGCATATAGTACACAATCCACAGGTTTAAACAAGTATATGTGGGAAGTTAGTTCCTGCCACCTTATCCCCTAACGGTCCTATCTAAGCATTAACTTGGTCTTTGGGTATTCTTCCCAAGATATTCTACATATGCAAATATTTACATAGGTATAGAATCTTTTTCTCCAACACAAATAAATAGTGGTATATTATAGACCTTGTACTGCTCCTTGCTTTCTTCACTAACAATGATTTTGGTGATTGTTCTGTATTAGTATATTTAGGGCTATCTCCTCCTTCTTTTTTTAACAGCTCAACAGTATTCCACTGTGAGAATGTTTAGAGCTCTTTCTTCAGAAGTAAGAGATTGTGGTGTTAGAAACAAGGAACAAAGTTTAAGAAGCATTAGGGTAAATTATGGTGTGGGCAGGCTGAATCTGAAAACTGGAAATACAAAACAGGAGCTGTGTGTGAAAGGAGTCAGGGTTAGAGAAATGGATTATTAAAACATATATATTTTTTATTGATTTCAGAGCGGAAGTGAGGAGAGAGAGATACAAACATCAATGATATCAATAATAAGAATCATTGTTGGCTGCCTCTTGCACACTAGGGATCCAGCTTGCAATCGGACATGTGTCTTGACGAGGAGTCAAATTGTGACTTCCTGGCTCATAGGTCAACACTCAACCTCTGAGCCATGCCGTCAGGGCCAGAAATGGATTTCTGAGTCGTCCAATATGGGCTAAATATTGACTGTGGGGAGAGCATAGGAAAGATAGAGATTTTCTTCCTTCAGCTTCTCCCCTTTCCTTTGTGTGGGGAACAGAGCTCACTTTTTTCATTTTTGTTTTGTTTTGCTTTTTGAGACTAGTGACAACTTCTTTTAATAGGCCAATCATTTTTATTCAGACACTAGAAGCCTGGTGCATGAATTCACCCTAATGGGGGCTGATTAGGGCCAGGCCAGTCAGGGGGAGGGGCTGCTCCCTGATTGGGCAGGTTGGCCAGCTACAGTGTACATCATAGCGACTGGTTGTTCCGGTCATTCTGGCATTCCAGTTGTTTGGCTTTTTATTATATAGATTACAGTTATGATCCTTAGCAATATATTAAAAATATCCCGAGTCAACAATGTATTTACACATCATCTAATGGCTCTAAAAATATTTAATTTCAATATATTCATAAAGAGAACTTTGGGGCTGATTTCAAGAAGGCTCAAATTCTACACATTTACTGGCCAAATTCAGTGATATTGAGCAATATAGATCACATTTCTTCTCAAAATACATTTGTGTATAAATACAATGAATTAATACTTGAATTAATTTTTAATTCTCAGATGAGAAACAAAGTAATACAAGAAAAGACAATTTATTCAGATACCTAAGATCTTTGTTTATGTTCCAACTCTAAAACATATATATGAATATTGCCTGACTGGTGTGGCTTAGTGGTTGAGCATTGACTTAGGAAACAGTAGGTCACAGTTTGATTCCTGGCATCTGATCAATGGTGTTTTTCTTTTATTGATGTTTCTATCTCTCTATTCCTTTCCCTTCCTCTCTCTCTCAAAATTAACAAAAACATATTTTTAAAAACTAGAACAAATATATGAATACCAACATATAGATACTTGAAAATACCTGGAAGATTGAAATGTTCCATTTTCAATTAAGATTGTTGTCACTGAAAAAAGAAAAAAGATCATTGCCATTGTGTATGGAGAACATTAAGAGGCAGCTTGTTCTCTCAGGAGGGAACTCACATTTATTGAGCTCAACAAATGATGCATAAAATCTGAACTCCAATATACTGATAAGAAACATATTGTTGTGTAAATCTTAGTTCCTGTATTAGCATAATAATGACTGCATTTTTCTCCCAATAGGTGGACCATATTTCTACCCATGTCCTACCTAGGACATAAAAATGTTTCGGTAAATTTAATCAGAATCAAGTCATAGAAATTTTTTTCTTGGGCACTCTCCCTCTTGGGAACATGCCAGTACCTTTCCTGTTTTCCTCTTCTTTCCCCAGGTGAGTCATCTTTACCTTTCTCTCTTTTCCTAAGCTCCAAATGACTGTCTTTTGCCTCTGTAACTTTTTTTTCTATCTCTGTAACTTTCTCTTCTAAGAAAAAGAAAAAAGGAAGAAATTGAGTGTGTGTGTGTGTGTGTGTGTGTGTGTGTGTGTTTCCAAAATAGAATTAAATAACTACAAGATCTCTGGAAAATTCTCAAGTACTTAGAAACTAAATAATATGCTGTGTATAACTATAGGTCAAAAAAATAAAGCAAAAGGTAAATTAGAAAGTATTTTGAATTGCATGAAAATGAAAACAATATGTCAACATTTATGATGCAACTAAGGCAATATTTAAAGGAAATTTATTTATTTAAAATGATTTTTATTTATTGATCTTAGTGGGAGAGAGAGAAACATCAATTTTTTGTTTCACTTATTTATGCATTCATTGGTTGCTTCTTGTATGTGCTCTGACCAGGCACCAAACTTGCAACCTTGGTGTACTGGTATGATGCTATAACCAACTAAGCTACCCAGTCAAGGCAAAGTAATTTTGAAAAAGAACAAAGTAGGAGGACTCACACTTCCCAATTTCAAACTTATTACAAGGCTACAGTAATCAAAACAGAGCGGTACTAACATAAGGATAGATATACAGGGATAGAATTGAGCAACCATAAATAAACCCATATGTTTATATTTAATTGATTTTCAACAAGAAATAATTTATCACTCAATGAGAAAAAAACAGTATCTTCAACAAATGATGCTGGGACAACTGGATGTCCAAATGCAAAAGAATAAAGTTGAATAATTACCTCAAACCATAGATAGAAATGAACTCAAAATGGATTAAAGACTTAAATATAGAACAAAAGTATAAAACTCTTATAAGAAAACATAGGGCTAAATCTTCAAAACCCTGGATTTGACAATAGTTTTTAGATATGACACCCAAAGCACAAGTAACAAAAGAAAAAAAAATAGATAGATTGGTTTCATCAAAATTAAAAGTTTTTGTGCATCAAAGGACACTAGTAAGAGAGTGGAAAAAGACAACTCATAGAATAGAGAAAAATTTGAACTCATATATCTGATAAAGGACCAGTAGTTAAAGTATACAAACACCTCTTACACTAACAACAGAAAGACAAACAACCAAATTAAAAATGGGGCCCTAAAGAAAAAAGAAAAAATAATAAATAAAACATCTAAAAAGTGCTCATAATATGTTGTTTTAAAAAGTTATCAAATAATGTATACCGCATGATTTCATGTGTTGTAGATATAGATGCTGAGATAGATTAATAGATCAATCTATCAATAAATTGATGTATAGAGTAGATATAGATATATTTGAAGATATAAATGTATAGAAATATATGTAGCTCTAAAAGTTTATATGTATAGTATTCTATATGTTTATATCTAGGTAAAATGTTAATAAAGATGGAATTTAGGGTGATTTTATTTATTTATTATTTATTATTATTTTTTTAAAATTAAACCTTTATTATTCAGATTTTTACATTTGTTTCTCTTTTTCCCCTCCATAGCTCCCCTCCACCCGGCTCCCACCCCTTCCTCTAACCTTATCTCCCTCCCGTTGACCTCATCCATAGGTGTATGATTTTAGTCCAGTCTCTCCCTGCACTCTCCTCACCACTTCCCCCTGAGAATTATCAATCCACTCCCTTTCTGTGCTCCTGATTCTATTATATTCACCAGTTTATTCTGTTGATCAAATTTTTAATTCACTTAATTTTTAGATTCACTTGTTGATAGATATGTATTTGTTGTTCATAATTTTTTGGCTTTTACCTTTTTCTTCTTCCTCTTCTAAAAGAGTACCTTTCAGCATTTCATAGAATACTGGTTTGGAGTTGAAGAACTCCTTTAGCTTTTTCTTATCTGTGAAGCTCTTTATCTGCCCTTCAATTCTGAATGTTAGCTTTGCTGGATAGATTATTCTTGGTTGTAGGTTCTTGCTATTCATCACGTTGAATATTTCTTGCCACTCCCGTCAGGCCTGCATCGTTTCTGTTGAGAAATCAGCTGACAGTCGTATGGGTGCTCCCTTGTAGGTAATGAACTGTTTTTCTCTTGCTGCTTTTAATAGTCTCTCTTTGTCTTTTGCTCTTGGTATTTTAATTATGATGTGTCTTGGTGTGGTCCTCTTTGGATTCCTTTTATATGGGGTTCTGTGTGTTTCCTGGACTTGTAAGTCTATTTCTTTTACCAGATGTGGGAAGTTTTCAGTCATTATTTCTTTAAATAGGTTTTCAGTATCTTGCACTCTTCTTCTGGCACCCCCACAATTCTGATGTTGGTACGCTTGAAGCTGTCCCAGAGGCTCCTTACATTATCTTCACATTTTTGGATTCTTTTCTCTTCTTGCTTTTCCAGTTGAATGTTTTCTGCTTCTTTATATTTCAAATTTTTGACTTGATTCTTGCCTTTCTCTAGTCTGCTGTTAGGACTCTGTATATTTTTTATTTCAGTCAGTTTATGTTTAATTTCTAGTTGGTCCTTTTTCATCTCTAGTTGGACCTTTTCCATGTCTAGTTGGCTCTTTTGCATCTCTAGTTGGTCCTTTTTCATCTCCTCTTGGCTCTCACTAAGTTTATCCAACTTTTCTAGAATATTCTTGAAAAACCTTATAAGCGTGGTTTTGAACAATATATCCAGTCGTTTCTTTTCCTCCATTTCTTTTGTTTGTGATCCCTTCCCTTGTCTTGGCATTTTCACTATGCCGAGAGAACTTCTGTGTTGTATTCATTCTTATGATACAAGACTTGCAAAACTGCAAAAGCCTCTCTGGTGAGCTTGGGATGGGTGGAGTCTCAGGGCTTAAGGGACTGCCTTGCCTTGCAGTCGGCCCCGCCCTCCACGGCCCCTGGGTCTCACGTGACTGGGTAATCGCTGGATCGGTCTGTGTGTGTGTGTGTGTGTGCGCAGGTGCTCTCTCTCGCAGTGCCTCTAGACTGCTGACTTGCGATTCCCCTGTGCTCTGGGACCATATGAGTCTGGGTCCCTAGGGTTTCGCCTGAAACGGGGGTTTAGTGAAGTTAGAAGTGGCACAGTTGGGAGGATCTGTCTCCCGCCCAGCTGTAAAAGCCAGTGGCACAATCAGTAGTCGGTCTTCTGCGCTCAGTGCTGTGCGCACCATCAGACTTCTGATCTTTTGCGACTCCCCTAAATTTCTGTGCATTTCTTCCTTTTCACAGTCCAAACTCCCCCCGTATGAGTTTCAGCTGGACCTGGGGTTTAGTATTGTGGGATAAGGGGTTCAATGCAGTTGGGAGTCTCTGTCTCCCTCCTGCCAGAGAAAGCCAGCCAGGTACTCCTGCACCCGCTTTCTCCACGCACGCATCTCTGTACCTCTGCTTGTTGTAGCTCCTCTGGGTCTCTGTGAGCCTCTCTCTTTCCTTCTAATTGTAGAATTTCCACTCAGCCAGCTTTCCTATGGTTCTGGATGACGTCTGTTCTGTCTTTTAGTTGTAGTTTTGAAATTGTTGTGCTAGGCAGCAGTGTAGATGTTTACCTAGGCCGCCATCTTGGATTTTCTCCTAGGGTGATTTAAAAAAAAATGGGGCCCTAGCTAGTTTGGCTTAGTGGGAAGAGTGTTGGCCTACAGACTGAAGGATTCTAGGTCCTGGGTTCAATTCTGCTCATGGGTATGTACCCCAGCTGTAGGCTCAATCCCCAGCCTTGGTTGGGACATGTGGTAAGGCAACCAATCAATGTATCTTTTTCACATCGATGTTTCTCTCTTTCTCCCTTCCACTCTCTCTAAAAATCAATGGAAAAATATCCTCAGATGAGGATTAAAAACAAATTTTTATTTATTTATTTAAAATATATATATTTTATTGATTTTTTTTTACAGAGAGGAAGAGAGAGGAATAGAGAGTTAGAAACATTGATGAGAGAGAAACATCAATCAGCTGCCTCCTGCGCACCTCCCCCAGAGAATGTGCCCGCAACCAAGGTACATGCCTTTGACTGGAATTGAACCTGGGACCCTTCAGTCTGCAGGCCAGCGCTCTATCCACTGAGCCAAACCAGCCAGGGCAAAAAAAAAAAAACAAATTTTTTTTTTAAACATATATTTTATTGATTTTTTTACAGAGAGGAAGGGAGAAGGGACAGAGAACCAGAAACATCGATGAGAGAGAGACATCGATCAGCCGCCTCCTGCACACTCCTCAATGGGGATGTGCCCGCAACCAAGATACATGCCCTTGACCGGAATCGAACCAGGGACTTTTCAGTCCGCAGGCTGACACTCTATCCACTGAGCCAAACCGGTTTCGGCAACAAATTTTTTTTTTAAATGGACAAAAGACTTCACTGAATATTTCTCAAAAAAGGCATATACATGTCAAATAAGCATATGAAAAGATGTTCAACATTATAGTCATTTGGCAAATGCAATTCAAAATCCCAATGAGATCCCACTTCATTTCTACTAGGATGCAACAATGTAAAAAAAATAATAATAAAAGGAAAATAACAAGGGTTAGTTCGCAAGGTTGTAGAGAAAATGGAATCTTTATACATTGCTTGTGGTAATGTAAAATGGTGCTGCTGCTGTGGAAAACAGTTTGTAGTTCCTCAAAGTTTAGCGTGAAATTACCAGATGTGCCCTAGCAGGTGTGGCTCAGTTGGTTGGGCGCCATCTTGTGCACCGAAGGTCACTGGCTCCATTTCCTGTAAGGGCACATGCCTGGGTTGTGGACTCCATCTCCTATGAGGGGCATGCAGAAGGTAGCTTATTGATGTCTCACTCTCATATCCGTGTTTCTTTCTCTCTTTCTCAAAATAAATAAATAAATAAATAAATCTTAAAAGAAGAAAAAGAATTATCAGATGACCCAGAAATTCCTCTCCTAAGTATAATATACTCAAAAGAATTGCAAACAGATCTTAAAACAAAAAACTTATATATGAAGATTAACCAAAGAACTTATATGCATATAAACCAAACCCAAGGACACAGACAATAGTATGGGGAAGGCTTGGGTGTATGTGGGGGGGGGGGGAGTGTACTATAAATCTACTTTTGTCCTGACTTATATATATTGGAATATTATTCAGCCATAGAGGAATAAAGTATTGATACATGGTACAATATGAATAAACTTTAAAAACATTATGTTAAGTAAAAGGGGCTAGACATAAAAAGCCACATAGTGAATATTTCTACTTATATGAAATATCCAAAAGAGGCAAATTCATAGAGACAGAAAGTTTAGCAGATTAGTGGCTGCCAGAGGCAAGCAGGAAGGAGGGGTGGGGAGTGACTATTTAATGGGTACAACTTTGAGATAATGAAAATGTCCTGGAACTAGATAGTAGTGATAATTGATAGTGATAAGTTTAAAATAAAATGTGTATGACATGTACACCAAAAACTACAAAATACTGCTAAGAATAAATAAAGACCTAAGTAAGTGGAGAGAAATAATGAGCTTGTAGATTAAAAGATTCCATATCTTTAAGATGTTATTTCTCTCCAAGCCAGCGTGACTCAATACTTGAGCATTGACATGGAGGTCACAGTTCGATTCCAGGTCAGGGCATATGCCTGGGTTGTGGGCTTGATCCCCAATGTGGGGCATGTAGAAGGCAGTCGATCAATGATTCTCTCTCATCACTGATATTTCTCTCTCTCTCCCTTCCTCTTTGAAATCAATAAAAAAATATATATTTTAAAAGATGTCATTTTTTCTAAAAATGATCTATATATTCAATACAAATTTTCTTAGCAGCAGAACTACTGACAGATTGGATTAGATAATTCTTTGTTATGAGAGGCTATCCCATGCATTGTAGAATATTTAGCAGAATCCCTGACCTCTGGCTACTAGATTCAAGTAGCCACTCATGGCTGAGACAACAAAAATGTCTTTAGACATTGCATAATACTTCTTTTTTTAAATTTAATAAATCTTTATTGTTCAGATTATTAAAATTGTTCCTCTTTTTCCCCCACCTAGCTGCCTTCCACCAGATTCCCAACCCACTCTCTGCCCTTACCTCCCCCTCTTGTCCAGTCTCTTCCCGCATCCCCCACACCACTTTCTCCCCCAAGAATTGTCAGTCCTCTCCCTTTCTATGCCCCTGATTTTATTATATTTACCAGTTTAATCTGTTCATCAGATTTTGTATTCACTTGATTTTTAGATTCACTTGTTGATAGATATATATTTGTTGTTCATAATTTTTATCTTTACATTTTCCTCTTCCTCCTCTTCCTAAAGAATACTTTTCAGCATTTCATATAATACTGGTTTGGTATTGATGAACTTCTTTAGTTTTTTCTTATCTGTGAAGCTCTTTATCTGCCCTTCAATTCTGAATGATAGCTTTGCTGGGTAGAGTAATCTTGGTTGTAGGTTCTTGCTATTCATCACTTTGAATACTTCTTGCCACTCCAGTCTGGCCTTCATAGTTTCTGTTGAGAAATCAGCTGACAGTCGTATGGGTACTCCCTTGTAGGTAACTAACTGTTCTTCTCTTGCTGTTTTAATATTCTCTCTTTGTCTTTTGCTCTTGGCATTTTAATTATAATGTGTCTTGGTGTGGTCCTCTTTGGATTCCTTTTGTTTGGGGTTCTGTGTGCTTCTGGGACTTGTAAGTCTATTTCTTTCACCAGGTGGGGGAAGTTTTTAGTCATTATTTCTTCAAATAGGTTTTCAGTATCTTGCTCTCTCTCTTCTTCTGGCACCCCCATAATTCAGATATTGGTATGCTTGAGGTTGTCCCATAGGCTTCTAAAACTATCTTCATATTTTTGGATTCTTTTTTCTTTTCCAGTTGGGTGTTTTTTGCTTCTTTGTATTTCAGATCTTTGATTCTTTTCTTTTTTTCAATATATTTTATTGATTTTTTACAGAGAGGAAGGAAGAGGGATAGAGAGTTAGAAACAATGAGAGAGAAACATTGATCAGCTGCCTCCTGCACATCCCCCACTGCAGGGGATGTGCCTGCAACTAAGGTATATGCTCTTGACTGGAATCGAACCCAGGACCTTTCAGTCCGCAGGCCGATGCCCTATCCACTGAGCCAAAGCAGTTTTGGCAGATCTTTGATTCTTGCGGTTCTCTAGTCTGCTGTTGGATCTCTGTATAATATTTTTATTTCAGTCAGTTGTATGTTTAATTTCTAGTTGGTTCTTTTTCAATCCTTGAGGGTCTCGCTAAATTTATCGGCCTTTTCTAGGAAATTCTTGCAAAACCTTATGACCATGATCTTGAACTCATATCCAGTCATTTGCTTTCCTCTATTTCTTTCATTTGTGATCTATTTCTTTCTTTCAGCATTTTCGCTGCTTCCCTGAGTTGGTAGAGTAGCTTTGTGTGGTAGGTGTCCTAAAAGACCCAGTGGCTCAGCCCCCCCAGTTACCTGAGGTGGACACTCTTGGTGCTACCCTTTGTGGACTGTGTGCTGAGACAACAAAAATGTTAAGTCTTGATTGTTATTGGTATCACTGGGAGGAATTGATTTCCAGGCCAATTGGATGTGAAGATCAGCTGTGTTTATGCTGGGAGAACTTTTGTGCTGGAGACACCCTTATGAGACAAGAGTTGGAAAATTGCAAAAGCCTCTGTGCTCAGCTTGGATAGGACGAAGTCTCAGGTCAGAGCAGACAGCCTTGGCTTCCTGTCAGCCCTGCCCTACGAGGCCCCTGGTTCTCAGTGTCCTTCAGTAATTACTGCAAGCACCTCTGAGAGAAAGTTGCCCTTGAGTTTCTCCCACTGCCAGACAGTCCAGTTTCTCCCTGAATGAGTTTGGGTCCCTAGAAACTTACCTGAAATTGGAGTTCAGTGCAGTTGGGAGCTTCCGTCTCCCTCTCACTTTAAAAAGCCAGCCATACACTCAGCCACCCATGCACTCAGCAGTCAGTCCTCTTTGCACGCGCGAGCCTCCAGACCTCTGCCTTCCACAGCTCCCCTGAGTCTCTATGTGCTTTCTCTTTTCCTAACAGTCCAGATTCTCCCCGAATGAGTTTGGCTTCCCAGAGTCTTGCCCGGGACTGGAGTTCAGCGCAGAAGGAGCTTCCGTCTTCCTCACACTTTAGAAAGCCAGCCGCGCACTCAGCCGCCCATCCTTTCGGAGTACAAGTCTCCATACCTCAGCCTTTTGCAGCTCCTCTGAGTCTCCGTGAGCCTCTTTCTTTCCTTATAGTTGTAGAATTTCCACTCAGCCAGCTTTTCTGTGATTCTGGATGGTGTCTGTTTTTCTTTTAGTTGTAGTTTTGATATTGTTGTGCAAGGCAGCAATTTAAGTGTTTACCTATGCCGCCATCTTGGTTTCTCCAACATTGCTTAATATTTCTTTCAGTAGTTAAGAACCACTGATTTGGCTAAATAAATAAATAATTGGAGCTACTTTAAAATGAAGACAGAGCTGCCATGTCAGAAGACTGACTCATACCTCTGTAATGTTAAAACAGGGCAAAAGAACCTTTGAGTTGGGGCTAAAACAACCTGTGCTCCAAAAAACTGTTTGCAAAAAAAGCAAGAAAGCAGGTATTATGACTACCAGACTGAAAATTATAAACATTGTTCAAAATTGACATCACTATGTTATGTTATTGCACTAATAGAAATGCTTTCCTTCTATCGACACAATTGTTCCTTTCCTTTCTCATAAATATCCATTCTTTATCTTCTAATCAGAACACAGCTTCTGCCTAAATCAGTGCATGCTGAATAGCTATTTTTATTAATCTCAAATAAATGCTTGTTGATTCTCATTTTGAAAAGCCTTTTTATTTTTAGGTTATCACATCCAATGCAATTCCAATTAAAATTCCACTTGTAGAAATTGGCAAAGTGATTCTAAAATTTAGATGGAAATGCAAAAGATCTAGAAAAGTCAAAGCAATTTTGAAAAAAGAAAATAGTTGGAGGACTATATTTATAAGCCTGTTTCCAAGACTTACAAAGCTATAGAAATCAAGACATTGTGATACTGGTAAAAGATGATCAATGGAACAGAATAGAGTACAAAAATAGGCCCACAGAATTAGGACTAATTAATTTTGACCAAGTTTCCTAGGTTAGTCAATAGGCGAATAAATACATTTTTTCAACAAATGATATTAGAATAATTGGATATGGACATGCAAAGGACAAAATTAACCCCAATTTTTACTTCTCAGCATGTAAAATATTACTGTAAAATGGATCATAGACTTAAATGTAGGAGCTATTATAAAGCTGCTAGAGGTGGAAAAAGAGAATCTTAGTGACCTTGTATAAGGCAAAAATTTCTTTTTAAAAAAATATATTTTATTGATTTTTTACAGAGAGGAAGGGAGAGGGATAGAAAGTCAGAAACATCGATGTGAGAGAGACATCAATCAGCCGCCTCCTGCACGCCCCCTACTGGAGATGTGCCCGCAAGCAAGGTACATGCCCCCAACCGGAATCGAACCTGGGACCTTTCAGTCCGCAGGCCGACCCTCTATCCACTGAGCCAAACCGGTCTTGGCAGGCAAAAATTTCTTAAATATAACACCAAAAAGAACTATAAAAGAAAAAAGTTGATAAATTAAACTATATAAGTTTTCTAAGGCTGCCATTACATTACCCCAATGTATTTTTTTCACATTTCTGGAAGTTAGAACTCCAAAATCAAGGTGTCACACTCCCTTTGAAGGCTCCAAGGGAGAATCCTCCCATATTTTTTTCTAGCTTCTGGTGGCTCTTGGTGTTCCTTGGTAGCATGTGATATTGTGATTTATAATAAGAAATATAGGCCTTGGCCAGATAGCTCAATTGGTTAGAGTGTCATCCCGATAAGCTAAGGCTACAAGTTTTATTTCCTATCAAGGCACATATAAGAAACAAATAATTAATGCATAATAAGTGGAACAACAAATAGATGTTTCTCTGCCTTTTCTTTCTTTCTCTCTTCCCCCTTCCTCTCTCTCTAAAAATAGAAAAAAAGATATATGTGGTCTTAGTCCATTCCAAAACTCTTGGGATGTCCTAAGTGCAAGGAACCTGTGTTTTGTTATGTTCATAAAGTGCAAGGAACCTGTGTTTTGTTATGTTCATAAAGTGCACCTAGGAATGAGGGCTGGTTGCCAAGAGAACCAACCTGTGATTAGAAGATTGGAAATTTTAGCTGCAACCCCACTTCAAGGGAGGGGAGAGAGGCTGGAAGTTGAACTAATTGACAAAAGCTGATGATTTAATCAATCATGCCTACGTAATGAAACCTCAATAAAAACCCAAAGGGAAGTGTTGGGGAACCAGAATGTTTCCACATGCCACTGTGCCAGGCCCCAAGATCCATGAGGACAGAAGCTCATTTGTTCAGGACCTCATCCTGTGTATCTCTTCATCTGGCTATTGATTTGTATCCTTTAATCCTTTTCAGTAAACCAGTAATCTACTGTGTAAAGGTATTTCCTGAGATCTGTGAGCTCTTCTGGCAAATTAATTGAATCCAAAGATGAAGTTGTGGAATCTCCAATTTACAGCCAGTTGGTCAGAAGCAAAAGTAAAAACTTGGACTTGCAATTGGCATCTGAAGTTGAGGGAAGTCTTGTGGGACTATGAAATTTGATGTTATCTCTGTGTAGATAGTGTCAGAATCTAGTTGAATTGTAGGACATCCAGTTTGTGTGAGAGAATTGTTTAGTGGTGAGGATGAAAACCCCACATACTAGAATTGATACCAAAACCTATTTACTGCATAATTGCAATCTCTGCCTCCATCTTCACATGCTTTCTTCTCTGTGACTCTGTTCATCTTTCTCTGTTTCATAAGGTTAGTATTACTGGATTTACGGTATACTCTAATCCAATGGTTCTCAACCTTCCTAAGGCTGTGACCCTTGCATACAGTTCCTCATGTGGTGGTGACCCCCAACCATGAAATTTTGCTACTGTTATGCATCGTGATGTAAATATCTGCATTTTCCAATGGTCTTAGGCGACCCCTGTGAAAGGGTCGTTCGACCCCCAAAGGGGTCGTGAACCACAGGTTGAGAACCACTGCCCTAATCTAATAGGATCTCATCTCAATCCTTACCTTAAATTACATCTACAAAGATCCTATTTCCAAATGAGATCAGTTTCTGAGGTTCTGGGTGAACCTGAATGTTGGAGGAATAACATTCAATCCACTACATGGAGTTCATCAAAATTAAAAATGTTTGCTCTTCAAAAGAAAAAGCAATCCAGAGACTGGGAGAAAATATTTATGAAGCACATATCCAACAAAGGGCTTGTACCCAGAATATATAAAGAATTCTTACAACCCTATAATAATAAAACAAACAATCCAATTTAAAAAGTGGGTAGCCCTAGCTGGTTTGGCTCCGAGGACAGAGTGTTGGCCTGCAGATTGAAAGGCCCCAGGTTCGATTCTGGTCAAGGGCACATACCCGGGTTGCAGGCTCAATTCCCCAGGAAGGGGTGTGCAGAAGGCAGCCAATCAATGATTCTCTCTCATTGATGTTTCTATCTCTCTCTCCTTTTTTCTCTGAAATCAATAAAAATGTATTTAAAAAATAATAAATAAAATAAATAAAACATGGCTCAGTTGGTTTGATTCCCAGTCAGGGCACATGCCTGGGTTGTGGGCTTGATTTCCAGTGTGGGATGTACAAGAGGCAGCTGATCAATGATTCTTTTTCTACATTGATGTTTCTCTCTATCCCTTCTTCTCTGAAACCTATAAAAATATATTTAAAAATAAATAAATAAATGAGTAAAAGATTTGAATAGATAACTGTACCAAATTATACAGATGGTAAATATTCTCATGAAAACATACTCAACAATGTTAGTCATTAGGAAAATGAAAATTAAAACCACAATGAGATACCATTACATACCCACTAGAATGATTGAACTTAAAGGACTGTAATTTAAAATATTGGTGGGAATGCATAGCATCTGGAACACTCATATATTGCTGCTGAGAATGCAAAATGGTATAACTATTTTGGAAAACAGTTTGACAGTTTCTTATAAAAATTAAATATAGCCTAGCCAGTGTTGCTCAGTGGTTGAGCATCGACCTATGAACCAGGAGGTTAGGATTTAATTCCTGGGTCAAGGTACATGCTTGGGTTGCAGGCTTGAATCCTAGTAGGAGCCATGCAGGAGGCAGCCCTTTGGTGTTTCTCCCTCTCTTTTCCTCTCTCTAAAAATCAATAAAACATATTAAAAACAATATATAATTGGGAACAGTGACATAGGAAGGACTTAGGATCAAAGAAGCAACAGGAGAGAGCCTAGGTGGGGCTGCTTTGGCTCTCTAGAAAGTCAGAGACAAAGGGCCTTGGAGACAGATTAGGGCAGTGGTCAGCAAACCACGGCACGAGGGCCACATGCAGCTCTTTGGCCCCTTGAGTGTGGCTCTTCCACAAAATACCATGGCTGGGCGAGTCTATTTTGAAGAAGTGGCATTAGAAGTTTAAGTTTTAAAAATCTGGCTCTCAATCAAAATTTCAATCGTTGTACTGTTGATATTTGGCTCTGTTGACTAATGAGTTTGCCGACCACTGGGTTAGGGGATTAGCCCTGGATGAGAGAGCTGCTGCTGCCCATTGGTCCCCTGATTGCAAGTCATCTAGTGGAGTCTCTTAGAGCTTAGGAGATAGATGCAGGCCTGAGAGGGAAGAAGAGGGAAAAGGGAAAGGCACTGGTATGCTCTCGGGAGGGAGAGTGTGCTGTGCTATAGCTATCTCATTGAATGACACACTGAATTTGAAAGAGATCACGTAAAACCTTGGTTTGTTTTAGCTAGTTCGTCATAAAAAATTTAGTCATACTAAAAAATATTTTAGTTACATCTAAAATAATAACGCACTTTGGTCAATGCAACATATTTTATGCTACTAATGACATGACTTTGGGATGAGTATTGAAAATAGGTAAAAAACAACAACATTGTATATAAGTATTGTTTCCTTAAGATAAATGCTTTCCTTGATAATTCTTAGAGGATGTAAGAAGCCTTATTTTCACCATCCTACTGGATTGTATATTTTATTGAGACCATAATAATATGAACCAAAATATTCCATTTCCTTAAAAAAATTTCTTACTCTGAAGTCCATAACATCACCTGTTTTCCTGAATCTCGTTTTGTTTTATTTTTGAATTTATTGATTTTAGAGACAGAGAGGAAGTAAGAGAGAGAGAAGGGGGCATCCATTCTTTGCTTCTTGTATGTGCTCTGACCTGGGATCAAACTCGAAACCTTAGCATATCAGATAATGCTCTAATCAACTGAGCTACCTGGCCAGGGCTAAAAATACACCATGTCTAAAGCAAAGTTTTACTCTTCAGAGAAGTATTTAAAAGATGAGACTGATTCCTTGTTAATTGTTGAAGGAGATTCCTCCTTTGTTTGATGCTCTGGTGTATATGATTCACCTGGTGGTGCCATAAAATAAAATTTGGGATGAATAATGGGTGTGCTTTTCTTTTTTGAAAAATTGGAGGACTTTCCCCAAGCAAGTTAATTTAGGAAAGAGGACTCAGAGAAATTGAGGATAGGAAAACTAATATCCTCAAAGTTATCCATAACTGAGCACATCTTGGAAAGCATTCTGTACTCCCAGAGGATGAGAACCCCCAATATGAAGACCACAGGTTGGACTAAAAAATGGCTTACTTTGGCTTAAGAAAACATTGCCATCTAGTAGCAACTACTTCAAGTTGTAGACACACAGACCTAAAGGTTTCCTTGACCTTTTGAAGGACACCTCTAAATCAGTCCCAAGTAACAAAATATCTTACATTTATACATTATACTTTACATTGTGCTTTCTAAATATACTAGAGGCCCAGTGCATGAAATTCATACACTTGGGGAGGTGGGGGGAGGAAGAAGGGGGTTCTTCAGCCTGGATTGCGAGAGGGAGCAGGCCAGGCTGAGGGACCCCACGGATGCATGATTGTTGCCAGGGAGGGACATGGGAGGTTGGCAGCTGGGGAGGGACTGTGGGAGGGCTTCAGGGGGTGTTCAGCTCAGTCCTGATTGGCTGGACCTCAACAGCAAGCTACTGGTTGGGGCGTCTTCCCCCTGGTGGTCAGTGTATATCATAGCAAGTGGTTGAGCTGCCTTAGCATATTATTAGCATATTATGCTTTGATTGGTTGAATGGCTGACTAGATGACCAAACACTTTTCATATTAGGCTTTTATTATATAGGATTGTTATTTCACATTTCAAGCAAACCCTTGAGGTGGTGATGCTATTTCCTTCTATAGATGAGGCATCTGAAGATTAAAGAATTTTATCCAAGATCATACTTTCATTTATTCACTCAAGATCCAATTATCAAGCACAATTATATGACTAGAATTATCCACAGCTTGGAGTAGGGGAATGGGTTATGAGTGAATTAAAAAACGACTGACACAATGTCCTTAAATCATTCACAATCTAGTGGGGACATAGCAATAGGGATGCTGGAATCAGAATTTGCATCAGGACTAATGTGTATCAGTGTTCTTGCTACTACATCACCGCATAGTAAATGTAAATGTCGTAAGGGTATTTGGATGAATCCTGGAATCCTTACAGTAGAGTATAGGGTCAGTCATGGGGAAAGGTGCTTTTCAAGCAAAATGACTCACTGAATTAAAAGGTTAACTAGACAGAGGGATCGCCCCTTCCAATCTGATGCTTGTAATCTGTTATTATTTTGCAAATCAGATTAAGAAATTTACTAAAAGGGTATTTAACCTTTTATATAACAATTCTCTGAGGAGTGTTATGAATATAAGAAACATTCAAACCTGTGAAGAATTTTTGTGAGTTTATTTGAACTAAACTGTTGACAACTGCCAGGAAACAAAAATCTCAACAGATTGAGACAATATTCTGGAGAATGGCAGTTTTGCACCTTATTTTATACATTACCATAAAAACAGATGATGCATGAAATCCATTGTAGATAGATAGGAAAGTAGAAGAAAGCAAAGGGTGGGAGGGACCTCTGGGATTGGATGAAAAGTAAAATAATAAATATATACATCTTTTACATAGGTTAGTACAGGATAGTTAACAGTTAACAATTAACATGTTCAAACAATAAATTTATGGTTTCCACCCTAGTGCATTGATTGAGTCCTGAGAGGTCTGGAAAAGGGGGAGTTTACCCTGACATTTCAAAGAAATGTTATCATAGATACAAAAGATAGTAAGACAGGCTTAATGTAAAGACTGACCTTTGTCAAGGGAGACTCTAGCCTAGGACATGACTACCTACCATAAATTGCTTTTAGTTAAAAAGGTTTAATTTCAGACCATTCTTGGTGGTCATTTTAGGTCTCTGAGTTTGCAAGGCCTTCCCTGAACTTGTCAGGTTTAGTAAGTGGCCCCTTTTTGTCCACAATATTTTGTCTGTTTTCTTTATTGTCTATCTCCTCCCACTGAAATGTAAGCTTTACGAGGACAAGTGTTTTGTTTCCTTGGCTCATTTCTGTATACTTAGCACCTAGAACAGGACTTGGCACATGGTAGGTGCTCAATAAATAACTGTGAATGAATTGAATGACAATTCTTTTCCTCTTTGTCTCATATGGCTATTCTCAGTAAACACAGCCAGACTGACCTGCTTTCTTGTTATTGCTAATTCTCTTCCTAGGATATTTTTTCCATTGATTTTTAGAGAGAGAGAGAAAAACAAAACAAAACATCAATGTGAAAGAGACACATCGATTGGTTGCCTCCAGAATGTGCCCCAACTGGGACAGGTATTGAACCTGCAACCCAAGTACATGCTCTTGGCCAGGAATTGAACCAGAGACCCTTTGGTTCATAGACTGATGCTCTAGCCACTGAAAAATACCGGCTAGGGCATGGTTTTCTTAGAGTCTGACAGTTTTACTTGGCTGTTCATGAAGCAGGACTGCTATGTGCCTTTGTTCTAGAAATAGACTTCAGGTCACCTTCTTAGGGCCCAAGCTTCTCTGCAATGGGAAATCAGGCATTTGCTAGGTATGTTAAATTACATTTCTTAGGTCTACAATGCAATGTCATTTGTTAATTCTCTTGGGTAAGATACTGGATAATGAGTTCAGGGTCTTGTTCAAATATCAGATTAGCTTTTCTCTATTCCTAACCACAAACTCCACCCTGTGATAAACTGGCTCTCTGGTCTGTACGCAGCAGATTTCACCATGGGAGGGTGAGACTGGAGGGAGTAAAGGTTCTCAAACTCATCTCATTCCTGGCTAAACAATGCCAAAGTCACCCCTGCTGGTATTAAGTCAAGGGCGGCAATGGTTTATGAAAAGAATAGTGTATAACTGTGAAGGGCTGGAAAAGTGCTGCTAAGTCACCAATTTCCGGTGAGAGCATGGGAGCTAGGAAGGAGCAAGGTCCCTCAGCCCAGTAATCTCAGGAGGCATTTATGATGGTCTACAGCATTACCCTGAAAGGAGCATGAAGAGTCCCTATGCTGCCCTTCAGAGGGAGGTAGGGTAGGGAATGGTAGCTAATACCCTCTCCCCACTCCCTGAGCAGCCAGCCTTTCCACAGCATTGCCTGCATCCTTGGTCGCCACTGCCTCACCTTCTAGTCACTACTTTTGGACTCACTACCTTTCTAGCTTCTTCCCATACCCTTTGTTTCTCACCATAGGCCACCTCATGCACATCTTTCAGTCCTTGAATGGGACAAGTATTTCCCACCCCAGACCTTTGCACATATTGTTCTATCTCTACTCCCATGAAAAAGACACTTAGCTAACATTATCTATTTAGCCTTTGGATTTTGACCTCTCCCTATCTTAGAGCTTCTGTTTTCACCTATTAAGTGATCCAAACTACTTTTGTCAATGTAATCAAAGCTGTGTCTGTTTCTAAATGTATAACGTAATGTAGAGAGAATTGTTATTTTGTGACTGAGTCTTCTGTCTTCCTATCCAAGACCCTGATGACCTTTCTACTTGTACATGTTTTCTTTTTTTTTTTTTAATATTTTTTATTGATTTCAGAAAGGAAGGGAGAGGGAGAGATAGAAACATCAGTGATGAGAGAGAATCATGGATCAGCTGCCTCCTGCATGCTCCCTACTAGGGATCGAGCCCGAAATCCCTAGCATGTGCCACTGACTGGAATTAAACCCAGGACCCTTCAGTCTGCAGGCCGATGCTCTATCCACTGAGCCAAAACAGCTAGGGAATGTTTTCTTTTTTTGTTCTTGAGGAATATTTTAAAATTTTCATTATATGAATTTCTTGGTAAGTTTAGTCTTGGGAATTTATATTTTTTGTTCTCATTGTAAATAGTGTCTTTTCCACACTATACCTAACAAGTTACTATTTGTGTACATAAGAGCTGTTGGTTTATATACATCAATTGAATTCTTTTTTAATATATATATTAATATAAGTATTTTCCATATATTTAATATATATATTATATATTAAGTATATATAATATATATATTATATATTAAGTATATATAATATATATTATATATTAAGTATATATAATATATATATTATATATTAA
>JAAGEH010000041.1:34582430-34620052 GCA_011751065.1 Lasiurus cinereus | reverse complement strand
CAAAAAATTATGAACAACAAATACATATCTATCAACAAGTGAATCTAAAAATTAAGTGAATTAAAAATTTGATCAACAGAATAAACTGGTGAATATAATAGAATCAGGAGCACAGAAAGGGAGTGGACTGATAATTGTCAGGGGGAAAGGGGTGAGGGGTGTACAGGGAGAGACTGGACTAAAATCATACACCAATGGATGAGATCAATGGGAAGGAGGGAAGGGCAAGAGGGAGGGATGGGAGCTGGGTGGAGGGGTGCTATGGAGGGGAAAAAAGAGAAACAAATGTAATAATATGAATAACAAAGATTTAATTAAAAAAGAAATGCTAGTAAAAATAAAAAATTAAAAAATAAACATACACTGACTGAAATAAAAAATATTATACAGAGACCTAACAGCAGACTAGAGGAAGGCAACAGTCAAGTCAAAAATTTGAAATATAAAGAATCAAAAACCACTCAACTGGAAAAGCAAGAGGAGAAAAGAATCCAAAAATGTGAAAAAAATGTAAGAAGCCTCTGGGTCAGCTTCAAGCGTACCAACATCAGAATTATGGGGGTGCCAAAAGAAGTGAGAGAGCAAGATACTGAAAACCTACTTAAAAAAATAATGACTGAAAACTTCCCACATCTGGTAAAAGAAATAGACTTACAAGTCCCGGAAGCACACAGAACCCCTTATAAAAGGAATCCAAAGAGGACTATACCAAGACACATCATAATTAAAATACCAAGAGCAAAAGACAAAGAGAGAATATTAAAATGTCAAGTGGAACAACAAGCAGATTTATTTCCACTGGGAGCAGCATCTCTCTCCTTTTAGAGCAATATTTCCCTCTTCCTCTAGAAACCAAATCCAAATGACCACATGGTTGGTTGAGAGGTGAGTACCCATTGTGGTAGAATGACCATTGTTGACCCAGGGAGGGCACATGTTTGAAGCCAGGCCAATCACAACCATTTCCCAGACTGTTCTTTTATTTTTTAATATGTTTTATTGATTTCAGAGAGGAAGGGAGAAGAAGAGAGAGCTATGAACATCAATGATGAAAGAGAATCACTGATCGGTTGTCTCCTGCACGCCCCACACGGGATCCAGCCCGCAAACCAGCATGTACTGTGACCAGGAATCGAACCGTGACCTTCTGGTTCATAGGTTGACTCTCAACCACTGAGTCACTGCAGCCAGGCAAATTAACTCTTTTTAAACTTATTTTGAAAGTAGGTTTATTAAAGCAAGGAACAGTGAAATAACAGAAAGACTTAGGGTAGAAGCAACAGGAGAGACTTTCAGTGGTGCTCTGCTTTGGCTCTCTAGAATGTTATAGGAAAGAAGTGAGCCACATTGAGCTTCCTGGACTTGCTGAGAAGTAAAAGTCACAGTAAAGGAGTCAAAGTGGGGCCGCTGTTAGCTCACTGAAAAATCAGAGAAAACAGGACCTTGGAGATAGGTTCAGGTGATAAGCCTGGAATGAGCTGCCACTGCCAAGTGCTCCCCTCTTTGCAAGTCTTGTAGGGACCCTTAAGTTTAGGAGGAAATTAAAGATGCATGCCTTAGAGGGAAGAAAGGCGTGGGCATGCTCCAGAAACAGCCTGCCTGCTGAATTAATTCTCTTAAAATTTTTTAAAATTAATTTTTAGAGAGAGAGAAAAAGAGAAGAGGAGGAAGAGAGAAGCATTGATTTGTTGTTTCACTTATTTATACATTCATTGGTGGATTCTTGTATGTCGCCTGACCTGGGATCAAACCTGCAACCTTGGCATATTGGAATAACTAACCAACTGAGCTACCCAGCCAAGGCAATTGAATTAATTCTTAAGTTAAATTCCTAGCAGTGGGAAAACTGAATCAAAGGATATGAACACTTGTGTGGTTTCTAACACTAAGTGAATATTTTTTTATATTTCAGGAAAAGTTTGCTTAGATGTTATGTTTAAAGAAAATGTCAGAGTCTTTAATGGTGAGAGACTTGCACCACCTCCTAAGTTCCTGCCACTTGGCCCTGCTTTCAGAACCAATTGCTGCTTGTTGCTTATCTAGCACACCTGGAATTAGGAAGAATGTGCTGTGTTTTTGCTCTGCCCAGGAATGGAGCTCCAGGGTAATGATGTAGGGTTCTCAAAAAAGAAAGGAAAGGCTGTAGAAGGAACTGAAAGCATAAGGAGGGGCTTTCAAAATATCAGGTTCTCCCTATCTACTGCTAGTTTCAGAATCTCATTAAGTTCAGCAACCCCCCCACCAAGAGATTCCATTAAAAAGTCCCTAATGAATTCTCTTATTATATCTTCCCAAATTACTTTGGATATTTTCTTCAAAGCATTTAATAGTATTGCAAATTATCTCTCTCTATATAAAAAGCTAATATGCGAATTGTTCCCTCAGGAGTGCAACGCTATGACGTGTGCTGACCACCAAGGGGTGGTGTGGAATGAAGGAAGGCCCTGGCTGCAGTTGGGAGGCCCCAATTGGCCTTGATCACTGAACAGGCCTAGGGACTCCACCTATGGATGAATTTCTTACACCGGGCCTCTAGTTAATTAAGTAATTCATTGTCCCATTTCTGGGAACTTAAGAATGAATTCTTGTCCTAGCTAGTTTGGCTCAGTGGATAGAGCATCAGCCTGTGAATTGAAGGGTCCTGGGTTTAATTCTGGTCAAGGACACATGCCTGGGTTGTGGGCTTGATCCCCAGTAGGGGGCATGCACGAGGCAGCTGATCAGTGATTGTCATCACTTATGGTTCTATCTCTCTGACTTTCTTCCTCTTTGAAATAAAAATATATTTTTTAAAAATGTCATAAGATTAGAAAAAAGAAGAATGAATTTTTAAAAGGGCATTAACTTAAGAATTCATTCAACAGAAGGAAAAAGCTACTTAAAATCATACTATCTAGAAGGCCCATGAGAGAACAGAGATGAGTGTCCTTTTACTTTACGGTTGTATTGTAAGCATTTAAAACAGTGCCTAACCCATAGTAGGCACTCAACAAATATTACTTGAATGAAAAAATAATCAAAATACCTAAATTATGCTCAACCACTGAGCCCTGCTGTCTGGGCTTAATGTTCTCTTAAAAATTTATAATTTGTGGCCCAGCCAGTGTGGCTCAGTGATTTAGCATTGACCTATGTACTAGGAAGTCACAGGTTACAGGCTCAATCCCCAGTGTAAAGCATGCAGGAGGCAGCACATCAATGATTTACTCTCATCATTGATGTTTCTACTTCTCCTCCTTCCTTCCTCTCTGAAATCAATAAAAATCGTTTTTTAAAAATTAATAATTGTAGATCATTGAGCAATTTTATAGGCCAGTCTCATTAAACTGGTTTAAAAAACATCAGTAA
This sequence comes from Lasiurus cinereus, assembly GCA_011751065.1. Classification (NCBI taxonomy): domain Eukaryota; kingdom Metazoa; phylum Chordata; class Mammalia; order Chiroptera; family Vespertilionidae; genus Lasiurus; species Lasiurus cinereus. The sequence continues at coordinate 34,616,704 of JAAGEH010000041.1, read as the reverse complement.
GATGCTCTTAGGGAAGTTTATTTGTTACCATTCTCCCAATGCTGATGTATATTGAAGTTACATAACTTTTCTGCATCTTTAAAAAAATATATATATATCCACATAAAAAGGTTAAGTAATTTACAGAGACTTTCTCTGACTGAGAAATTATTATGGCTCTTAATCACAGAATTAAAGAGCTCTACATTACAAATAGAACAAGGCAAAGAAAAACCAAGATGGCAGCATAGGTAAACACCAAAACTGCTGCCTTACACAACAATTTCAAAACTACAACTAAAAGACAAAACGAATATCACCCAGAACCACAGGAAGAAAAGAGAAAAGCACACTAAGATTCAGAGGAGCTGCAGGAGTCAGAGGTACTGAGACCCACTCACACACGCACGTGGAGAGGGAGAAACTGGACTGTCAGGAAAGAGAAAAGCACATAGACTCAGAGGAAAGCAGAGGTACCAAGGCGTGCACATGCACGTGGAGAGGGGGGGCAACTGAGTGGGAGGGAGACAAAAGCCCTTGACTGCGCTGAACTCCAGTTTTGGGCAAGACTCTGGAGACCAAGACTCATTCCGGGAGAAACTGGCAATGGGCAGAACTCAAGGGTGGCTTTCTCTTAGAGGTGCTTGCAGCGATTAACATGGGATACTGAGACTTAGGGGCCTATTAGGTCAGGGCTGATGGGAAACCAATGCTGTCTGCTCCACCCTGAGACTCTGCCCCATCCAAGCTGAGCACAGAAGTTTTTGCAAGTCTTATCTCATAAGGGTGTCTCCAGCACAGAAGTTCTACCAGCATAGACACAGCTGATCCTTACAGCCAACTCTCCTGGAAGTCAATTCCTCTCAGTGATACCAACAACAATCAAGGCTTAACTACAACAACACTGTGCACACAGCCAACAAAGGGGTCCACCAAAAGTGTCTACCTCAGGTAATTGAGGAGGCTGAGCCACTGGGCCCTATAGGAAACCTAGCACATAAAGCCACTCTATCAACTCAGGGAAGCAGCAAAAATGCAGAAACAAAGAACAGATCACAAGTGAAAGAAATGGAGGAAATAAGTAGGCCAAAACTTTAGAGGAACAGTTTAATGTTTCCCAATTATATTAGTATGTTAAGATTTTTTATGAATGTTTCTAACTCATAATACCCATCATTCAAGTTATAAATCAAATGATACATAAAATATATCAAAAAGAAAGAAAGAAATGTAGGAAAGCAAATAACTGGATATAGATTTCCAAACCACGGTTCTAAGGTTTCTCAAGAATTTTCTAGAAAAGGCCAATAAATTTAGCAAGACCCTCAAGGATATGAAAAAGGACCAACTAGAAATTAAACATAAAATGACTGAAATAAAAAATATTATACAAAGACCTAACAGCAGACTAGAGGAACGCAAGAATCAAGTCATAGATTTGCAATGCAAAAAAGCAAAAAACACTCAACCAGAAAAGAAAAAAGAAAAAGAATCCAAAATTATGAAGATAGTGCAAGGAGCCTCTGGGACAACTTCAAGCGTACTAACATCCAAATTATGGGGTGCCAGAAGAAGAGAGAGCGCAAGATACTGAAAACCTATTTGAAAAAATAATGACTGAAAACTTCCCCCACCTGGTGAAAGAAATAGACTTAGAAGTCCAGGAAGCACATAGAACCTCAAACAAAAGGAATCCAAAGAGGACCACACCAAGACACATCATAATTAAAATGCCAAGAGCAAAAGACAAAGAAAGAATATTAAAAGCAGCAAGAGAAAAACAGTTAGTTACCACAAGGGAGCACCCATATGACTGTCAGTTGATTTCTCAATAGAAACTATGTAGACCAGACGGGAGTGGAAATAAATATTCAAAATGATGAACAGCAAAAACCTACAACCAAGATTACTCTACCCAGCAAAGCTATCATTCAGAATTAAAGGTCAGATAAAGAGCTTTACAGATAAGAAAAAGCTAAAAGAGTTCATCACCACCAAACCAGTATTCTATGAAATGCTGAAAGGTATTTTTTAAGAAGAGAAAGAAGAAAAAGGTAAAGATAAAACTTATGAACAACAAAATACATATCTATTAACAAGTGAATCTAAAAATCAAGTGAATAAAAAAATCTGATGAACAGAATAAACTGGTGAATATAATAGAATCAGGGGGATAGTGTTATGCCCAGAGTTCAGGGTCCCTAATAATTAACCTCCAGGGAACCTTTTCCGATGCAAAAGCAAAGAGCCTTTATTCAAACCCGGCTTTGGCTCCCAGCCTCTTTCTGGCGCAGCAGAGAGAGGAGTGAGCTGGGGCAGAACAATGAGTTATATGGGGTAGGATATTGGGAGGGCTTAAGGAAGTGACGAGGGTTAGAGATTGGTCAGTTGAATTAGGGTCTTTATGTGGTTTAGCATAATTAGGACTCTCGCTGTGTTCCTAGAGCTTCATTGGTCCATTCAGGTGGTGGTTGGGGAAGTTAGGACATTGTTGGCACACCTGTGGCCACTCCCAGAAAAGCGAGAGGGTTTAGGCAGGCGGCCTAGCCCTATAAGACAAGATGGAGGAGAGTTCGTTTCTGCTTCATTCTTTCAAAACTACAGCCTCAGGGACCCTGACATAAATGAGGGGATTGAATTAAAAAGACTGTAATATTTTTTTCCAGCTCAGATAGTCAATAGTGCTTAACTGAAAGCACATTAGACTCTAGGAATAAGTGGCTGTGAACATGAAGAACTGGTTAATGCATTCATTGCTGTGGTGTCAGTGCAGTCTCCAGGACCATTACAGGGAAGTGGATGCTAAAATAGGAAGTTCAAATTTCACAACTTAAGTCATGATTGTTCTTCAGCTAAACAATTCAAAAGACTCTCACAGAACAGGTTTCAGTAAGGCCCACTTATATTTAAGGCCTACTGAGAAGAAAAGTGAAATGTGATGAAAGATACACTGAAATTAACCCAAAGCAGACCCTTTGCTATTTGCAAGGGTATATAGGACTACTATACTTACCAGCTTTGTTCTGTGACCTTATAAGTGTCTCTTGAGCTTATAGCACTCGATTTCCCCCTCAGATACATTTCCCCTGTATTGCTTATCTTGTACAATTAACTACTGTGTTACAGATGTATGAGCCAAAGCTAGTTTTATAAGAAACTCGAGTGAGAAGAAATCAATCTTTCAAAGTCCCAGAAGTCCCAAGATCATTAAGAAAGAGCTAAAGAAGTAGTTTCTGGCTTTTCACTTTTGATTTCCTTCTTAGTTTCAGTTTTCTTTTTCTGAACCTCCCAGAACTTCCATGGCATATATAGATGCTCATAAACGCAACAATGATGAATACTATGCTGTTAGAAAGGTCACAGTCCAAGCAGCCAACAGACACTGCCAGCCTGGCTTCTTAGTGGAAATTTACAAATGATAATGGGGCTGTCACTTTTGCTTTAAGAACTACTCCCACTTGGGGACCTGGAACTGTGGAGTTACCCAAACACCAAAAAGTAGTTAATGCTTTGATTTACTGAAAGGATCCCTATTCATAAAGTTCATTTAAGGTAATAAGTATATTCTACATATTATTACATTTTGGCAACCATATACACTTCAGTACTTATAAGTGGAAAGAATTAATTTTTGTTGAGTAACAAAATCATGGGCTAAGTTCATTACAGTAAGCCCAATATTAATGCATGTGCAAGCTTAAAATTCTAAGAATTGTTTTTTGGTTTCTCTCCTGGTTATGTGATTTTGTGTGTGTTTTGTTATGTAAAATTCAAGTCTAATGACTGTTTTGAAAAGATCTAGGCAAAAGGTCATGACAACAATTCAGCTATTTAGCACAACTCTGTAAACAAATCACCAGAGAAAGGCTTAAAGTGAGGTAATAATTCCAGCACATTGTCTGTGAATAAATACCAGGCATCTATAGACATGTTTAATTAATTCTTGCACTCTCTTCAAATACAAATTAACACAAAATTGCATTTTGTGACTTGAAGGCAATTGCCCACATGGCTGAGCTGTGTATCTCCAAGAGCTGTATAATTTAAGTGTGCATTTATGCACAGAACATACAAGACAATGCATATTTTGAAATGAACATTTATTTCACAGAAAAGGCAAATATAGTAGAACATAAAAGTTGGCAAGGGAGACACCAGACACAAGTCACAACAATACAAACCAAATTATGTTGTGCTAGAGGTGTAAACAAACTACTTTCCTTCCCTGCCCCTCCCCCCCAGCCCTTCCAACACCAAGGAGGGGCAATTTAAACCAGATGGGAGGAGAAGCTTCACTGGAAAGGGAAATGGCTCTGAGCTGTTCTGGGAAGATGAGTAGAAAAGTGAAATGTGATAAGTACAGTTTTGATTAATAGAGGAATGGGGAAAGGCATTCTGAAGAACCTCAGAGACAGGAGTGAAAAGCACTACCTATCTTGGGTAAGATGTGAACAGGAATAGTGGAAGGTGGGCTGGAATTGGGCTAGGAAATAATTTGAACAGTCTTGAATGTTGACCTAGTAAGAAAGTGTGAATCAATCAAAGAAAAAAATATTTTTCACTTTTGTGTCTTCATCTTTTCAAATTGAAAAATAAATACATAAATGTTATAAAAATGAAATACTATAAAAATAGTGAAAAAGACTGTGAGAAGTAGAAAGTCAGTCTTTCATAATTCCACAATTCTAGAGATAACCATATTAAGGCAAATGGATGTTACTTATATTTTAACATGTACTGTTAAATTGTCCCCCAAAGTTTGTATGGAGATGCAGGATGCTCCCTTGCTACAGGCTGGAGCTGGGGGAAGGGATGAAGGGGCCCTTTTAAAACTTAAAAACTCGGGTAAACCAAGATGGCAGCATAGGTATTTGTTTTAGTTAAGCCTTGATTGTTGTTGGTATCACTGCTGCCTTACACAATTTCAAAATTACAACTAAAAGACAAAACAGACATCATCCAGAACCACAGGAAGGCTGGTTGAGTAGAAATTCTACACTAGAAGGAAAAAGAAGAGCACATTGAGATTCAGAGGAGTTGCAGGAGGCAGAGGTACTGAGATGCACGCACCAAGAGGACTGGCAACTGAGTGCACAGCTTGCTTTCTCCAGGCAGGAGACAAAAGCTTCCAACCTCGCTGAACTCCAATTTTGGGTGAGACTCTGGAGACCAAGACTCATTCTGGGAGAAACTGGACTGTCTGGCAGCAGGCAGAACTTGAGGGCGGCTTTCTCTCAGAGGTGCATGCAATAATCACCGAGGGACACTGAGACCCAGGAGCTTATTAGGGCAGGACTGATAGGAAATCAATATTGTTTGCTCCACCCTGAGACTCTGCCCCATCCAAGCTGAGTACAGAGGTTTTTGCAAGTCTTATCTCATAAGGGTGTCTCTAGCACAGAAGTTCTCCCATCATAGACACAGCTGATCTTCACAGTCAATTGGTCTGGAAGTCAATTCCTCCCAGTGATGCCAACAACAATCAAGGCTTAAATACAACAAACTATGCACACAGCCCACAAAGGGGTGCACCAAGAGTGTCCACCTCAGGTAACTGGGGAGGCTGAGCCACTGGGCCTTCTAGGACACCTAGTACATAAAGCCACTCTATCAATTCAGGGAAGCAGTCAAAATGTGGGGACAAAGAAACAGATCACAAGTGAAAAAAATGGAGGAAATAAGTAGGCCAAAACTTTAGAGGAACAGTTTAATATTCCCCAATTATATTAGTATGTTAAGATTTATTATGAATGTTTCTAACTCATAATACCCATCATTCAAGTTATACACCAGATGATAAATAAAATATATCCAAAAAAATTAAAAAAAGAAAGAAAGAAATGAAGGAAAGAAAATGACTGGATATAGAGTTCCAAACCACAGTTATAGGGTTTTTCAAGAATTTTCTAGAAAAGAACAATAAATGTAGTGAGACCCTTGAGGATATGAAAAACGGACCAACTAGAAATTAAACATACACTGACTGAAATAAAAAATAATATACAGAGATCTAAAAGCAGACTAGAGGAATGCAAGAATCAAGTCAAAGATTTGAAATACAAAGAAGCAAAAACAATCAACTATAAAAGCAAAAAGAAAAAGAATTCAAAAATATGAAGATAGTGTAAGGAGCCTCTGGGACAACTTCAAGCATACCTACATCAGAATTATGGGGATGCCAGAAGAAGAGAGAGAGCAAGATACTGAAAACCTATTTGAAGAAATAATGACTGAAAACTTCCCCCACCTGGTAAAAGAAATAGACTTATAAGTCCAGGAAGCACACAGAACCTCAAACAAAAGGAATCTAAAGAAGACCACACCAAGACACATCATAATTAAAATGCCAAGAGCAAAAGACAAAGAGAGAATATTAAAAGCAGCAAGAGAAAAACAGTTAGTTACCACAAGGGAGCACCCATATGACTGTCAGTTGATTTCTCAATAGAAACTATGTAGACCAGATGGGAGTGGAAATAAATATTCAAAGTGTTGAATAGCAAGAACCTACAACCAAGATTACTCTACCCAGCAATGCTATCATTCAGAACTGAAGGGCAGATAAAGAGCTTCACAGATAAGAAAAAACTAAAGGAGTTCATCACCACCAAACCAGTATTATATGAAATATTGAAAGGTATTCTTTAAGAAGAGGAGGAAGTAGAAAAAGGTAAAGATAAAAACTATGAACAACAAATACATATCTATCAACAAGTTAATCTAAAAATTAAGTGAATAAAAAAATCTGATGAACAGAATAAACTGGTGAATATAATAGAATCGGGGCATAGAAAGGGAGAGGACTGACAATTCTTGGGGGAAAAGGAGTGTGGGGTGTGGGAAGAGACTGGACAAAAATCATACATATATGGATAAGGACAGTGGGGCAGGGGGTAAGGGCAGAGGGTTGGGTGGGAACCGGGTGGAGGGCAGATATGGGGGAAAAAAGAGGAACAATTGTAATAATCTGAACAATAAAGATTTATTCAATTAAAAAAATAAAACTTAAAAACTAAAAGAAAAAAAAAGTTTGTATGTATTAATACTTTCACCAATAGTGGAAGAGGCTGCTTGTTTTTCCTCATAGTTGCCAATATTGGGTATTTTCATTCTTTTTCATCTTTGCAATCTCATAGGAGAAAAATAACATTTCATCTTGGAGCTTCTTTTCTTTTTGTTATGGTCATTTGATCTCTTCATCCCTAATTTAAAATTTTCCCTTTATCATAATTCATCTGTGCATCCCCAGCACCTAGCACATAGGAGGCACTTAATAAATGAAGAAATATAATAGGTGGGAATGGATCATCACTGCTCTTTTTGAAAGGGAACATGGTATGATCAGATCTGTGTTTTAAGACCATAGTTCAGATGCAGTAGGAAGAAAAAACTGAGAAGAGAAAGCTACTAAATTCAGTCTAGTCAGAAAATCATTCAAGTATTCCAGGCAAGAAAATGACAAATGCCTTACCTAGTGAGGATGAAAAATGGGAATGGATATGGAGCATCACAGGGATGGAATTGAGAGACTTGGTATCCACTTAAGCAGGCAAGAAGATGAAAAGTAAGGAGATGTTAAAGAAGACTAGAGCCCTAGCTGGTTTGGCTCAGTGGATAGAGTGTTGGCCTGTGTACTAAAAGGTCCCAGGTTTGATTCCAGCCAAGGGCACAGGCCTGGTTTGCAGGCTTGATCCCCAGTAAGGGTGGTGCAGGAGACAGCTGATCAATGATTCTCTCATTATTGATGTTTCTATCTCTCCCTTCCCCTTCCTCTCTGAAATCAATTGTGTGTGTGTGTGTGTGTGTGTGTATGTGTGTATATATATATATAAACATATATATATATATATATAAAAGTGGAGTTTCTAGCTTGGGTGCTTGAATGAATTTTCATACAGTTAATGAGACTATGGAACCCATAATGAGGAATCATTTGCTTTCAGAGAGTTCTGAATGAGTTCAGTTTATTTGTTATGTTCCACCTGCCTGCTCCTACTCTGCTCTTTGTGGCCTTGTTCTCATTTCCTTTTTATCTGGTTCTACCGTTGTCCTGAAATTGTTCTTCTGAAAGATTGACTTTAAGATTGTTAAATCTAAGAGTCATTCCTTGGTTTCTTTGACCTCTTGCAGCATTTGACATTGTTGACAGTTCTCTTCCCTTAGGTTAACTGTTGTCAGTCTCCATCTCTTCTGCTTTTTCTATTTCCTGGAATGCTTCATATATTTCTTTCTTAGCCTTTCCTTTATTCTTTTCTCTAGTTCTTCCAACTCATGTTTTAAAAACTTATTCTCAATTATGACATTCTAACTTGCACTGCAATAACTTGGGTGTTTGTTTCATTTACACCACTGTTTCCTGAAGTGTGTTCCATGGAAGAGAAGTTCTTTGGTTTTTTAATAGATGCTATGTAAAGAAAGCGTTCTTTAAAAAAAAAAAAATAAATTCTATAAATATATATATATATATATATATATTGATATTTTTTACAGAGAGATGGAGAGGAATAGAGTTAGAAACATTGATCAGCTGCACATCCCCCAGTGGGGATGTGCCCACAACCAAGGTACTTGCTCTTGACCAGAATTGAATCTGGAACCCTTCAGTCCACAGGCCAATGCTCTATCCACTGAGTCAAACCACTTAGGGCTAAAGAAAGAGTTCTGTGTTCAAATACTTTTACGAAAACACCAGAATAAACATTGCTCTAAGCTGGCAGAACATCTTAGAGCAATTAACATGCCAATGAGAATTATTAATCACCTACAGAAGGAATGATATACAATGTCTCCCTCATGTCTTTGATCATAGAACCTTATTTTTGAGTTGCATTTTTTCTGAAAGACATACTTTAGGAAATATTATACTAGACCATATGCTGTTTGAAAGCTGAGACCTATTTATCTGTATATTTCCTAAAGAACTCTGAAGAATGTTTTGATCCCAGTACGTATCAATAGGTAGAAATTATGTTGAAGGCATTTCAAGTGCAAAATGGAAAAGACAGGAAAATATTAGTCATGTTTAGGAGTATTTAGCTTATTTTAGTCATAAGGGATAAGAAAGATTACTATGAACAATTATATGCTAACAAATTAGATAACTTATATAAAATATGTAAATTCCCCCAAAAGACACAAACTACCAAAACTAACTCAAGAAGAAATAGATAATTTGAATAGATTGAATTAGTAATTAAAAAACAAAACAAAATAACTACCCACAAAGAAAAGCCCAGCCCAAATGGCTTCACTACCAATTTTTACAAACATAGGCACAATAGGAATGATCAAACTTGATGTTGGAGAAATGCATGCTTTACCCTATCAGTAATGAGCTGCTAGAGAGTTGAATAACATGTAAGGGCAGGGTCAAGTTCCTCTTTCAAACAAAGATGCTGCTGAACTCCCAGAGTCACTTATACTCCTAACCTGAGTAAAGCCAGGCTGCTTCTGGATCTCTTGGGCACAGGTTCCATGACATTTACTGCTTCCCTGAATATAAAGGAATCAAAAACAGTCATAAATATCCTGAATTCAAGAATCACCAGCAACAGGGCCTTAATACCATCCACCTGTCTAGAAATTAGTCTGAAAGTAGGTTATATTGATATGAAGTGGGAGGGTTGTGTTACTGACTCAGGAAATTTGTCACTGACTAAATCAGGCCAAACTTGCTTTTACAATCTTTTAGTAAAGAACCAAAGATACTCAGAAAAATGTGACCAAAGTTCATGTCAAACCATGATGATAGCCATTACCCAATATTGTCTTATATATTATAAACCCCAAAATGAGCTCATTGATGTTTCAAACTCTTTATCCCTCTCCTTTCCTCTCTGTAAAAAAATCAATAAAATATATTAAATAAATAAATAAAATTTGACTTTACTGGGATATAATTTAGATAAAATGTACCCACGGAAACTGTACCTCGTGATGCACTTAAATGTATACAACCCACATTCTGCATAGTTTTTCATTTGGAACGATGGGGACCTGAGTTAAATCTTGAACTGATCACTTACTAGCCACGTGATCTTAGACTAGTTACCTTAACTTCTGAAAGCCTCGATTTTTCTCTGTGAAATGAGGGAGGATAATAGTGACCTCACAGATTGTGAAGGTTCAGTGAAATAATGAACAGCAAGTGTCCAGCATACAGCCTGTTCTTAATTCACTTTTTTATTATTAGGTGGGATAAAAAATAAACTTCATATTTCTAAATTTCACCCTGGGTCTTCTCAAATAGAAATCTATGAACTTATCATTCCTTCCTTTGATGATTTCATACTTTTTTTTAAATTAAATCTTTATTATTCAGATTATTACATTTGTTTCTCTTTTTTCCCCTCCATAGCTCCCCTCCACCTGGCTCCCAACCCTCCCTCTACCCTTACCTCCCTCCCGTTGACCTCATCCATAGGTGTATGATTTTTGTCCAGTCTCTCCCTGTACACCCCTCACCCCTTTCCCCCTGAGAATTATCAGTCCACTCCCTTTCTGTGCTCTTGAATCTATTATATTCACCAGTTTATTCTGTTGATCAAATTTTTAATTCACTTAATTTTTAGATGATTTCATACTTTTGATGGTGAGATTCTAACCATTTAACAAAATTTTTTTTAGTACTCCTATGGCCTTGATCCTGATTTTTCTTCCGTTAGGCACTTCCTCATTCAGGTGCATTCTTCTCTTTTCCACAGTCTCTTTACCTATGTCCCTTCCTATCATTTCTACTACGGTGGAACTGGAAGAAGAAATACCCAAATGGATCTTCAGGATCCTCCTGGACAGTTTCTCACTACAGAGAACCATCTGGAAAAAGGAGACTCAGCCCCAAGGGTGCTGGATTCCCAGGCTTGGACCTGGCCTAAATAGAAGGCACCCTGGGTTTGCCTGGGCCAATCTCTGACAAGTCTTTAGGATTCAGCCACCCTGGCGGTGGGGAGAAAGAGGAGGAACGGGAAGAAAAGGAAGGGGTAGAGATGGGAGGGAGATGGAGAGGGAGAGGGGTAGAAAGTGCCCTGGTCGAAGCTCCGCCCCAGTTGGCTGAGCTAGGTGGAGCCTCTAGGGCTCTGCCCCATCAGAGGGCACGGCCAGAGGGCGTGGCCTCAGGCCCATAGCAGGAGGGCGAGGCAGAGGCACAGGGACTGGGTGGGGCTTCATGGGGGCCCGACTCACGTAGTAGGGCTGGGCCACAGGGTCTCCTCATGGTGGGCGGTGGGCCTATACTAGTCTGGGCCAGGAAGGAAAGGAGACCCTCTACCCCAGGGCAAAAGGCAAACTTTTAAGAGTACCAGCAGTCCACAAACGTGCGAATCTTCTCACACAGCCCAAGTGACCAGTGCAAGTCACCAACCCGAGGGGGTGGGCAATCAGGACAGCTCCCTTTTCATTTTCACTTTCCTGCCCTGGCCACAGACTTGGTGGGATGCCAGCCCCAGTATCATGCCAACTCCGCTCCAATGGCTCTCTAATTGCAGCAGTCGAGGGCACAGGAACAGTGGTGTGAGGGTCAAGTGGTCTATAGGGGTGCACCATCCAAAACACTACCCTGAGATTTCCACTATTGAAGCAGTCCAACAAAAAATGAATTTCTCCCTTCCTCCCATATGTTAATGTATGACATGGCTCCACTCTCAACTCTTTGCAAATGATTCCGTTTTCCTAGTTTTGTGACGGCTTCTTAATGGAATTCCTCCACTTTTTAGTTCAACTTAAACCTCAATGGTATCATCTACCCCAATGTGAGACAAAGAATTAAAGGGCCAAAAGACAGTGTCTTAAGGAAAGAAAAAAGACTGTATAATTGGCTATGCAAAGCATACTTCAGCTCCCACATTCACAAAATATGTTTAGCATAACTAACCAAATTCTATGGTAGGCCCTAGGAAAAGACATATAACACACACACACACTCTAAAAGAGAAGATATACAGATAGAAAACCAACTTTAATTCAGTGTTATACATTTAATAATAAAAGCATATGGTAGGAACAAAAGTAGCAGAACTGAAGGAGTAACTATTTCTAGGGTATATGAGGAAGGGGATGTAAGAAAAGGTTTCATCCAAGAATGATGCCTATCTGAAGGGTATTTGAAGTATAAGCAGGAATATAAAAAAAGTTTATGAGGCAGATATTAAGAAACAACTATAAAATGCTGATTAACAGCACAAAGAAGAAAATCTACACTAATAAAAGAGAAATATGCAAACCGACCATCACTTGGTGACACCCACCAGCCAGTCAGGAGTGGGTATGCAATTTAACCCAACAAAGATGTGGGCAGCCCCGTCCCCCAGCCACTCCGGGTCTCGGGGCAGCATGCATGCAGGCGCAGAGCAGCCAGGCGGGGCAGGACACCTGCTATGAGGGTGATGGGGGGCGTGGAGGGAGCTACAGGAGCGGTGCTCCAGCTGGAGCTAAGACTGAAGGTGGCCTCCAGAGTGAAGGCCTGGGTCCCAGTTGCCCAAGGAAAACCAGTGCCGACAGCCAGGGGAAGGAAGGCCTATTGCACGAATCTTTGGGCAATGGGCCTCTAGTAAAATATAAGAAGGTGCAGAATTCTATCAATTTTAAATTGTTAGCAAAGAGATTAGTTGAAAATGGAGCGAAGAGATAGAGAATACCTTTTACTCAAATACTGCAAAAGTAAAATAACAGATTTCCATAGTTCCCACTCTAGGAAAGACCAATGTTGTTACATTAGTGCATATTCCTCCAGGTTATATAGTTATAATTTCTGTTTTCTTTAGAAATGGGATCTCCATACAATGGAGGCGGTATAGGAAAATGGTTGAGTGTGCTGGATTTGGCAGTCTGGTGTCGTCTGGGCTGTAATGGAGGAATCACCACTTACTTCTCAGTTCTATCAACTTGGTAAGTTATTTCTCTTTATCTTAGATTCTCACTTTTCAAAATAGGGTTGTAACTGTCAGTCGTCAGTTGAGATTTTCAATGTCAGAGGCAATTTTTGGTAATAGGAAGGAACCCATCAAATTGTGTGCGTGTGTTTTAAAAATATTTTTATTGATTTTAGAGAGGAAAGGAGAGGGAGAAAGAAATAGAAACATCAAGGATGAGAGAGAATCATACATTGATTGCCTCCTGAACACCTCACAATGGGAAACAACCCAACAACCCGGATATAGGCCCTGACCAGGAATTGAACTATGACCTCTTGATTTATTGGCTGATGCTCAACCACTGAGCCATGCTGGTCGGGCATGTTTGTGTTTTTGTGTGTGTGTGTGTGCTTATTTCCTCCTACCTCCTTCCTCCTCTCCCATTGATTGTTAGAGAGAGTAGAAGAGAGGGAGGAGGGAGAGAGAGAGAAAGAAATATTGATGTGAGAGAGTGTGGGAACCCCTTTCAGGTCCCGGGTGGTTCAGGGGTCAGGTTCTAGAGGAGGCCGCACGCAAATGAAGAGAGAGACTAGGAAAGTATTAATTTGGCGATATTGGGGGGCCAGGCGGGGGCCTTTCTCTAGTGAAAAGACTACCCCTTCCTTTGGCCTTGCCATCCCTTTTATTCAGGTTTGGGATACACCCATTGCCCTGAAACAGGCAATTCCAGTAACAGGTAGATTATCTTATCAGTAAGGATTTACATGATTATTTGGTGGGGAAGTTGCTTCAGCTACCACTGTCTCAATTAGATAGGGGGTGGCTGGTTCTGACTTTCAGAGCTTCAACGTTGACCAGCCTTCCGGGTTCCTGTCCACACTTTCTATTAGTGAGACAATTATTGGTTTCTGACAAGAGAGAGATATCGATTGTTTTCCTCCTGCACATGCCCCAACAACTCAGGTCAGGATGGGGCCTGCAACCCAGCTACAGGCGCTTGATGGGAAATCAAACCTGGACTGAGGGCTGACGCTCCAACCACTGAGCAAAACTGGCTAGGGCAGGCTGTTTGTATCTTATTTTTATTTATTTATTTATTTTTTTAGACTTATGTAGGTATATTATCTCATTTAATATTACAATGCCTTATGATATAACATTATTATCATCCCTATTTAATAGATGAGTAAATTGGGGGCCAGAGAAGTTGAGTGACTTTCCTAAGGCCAGGTGGTGGTTTTCTGACTCCAAACCAGGGTTCTATTTGTTATATCTCACTTCTGGTAAGAGAGGAAGAGGCCTTGGGGCTTCTCTGTAGAAGCTTTGTTAACAGTTCTTTTTTTTTTTTTTTTATCAGTTTATAATGTTCTTTATTATCCCCCAATGAGTGCGATCATGTGATGCTTCTCCTTCATTGACTGGCTTATTTCACTAAGCATAAGGCTCTCCAGTTCCAACCAGGTTGCTGCAAATGGTAAGAATTCCTTCTTTTTAATGGCAGCATAGAATTCCATTGTGTAGATGTACCACAGTTTTCTGATCCACTCATCTGCTGACGGGCACCTAGGCTGTTTCCAAATTGTGGCTATTGTAAATTGTGCTGCTGTGAACATAGGGGTGCATAAATCCTTTCTGATTGGTGTTTGTAATTTCTTAGGATAAATTCCTAAGAGTGGTATTACAGGGTCAAATGGGAGATCCATTTTTAGTTTTTTGAGGAAACTCCATACTGTTCTCCACAGTGGCTGCACCAGTCTGCATTCCCACCAACAGTGCACAAGGGTTCCTTTTTCTCCGCATCCTCGCCAACACTTGTCGTTTGTTGATTTGTTGATGATTGCCATTCTGACAGGTGTAAGATGGTATCGCATTGTCGTTTTGATTTGCATCTCTCGGATGATTAATGACTTTGAACATGTTTTCATGTGTCTCTTGGCCTTCCTTCTGTCGTCTTTTGAAAAGGTTCTATTTAGGTCCGTTGCCCATTTTTTTATTGGATCCTTCATCTTCCTTTTATTAAGTTGTATAAGTTGGCTGTAGATTTTGGAGATTAAACCTTTATCAGTGATAGCATTTGCAAATATGTTCTCCCATGCATTGATCTTTCTTGTTGTTTTGTTGATGGTTTCTTTTGCTGTGCAAAAGCTTTTTATTTTGATGTAGTCCCATTTGTTTATTTTTTCTTTAGCTTCCATTGCCTTTGGAGCAGTATCAGTGAAGAAGTTCTTTTGGCATATATCTGAGATTGTGCTGCCTGTGGGTTCCTCTAGTATTTTTATGGTTTCCCTTCTAATGTTTAAGGCCTGTATCCATTTTGAGTTTATTTTTGTATTTGGTGTAAGTTGGTGGTCCAGTTTCAATTTTTTGCATGTATCTGTCCAATTTTCCCAACACCATTTATTGAAGAGGCTATCTTGGCTCCATTGAATGTTCATGCCTCCTTTGTCAAATATTAATTGAGCATAGTGGTTTGGGAGGCTGTTTGTATTTTAAATGATATTTAATTTATTATGGTTGTAAATTTTAAGTCTATTTGTTATTAAGTATTTAAACACACATCTCAAGCTCATTTGTAAATTTATCAATCTTACATTAAAAATAAAAACACTTTCACTTATTCTTTAATGCTCAGTAAACTTATTAATTTGATATATTTAACTTTCCATTTAAACACTATAATGGATGGGTATGGTTGGAGGAGGTCAATGGGAAAAAAACAAAGGGAACATTTGTAATACTTTCAACAATAAAGATAAATAAATAAAATAAACACTATCTAGAAATGTGATAGAATTTTCTAAAGCATTACATATTAAAGTCACAAAAGTATACAAATCTAACAAATCAAATTTTTACACATTTACATACTTAATTCGTCAAATTTCCTTAAATATGTCAAATTTACACATTGCTGAATCTGATTGTCTTAAGTACTCTGTATATCATCTTGGCCCATTCTCTGCCCAGCCTGAGTCCTTACAGAGTATTTCTGTAAGAGTGTTCCTTCCCACTAAATGGGCTTTGGTTAGGACTGTGGACTACCAACGAGATTGCTTTGCTATTAGCTACTGGTGTCACCTTGGTTAACACATGTAACTTTTTGTGTTTCTGTTTTATCAGTTGAAAGTGGAGATAGCAATAGTATGAGAGTTGTTGAGAGCCTGATTTGAGTTAGTGCATGCAAAGCTTAAAACAGTGCCTCACAAGTAGCAAGTCCTCAACAAACGTTATGGTATTAGCGCAGTGGTTGGCAAACCGTGATTCGAGAGTCACATGCAGCTCTTTGGCCCCTTGATTGTTCTAACGCCACTTCTTCAAAATAGACTCACCCAGGCTGAAAATTGACTTCTGCGCACGGGCCACGAAGTTTCAATAGCACTATACATGCACACCCACATGTGGTATTTTGTGGAAGAGCCACACGCAAGGGGCCAAAGAGCGCATGTGGCTAGCTAGGCGCCGTTTGCCAACCACTGTGTTAGTGTAAATCTAGTACAGCGGAACTACCCTTTCACAGGGGTCACCTAAGACCATCAGAAAAATACAGATATTTACACCATGATTCATAACAGTAGCAAAATTACAGTTATGAAGTAGCAACGAAAATAATTTTATGGTTGGGGGTCACCATAACATGAGGAACTGTATTAAAGGGTCATGGCATTAGAAAGGTTGAGAACCACTGATCTAGAAGATCAAATTCTTTTAGGCATCTATGCAGCATAAAAATCAAATCTACAGATTAAGTCAAATTCACTTAAATACCTAAATATCCATTACAGCCCTAATTAATAAAATCCTAAGTATTTCAATGAAAAATCAGTCTAATGTCAAATTTTTTTCTGTGAGATTCTCAAAAGCATTTCAAGTATCTTAAATATAAAGCATAATATTCAAGCAACACAGTGAGTTAAAAGTTTGTTACTATAAGGGGTGGGGTTAACTGGGGAAAAAGGAGACATGTAATACTTTAAACAAAAAAAAAAAATCCATGAACAAGTGGAAAAAAAAGTTTGTTACTACATCTTGTAAATATAAGGTGTCAGTAAAATAATATTAATTTCTCACCTTAGCCAATTTGGCTCAGTCTGTAGACTGAAGGGCCCCGGGTTCGAGTCTGATTAAGGGCCCATACCTCAGTTACAGGCTCAATCCCTGGTCCTGGTTGGGGCACATGCGGGAGGCAACCAATCAATGTATCACATCAATGCTTCTCTCTCTGTCTCTCCCTCTCCCATCCACTCTCTCTAAAAATCAATAGAAAAAATATTCTCAGGTGAGAATAAAAACAATATTAATTTCTCTAATTTTTCTAAGTAAAAGCTGAGGGAAATAAAGGAATATGTATAAAATATTAATTTTGCATCATCTGTGTATGTTAATTTATGGGGAACAGATTTATCTTGGCACAGTTAATCTGATGTTGTCAGATTCAAGATGGTTAGTCAAAGATTTGAGAGTATGGTTATGGTTTCAGGGTCATTGGTGAAAGATTCCATATGGGAGTCAGGGATGGAAGAGGAGAGGGTGCATCTTTTGGGGGGTTCCACATAGTCTGTCAGTTAACAGGTTGACCCCCTTGTAATATGGGAGCTGCCTTGCCATGTCTTGGGAATTCAAATCTCAAAGATGATATTTATTTTCACAATCTAGGGTATCACCTATCCCTTAGGAATCTTTCAAATTTTACCTCTGCCTAGTTGTTGTTGTTGTTGTTATGTGGTTACTTTTTCAGCTTAATTTTTATTTTTTAAATATGCTCACATTCTTTAAATATTTGATTAAAATGCAAAAGAACGTCAGCCCTTCAATCAAAACTCAAACTTGCACTGCTTTATGGTGTGTTAATTTCATATTGCTGCTATAGAAAATCACCATAAACTCAGTTACTTATAAAAAAACACAAATTATCAAGGAAAATCCCCCGGCGCGCCCCCCCCCACACACACACACAAATTATCTTACAGTTCTGTGGTCAGAAATCTAAAATGGTCTCACTGGATTAGGTCAAGGTGTCAGTACCGGGTTGCATTCCTTTCTGGAGGCTCTCAGGAGAATCCATTTCCTTGGCTTTTACAGCATCTAAAGCAGTGGTTCTCAACCTGTGGGTCATGACCCCTTTGGGGGGTTACCTAAGACCATCAGAAAACACATATTTCCCATGGTCTTAGGAACCAACACACAGCTCCTCGGTGTAGCAAAGTGTAGCAATGTAGTTTACTGTTGTCATATTAAGACTGTTACCCATGCTACACCACGATTCAAGACAAAATTTCATTTATTTGTAATTAGAAATATTTCACAATATATAATTACATATTTATTTTGTGATTAATCACTATGCTTTAATTATGTTCAATTTGTAACAATGAAAATACATCCTGCATATCAGATATTTACATTACAGTTCATAACAGTAGCAAGATTACAGTTATGAAGTAGCAAGGAAAATAATTTTATGGTTGGGGGTCACCACAACGTGAGCAACTGTATTAAAGGGTCGCGGCATTAGAAAGGTTGAGAACCACTGATCTAAAGGCTTTCTGCATTCCTTGGCTCATGGTCTCTTTCTTCAGCAACAGTACCACTCTGACCTCTACCTTTCTCATTCTTATTCTCCTGTCTTTCTTTTTTACTTTCTTCTTTCTTTCTTTCTTTATTTGTTTTTTATTGATTTCAGAGAAAGGGAGAAAGAGAAATATTAGTGACGAGAGAGAATCACTGATCAGCTGCCTCCTGCACACTCCCTATTGGGGATTGAGCCTGCAACCTAAGCATGTGCCCTTGACCGAAATTGAACCTGAGACCTTTCATTCTGCACTGAGTCAAACCTACTAGGGCACACTTTTTTTTTTTTTAAGAGAGAATGGAAGGGAGGGAGGTGGGGGGAAGAGAGAGAGAGAAACAGTGATGAGAGAGATACATTGATTTGTTACCTTTTGTTCACACCCTAACTGAGGCTGGTGATTGAGCCTTGCTCAAGATATGCACCCTTGACTGGGAATTGAATCCAAGACCCTTCAGTCCCCAGACTAATACTCTAACCACAGAGAAAACTGGCCAGGGCCTCTTTCACTTTTAAGGACCCTTTTAATTACACTGTACTCACCTTAATGGTTCAAGATAATCTCACTATGTCAAGGCTCTTAACCTAATCACATTTGCAAATATCCTTTTGCCAGGTAAGGTAACATATTCACAGATTTCAGGAATTATGATAAGACATCTTTGGGCAGCCATTATTCTGCCTGCCACAGATACTACTCCTGAAATTACTGATGATGAAACCAAAGTCAGCATCATATATCAGCAAAGGGATGGAAAAGGAGTCTTATTTCACTGTTCTTTAAATAGAATCTTGGCCAAATGCTGAGAGCATTGACTGTTTGATCCGTTGACTATTTTCTTAGAACTGGATAACTTTTTAAATTGAAAGGACTCTCAATACCTTTAGGTATTCAGCAATTTTATATTATATATAATATTTTATATTATAAAATATATTATAAATAAGTATTTATATTTATATATAATATCAACTCTTCTATCCACAACATGGCAATATATTCTTAAACTGCTAAAACTTAGGAAGTGCATATGTACACACACATGTGCATGCACACACTCACACAAACTCTCCTGAGTAGCCAAAATAGCTGACAAAAAGGTAGTAAGATTCTTGTATTTCATTTATATGAAAACTTTAGACCCACAGATTCCATCACTTGACATATAGTTCTAATAAGCTTAGTTATTTGATATCCAATCCTTGATTGACTTGAAGTAGGAAATTAGAAGGGCAAGAAGGAAAGCTCTAGGCACGTACACTGACAGAACTAATAAAACATGAGGAGGATAAACCAAGATGCTGGCATAGGTGAATACCTAAACTGCTGCCTCGCACAACAATTTCAAAACTATAGCTAAAAGACAGAATCAACATCATCCAGAACCATAGGAAAGCTGACTGAGTGGAAATTCTATAACTAGAAGTAAAGAGAGTGGCTCACAGAGACTCAGAGGAGCTGCAAAAAGCTGAGATACGGAGACACACGCATGGAGAGGACAGGCGGCGGAGGGTATGGCTGGCTTCCTAGAGGGAGGGAGATGGAAATTGCCGACTGCACTGAACCCCAGTTCTGACTGCAATGAACTCCAGTTCTGGGTGAGATTCATATGAGGGGAGTCTGGACTGTCACAAAAAGGAAGGAGTGCACGGAAACTTAGAGGAACCTTGAAAGGCAGAGGTCTGGAGGTGTGCGCAAGTGCGCACAGAGAGGACTGATTGCTGATTGTGCCACTGGCTTTCTCTAGCGGGAGGAAGATAGAACCTCCCAACTGTGCTGAAATCCAGTTCTGACTACACTGTTTCAGGCAAGAATCTGGGGATCCAGATGCATACGGGTCCCTGGAGCCCACAGAAACTCAGGGGAGCTGGAAAGGCAGCGATTACCGAGGGACACTGAGACCCAAGGGCCACGTAGGGCAGGGCTGACTGGAAGCCAAGGCTGTCTGCTCAGTCCTGAGACTCCGCCCCATCTAAGCGGAACAGAGAGGCTTTTGCAATTTTGCAAGTTGTGTATCATAAGGCTGACTCCAGCACAGAAGTTCTCCTGGTATACACAGCTGATCCTCACAGCCAATTGGCTTGGAGGTCAATTACCCCAAGTGATACCAATAACAATCAAGACTTAAATACAACAAGGCTATACACACAGTCCACAAAGGGGTGCACCAAGAGAGTCCACCTCAGGAAACTGGGAAGGCAGAGCTATTGAGCTATATAGGACACTTAGCACACAAAGCTACTCTACCAACTCAGGGAAGTAGTGAAAATGCGAAGACAAAGGAACAGATCACAAACAAAAAAAATAGAGGAAAACCAACGATTGGATATAGAGTTCACGGTTATAAGGTTTTTCAAGAATTTCCTAGAAAAGATGATAAATTTAGAAAGAACCAAGAGGAGATGAAAAAGGACCAATTATAAATGAAACATACACTGACTGAAATAAAAAAAAAATATTATACAGAGACCTAACAGCAGACTAGAGGAACGTAAGAATCAAGTCAAAGATTTGAAATACAAAGAAGCAAAAATGGAAAAGCAAAAAGAAAAAAGAATAAAAAAATGTGAAGATAGTGTAAGGAGCCTATGGGACAACTTCAAGTGTACTAACATCCGAATTATGGGGTACCAGAAGAAGAGATAGAGCAAGATACTGAAAACCTCTTTGAAGAAATAATGACTGAAAACTTCCCCCACCTGGTGAAAGAAATAGACTTACAAGTCCAGGAAGCACATAGAACCCCATAAAAAAGGAATCCAAAGAGGACCATACCAAGACACATCATAATTAAAATATCAAGAACAAAAGACAAAGAGAGAATATTAAAAGCAGCAAGAGAAAAACAGTTAAATTACCTACAAGGGAACATCCATACCATTGTCAGCTGATTTCTCAACAGAAACTATGTAGGCTAGACAGGAGTGGCAAGAAATATTCAAAGTGTTGAATACCAAGAAGCTATAACCAAGATTACTCTAACCAGCAAAGCTATCATTCAGAATTAAAGGGCAGATAAAGAGCTTCACAGATAAGAAAAAAGCTAAAGGAGTTCATCAATACCAAACCAATATTACATGAAATGCTGAAAGATACTCTTTAAGAAAAAGGTAAAAAATAAAAATTATGAACAACAAATACATATCTATCAACAAGTGAATCTAAAAATCAAGTGAATTAAAAATCTGATGACAGAATATACTGGTAAATATAATAGAATCAGGGGCATAGAAAGGGAGTGGACTGACAATTCTCAGGGGGAAAGGTGTGAGGGGGGTGCAGGGAGAGACTGGACAAATATACACTTATGGATGAGGACAATGCGGGGGAGGGGAGTAGGTAAGTCAGAGGGAGGGGTGAGAGCCGGGTGGAGGGGAACTATGAGGGGAAAAAAGAGGAACAATTGTAATCATCTGAACAATAAAGATTTATTAAATCAAAAAATGAAAAAAAATATGCCTTGTTTATGATGTAATTAAATTAAATGAAATTATACTAAATTTGTGCATTCAAGTTTAGAAAGGAAGGTGAGAAATAATAAATATTGTAAGAAGAATCTATTAATTATCAAATCTTTGGCCAATCACTACCTCTCTGGGCTTTCAATGCTTCATAAAAATAAAAAGAGAAAGACAGACTGTTTGATGTCTAGACTTCTGTATACTCTAGAATTCTATGATTTTAGATCACAAAAACCAAGGCGACAATCAGAAGTGCTATGTATTGTGGTATGTACTATTATTTCTTATTACATTTACCACCACGACAACTACTATTATGAATCTAACATTTTGCCAACACTTAAATACTTCAGTTGTCTGGGACAATTTAGAATGAGGCAGGCAGGGCAATGTGCTTCGATAGTGTCAAAGGCAGCGCTTTTTCACAGCCAGAACAAGAACTGGTATTTATGTTCTTTAACCAGCAATTAATGAATAGCTACTGAGTGCATGGCATGGTGTTAGGTGCTAAATCATCATGAAAAATTAATTATTGTTATGTTTCAGGAGACAGGTGGAGAGCAATAACTAAATGAAAACGTTTAAAATATGTAAATGATTTGATAAAAAAATTCTTCCCAGAAGCTGTCCAACAGAAACTTTCATGCAGGTACTCAAAGATAACCTGTTCAAAGATGCTTACTTATGCATTATTTTTAATAGTAATAAAACACTAGAAATTATCTAAACATCCATCAACAGAATGAGACTTATATATACCAACCTGAAAGGATGCCCAAGATATAGTTCTAGATTACAATAGAAATAAGACTGTTTTTGTTGCTGTATATAGATATAAGTATATGCATAAAAATATCTCAAGAATATATACAGCAAAGTATTAAGGGGCAAGATTATGATGTTTACTTAAAATAATAATACATCACACAAGAAAAACAAAGATAAAACAAATACAATAAAAAATTAAATTAAATTAAATAAGTTTTAGCAATATTTTCATGTGGAAGTTTGAAACTATTTAAAACAACATTTCCCCCAAGAATTTGGAATAACTAAGTTGTTTCACTTGCAGTTTTCTGAGTAACTAAAAGCTGTGAACTTTTCACTCAGTTAATCCTCTCTTCATCCTGGTTGGTTCTGAGCTCTCAATAAAGCTTTTCACCTGAGCTTGCTCTTTAAGAGACCTGGGTTCAGAACATATGATAATAGCAAGTGTATGCATGCCAATTTGTTTACCAGGAGTCTCTCAGAGGAAATCATGTGCATCTGTCTGTTTACTTTTCCTTGGAACCTAGAAGGTCACCTCTAAAAATAATCTTGCTCAGTGTCAGAGCTTCTGTGACAGAGAGGTACATGCCTCACATGCTCTCCGTAGTTAGTGCCTATTTCAGGCATATCCAGTTCCCCAAAAGACTCAGATCAGAAGGGGGTGGGGGAAGCAGCTGCCAGCTAAACTGTCCAGCTGTTGGTTCATTTAATACTGGATACAAAGGAAGCCCTTTAAAAAAAACGGTGCACACCTTTTCTCATAGCTACCACTCTAGACTAGTGATGTTGAACTTTTAAATGTTTATTGGCTATTCGTATTTCTTATTTTGTGAATTTCTAAAGGGCATATTAAAATAATTTTTGAACTAGAGCCCGTGCTATGGTTATTTGACTTTGCAATAGACATATTTGAGGTGGAAGGACCCTGAAGCTCTTGTTGAATGAGTGGGCTTGAGGAACTATGCTTGTACCAGGGAAACACAATGCATTTGCCTCTGTCCTCTACCCAACTTCTTCCTGGTGAAACCTTCCATTAACCCATGTTAGGCTGGGATCATATTGTGGAAGATCTTGAGAACAGACTATGGATTTTGAACAAGTCTGAAATAATAAATGCCATGGGCAGAAGAGGAAAGAATAAAAAGATGATAATTGAAGAGATGGAATCTATGCAATTTTATAAATGACTGGATCCAGGGTGCAAAAGAATTCCACATATTTCAGAAGTTTCTAAGACTTGTGCTAGGAAATTGGTGATGCCATTATAGAGGAGAACTCGTCTCCCTTCTGCAGGGACCTCATGCTAACAACTGTTTTGTCATTTATCTTCAATTGTTTACTTTCATTGCTTCCCTTCCATTTAAACCTAAACAAACCTTTCCCTTGAGAAGTGATGGGAAGCGTAGGCTACTAACATCCTGATCTTACATATAGGCAGTCAAGAGATGCTATCTATGATTAATGGGATTAAAAATGGAGCTTACATAGATTTCAAAGGTGGCTAATGGAGAAACCAAGACTGGTGATACAGCCATTTTGTGTGAAAGAGGGGAAACAGAGAGATGCAAACGAAATTCTCATTCAGCATATCAAAAAGTTAATAATCTAGACTAATAAAGCAAGAAATGGTCATATTAGTAGTTAATTAGTGATATGGAAATTACCACAACACAGAAACAGTTCAAAATGGTTGCCTCTGGCCTGGAAAAGAATGGCTCAGAGGAGTGTTGCTTTGTGTTGTTTGTTTGTTTATTTGTTTGTTTTTGTCCCCACCTCACACCCAATTGTTGCTTGTTTGAACTACTTACACATATTTATTTGATGAGGTTTTTGAAGATTTTTTTCTTTTCTTTTTTTTCCAATATGGTAAAGAGAGAGGCCTTAAAAAATAATCCTTCTTAAACTCATGTATCCTTATAGCTACCACTGTCTCTCTTCCGTCTTAAAATATATTCCTTAAAATAATAATAGTAGTAGCTAACTTTTATTGATTTATTATGTGCCATGCTTTGTGCTAATAACTTTAGTTTCATCCTATCATTTAATCTTCACAATGAACTTATTGCAACTAGATATCTTTTCTAAAAAAATGTATTTTTATTGATTTTAGAGAGGAAGAGAGAAGGAGAGAGAAACATCAGTGATGAAAGAGAATCATTGATTGGCTGCCTCCTGCATGCCCCCTAATAAGGATCAAGCTTGCAACCCAAGCATGTGCCCTAACCAGGAATTGAACTGTGACTTCCTGGTTCATAGGTTGATGCTCAACCACTGATCCATGCTGGCTGGGGCAGCAACTAGATGTCGTGAAGGGGTTGTTTGTGTTAATCATCCATATTTGCTTACAATCCAATCTCTCCTCAGCCCACTGTAGACTGGCTTTTGTCACCCAAACTCAACTTAGACTGCTCTCAATGAGGAAACCTATAATCTCTCTTTTATTGAAAGTAGTTATACTTTCAGCATCTTTAACTCTACTCCTGTCTTTGCTTCTACAAGACTACACTTTTGGTTTCCCTCCTGCTTCTCTGATTTCTCAATCCCCTTTAAGGTATTTCTTTTTCTCTTTATTTCCTCAATGTTGGTATGACTCAGAGTTCTTTCTTCAGCTTGCTTTTCTTCTCACTTTATATCCCTTTGAACTATTTATATACTCCTATTGCTTACGTTACCATTGATGAAAGTCAAACCTGTCTCTATCCCAACTGTTCCTTCTTCTGAGCTACAAACCCATAGACCACTGTCTATCCGATATCCTGTTCTGGGTCTCCCACTGACACCTCAACTCACAGCAAATCCCAAGTGAAATGCATCAATATTCTATACTTGTCCTTTTTGTGTCTCCTTCTCATTTGACTCTATCACTATCCATACAGTTGCTTACTTCCAAATGTGAACATTGTCTTTAATTCCTTAACCGCCTTCCATATCTAATAGCAGGTAATCAATCACTTGTATTATCTCCATTCTGGGTTTCTCTCCACTCCTCCTCAACTAGGGGGCCACTACTTTAATTTGCACTGTCATTATCTCTTATCTGGACTATGGCAGTGGCCTCCATAATTGGTCTCCCTGCCCTCTTATCTTTGGACTCTTCTTAAGTCCATTTTCTATATTGCAGCCAGAGTGATTCTTTCTCACATGCATATCTGAACCTGCCTCTCCTCTGATAAAAGTATTTAATGTTTTCCTGTATTCTCAACCTAGTTAACCTACGCTCACCTCAGTCTCAGGCTGCTGCTCTGGCACTTGTCACACAGAACTGCTTGCAGCTTCCAACTCTCCCTATTTTCAGGCATTTGCACTCACTGCTCCCTCTGCCTGGGATCATGCTTCCTACTCCATTCTCTTCCTCTCTAATTCCAACTACTCTTTCTTGATCCAGCCTAGATGTTTTTTCTTTGATGGAGGCTTTTTGACCTCAAAGGCTGAGTTAGATGCCTCCTCTGTGCATTCCCATAGTACCCTATCATAGCACTTGTCACACCATTGTATCTTCTCTGTCTCCCTCACTAAATTGCAAACCTTTATGGGCTAGATGGTATACTAGTTATCCCAGCAGAGAGGGTCAACCTATTGAATAAATTATGGAAGGTAGTCCTAAGGATTGGAAAGAACATGAGTGGAGACTGGGTCCCTGGGGCTGACCTGCAGAGAGCTGCTGTTGGACTGCTGAGCACTGCTGAAGCTCAGGGACATAGCTGGCTGCTGCAGAAACATCTGGATGTTAGAGTTCTGGACCAGTCAGAACTGCTTCTAGGTCTTGTGAAGCTCCTCCTGCTGCCACCAGATGTTGGCCTGCAGAATCTGTGTCACTGCTCCGACTGGTCTTTGATGGTCTGGGACATGCTGAACTGTGCTGGAAACTATGCTGGGGTGGGAGAGGGGAGAGGAGGTAGGTGGGTTCTGCAAAAGGTCTGAGACAGAAGCTGCTGTGCAAGGTCACAGTATGATGGAACAGGTAGGGAAGCTGGCATTGTGGCTGCCTGGTTGAGCCCTAGCACAAGGAGCTCTTGAAACAGGGTGGCTGAACTTGGCACAGCTATGGTGCTAGCTTCTGCCATCTACTTGCTTGGAGTGGAAGTGGATTGTGACATGGCCATGTGCAAAGATTTATGGGAACGTCTTAGGATGCTGATGGCAAGTGACTTGTTTAAGGCCTGAGGTACCCACATCAAGTGCATTAAAGAACTGTTGAAGTTCCAGACTTGAGCCCTTGCTATAGGATTGATGACCTCAGATAGCAGATCTTGCAAAGTCAGCTTCTGCTTCTTTTCCACTCAGACAACTGCATAACTGACCACTGAATCTGTGCACATGATGAATTTGGGCTGAAAGTTCCACTGATGGCCTTTGGTCAGAAACTAATAACATGATATTCCTTTGCCAAACTGCATTAGGTGCTGGTGACACCTGGCCAGGAGCACCAAATGATCAATGTGTAATAGTCATAGCCTGCGGTTCCCAAAACTTCAAAAAGTAGGTATCCTATGGTTGGAGGGGCTCTGCGATCCAGAAATAAAAATTTCCATTCCAAGCTATGCCTTGAAGTGAATTACTTTGAAGGTAACTCGACTATGCCCATTTCCTTTAATAACTGTGATGTTGCTAGGGGAATAGTAGTAATGAAGCAGACCTCCTTTCCAAGTGGCACTTGGCAAGGCTTTGAAAGGGCATTGTCAAAGCTGTTACACAGGGGCTAGGCACATTGTTGTAGAAAATTTCCCTAAAAATGTTATTTATTCACTAGAGGCCCAGTGCATGAAATTCGTGCACTTGAGGGGGGGTGTCCCTCAGCCTGGCTTGTGCCCTCTCACAGTCTGGGAGCCCTTGGGAGATGTCCAACTGATGGCTTAGGCCCGTTCCCCCCAGGGGGCCTAAGCCAGCAGTTGGACATCCTTAGCATAGCCGTGGAGATGGGAGAGGCTCCCACCACCGCCACTGTGCTCACCAGCCATGAGCCTGGTTTCTGGCTGAGAGGTGCTCCTTCTGTGGGATCAAGCTGAAACCAACTCTCTGACATCCCCTGAGGGGTCCCAGATTGCAAGAGGACCCAGGCCAGGCCAAGGGACCCACTGGTACATGATCAGGACCTAGGAGATACTTGGGAGGTTGGCCAGCCAGGGAGGAATTGCAGGAGGGCTCCAGGGTGTGTCCAGCTTTCTGGCTCAGTTCCAATTGGTCGGACCCCAGCAGCAATCTAACCTACCAATCAGAGCATCTGCCCCCTGGTGGTCAGTGCACGTCATAGTGACTGGTCAACCAGTTGACTGTCTGCCCCCTGGAGGCCAGTACATGTCATAGCAAGTGGCTGAGCAGCCTTAGCATATCATTAGCATATTTTGCTTTGATTGGTTGAACACCCAACTGATCAACTGGACATTTAGCATATTAGGCTTTTATTATATAGGATAAGTTGGACATTCCTTTGGTTTCAAGCTACCTCTGAGAAAATGGCAATAAAACTCTAAATCATTGTTAGATTTTAAGTATCCTGGGGAGTGGGAATTCATCACAAGCACATAAGAAGAAAGCATCTTATAAAATTCTGAATGTTCTTGTTCTGGAAGGAAATTTAACAAATTCTGATCCATGACATCTTACGGTAAGTGTCCCATGTGAGGTGTGATATCATTAGAAAAGTAGAGAATGCTGCTTTCCATCGTCATAGTGATGATGAAGCCATTTGATGCTTCCAACTACAGCCCTATGAATTCTTCATTACTGAGGAAGGAAGGTTCCCACTCCTGCTGAATATCACAAATTTCTGTTTACGCTCAGACCTCACTGTGTTTCTGCAAAAAATCTGATGACTTTTTCCAGCACCATAGTTTTGTCCATTTTCCCTGTATTGTCAGAGAGCATAGAGCTTTTTTCTTTTTTTTTTATAAATTTATTGTTATTGATTCGAGAGAGAGAGAGAAAGGGCCAGGGATAGAGAGATAGAAATATCGATCGGCTGCCTCCTGTACACCCCTATTGGGAATGAGCCCTCAACCTGGGCATATGCCCTTCGGGAACTGAACCAGTGAGCTCTTCTTTGATGGGTCAACACTCAACCACTGAGCTACATAGCAGGACTAGCTGAACTGGTCTTGGCTTCTGAAAAGTTAGGGAACTTGTTTTATGTACATAACAGACTTGTTTCAAAAAGCTCTCTTTGTCCTGTCCTCATCTTCACCCATTACATTTTTTATGTAGTTTTTCCTTAGCCAGGGTGGTCCTGTGGGGCCAGGCACCATCTGGGCCAAAGAGAAGCACCTCCTGCTGCCATTCTAGGAGCTGGAGCTGGAGGGGGCGCAGTGAGCTTCTACACCAAAGAACCACCACTGCGTGCATTCCTGGGCTCCTGCAGGAGGCAGGCTATTCTCACAGCGAAGTCTGGATTCAGCTAGATCTAGATTTTGGTTTCTTCATCTTCTGAGTCTTTTCTTCTACCAACTATAAAAATGCAGGTCCCTCCTCACAGAGTTGTTGGGAGGATTGAATGAGATGCCTAGAATAGCATGTGGCACACATGAACTTGGGGTCAGTGTGTGTTCCCTTCCCCGATTCACAGCAACCAGAGAACCTGGGTTCCCTGAGAACTTGGTTTGAGGGAACAAGAATGAACTCAGAGATGGGTCATGGAGGAGAAGAAGCCAGCATGGAGCAATGAGTTGGGCCTGAATCTGAAGTGGGAGTTGGAAGTACAGGTTTAGAAGTTCTCCGGTTAGGGACATTGAGCTGGGGCCTAGGAGTAGATAAGACTATCTTGGGGAAGGTCTCAGGCCTAGGGAGCAGTAAAGAGACTGTTTGCCTTTGCAAAAAACAGTGGAGGAATGGTCTGTGGGATCAATGTTAGAGAAGAACCAGGATAAGGAGGGAGAAGCAACACTGTTACACACTGCAGAGAGATGGAGGAGAATGTGGGTTTGGACTTAATGAGGTCATAGTTGTCCTTGGAAAGAATGTTGATGGCTATTTTGTGAGGTTAATCATTTGTTGTAGTTCAGAGTAGAAAAACGGGCACGTGGGTCTTGGAGTTCAAGAACAAAACCCATCTTAACTGATAAATGGGGAAGGAAAGGCTGATAACTATAGCAGCAAAAACTGTTCATTAATTAAACACAGGGCTCATCTCCATTTCTAATCCCCACCCCACTAACTCCTGCCCAGTTTAAGAATACAGGTATCAAGGAATAACCAAGCATGGTTGGCAGAAAACTGTAGATGCATATACAAAACTATATACAGAGAGTTTTTAATTTTGTAAAACCATTTATTATTTTCTATGTTGCAGGCATTATGCTGAATGTCTTGTGCATGTTACATCACTTACTCCTTTTGACAATCCTTTAAAATATTATTGTCAATTAATATTTGAGAAAACTAATATTTAGAGAAGTTAACTGTTGATAGTGAACTGGTAATAAGCTGAGATTAAAATTGGGACCTCTGATTCAAGTTCTTGCTCTTCCCTCGTCTGTTGGCATTGGGGTGGGCAGCATGGGGAGGGGACCTGGAGAATTCATTGGGAGCCAAAGGAGAAGCAGAGCAAGGCTTCTGAAAGGTTAAGTCTTATGTACATCACCCACTTGCATGACTCTGCCCCACCAAGTAGTAAGTGAAGTTTACTGTGCCAAAGAACCACCCAGAGCTGCATAGTTCCATAACATTTTCTGTCCTGAAGGAATGTTTTTTATCTGTTGTATAATATAGAAGCCACTAGCTATCCATAGCTACTGAGCACTTGAAATGTGGCTATTGTGACCAAGGAACTGAATTATTTTATTTTACTTTAATTAGTTTAAAATTAAATTTAAAAATTGACATTTGATTCAGTTATTGGAAAAGTTTAAGTATATAAACTTAAACTGGGCATATGCCCTTTGGGAACTGAACCAGTGAGTTCTTCATTGACGGATCAATGCTCATCCACTGAGCCTCACAGCAGGGCTAGCTGAATGGCCTCTCCATTCTTTCTTCCTTCCTCCCCATACTTATTACTCCTCTTAGGCTTGAGGTATGGAAGGTATTATGCACTTAATTATACCTCTCCAGAGTGTTTAATTTGATTTTATTGTTTTTTTAAAATATATATTTTATTGATTTTTTACAGAGAGGAAAGGAGAGGGATAGAGAGTTAGAAACATCGATGAGATAGAGACATTGATCAGCTGCCTCCTGCACGCCCCCTACTGGAGATGTGCCCGCAACCAAGATACATGACCTTGACCGGAATCGAAGCTGGAACCCTTCAGTCCATAGACCAACGCTCTATCCACCGAGCCAAACGGGTTTTGGCACGATTTTATTGTTTTTTAATTCAATAAATCTTTATTGTTCAAATTATTACAATATTTTAGGTTTAAGTCTATATTTTTTTGTTTTGTTTTTAAAGAAACATTTCATTTTCTTTTTTTAAAAATATATTTTATTGATTTTTTACAAGGAGGAAGGGGGAGGGATAAAGAGTTAGAAACATCGATGAGAGAGAGACATCAATCAGCTGCCTCTTGCATGCCTCCTACTGGGGATGTGCCTGCAACCAAGGTACATGCCCTTGACTGGAATCGAACCTGGGACCTTTCAGTCCGCAGGCTGATGCTCTATCCACTGAGCCAAACCGGTTTTGGCTTAAATATATTTTGAACAAATTAGTATATGAAACTGCTTTTTCAATTTAAAATTTTGTGAAATCTAAATACAGGTAGCATATAAATTGATTTTTGCTGTGCATGTAATATACACTAGATTCCAAAGACTTATATGAAATAAATGAATATAAAATGGCTTATTAATAATTTTTAATTGGCTACATGTTGAAATAGTATTTTTGATATTTTGGTTCAAATAAATATTAAAATTAATTTCATCTGTTTTTAGAAAAAATTTTAATGTGGTTTCTAGAAAAATGTTAATTAAATATTTAGCACACATTATATTTCTGTTGGATAGCTTTGCTCTAGAGGTAGGATCCTGATACTAACAGAAGTTGGTTTGGAAGGCAGCAAAAAGTGTTGCTACTCTAGGCCTCTCCATTCTTCCTTCCTCCCCATACTTATTACTCCTCTTAGGCTTGAGGTATGGAAGGTATAATGCACTTAATTATACCTTTCCAGAGGTGTTTAATTTGATTTTATTGCTTTTAATTTAATAAATCATTATTGTTCAGATTACAATTATTCCTCTTTTTCCCCCCATAGCTTCCTTCCACCCAGTTCCCACCCCACCCTCTATTCTTACCCCCACCACCAATGTCCTCATTCATAGATGTATCATTTTTGTCCAGTCTCCTTCCTCACCCCCAACACCCCTTTCCCCTGAGAATTGTCAGTCCACTCCCTTTCTATGCCCCTGATTCTATTATATTTACCAGTTTATTCTGTCATCAGATTTTTAATTCACTTGATTTTTAGATTCACTTGATTTTTAGATTCACTTGTTGATAGATATGTATTTGTTGTTCCTAATTTTTATCTTTACCTTTTTCTTCTTCCTCCTCTTCTTTTTTTTTTTAAATGTCTCTCTCTCTTTTTTTAAAATATATTTTATTGATATTTTACAGAGAGGAAGGGAGAGGGACAGAGAGCCAGAAACATCGATGAGAGAGAGACATCGATCAGCCGCCTCCTGCACACCCCCTACAGGGGATATGCCTGCAATCAGGATACATGCCCTTGACTGGAATCAAACTTGGGACCCTTCAGTCCACAGGCCAACGCTCTCTCCACTGAGCCAAACCGGTTTTGGCCTTCCTCCTCTTCTTAAAGATTACCTTTCAGCATTTCATATAATACTGGTTTGGTGTTGATGAACTCCATTAGTTTTTTCTTATCTGTGAGGCTGTGTATCTGCCCTTCAATTCTGAATGATAGCTTTGTTGGGTAGAGTAATCTTGGTTGTAGGATCTTGCTATTCATCACTTTGAATATTTCTTGCCACTCCCGTCTGGTCTGTATAGTTTCTGTTGAGAAATCAGCTGACAGTCATATGGGTGCTCCCTTGTAGGCAACTAACTGTTTTTCTCTTGCTGTTTTTAATATTCTCTATCTTTTGCTCATGGTATTTTAATTATGAAATGTCTTTTGCTGGGACCATTCTGTCTTGGTGTGGTCCTCTTTGGATTTTTTTGTTTGGGGTTCTGTGCCTTTCCTGGACTTGTAAGTCTATTTCTTTCACAGGTGGGGGAAGTTTTTAGTCATTATTTCTTCAAATAGGTTTTCAATATCTTGCTCTCTCTCTTCTTCTGGCACCCCCATAATTCTGATGTTGGTACGCTTGAAGTTGTCCCAAAGGCTCCATACACTATCTTCATATTTTTGGATTCTTTTTCTTTTTGCTTTTCCAGTTGAGTGTTTTTTGCTTCTTTATATTGCAAATCTTTGACTTGATTCTTGCATTCCTCTAGTCTGCTGTTAGGTCTCTGTATAATATTTTTTTTATTTCAGTCAGTGTATGTTTAATTTCTAGTTGGTCCTTTTTTCATATCCTCGAGGGTCTCACTAAATTTAGTGGCCTTTTCTAGGAAATTCTTTCTTTCTTTCTTTCTTTATTTATTTATTTTTATTAATTTTTTATACATATCTCCACATTGCCCCCCTCCCTCCCAGGCGTACCCCGACCCCCCAGTGTCTGTGATCATTGGTTATGTTTATAAGCATGCATACAAGTCCTTTGATTGATCACTTATTTACCTCACCTAACTTTAATCTTTCTGCTATAATTTCACAGTCTGTTTGATGCTTTATGATTTTTGTCCTCCTGAGAATTATCAGTCTACTCCCTTTCTGTGCTCCTGATTCTATTATATTCACCAGTTTATTCTGTTGATCAGATTTTTAATTCACTTAATTTTTAGATTCACTTGTTGACAGATGTGTATTTGTTGTTCATAATTTTTTGTCTTTTACCTTTTTCTTCTTCCTCTTCTAAAAGGGTACCTTTCAGCATTTCATATAATACTGGTTTGGAGTGGATGAACTCCTTTAGCTTTTTCTTCTCTGTGAAGGTCTTTATCTGCCCTTCAATTCTGAATGATAGCTTTGCTGGATAGATTATTCTTGGTTGTAGGTTCTTGTTGTTCATCACGTTGAATATTTCTTGCCACTCCCGTCTGGCCTGCATCGTTTCTGTTGAGAAATCAGCTGACAGTCGTATGGGTGCTCCCTTGTAGGTTTTTCTCTTGCTGCTTTTAATATTCTCTCTTTCTCGTTTGCTCTTGGCATTTTAATTATGATATGTCTTGCTGTAGTCCTCTTTGGGTTCCTTTTCTTTGGGGTTCTGTGTGCTTCTTGGACTTGTAAATCTATTTCTTTTACCAGATGTGGGAAGTTTTCAGTCATTATTTCTTTAAACAGGTTTTCAGTATCTTGCTCTCTCTCTTCTTCTGGCACCCCCATAATTCTGATGTTGGTACGCTTGAAGCTGTCCCAGAGGCTCCTTACATTATCTTCACATTTTTGGATTCTTTTCTCTTCTTGCTTTTCCAGTTGAATGTTTTCTGCTTCTTTATATTTCAAATTTTTGACTTGATCCTTGCCTTTCTCTAGTCTGCTGTTAGTACTCTGCATAATAGTTTTCATTTCAGTCAGTGTATTTATCATCTTCTCTTGGGTCTCACTAAATTTATCCATCTTTTCTAGCATATTCTTGAAAAACCTTATAAG
>JAAGEH010000041.1:34557898-34573818 GCA_011751065.1 Lasiurus cinereus | reverse complement strand
AGGCCAGACGGGAGTGGCAAGAAATATTCAACGTGATGAATAGCAAGAACCTACAACCAAGAATAATCTATCCAGCAAAGCTATCATTCAGAATTGAAGGGCAGATAAAGAGCTTCACAGATAAGAAAAAGCTAAAGGAGTTCATCAACTCCAAACCAGTATTATATGAAATGCTGAAAGGTACTCTTTTAGAAGAGGGAGAAGAAAAAGGTAAAAGCCAAAAAATTATGAACAAATACATATCTATCAACAAGTGAATCTAAAAATTAAGTGAATTAAAAATTTGATCAACAGAATAAACTGGTGAATATAATAGAATCAGGAGCACAGAAAGGGAGTGGACTGATAATTCTCAGGGAGGAAGTGGTGAGGAGTGTACAGGGAGAGACTGGACAAAAATCATACACCTATGGATGAGATCAATGGGAGGGAGCTAAGGGCAGAGGGAGGGGTGGGAGCTGGGTGGAGGGGTGCTATGGAGGGGAAAAAAGAGAAACAAATGTAATAATCTGAATAATAAAGATTTAATTTTAAAAAAATAAAATAAAATAAAATAATAAGCCACAATAAATTGGCAGGAGGGGGTGGAAATGTTGGCCCTACACCCACGTGTGGTGGATAAAAATTGGGAGGGAAATCTCAGCTTCAGGGGACCCCTCCAGGAATGAGAAGTCCCAGCCCCACAACAAGCCCCCCAACCCAGGGTTCCAGTGTCAGAAAGAAAAAGTCCCCATAACTTCTGGCTGCAAAAACTAGTGGGGATTGTGGCTGAGTGAGATAGAGGGCTGCTGGAGTCCCAGGCATTTCTCTTAGAGGGCCTGCACAGTTCTAGCTGGTTTGGCTCAGTGGATAGAGCATCCACCTGCGAACTGAAGGGTCCTGGTTTGATTCTAGTCAAGGACACCTGCCCAGGTTTCGGGCTTGATCCCCAGTAGGGGTAGTGCAGGAGGCAGCCAAATTAGTGATTCTCTCTCACCATTAATGTTTCCATCTCTGCCTCTCACTTCCTCTCCAAAATCAATAAAAATATAAATAAATAAAATAAATAAAGAGCCTGCACACAGATTTACCATATTTTTCTGTGTATAAGATGTCCTCCATTTTTGAACCCAAAATTAAGAAATCAATATTTTATTTATTTATTTGCTTATTTTAATATTTTTTTATTTAATAAATCTTTATTGCTCAGATCATTATAATTGTTTCTCTTTTTTCCCACTGTAGCTCTCCTCCACCCGGCTCCCACCCTTCCCTCTGCCCTTACTTCCCCCCACATTATCCTCATCCACAGGTGTATGATTTTTGTCCAGTCTCTCCCTGTACTCTGTCACCCCTGTCCCCTGAGAATTATCAGTCCACTCCCTTTCTATGCCCCTGATTCTATTATAGTCACCAGTTTATTCTGTTTATCAGATTTTCAATTCACTTGATTTTTAGATTCACTTGTTGATAGATATGTATTTGTTGTTCATAATCTTTACCTTTACCTTTTTCTTCTTCTTCCTAAGGAGTGCCTTTCAGCATTTCATATAATATTGGTTTGGTATTGATGAACTCCTTTAGCTTTTTTCTTATCTGTGAAGCTCTTTATCTGCCCTTCAATTCTGAATGATAGCTTTGCTGGGTAGAATAATCTTGGTTGTAGGTTCTTGCTATTCATTACTTTGAATATTTCTTGCCACTCCCATCTGGCCTGTTTAGTTTCTGTTGAGAAATCAGCTGACAGTCATAGGTAATTAACTGTTTTTCTCTTCCTGCTTTTAATATTCTCTCTTTGTCTTTTGTCCTTGACATTTTAATTATGATGTGTCTTGGTGTGGTGCTCTTTGGATTCCTTTTGTTTGGGGTTCTGTGCGCTTCCTGGACTTGTAAGTCTATTTCTTTCACCAGGTGGGGGAAGTTTTCAATCATTATTTATTCAAATAAATTTTCAGTATCTTGCTCTCTCTCTTCATCTGGCACCCCCATAATTCTGATGTTGGTACGCTTGAAGTTGTACCAGAGGCTCCTTACACTATCTTCACATTTTTTTATTCTTTTTCCTTTTTTATTTTCCAGTTGAGTGTTTCCTGCTTCTTTATATTTAAAATCTTTGACTTGATTCTTGCATTCCTCTAGTCTACTGTTAGATCTCTGTATAATATTTTTTATTTCAGTCAGTATATGTTTAATTTCTAATTGGTCCTTTTTCATCTATAGTTGATCCTTTTCCATCTCCTTTTGGGTTTCACTCAATTTATCCATCTTTTCTAGTAAATTCTTGAAAAACATTATAACTGTGGTTTTGAACTCTATGTCCAATCGTTTGTTTTCCTCCATTTCTTTCATTTGTGATCTGTTCCTTTGTCTCCGCATTTTCACTGCTTCCCTGAGTTGGTAGAGGAGCTTTGTGTACTAGGTGTCCTATATGGCCCAGTAGCTCTGCCTCCCCAGTTTCCTGAGGTGGACTCTCTTGGTGCACCCCTTTGTGAACTGTGTGTACAGCCTTATTGTAGTTAAGTCTTGATTGTTGTTGGTATCACTGGGGGGAATTGACCTCCAAGCCAATTGGTTGTGAGGATCATCTGTGTCTATGCCGGGAGAACTTCTGTGCTGGAGTCAGCCTTATGATACAAGACTTGCAATATTGCAAAAGCCTCTCTGTTCAGCTTGGATGGGGCGGAGTCTCAGGGCTGAGCAGACAGCCTTGGCTTCCAGTCAGCCCTGCCCTACCTGGCAGGCCTCTGGATCTCAGTGTCCCTTGGTGATTGCTGCAGCCCTCTCTGCATGCACTCGCGTTCATGCGCCTCCAGACCTCTGTCTTCCTGGCTCCCTTGAGTTTCCATGCACTTTGTATGAGTCTGGGTCCCCAGGGTCTAGCCTGAAACCATTGTTCAGTGCAGTTGGAAGTGGGGTTCAGTGCAGTTGGGAGTTTTCGTCTCCCTCCCACTAGAGCAGTGGTTCTTAACCTGTGGGTCGCGACCCCTTTGGGGGTCGAACGACCCTTTCACCGGGGTCGCCTAAGACCATCAGAAAACACATATTTCCCATGGTCTTAGGAACCAACAGACCGCTCCTAGGTGTAGCAAAGTGTAGCAATGTAGTTTACTGTTGTCATATTAAGACTGTTACCCATGCTACACCACGATTCAAGACAAAATTTCATTTATTTGTAATTAGAAATAAATATTTCACAATATATAATTATTAGTTTTTGTGATTAATCACTATGTTTTAATTATGTTCAATTTGTAACAATGAAAATACATCCTGCATATCAGATATTTACATTACAGTTCATAACAGTAGCAAAATTACAGTTATGAAGTAGCAACGGAAATAATTTTATGGCTGGGGGTCACCACCACATGAGGAGCTGTATTAAAGGGTCACGGTATTAGTAAGGTTGAGAACCACTGTACTAGAGGAAGCCAGCCAGGCACTCTGCCGCCCGTCCTGCCTACACGTGTGTCTCTGTACCTCAGTGAGCCCCTTTCTTTCTTTCTAGTTATAGAATTTCAACTCAGCCAGCTTTCCTGTGGTTATGGATGATGTTCTTCTGTCTTTTAGTTGTAGTTTTGAAATTGTTGTGTGGGGCAGCAGTTTAGGTGTTCACCTATGCTGCCATTTTGGTTTCTCCTCTTTTTTTTTTTTTAATATTTTAAACATTTTACTGGTTTTCCTCTTAAAGCCTTCTTTTTTTTATATCTTGAGGAGTTGCTCTTCCTGTTTTCTCCTCTGTCTGATCATACATGCAGTGGGAGGAGATCCAAATTGTATGTTTGCAGCTCTATTTCCGTGCTTTACATTCAGCTTGAATTTTGCCAAGTAAGACAATTGCTTATCAGTATTTATCTTTTTTTATTTTTTATTGATTTTTTACAGAGAGGAAGGGAGAGGGATAGAGAGTTAGGAACAACGATGAGAGAGAGACATCGATCAGTCGCCTCCTGCATGCCCCCTACAGGGGATGTGCCCGCAACCAGGATACATGCCCTTGACCGGAATCGAACCTGGGACCCTTCAATCGCAGGCCGACTCTCTCTTCACTGAGCCAAACCAGTTTTGGCACCGGTATTTATCTTTTTTATGTTTTGACATCTTTATGGGTTCAGATGGCTTCGGTCCCTGTTGCATCTGCACACTCTCCACCTCCACCTCTGATTATAGCA
Source organism: Lasiurus cinereus (assembly GCA_011751065.1). Taxonomy (NCBI): domain Eukaryota; kingdom Metazoa; phylum Chordata; class Mammalia; order Chiroptera; family Vespertilionidae; genus Lasiurus; species Lasiurus cinereus. Next base: position 34,569,667 of record JAAGEH010000041.1, on the reverse strand, counting down.
CCAGCTTATATCAATAACAATAAGGCCAGTGACTGAAGGAAGCCTGTTTGACAAGGTATGGACAGCTATGCACCTACATGGTTCTCTCCTTGGCTGACTTCTCTGTATAAGACACCCCTCAATTTTCAGTATAACAATTTTAGAAAAAAATAGCATCTTATATATGGAAAAATATGGTACTCAGATTCACTTGCTCTGAGCTCCAGTGCTGGGGCACCAGGAATATGGAAGGGAACTGAATTGTTTGGCATCAGACAAGAGCTTGATGGGCTGTTTTCTTCCAGACAAAAGTGCTGACAAAAGCCATTGTTCCTTTTCAGAACTCTCACATCCCACTGAGGCAGTAGACAGGTGCCATATCTGAGTCTCCATCACCCTAACATTGTTGGCCCCATCCTGGTGAGTCCCTAAAATCCTGCCCTCCCCACCACATCTTGTGAGCCTATCCAAGCTGCTTTCAGAGGCTTTTCCATACGAATAGCCTCTCGTGGCTCATATTTCACACTTTCCCCCAAACCTCTCAAATGAGCAGCATCTGGCCTCTATATGCCGTATATTTCTCACTAAGTGGCCCCAAGTCTGGCAGTAGCAGCAGCTTGGCCTCTCTTGGGTACTTTCAAGCCCAACATAAGTAGTAGCCATCTGCAGATCATTTTGTAGCTCATGCCAGGTGGCTTCTAGCAGGGCAGAGGGAGAGGCTGACCTTGACCTATAACTCTGTGAGGCTCCAGAGCCAGTGCCCCCTGTGAACAGCTTAAGACTATGTTAAAGTACCATCCAACCTCCTCCACTAGGCACACACTCATGGAGAGGATTAGGCAGGCACTGGAGCTCTCTGGGGGTAAGTCCTGCTCTGTGGGTAGGCCCTTGCATAGCTGAACCTCCATGGTGGTCAGAGCTAGTCCTTGCAACCAATCAGACTGTGGGAAAATCTTCACACTGATGTGCCAACTGCAATCAAAGCTCAATTACAAGAAGGTATGCACAGCTTACACAGATGATCTGTAAGACTATGCCTTTGGAAATTACAGAACACCTACTGCATAAGGCCACTCTACCAAGCCCAGTATATGTAGAGACTCTACCTAACACACAGAAACAAACATAGAGTGCCTGCCAAAATTAGGAGACAAAGAAACATGTCCCAAATGAAAGAACAGAACAAAACTAAAGAAAAAGAACAAACCAATAATGAAAAATTTCTTTAATCTGGTAAGGAAGTGGATATACAAGTCCATGAAGCACAGAGAATCCCAAACAAGATAAACGCAAAGAGTCTGACACCAAGATGCATCATAATTAAAATGCAAAGGATTAAAGACAAAGAGAGAATTCTAAAAGCAGCAAGAGTAAGATAGTTTCCTACAAAAGAACTACCATAAGACTTCACAACAGAAATTTTACAGCCTAGAAGGGATTGGCACAAAATACTCAAAGTGATGAAAAGCAACAACCTACAACCAAGATTTCTCTTCCTATCAAGGCTATCATTTAGAATTGAAGGACAGATAAAAGAGCTTCCCAAACAAGAAAGAGCTAAAGGAATTCATTATCATCAAACCAATACTACATAGAATGCCAAAGGGTCTTCTTTAAGAAGGAAAAAAAAAAGATAAAAGTATAAATAATAAAATGACAATGAATACATATATATTAACATTTGAATCAAAAAATCAAAATACATGAACAAGCAGAACAGAAAAAGACTCAAGATACAGAGAATATTTTTCGGTTTCTAGATGGGAGGGCGGTTGGGAGGATGCTTGAAAAGGGGAAGGGATTAATAAGTACAAATTGATATTTACAGAATAGTCCCTAAAGTACAGCATAGGGAATATAGTCAATAATATTGTAATAACTATGTAGGGTGTCAGAAGGATGCTAGATTGATCAGGATGATCACTTAGTAGGTTATATAAAGTCTAGTCACTGGTTTGTATACTTGCAACTAATATAATATTATATATCAACTGTAATTGAAAAGTAAAAAATGAAAATTAAAAAAAAATTTGGGGTGTCTCCATGACCACCTAAGTGCTTGACACATAGTAGGTATAATTAATTAATGAATTATATTATGTATTCAACCAAAGGAACATTTCTTTTGGAAAATGTAATGCTTACTTAATTACAGAGCAACTTATTTGGGAAGAGATGAAAACTCCATTAATTCTTGTGAAAAAGCTATTCTGCTGGTCAGATACCTGAACAAACAGACTAGGCCTTGAGACAATTTAATCAAGCACACTTCTTATTGACCAGAATGAACTTGCAGTTGGAGAGGACACCTGTCTTCCTGAGGTCAGTGGCTCTAGCTTTAAATTTATTAACTGTAACCAGATCTGGCTACAGATGCTGCCAAAAACAGGGATATCCCAAGGTGTTGTTACTGGATACTAATTTTGGATAAATACCTCCTGGAGGCTTTAAGTCTTTCAAAATGAAGACTGTATGCTATAATAAATCCTAACTATTCACTGAAGTTTTCACTTCAGTGAATAGTTAACCTTATATTTTTTGTAGTTGGGACATACAACATACATACTAGCATTTAAATGCTTAAATAGAGTTCAGAAGTCAAATATTTTATAAGGTCCTAGGAACCTGTTTTCAAAGTAATGAAAAATGACCCTGGTTGCAATACGATCACTCCCTTCGGAGAACTTGCAAATAAATTTAGTTAGTAAAAGCTTCTGCCAGAATGATTCTAGTTCAGAGAACCACAAGGATATTCCCAGTTGCCAGATGCTCTTATCTGCTGCTTTTCCTAATGCCTAATTTGGAAAAACTCCATTTTGCTGTAGGTTCAAGACTGGGTTATCTAATCCTTAGACTTTTTTCCAACTATTTAATTCTTTTTTCTTTTTATTAATGTGTTACATGTGTACATTTCTTCCCATTGCCCCCCCACTTCCATGCATGCCCTAACCCCCCAAGTGTCTTGTGTCCATTGGTTATGCTTATATGCATGCATACAAGTCCTTCGGTTGATATCTTACCTATCTCACCTTTCCCTAACCTTCCCACTGTAATTTGACAGTCTGTTTGATGCTTTACTGCCTCTGTATCTATCTTTTTGTTCATCAGTTTATAATATTCTTTATTATCCATAAATGAGTGAGATAATGTGATATTTTTCTTTCATTAACTGGCTTATTTCACTTAGCATAATGCTCTCCAGTTCCATCCAGGTTGCTGGTAAGAATTCCTTCTTTTTATGGCAGCATAGTATTCCATTGTGTAGATGTACCATAGTTTTCTGATCCAGTCATCTGCTGATGAGCACCTAGGCTGTTTCCAGATCTTATCTATTGTAAATTATGCTGCTATGAACATAGGGGTATATATATCTTTTCTGATGGGTGTTTCTAGTTTCTTAGGATATATTTCTAGGAATGGGGTTACTGGGTCAAATGGAAGTTCCATTTTTAGTTTTTTGAGGAAACTCCATACTGTTCTCCATCCAACCATTTGACTCTTTGGAGCTTTCGAGGAAACTTGTGGTTCATGGTATAGTACCTTTCACTCAAACTAAAAAAGGATAAGCTGGTAAAAGTACCAATGGTTAAGACTTTGTAAACTTTCTTTTTCTTGACAGGAAGAGTATTCAACCTTGTTAGTTAAAGGAGATTAAAACTTAATAGCAACTTTGCTAATTTTCCATCATTAAGCTGAAATGTGGCTAAATATTTTCTACTATCATGCCAACAGGAAAATGGATTTTCTTGCTTTCAGTTTAACTAGCTAGAAACTTCTGCAAATAAAATTTCAATCTTAAAATGAGATGGTTTTCTTTTGATCCTCAAGGGCAGAGAACAAAGAAATGAATAGGAAGGAGGCCAATTTATTCATCCTGATCACCAAGAGGATTGGAGCTTTAGGGAAAGATTTCCTGAGATGACAGAATGTCATTTATAGTGCTTTTAAAAAATTAATAAGGCAATTTGACTTTTAATGCTTCTGCAGTCTTAGTATAGTGGCTTTTTATAGCCCTGAGCTGTGTGTTTAAATGCACATCAAAATGTCAAAGTGGGCCTCTACATAACACCTCTTTTTGATGTCTCCAAAGGGGCTTCTTACTTATTTGCAGACTTAGAGCTTCATTTGAGAACAATTTGAAATACCCCTAACTATTTGTGAGCAAAGCTGGTCACCTGATGCCTTCCAAGGCAGTTAGGAGCAAATGTAGCCTGGTTGGAGTTTGGTATTCCGGTAAAGGTGAGGGCAGGGTTGCCTAAGGATTAAGAGCGTCTCCTGCAGAATCTGGTAAACTGGGTTTGAGTCCTGGATCAAGTCTCATTAATTATGAGACTTGTGCAAGTTACTTAAACTCTCATTGGTGAAAAGGAAACAATAATATCACCTACTGAGCATAACAAAGTGCCTGGAACAATAGCAAGGGCTTGATAAATCTTACCAGCAAAGAAGAAAATAAGCAGCAGCAGCAGCAAAATATTATACCTGCAAGATTTTGTACTATGTCCTGAGGATACAACAATGTGTAATAAGATATGGATTCCATCCTTCCCAGGCTGATTGGAGATTAGACATATATAATAAACTGGTATGGTACAACTTGAAGTGGCCAAGGAGCCAGAAAAGGTTTATCAAGGAAGAAAGACAGAAAACGTGGCCTTGGAGGAAGTGCAGTATCCAGATAAGCTAACTACAGGCCAAGGGCATTCTCAGGGCTACCACAACTGCATAACTGAATCTTCTTGTCAACCTCACTAGCATCTCAGTTACCTCAATAACTAAGGATTCATGAAGCAGGAAGGTAGAGGAACTTAAAAGGTTATTGGCTGTATTACTACTTTTTTTTAACTGAGTGTTTTCAGTTTGGCCATTTGAAAACAAATATTTGTTATTAGTTTAAAAATAATTATTTTCCTTAAGTAAATGTTTTGTCAAATGTAGAACAGAAATAATCCTCTGCCACAAAAATTAAAAAATTACTTATGCACCCACTTGTGGCTACCTGTGTTTGGAGATAGCATAACAGACATGATCCTAACCCTGCGATACAATCAAACCTGAACCATACAAGCTTACATACTGTTCAATAAATCATGTTTAAAGAAAGGTATATAGTCCAATTAGCCCAGGTGTAGGGAGCAGCTCTAGAGTTAAGCCTCGGATTGACCTGTGGCAGAGCCACAAACAAGTCCTAGCTTAGAGGGCAGAGCGCTCTTAGCATAATTAAGCTTGGTCTTATGACCATTCCCTAGATCCTTCCTGGAAAGCTAATGGGCTGTGGGAGGTGCAGCAAGTGCTACCAAAACATGTGAAACTCACAAGAACATTGTAACTATGTTGACCACTACCTTGTTTTTCTCTGATTATAAAATAAAGCTTCAGCTTGCTGGCTGGATCCTTCGCTGTGGCCTCATCCAGGCACAGAAGATCCACCAAGCCCCAGTTATATTCTCTTTGTCTGTCTTTTCTTTAATCCTTCGCTGCCCCCTCTCAGGCTCACCTAATCCTTGGCTGTGTTGGCGCAGCACATCCAGGGAATATATAATAATGAGTTTCACTGGGGTAGTGGCAATGAAGAGAGGGAGAGGTGTATAGAATCAAGATCTTTATAAAAAGCCTATTTTAGTTTATTTTTTAAACTAGAGGCCAAGTGCATGAATTCATGCACCAGTGGGGTCCCTTGACCTGGCCTGCAGGATTGAGCCAAAATCAGCTCTTCAACAACCCCTGAGGGGTCCCAGATTGCAAGAGGGCACCAGCCAGGCCAAGGGACCCCACTGGTGCACAATTGGGGCTGGGAAGTGATGTGAGAGGTTAGCCAGCTGGGGAGAGATCACAGGAGGGATCCAGGGCATGTCCGGTCCATCTCACTCAGTCCCAATAGAAGCATCTGCCCCCTGGTAGTCAGTGCATGTCATAGCGAGCAGATGAGCAGCCTTAGCATATCATTAGCATATTATGCTTTGATTGGTAGTAGACTACCAGACTACTAGATACTTAGCATATTAGGCTTTTATTATATAGTATATATTTTTGTTGATTTCAGACAGGGAGAGAGAGATAGGAACATCTATGATGACAGAGAATCATTGATTGGCTGCCTCCTGCATATCTCCCCACTAGGGATTGATTCCAAAACCTGGCCATGTGCCCTGACCAGGAATCGAACCAGGACCTACTGGTTCACAGGTCGATGCTCAACTACTGAGCCATACCACCTGGGATAGAGATTTTAAAGATGAAATATTGTAAGGAGAACAAGCTATTAGGTAATATTTAAAAAAAAAAAACTCTTCTCTAGAGACCATGAAGATATTAATGCTCTACTGTAACCAGAAATTATATCAAGAGGTTGTGTTTTTTTAATTTCAAACATTGACATGTTAGGGGTAGGACTCCTAGAATGTCTTCTTGGAATCCTACTCATTCATTTATTATTTCATTCATAATTTATTATGTTTTTTTTACTTTGTGCCATGCAGTATGTATTAGGTACTGTATATATGTTAGTGAATAAAGCAGATATGTTTCCTTCTTCCATGGAACTGGAGGAAGACAGACAATAAGCAGGTAAGCAAATAAATCACTATTTAAATACACATTCATACATTTACTCACTGAAGAACTAATATTAAGCACATATTATATGTTGGGAAATATTTTGGGTTCTGGGAATTCAATGATGAGTAAAAATAGACTGGTTTCTGTCTTATGGAGTCTACATTCTGAGAGGGAGAGGCAACTTACTCAAAGAGTTACACTAAAAATGATAATATTGTAACTATGAAAAAGTTATGAAGGAATAGTCATAAAGAAATTTGACCCTACAAGGAGGTCAAGGAAAGCTTCTTTGAAGAAGTGAAGACTAGATGGAGAACTGAAGGATAATAAAGAGTTAGCTGGCAAAAGGAGGGAGGGGAGAACATTTCAGAGACAGGGAACAGCATGTTCTTAAGGCCACAGTATGTCTTAGAGGCTAAAAGATGGTGAGTATGGCCAAAAAGGAGGCAGAAAGGGTACAGTTGCAGGTAAAGGAGCAAGCCATGGTCATAGAAACCATGGGGAGAAAGTGTTTCAAAAAGAAAGCCACAGAGTCAAATGCTGCTGAGAGGTTTAGTAATATGAGAACTGAAAATGTCCCTGGATTTCACAACATGCAAGACATTGGTGAGCCCAGTGGAATTATGGGCCATAAGCCAGACTGGAATGTTTTGAGAGTGAGTGTAAGGAGAGGAAATGTAAAGGAGAAGAGTACGATCTTAGGAATTGCATTTGGTAACATGTAATGGAACCTGGTGGCAGTAGTTTAAATAGGGTTATTTTTCTCACATAACAACAATGACAGAGGGTGACGGACAGTTCAGGCTGGTAGTAGTGGCTCCATGATGTAATGAATGCCCTAGAATCCTTCATTCTGCTTTGTTGTCATCCTCAGTATATGGCTATTTTTTTTCCATTGTGAATGCAAGACAACTGTTCACTCTCAAGTCGATAGGAAGAAAGAAAGATTAAGGGGAAAGTTCTGGTGCCTATTGCAGAAAAGCAGAAATTTTCGTAAATCCCATCCACTTCAGTTTACACATCATTGGCCTGAAGTATGTCATATGGCTGGGAGGCTGGGAAATGTAGCTCTTCAACTTGACCCATTGCTGCTCTTAACAGAATCAGCTTCTGCAGGAAAAAAGGAGAGCAACCATGGCAGCTACACAGCACATACAAACCACACATTCAAAAAGTGTGTTGGTAAAAGGAGAGAGAGAAGATGATAGTTGGAGAGGAACTGAAATTTTTTTAAATTTAAATATTGAATATATTTAAAGACAAGAAGGGTCTAATCAGGAGGCAGAAAGACTGAGAAAGAGAGAGAGGATTTGAATATAAAAGAACACAATTAATTCTGCCCACTGGTGTGGCTCAGTGGTTGAACATCGACTTATGAACCAAGAAGTCACAATTTGATTCCCCATGCCTTGGTTTCAGGCTTGATCCCCAGTTGGGGGTGTGCAGAAGACAGCAGATGGCAGTCAATCAATGATTCTCTCTCATCATTGACATTTCTCTCTCTTTTTCTCTCTCTCTCCCCCCCACCTTCATCTCTGAAATCAATAAAAATATATATTTTAAAGTGTAATGTTACTTAGAAAGAGGGAGGGGATGGAATCTAAATCTGGAGAAGAAGAGAATAACATTAAAGAGAATAAGGATAGGTTCTCTATGGTAACAGAAGGAAAAGAAAAGTAGGTTTACATGTTTTATGTTGAAAAAAAATGAAGCTTCTATTTCCTCTACAATGTAGGAGGTGAGGTTTGCTATTGTCCATTAGAGGGTATAAAGGAGTGATCAGAGCTTTGACAAGTTTGAGACGTTAAAGTTTGAAATAGTTGTGGCAGAGCAAAACTGATTCAAGTATAAAGGGCACAAATAAAGTGCTATCAGGGAACGTTGTTCTCATCACCTTTCCTGATAAATACTGATATATTAGAGAATGAGTTTCAGACAATCAACATGACTAGAAAGACATAAATATAAAGCTTGGTGTTGAGTAGTAAATATACAGCTACTTATACAACTACCCACATTTGTGCTCATACCAATCCAATATCCTCTCATCCCCTTCATTAACATAATTTATTCAACAAATATTTAGTAAATATCCTCTACACACTAGATACTTATGCATGTCATGTAGCATGCTAGGATGGGTTGGGGGTAAGTAGGAAATAAAGCCTGGGAGAAGAAAACAATTTTAAGAAAAGGTGGACCCTCTGTTAGCTGAGAAAATGCATAGAAATCTTAACATCCAGGCTCAGGGAGAGTGACTAAACTCCACCCAGGCAATGGCATCCAAGGGATGGTCTGATCTGAGCGATAAGATGGGGGTGCCAGCATCTGATTTTGGAAGCTCTGGGCAATTGTCATGGCATCAGGGACAGACCTGGAGTCAGATCAGTTGGAAGTTAGGGTGCCTGGAAAGGCAACCTAGCTGTAGAGATAGCACATGCAGAGTTAAAGGGCAGAACAGGTTTCAGCAGGCCTGAACCCTACATGGCTGATTCTTCAAAATATCAGCCTCAAGAGGCTGCAGGAACCTAGATGTTAGAACCCCCAAAGTAAAGGAGCCCGATAGACCGACTCAAGGAAATTGCATCTGAATGATGCTGCACATGTCAAAAACTAGGTTATCCTGCATACATATCTATCTTAGAATGCCTAGTGCAATAGAAAAAAATTTATATATTTGACTTACTACTATGAATATTTTTATATTTTACTTAACACTATGGAGAGAATACATCATACTCAGTGGGGGAGATAATAACAACAACAACTTATTTATTGCACATGCTATATGCCAGACACTGTTATAGATACTTAATGAGTTCCATCTCATTTTATCTTTACTATAACCTTCTGAGTTAGCTATTATTGTCCCCATTTACAGAAGAGGAACCTGAGCCTGGTTCTAGTAAGTTTAATTTTCCCAAGAGCACATGGCTATAACTGGCGAAGCCAGGAATCTAGTGCATGTACAACTCCAGACCTTCCATTATGTCATAACTGTTATATCACACTGTTCCAGGACAGTGTTGAACCCTAATGAGTGTCACTGAAATAATTGGTCTGCTTCTGGAATCACAGCCCTTTTCTCAGGATCTGTTGCTAAAATGAGAAGACCATGCTGCCCTCTATCAGCTTCAGTGTCATTGCCCATTGGTAATTTTCAGAATGAATAAGAATATTCGACATTTGTATTGTGACATACACTTCCAAAAACATTTTACTCAAGTTTACAACATATATTATGAGCACTGAAGCTCACACATAAACACAAAAATTAATGCAAATTTTTTAATGAATCTTAATTTCTTTTGCAGTAAAAGCCAGTTATACTCATTACAGTATTATTCACCCTTTTCTGTAACTTGTCATTTAAATTTGTATTTTTACTTCTAGAGAATTAAAGAAAGTGATTTAGGTTTTTTCACACTTTGCTTGTTTGCTTATCACTTTTTAAAAAATTAATATCATTTTTATGAGGTATATGCTTATGCTTTTCAAAGATACATTAAAGTAGAGACTACAAGCTCCAAGTATCACTTAGTTTCAACAATGATCATTTGTCCAGTAAGTTTGATGACATGATTTCTGAAAGAGTTATCTCTTACATCCTTTCTGATCTAATTACTACTTCACTCAGATAATATCTTGGTATTTCCAGAGCATTGGTATAATTACTGCCTTAAACTAATTAATCATGGCTGTTATTGGGAACATTGGCTATATTATTAAATGTTATTGTTAAAGTTAGCACACTATAGCCCACACTGGGGATAGAGGGCATGTGCCCTGACCAGGAATCGAACCATGACCTCCTGGTTCATAGGTTGACATTCAACCATTGAGCCATGCCGGCCAGGCTAAAAGTTATTTTAAAAAGTAAATAGAAAAAGATTTACTAAGAAATTGCTAATGAAAAGCTGGATATAGCACTTTTAAACTCATTATTCTACTTGGATATTATTTAGCATAGCACTGCAGTATTGTAAATCTACAACTGTTTCATGGATTAAGAATAAGAATATTTGACATTTGTATTATGATATACACTTTCAAAAACATTTTACTCAAGTTTACAACATATATTATGAGCATTTGAAGCCTACGCATATACACAAAAATCAATGCAAAATTTTTAATGAATCTTAATTTTTTTTGCAGGAAAGGCCATTTGTACTCTGAAGACAAACATAATAGTAACGACTTCCTAAACCTGTTGTATCATCCTTGCCTATTCCCATCCTATTGCCTGTATGATACTCTATAACTCAGTAGGTATCAGTTCCAGTCTCCCCAGTGTTTTTCTACTCACTCTCAATGGACTCTAAACACATTCCCTCAACCCTTTATTTAAAAATTTAGCACTGAAGCCAAAACCGGTTTGGCTCAGTGTATAGAGGGTTGGCCTGTGGACTGAAAGGTCCCGAGTTCGATTCCGGTCAAGGGCATGTATCTTGGTTGCGGGCATTTCCCCAGTATGGGGTGCACAGGAGGTGGCTGATCTATGTCTCTCTCTCTCATTGATGTTTCTGACTCTCTATCCCTCTCCCTTCCTCTCTGTAAAAAATCAATAAAATATATTTAAAAATATTTAGTACTGAATAAAACCAACTACACTTGTAATTGGAGTTCAGTGAACTTGAAAGTAAAAAATATTTGATCTTTCTCAAGGCCAGTGATATCTCTGACCCAGCTTGACCCTTGCAACCCTGTCCCTATCAGCTCCAGTTGGATTCTATCAAAGTTCAAGTTGAATATCCACCCAATGAGAGGCTTCCCAGGTTCCTGGGTCTTCAACCCATTCTGTAGAGCAGGGTTGGGGAAAGTTTGGCCCATGGGCCATATAAAATCATTTGCTCTGGCCCTTCCTAGGCATTAGGGGCCAGTTAATGAAATGTTTGATCAAATACAGCAGGCCCATTTTTATGATGATAATTTTGTATGGCCCACAAATGATGTTATGAATATCCAAATGGCCTGTGGCAGAAAAAAGTTTCCCCATCTCTGCTGTAGAGATCTTCAGGTCTTGACTTCTGGCCTTACCATGTGGGCTCTGAGCTTCTCCTCCTCTGTGCATCATTTAAGGACTGGCCCAACTATGGCAATCCTCCTCACTTCTTTTCCCTCAACTCCAAACAATTATATTTATGTTCCCAGGTTTATTCCTCTGAAATACATAGTCTGCTAAATGTTATACTCTTATTCTGTTTAGGCACTTTGTCACCAACCCTAGTT
>JAAGEH010000041.1:34507637-34548384 GCA_011751065.1 Lasiurus cinereus | reverse complement strand
TTCCCCTCCATAGCACCCCTCCACTCAGCTCCCACCCCTCGCTCTGCCCTTAGCTCCCTCCCATTGATCTCATCCATAGGTGTATGATTTTTGTCCAGTCTCTCCCTGTACACCCCTGACCCCTTCCCCCCTGAGAATTATCAGTCCACTCCCTTTCTGTGCTCCGGATTCTATTATATTCACAGGTTTATTCTGTTGATCAAATTTTTAATTCACTTAATTTTTAGATTCACTTGTTGATAGATATGTATTTGTTGTTCATAATTTTTTGGCTTTTACCTTTTTCTTCTTCCTCTTCTAAAAGAGTACCTTTCAGCATTTCATATAATACTGGTTTGGAGTTGATGAACTCCTTTAGCTTTTTCTTATCTGTGAAGCTCTTTATCTGCCCTTCAATTCTGAATGTTAGCTTTACTGGATAGATTATTCTTGGTTGTAGGTTCTTGCTATTCATCACATTGAATATTTCTTGCCACTCCCGTCTGGCCTTCATCGTTTCTGTTGAGAAATCAGCTGACAGTTGTATGGGTGCTCCCTTGTAGGTAATAAACTGTTTTTCTCTTGCTGCTTTTAATATTCTCTCTTTCTCTTTTGCTCTTGGCATTTAAATTATGATGTGTCTTCGTGTAGTCCTCTTTGGATTCCTTTTGTTTGGGGTTCTGTGTGCTTCCTGGACTTGTAAGTCTATTTCTTTTACCAGATGTGGGAAGTTTTCAGTCATTATTTCTTTAAACAGGTTTTCAGTATCTTGCTCTCTCTCTTCTTCTGGCACCCCCACAATTCTGATGTTGGTACGCTGAAAGCTGTCCCAGAGTCTCCTTACATTATGTTCACATTTTTGGATTCTTTTCTCTTCTTGCTTTTCCAGTTGAATGTTGTCTGCTTCTTTATATTTCAAATTTTTTACTTGATTCTTGCCTTTCTCTAGTCTGCTGTTAGGACTCTGTATAATATTTTTTATTTCAGTCAGTGTATGTTTAATTTTTATTTGGTCCTTTATCATCTTTAGTAGGACCTTTTCCATCTCTAGTTGGCTCTTTTGTATCACTAGTTGGTCCTTTTTCATCTCCTCTTGGGTCTCACTAAATTTATCGAATTTTTCTAGCATATTCTTGAAAAACCTTACAAGCGTGGTTTTGAACTCTATATCAAGTCGTTTTTTTCCCTCCATTTCTTTTGTTTGTGATCCCTTCCCTTGTTTCGGCATTTTCACTATGCCAGGGAAACTTCTGTGTTGGATTCAGCCTTATGATACCAGATGCAAAACCGAAGTAGCCTCTGTTGAGCTTGGGAAGGGTGGAGTCTCAGGGCTTAAGGGACCGCCTTGCCTTCCAGTCGGCCCCGCCCTCCACGGCCCCTGAGTCTCATGTGACTGGGTAATCCCTGGAGCGGTCCTTGTGCGCGCGCACCCGCAGTGCCTCTAACTGCTGCCTTTCCAGCTCCCCTGAGCACTAGGACCACACGAGTCTAGGTCCCCAGGGTTTCGCCTGAAACAGGGGCTTAGTGGAGTCAGAAGTGGCACAGTTGGGAGGGTCTGTCTCCCACCCACTCGCGAAAGCCAGCGGCACAATCAGCAATCTGTCCTGCGTGCAGCACCGTCCGCGTGTGAGACCAGACCTGATCTTCTGCAACTCCCCTAAATTTCCGTGCACCTCTCCCTTTTCACAGTCCAAACTCCCCCCGTATGAGTTTCGCTGGATCTGGGGTTTAGTGTCGTAAAATAAGGGGTTCAATGCCGTTGGGAGTCTCCGTTTCCCTCCCGCCAGAGAAAGCCAGCCAGGTACTCCGGCACCCGCTCTCTCAGCGCACGCGTCTCAGTGCCTCGGCTTTTTGCAGCTCCTCTGGGTCTCCGTGAGCCCCTCTCTTTCCTACTAGCTGTAGAACTTACACTCCGCCAGCTTTCGTGTGGTTCTGGATGATGTCCGTTCTGTCTTTTAGTTGTAGTTTTGAAATTGTTGTGCGAGGCAGCAGTGTAGGTGTTCACCTATGCCGCCATCTTGGATTCCTCCGAATATAATGCTTTTTTGATCTTATAATAAATGTTCCCCAAACAGTTATGATTTAAAATTTTTTCTACATATAGTTGATACACTTTGATATTTTAAATTCCTTTGGTTGACTTGGTTTTAGTTTTCCAAGATCCTTCAATAAAGCCTGATGAAAATGATTAAGTAATTTTTAAAAATATATTTTTATTGATTTCAGAGAGGAAGGGAGAGGGAGAGAGAAACAGAATCACCAATTGGCTGCCTCCTGCATGCCCCCCATTGGGAATCAAGCCTGCAACCCTGGGCATGTGCCCTTGACCAGAACGAAACACGAGACTTTCTGGTCCACCTGCTGAACCAAACCAGTTAGGGTGATTTAAAGAATTTTTTATTTTATTTTTTATAATATAATCAGTGCTAATTTATTTTTTAATGTATTTTATTGACTTTTTACAGAGAGGAAAGGAGAGAGAGGGATAGAGAGTTAGAAACATCAATGAGAGAGAAACATCGGATCAGCTGCCTCCTGCACGCCCCCTACTGGGGATGTGCCTGCAACCAAGATACATGCCCTTCACCGGAATCGAACCCGGGACCTTTCAGTCCACAGGCCGACGCTCTATCCACTGAGCCAAACCAGTTTCAACATAAAAAAAATTTTTTAATTTGAGCAGAGCAGTAGCATAAACAAAAAGGAAATTTATGGGAAAAAAAGAAAAAAGGAAATACAAAACTTAGGGAAATATTGTCATATTCCCAGGATGCAGATATAATTAGTCTTCATGCCACTGTCAATTCCAAGAACCATGTCTTCCTTTAGCACCCTCTCTGCTCTGTGGCCTCCTGTCCTGGATCAACTATAGATGATCTTCACATAATTTTAGCACTAGTTTCCATGAATTTTCCTACTCTATGCTCCTATGTAAAACCTTTGTTTTTGTATAAATAAAGATATTAGCAACAAGGAAAACTTTAAGATGCAAAGAACATTCTGCCACTTTTTTAAAAAAATGTATTTTTATTGATTTCAGAGAGGAAGGGAGAGGTAGAGATAGAAACATCAATGATGAGAGAGAATAATTGATTGGCTGCCTCCTGCACATCCTCTTCTGAAGATCGAGCCCACAACCTGGGCATGTGCCCTTGACCGGAATCCAAGTTGGGACCCTTCAGTCTACAGGCTAACACTCTATCCACTGAGCCAAACTAGCTGGGGCTGCCACCCCATTTTTTTTTTCCTTCTCTATTTAGGATCACAACATTATTCCTCTATCAGAGTGTTACCTGTGTTTTTAAATGGCTAGATGCTAGGCTAACAGAATCTAGGAGAATTGGAAACCTCCAAAATGCTTGCTTATTGATCCAGAGAGGTCCCAACTCCCCTCAAACAGTTGTTTAGAAGGGAGAGTTGCAGATGTCCCTTATTGACATATACATAAATATATATATTATAAATATTTCAATGTCCATTAAATAAATAAGTTTAATGTTTTAGAAGCCGAATCAGTGTGTTTACTATAAATGTTCTCTCTCTGGGAGCGGAAAAAGTTGCTAAAATAAAACCTGAAAAAAGCAAACCACAAGCAGGTATCCATCAATTGTATGTGGAGACAACTGTGAAGACAACTGCAGATAAAGAAATACATTTGGCTTGTGAGAGATTGTAAGACTATACAAAAAGCAGGATAATGTGTATGTCTGAACTTCTCCCCTGAGGCTAGAAGAAAAGCTATGAAAGGACTTAGAGCATGAAATAATAAAAAATGCATATATTATTCTCTGTATATATTTAGTTTCTGGCACAGCACTCCTAAAATCCTTGTAATTTTCTAAGAGATAGGAGTCTTTTTGTTTTAATGAGGCAATGCTTGGTGGGCTCCTGAATAAGTGCTGATCATCAGAAAGACCAAGCCAAGTTTGGAACTTTCATTTCTACTCGCATCCTCCAGAAAGGGAAGAGAGGCTGGAAACTGAGTTAATAATCAATCATGCCTATCTGAGGAAGCCTCCATAAAAATCCCAAAAGTATGAGATTCAGAAAGCTTCCAGGTTGAATATACAAAGGATAGAGGTATGGGAGGGTGATGCACGTGGCAAGGAAATGAAAGCTCTGTACCCCTTCCTCCATATACCTTGCCTTATACATCTTTTCCATCTGGGTGTTCATCTGTATCCTTTTATAATAAACTGGTAAATATAAGTTAAGTGTTTTTCCTGAGTACTGTGAGCAATTTTAGAAATTTATCAAACCCAAGAAAGAGGTAATGGAAACCCCAATATATAGCCAATTGGTCAGAACTATAGGTGACTACCTGGGACTTGTAACTGGCATCTGAGGGCAGTTGTGTGAGAATGAATCTTCAACCTGCTGGATCTGATACTATCTCCAGGTAGATAGTGTCAGAATTGAGTTAAATTGTGCAACACCCAGCTGGTGTTGGATAATTACTTGATGTGTGGAACACACACATGTGGTATCAGAGTATAGTGAAGTATGGTAATGGTGTGAGAATAAAGGAGAAATATGGGCAGTGTTTTCCCCCTACAGTGTGGTTTTTCTGTAAGGACTACATTGCAGGGTGGGAGGTATCTAAACTTCAAGACTCAGGAGTCAGCTTTGGAAATACTCTATCATCCAGAGTGATTGCTTTATCCCAGCCATATGGAACCAGATCACATCTGGGAATATTCAGAATATGTCAAGAACTCTCAAAACTCAACATTGAAAAAACAAACTCAACACTAAAAATAAAATAAAATAAAAATTTTAGTGCACAAAAGATTTGAAAAGACATTTCATAGAGAAGATAAAGAGATAGTAAATAAGACATCATTAGCCATTAGGGAAATGTAAATTAAAATCATAGCAATATTCTGACACCTTTATTAGAATGTTAAAATAAAAGACTGACCATACTAAGTATCAGTAAGGATATGAATCAACTGGAACTTTCATATATTGCTAGTGGGAATATAAAATATAACTGACCAGTCACTCTACTTCTAGGTTTTTAGAAGAAACAAAAGCATATGTTCATATAAAAACTTATACACACATGTTCATAGAAGCTTTGTTTTTAAGAGCCCCAAACTGGAAACAATCCAAACATCTCTCAACAACAGTTGGATAGGGAAATTACAGCATATCCATAAAATGAAACCTTATTTAACAATAAAAAGGAAGGAACTGTTGATACTCACAACATGGATCAATCCCCAAATAACTATGTTCAGTGAAAAAAGACAGACAAAAAGGAATATATACTGTATGACTCCATTTATAGAAAACTGAAACTAAGTTATATTGACAGAAAGCAGATCAGTGGTTGGCTGGGGCTAGGGTGAGGGCAGGAAGAAGGAATTACAAAGAGGCATGAGGAAAACTTTTACGGTGAATGATCTATTAATTATCTTAAATTTAGTGATGGTTTCTCAGGCTATAGATAAGTCAAACTTATCAAATTATATACTTTAAATATGTGCATTTTACATAGTATTGTCAATAATGTATGTCAGCCTTAGCCAGTTTGGCTCAGTGGACAGAGCATTCACCCACAGGCTGAAGAATCCTGGTTCGATTTTCCCTCAAGGGCATGTATCTTGGCTGCAGGCCTGATTCCTGGCCCTGGTTGGGGCACATGCAGGAGGCAATCAATCAATGCGTCTCTCTCGCATCAATGTTTCTTTCTTTCTATCTCTTCCCCTCCCTTCCACTCTTTCTAAGAAATCAATCGAGGGGGATTAAAAACTATGCCAGAATAAGTGGATGCTGCATGGATATGCTCCCAGGAACAAATTGGAATTACAACTAAAATACAAAACAAACAAACAGAAAAAGTCCTGAATAATCAATGGAAAACTCGCAGGAGAGAACATTGATACCCAAGGACTAAAAGTGGAGACCACACAGAGACTGTGAGGTGGGGCAGAGGTGCGAAAGGGCTGGCCAGGTCCCCATAGACAGCAACTGGAGTCCTATAGAGATATCTCAGCTGTGGGGGGTTGCCACTGTGAACTCTGGAATCTAATCCTCAAGCTGGGCACCCCCCAGCAAAGAGCACCAAAACTGAGAAGGATACCCACATAATATCTGGCTGTAAAAAGCAGCAGGATGCTGTCTGCCAGGGAGTGACAGCTGAAAATTCAGATACTCTCTTAAAGGGTCAACACACAAAATCCCTGTGGAGCCACCCACCTTGTGCTCTGACAGAGGGAGGATAAAGTGGACTGGAGCTGTGAGAGCAGAAGCCAGGACTGGGGACTCAGGGGATAGAGTTCAAAAGGCAGACACCCCAAGTTTCCTGAGCTGAGTCATTCCCTCACACAGCAGAGGACATATTTCCCACATTGACATTTGCCTTCCCTGGAAGGAAAACTGCTGACACAGCCTATTGGAAAATACCTTGCCCTGAGGCCAATTAACATATTAAAAACAACAATTAGCCTCCAAATAGAAGCAATTGCCCCACCCTGTTGACAAAAACTTACCACACTGAGGATGATTGCCTGAGGGGCAGTTCAAGTCAGCATCCTATCAGTCTGTAGGCAGAGACAGTCTCTGGAGGCTTTGAGTCTTTGCCTGATCTAATTAGTCAGAAACAGCTTTAACATTGTCCTGCACTAGAGATTGAGAGGTATAGAGGATCTCCCTAATACATAGTCACAAACTCAAACAGACAGCCAATATGAAGAGACAAAAAAACAATACCCAAATGAAATTCTCCAGAAGAGATAAATGAAGCAGAGATAAGAAATTTACCTGAAACAGAGTTCAGAGTAATGATGATAAAAATGCTAACAGTATGAAAAAATATATATAACTATGAAAAAAGAACTATCTGAGATAAAGAACGACATAACATAAATAAAGAACACATTGGAAGGAATACACAACAGATTGGAGGAAGCTGAGGACTGAATCAGCGAATTAGAAGACAAAGTTAGAAATATCACTCAATAAGAGAGCCAAAAAGAAAAAAAAACAATTAAAAAACAGGAGAGCTGCTGAAACCAGTTTGGCTCAGTGGATAGAGTGTCGGTCTGCGGACTGAAGGATCCCAGGTTCGATTCCAGTCAAGGGCATATACCTTGGTTGCAGGCACATTCCCAGTAAGGAGGCAGCTGATCCGATGTTTCTCTCTCATTGATGTTTCTAACTCTCTATCCCTCTCCCTTCCTCTCTGTAAAAAATCAATAAAATATATTTTAAAAAGAAAACAACAGGAGAGATTCAGGGAGCCATGGAACAACATGAAATATAACAATATGGTATGCTAGGAGAGGCAGAAAGAGAGAAAAGAATAGAGAATGTGTTTGAAGAAATAATGGCAGAAAACTTCCCTAACCTGGTAAAGGAAAAAGTCACACAAGTTCAAGAGGCACAGAGAACCCCAAGCAAGAAGAACCAAAACAGGTCCACTGTCCTAGCTGATTTGGCTCAATGAATAGAGTGTCAGCCTGTTAACTAAAGGGTCCTAGGTTCGATTCTGGCCAAAGGCACATGCCTAGGTTGTGGGTTCAATTCCCAGTAGGGGAGCATGCAGGAGGCTGCTAATCAATGATTCTCTCTCATCACTGATGTTTCTATCTCTCTCTTCCTCTCCCTTCCTCTCTGAAATCAATGAAGCATATTTTTTTAAAAAACAGGCCCACACCCAGACACATCATAATTAAAATGCCAAAAATTAAAGACACAGAGAGTATCTTAAAGACAGCAAGAGAAAAGAAAACTGTTATCTACATGGGAGTTCCCATAATGCTGACACCTATTTTCTCATCAGAAACTCTACAGGCTAGAAAGGAATGGCATGAAATACTCAAGGTAATGAAAAGTAAGAATCTAAGACCAAGATTACTATATCCAGCAAGGCTATCCTTCAAAATAGATGGTCAAATAAAGAGCTTCCCAGACCAAAAAAAAAAAAAGCTAAAGGAGTACATCACCACCAAGACAGCATTACAAGAAATGCTAAAGGGGCCGAAAACAGTTTGGCTCAGTGGATAGAGCATCGACCTGCGGACTGAAAGGTCCCAAGTTTGATTCTGGTCAAGGGCATGTACGTTGATTGCGAGCACAACCCCAGTGTGCTCTCTCTCATTAATATTTCTAACTTTCTATCCCTCTCCCTTCATCTCTGTAAAAAATCAATAAAATATATTTTTTTAAAAAGAAAGAAAGAAAATGCTTAAAGGGACTTCTGTAATGAGAAGAAAAAACAGAGAGAGAAATCAAGCCATACAGAATTAAAATGGCAATAAATAAGTACCTATCAATAATAACCCTAAGTGTAAATGGAATAAATGTTCCAATCAAAAAGTATAAAGTAGCTGAATGGATAAAAAAACATGACCCAACTATATACTATGTACAAGAGCTCCACCTCAAAACAAAAGACACACAGAGGATGAGAGTCAAGGGATAGAAAAAATTTTTCCATGCAAATAAAAAGGAAAAAAAAAGCTGGAGTAGCAATACTCTTATCTGACAAAATAGACTTTAAAATAAAGTCCATGCCGAAACTGGTTTGGCTCAGTGGATAGAGTGTCGGCCTGCAAACTGAAGGGTCCCAGGTTCGATTCCAGTCAAGGGCAAGTACCTTGGTTGTGGGTAGGGGACATGCAGGAGGCAGCTGATCGATGTTTCTCTCTCATCGATGTTTCTAGCTTTCTATTCCTCTCCCTTCTTCTCTGTAAAAAATCAATAAAATGTATTTTAAAAAATTAGTAAAAATAAAATGAAGACTATCATAAGAGACAACAAAGTCATTACAGAATATTAAAGGGATCGATCCAACAAGAGGTAACCCTGGTAAACATTTATGCACCAAATATAGGAGCACCTAAATATATTTTTAAAACTTCTAGAGGATTTTAACTGAGAAATTGACAACCATATAGTCATATTAGGGGACTTTAACACCCCTCTAACTTCAATGGATAGATTTTCCAGACAAAAACTTAACAAGGAAACAGAAACCCTAAAGACATACTGGATTAGACGGATTTAATGAACATTTATAGACATATCACCCCAACACAGCAGAATATACATTCTTCTCAAGTGGGTCATTCACAAAGATCGACCACATGTAGGACACAAAACAAGCCTCTACAAGTTCAAGAAGATTGAAATCATATCAAGCATCTTCTCAGATCACAGTGGAATGAATTTAGAAATCAACTACAGTAAAAACAAGCAAAACCATTAAAACACATGGAAGCTAAATAGCATATTATTAAACAATAAATGTGCTACCAATGAGATCAAGAAAGAAATAAAAAACTTCCTGGAAACAAATGAAAATGAACACACAACAACCCAAAATCTCTTGGACACAGCAAAAGCAGTCCTGAGAGAAAAATTCATAGCATGACAGCCATACCTCAAAAAACAAAAAAAAATCAACAATAAACTTTTTAACCCTACAACTTAAAGAACTAGAAAGAAAACAACAAGGAAAACCCAAAGTAAGTAAAAAGGAGGAAATAATAAAGATTAGAGTAGAAATAATAAAATAGACTAAAACACACACACATAGACACACACACACAAAATCAATCAATGAAACCAAGAGCTAGTTCTTTGAAAGGATAAAAATATTGATAAACCATTAGCCAGATTCATCAAGAAACAGAGAGGACACGAATTAATAAAATCAGAACAAAAGTGGAGAAGTAACCACTGAGACCACAGAAATACAAAGGATTGTAAGAAAATACTATGAACAATTCTATACCAACAAGCTAGACAATGTGGATGAAATGGACAAATTCCTAGAAAAATATAATCTCTCAAAACTGAATCAGGAGGAATCAGAAAACCTGATAGACCAATAACAACTGATGAAATAGAAGTAGTAATCAAAAATTTCCCACCAAACAAAAGCCCAGATTCAGGCCTAGCTGGTTTGGCTCAGTGGATAGAATGTCAGCCTGTGGATAAATGGATCCCAGGTTCAATTCTGGCTAAGGGTACATACCTGGTTTGTGGGTATCCCCAGTGGAGGTTGTGCTGGAGGCAGCCAATCAATGGTTCTCTCTCATCATTGATGTTTCTATCTCTTTCTCCCTCTTCCTTCCTCTCTGAAATGTGTGTGTGTGTGTGTGTGTGTGTGTGTGTGTGTGTGTGTGTATTTAAAGTCCAGATCATGCCGGCTTCAAAGGGGAGTTTTACCAAACAGTCAAAGAATAACTAACATCTATACTCTTCAAACTATTACAGAAAATTAAGAGGAAGGAACATTTCCAAACTCTCTTTATGAGGCCAGCATTATCCTGATTCCAAAACCAGATAAAGACACTACAAAGAAAGAGAATTACAGGCCAATATCTCTGATGAACATAAATGCTAAAATCCTCAACAAAATTTTAGCAAATCACATCCAGCAATGTATTAAAAAGATCATACACCATGATCAAGTGGGATTTATTCCAGAGATGCAAGACTGTTACAATATTTGCAAGTCAATAAACGTGACACATCACATAAACAAATTGAAAGACAAAAATCACATGATCATATCAATAGAAGCAGAGAAAGCATTCAACAAAATCCAACACTCATTTTTTATAAAAACTCTCAGCAAAGTGGGAATAGAGGCAGCATATCTCAACATGATAAAGGCCATACATGACAAACCCACAGTCAACATGATACTCAATGGTAAAAACTAAAACCATTTGCCCTAAAAACAGGAACAAGATAGGGATGCCCACTTTCACCACTCCTGTTTGACATAGTACTGAAAGTGCTAGCTATAGCAATTAGACACAATGAAGAAATAAAAGTCATACAAATTGGAAAAGAAATAAACCTGTCATTATTTGCAGATGACATGATATTATACATAGAGAACACTAAAGACTCCATAAAAAAACTACAAGATTTAATAAATGAATTGAGTAATGTAGCAGGATACAAAATTAATACCCAGAAATCTATGCTTTTTTTATACACCAATAATGAACTCACAGAAAGAGAAATTAAGAAAACAATCCCATTTACCATTACAACAAAAAAATTAAGATATCTACGAATAAACTTAACTAAGGAGGTAAAAGACCTGTACTCAGAAAACAATAGGATGTTGAAAAAAGAGATAGAGGAAGACATAAACAAATTAAAGAATATACTGTGTTCATGGATTGGTCAAATCTACATCATTAAAATGTCATACTACCCAAAGCAATCTATAGATTCCATGCAATTACCATTAAGATACCAATGGAATATTTCACAAACCTAGAACAAACTCTCCCAAAATTCATCTGAAATAAAAAAAAAAAGACTCCAAATAGCTGCAGAAATCCTAAGAAAGAAGAACAAAGTTGAAGGGATCACAATACCAGATATATCAAGCTATATTACAAAAGCCACTGTTCTCAAAAATGCCTGGTACTGGCACAAGAACAGATATATAGACCAATGGAACCAAACAGAGAACCCAGAAATTGACCCAAGCCATTATGCTCAATTAATACTCGTATTTGACAAAGGAGGCAAGAGCATACAATGGAGTCAAGACAGTTTCTTCAATAAACTGTGTTGGGAAAATGAAACTAGATTACCAACTCACACCATACACCAAACATGTCAAACTAGAAGCCATTACGCCACATGACTCACTTAAACAAAAATAAACTCAAAATGGATACAGGACTTAAACATAAGACAGGAAACCATGAAAATCTTAGAAGAATCAATAGGCAGCAAAATAGCAGACTTATCTTTACCAATACAGCTCCTAGGACAATAGAAACTAAGGAGAAAATAAACAAATGGGAGTACATCAAAATAAAAAGCTTCTGCACAGCAAAATAAACCATCAACAGAACAATAAGAAAGCCCACTGCATGGGAGAACATATTTGCCAATGTTATCTCCGAAAAGGATTTAATCTCCAAAATTTACCAGGATCTCATACAACTTAACAAAAGAAAGATAAACAATCAAATCAAAAATGGGCAAGAGACTTAAATACGTAGACACTTTTTGAAAGAGTACATAGAGAAGGCCAAGAGACATATGAAAACATCCTCAAAGCCACTAATAATCTGAAAGATGCAAATCAAAATGACAATAGGATACTATCTCATACCTGTCAGAATAGCTATCATCAACAAACAATAAGTACTGGCAAGGATGTGGAGAAAAAGGTACCCTCATACACTGCTGGTAGAATGCAGACTGTTGCACCCACTGTAAAAACAGTATAGAGTTTCCTCAAAAAATTAAAAATGGAACACCATTTAGAAAGGATATATGTACCCCTATGTTCACAACAGCACAATTTACAATAGCTAAAATTTAGAAATAGCCTAAGTGCCCATCAGCAGATGCATGAATTAAAAAACCATGGTACATCTACACAATGGAATACTACACTGCTGTAAAAAAGAAGGAACTCTTAACTATTTATAACAGTATGGATGGACCTAGAGAGCTTTATGCTAAGCAAAACAAGCCAGTTTTAGAAAGATAAATATCACATGATCTCACTCATTTATGGAATATAATGAACAGTATAAACTGATGAACACAAATAAAACCAGAGAAAACAATATTTTAGCATATACTAGAAATAAACCTGTTATTTGCAGATTTTTAATAATTCTTACAACATTTGTGATATTATATTGTTAGTACAGTTTTGGTAATATTATAATATTTAAAATCTTTTTTTCTTGAAATATTAATTGCATATAATATTTAAAATAGTTACTAAAATATTGTTTACTGCATGTAAATGGCTAATTATTTTGTATCTACAATCTGGTAATAGATTTATTTTGTATATTGAAAAAATAAAACAAAAAACAAACAAACAAAAAGAAATCAATGCAGCCCTAGCTAGTTAGGCTCAGTGGATAGAGTGTTGGCCTGGGAACCAAAGGATTCTGGTCAAGGGCACGTACCTTAATTGCAGGCTCCTCCTCGGCCAGGGCCCTGGTCAGGGCTGGTGCAGGAGGCAATCAATTGTTGCTTTTGTCTTTCCCTCTTCCACTCTCCCTAAAAAATCAATGAAAAAATATCCTTGGATGAGGATTAACAAAACAAAAACAAACAAACAAAGAGAAATCAATGGAAAAATATCCTTGGGTGAGAATTAACAACAAAATAATAATAATGATAATAATATATGCCAAAAATACCTGACATTAAAGCTGCTAAAAATAGCGTATTTCTAACTTCCTTTTAAATATTTTACCTTCCTCTTAACCAGATCCTAAAAAAAGGCCCATAATCCCCAATACCACGATAGACAGGGAGAGTGGAAATAGTAGTAAAAATAAAGATCTTGATTGTGATGAAAATATTTACAAACTGACAAAAACAGACACCCATCTGAATACACTACTAAGACTTCTCCCAGGGCCTTGCAGGATGCCTATACAAGTCAGGGACTGATGGAGATGACAAGGAACACCTAAGTATTCCTTGGGTTTGGAGGAGGTGGGGATGAGCATGAAGATCCAGCAAAGGAAAGGTTTTCCAGCTCCTTACGCTCAAGGCTGTGGTTTGGATATAAGCAGATGGCCTTGTTCTGAGGTCACAAGCTAGTAAGGCCTGATGATGCGTACAGTATATCAATTACGCAAGGAATGAGGCAAGTTTTTAAAGATCAGTAGCACCATCCTCTGGTGTTTATGCATGATCACCCAGCACAGATCTGTCTCACCATTCAGGAGATGTATCAGTGTACTGAGAGGCACAGGAGTATAAGACTCGTGGATTCCATTATTGTGCTGCTGCTGTAACTATTTGCTAATCTGTGACTTGAGGCAGATCATATCATTTTAGGGTATTGTTTTCAACACAGTAAAATAGAATAAAAAGAATTATCTATTGATGGCATATACTAAAATCTTCACATAGAAATAATTTTTAATCCTGTCTGAAATATGGCTGATCTTTTCCATGATCTGAAGTGTATGTTGCAGTCAGAAGAAAATAGGGAAGTAAAAAAGAGCATTAGATGGCATAGACAGGTGACTCCAGGTGCGGCAGCACTCCATCACCAGCCAGAGGCTGCTGACATTCTTCCCTCGTGCCAAGGAAATCTCACTGGGCCTTAAGAGTCCTGAAAGTTAAGCCTCATTTGCCTCAAGTTGAATCTGTCTAGAAGCTCTCTATTACTTTTCCCCCAATTATTACTATTTATTGGGTATTTACTTTGTGCCAGCCACATATATGCTTGTCAATTTTTCTCAACCTTGTCAACACATTAGAATTATCTAGGAAGCTTTTTTTTTTTCAAATGTATTTGTATTGATTTGAGAGAGGAAGAGGAAAAGAGAGCTAGAAATATCAATGAAAGAGAATCATTGATCAGCTACTTCCTGCATACCCCACACTAGGGATCAAGCCCACAACCCGGGCATGTACCCTGACCGGGCATCGAACTTGACCTGCTGGTTTATAAGTTAATGTTCATCCACTGAGCCACGCTGGCCAGGCCTAGCATCCATTCTTGTGAATTACTTTTAGATGGAAAATAGGCAAATTATTTTTTGTGTTTAAAAGAAAAAGTAGAATTTCCTATTGCTTTAGTTAGCCAAGATAAATGTTCTAGTCCAATTGGAAATTATATTTTACTATACATGTGTCATTATTAATTTTTGAGTACTTGTGTATAAGACATGGTCTTGGCATTGTGAACAAATACAATTAAATTTTTCTCAGTATCTTTTTCTTTTTGTCTAGTCTACCTTGCCTCCAATAAATACAGTGGCCAGAATAAGGTTATTGCAGCCAGAAAGATCTGGATTAAAATTTTTCTCTGTCATTTATTAGTTATTGGGTACTTTTTATTACATTTGGTTCTGTCCAAGAGACATTTGGTCCATATGAAATGTTCCTTGATACTTGGTCCTTCAAAAAGATCCATGCTTAGAAAACATTCCTGGGTTAAAACAGCCCATCACATTTATTTATGCTTTTGGTTTACAGGATTAATACATAAAAAATACTATCATGTTTTAGTACTCCAAAAATTGCGAGTCTAGTCCAGAAAGGTTTAGAGGCAACATAATTTAGTGGCAGAAATATAGACTAATACACCAGACTATTTGGATATGAATCCCAGTATTATTATTTACTAGCTGTGTGACTTGTAGTAAGTTATTTAACATACATGGACCTTACTTTCTCATCTGTAAAATGATGATGTAATAGTAACTACCTCATAGTGTTGTTAAGTGAGAATTATATAAGTTAATATTTATAAAGAAACTAAAAAATAGTAAGTACTATAAAAGTACTTGAAAAGTAAAATGAATATAATGCTAAATGGAGAAAAAGACCTGGAATGTGATGTCTACCTTAAGCTACAGCTTAAGCTACTCTAATATACAAAGAAGTTTAAAACTTATTTCAATTGTTCACATTTCTAATTGACTAGCCGGTTTCTAAGCTTGTAGAGAGCAGGAAATGAACCTTACTCATCTTTATATTTCTTTTCTTTTTTTCATAGGTTTCCACCACATTTTATTTTGCAGACTACTGGTTTGTGGTTTTTGAGGATCAACATCTGCATAAATCCCTATAAAATGTCCAATTAACTTCAGTTCTGTAGCAGCCTCTCAGGTACTGTACACATTCTATGGCTTGAGCCCGAATGACACATGCCAGACAGGCTGCTCTTGGGCTCCCAAAAGGGGGAGTGTCCATGGTAAAGCCTCTTCCAGGGCTTTCTCTCCCCAGTGGAGGTTTCCTTTGACAAGAAGTTGCTCGGTTCACGTGGTTTTGGGGCCTGTATGTAGGAAGCATTACAAACTTGCAGCGATGTGGTGCTTGTTTTCTTACGCAGACACTTGAGGGGTCAGTGCACTTGTGCTTAATGACAGGAATCCCTCCAGATCGCTTAGTAGGTTATAATATAAAGAAGCCTCTGCTTCTAGGTAGCACAGATAAATACCTTTTTAGATTGCTTATTTTTTCTAGAACTACAAAATTTAATTCAAGAAAATATAGATCCTGTGAAACAAAAGTTTTACAAAACTAAAATCTAGTTTTCCCCAATAAATTGTACTTTAGCCAAAACTCTCCCAATGCTTCTAAAATAATACTAAAAGGGGAATCTGATTATACAAGAGCAATAAAAAATTAAATATTTACTTGAATAACAAGTTCAAGTTCGAGCTGCAATGTTGGCAGTGCAGATTTTTAACACATCACAAAAAGCCTGCAAAAAATAGTTCTGGCGCAAAGGACAAAGTAATGCTCAGAATTAGGTTAAACAGCTGCTGATTTTAAGAAAACAAAAGGCCTGAAATCACTATACAAAATATAAAATGTATTAAGCACTACCATCCACAGAACAGCCTTTATTATTGACTCTATTTAAAAATTGTGTAATTATATATTGAATTATAAATAAATATTATACATGATCCCTCCTCCCTTTTAGAAGGCAATTTCTTGTTGCACTATAGAACATCTAATTACATTGCACAAAGTATCCTATTTTTGCTATTGATAAAGAAAGCAGTTAATTATATTACTGTAAACATTAGGAAGGCTACAAAGAAGAAAAAAAAGAAAGAAAATTTCCTTTTTATCTTCTAAGTGCTTTCTATGCAGAGTCAAGTACCTGCCTTGTTTAACTGAATGTATATCGGGAAACATCTTGGGTCAAAGGGTTGCTCTTGAATTAGGCTTTACAAATCAAAAACTCAAAGGAATCATGCAACCTTCTTCCTACTGGAATACACTGTGTCACCAATTCTATCTTTCCAGAATACCTTTTAAGACGCTTAAAAAAGAACAAACTGGTGCTAAATATACATAAAATGAAAGACACAAACTGCAATTTGATACTATGACTGGTAATGTCTCTGTTATGTGAAAGCACTTTTAAAAAGAGTTTACTGGCAAGAGATGTGTCTAAAGATTCAAGATGAATCAACAGTATTGGATAACAATATAATTCTCAACTCAGAACCTGCCTCAAGACTAGGTGCATCTTCAGTCAATGTAACAGGGAAAAAAGGCAATGGATTTTATCTTATTTATTGCATGCATTCACAAATAGACCTCAGGTCACCAGATGTGTAGACACAATGAGATTTTTTTGTTGTTGTTTATAGTCTTTAATCGAAATGATGATAAGGGAAATAAATCTATTTAAAAACAAAACCAAATAGCTATTTCGGTCTAGATTAAGAGGTGGCATCATGTGTGGAATTCACATTTTGAGTGGCTACCTGTGGTGGGACTTCAGTGATCCGGAGTTTGCCTATGATTCTGGCTGTACCATTGCCCTTCTCTAGGATCCTAATAATCTACGCTTATTTGACCTCCACCATATTTGGGAGACTTTATCTCTACACAGAACCGAGCTGCTTGCTCACATGATAAACAGATTAGAAGGCCTCCTGATGTCTCTAGGCAGGTCCCAAGCATGAGGACAAACATATTTCCATAGGCCTTGCTCACAGCAGCCATCTTGGCCAGGACAGGGGGGCTATGAATCACAAAGGACACCTCGTTCCTCTGCTGCTTAGCCAGGTTCTGTGTGTGGCCTACAATTCCAAAGCCAGTGATACCGGTGGCAGTGTGGTCATTGAACGTGTGCATGAGTCCAGTAGCTGTTCTGTTGAGCCTTGCCATATTCATCATCGCCTCCTGGTATTCCAACTAGTGACTACTAGTTTAATTTTATTCCACTTTTCAGGAATATCCCACAACTGGTGCACAGCCACGGCCACTTGTGTCCCCGGGGCTTGGTCAGAACCAGCACGTCCCCAGGCACTGTGTTATCTGGCATGATGAATTCATTGGGCTGGCAAACAGTTGCAGCCACTCCTCCCAAAACAATCCAGGGGTTTAACACTGTTGCCCATTTCAGACGTTCCTGCCTCCTCTGCAGCATCTTTAAAACCCAGTATAATAGGAGCATCACTTTATCCCTTTCCCTATCGGTCATTTTATTACTGATTTCAAGGAGCATCAGCATATTGTCACATTCTGTGACCCCCAGTGCATAGAGGTCACTGAGTACATTGGCACAAGCTATCCTGTCCAATAAGGGTCAACAATATGATAAATGTAATCTGTGGTTTACAAGGAAAGACCACCATGCCTCAAAAGAATGAAACAAGTATCCATCCCAAAGGCAAGCATTGGCATAACTGCTTCCAGAAGCTGCTCTTCTTGGAACCAGCTGGGGAGCCCAGGTTCAGTCGGCACAGTGCTAGGGGACCTTCTTTTTTTAAAAATATTTTTGCTTTTTCCTCCCTGGCTGCTTGAAGATCAGCCTTCATCATGAATGACACAGTAATCATCTGAACCAGGAAGTTCATGACCAACAGACTACCTCAGCTGAAGCAAATGGTCATTGACATCCTTCACTATGGTAAGATAACAGTACCCAAGACAGAAATTTGAGAAAAACTAGCCAAAATGTGTAAGACCACACCAGATGTCATCTTTGTATTTGGATTCAGCACCTACTTTGTTGGTGGCAAGACAACTGGCTTTGGCATGATTTACGGTTCCTTGGATTACGCAAAGAAAAACGAACCCAAACAGACTTGCAAACATGGCCTAGATGAGAAGATGACCTTAAGAAAACAGAGAAAGGAACACAAGAACAGAATGAAGAAAGTCAGGAGGACTGCAAAGGCCAATGTTGGTGCTGGCAAAAAGGAATAAAGATTCTTCCGTGACTTTATCTATGGTGACTGTGCAGATTTTTCATAAGAGGATTAATACCTAAATTTTTATGTGAAATTTTTTTTTCATTGATTTCAGAAGGGAAGGAAGAGGGAGAAATAGAAACATCAGTGATGAAAATCATTGATTGGCTGCCTCCTGTACAGCCCCTACTGGGGATGGAGCCCACAACCTGAGCATGTGCCCTGACCAGGAATCAAACCCTGACATCCTGGTTTATAAGTCGACACTCAACTATTGAGCCACTCCAGCTGGCTTCATCTTTATATTTCTAATGTCTGGGACTTGGTAACAACAAAGAGGCAGAAAAAACCTTGTTCATGGAATCCAAACACTCTGATTTGAATCTTCACTTTACTACCTACTATGTGTCTTGGAATAATTCATTTAACTTCCAACATCCTCAGTTCCTGCAATAGTAAAGTCAGGGTAATACCTCTTTCAACTATTGTAGATTAAAAGAGATAATAATTTAGGGAAATGTCTGGAATGTATGTGTTCAACCAATATGGCTTTCCTTGGTATTTACAATATTAAAATTTATGTAAATATAAAAGGGGTATCTATTAACCTAAGTATCCTAAAACAATGTAGTTTTGCAGAGTTTATAAAATCTGCTATGAGCCCTAACTGGTTTGGCTCAGTGGATAGAGTGTCAGCCTGTGGACTGAAGGGTCCCAGGTTCGATTCTGGTCAAGGGCATGTACCTTGATTGATGTTTCTAACTCTATCCTTCTCCCTTCCTCTCTGTAAAAAAATCAATAAATATATTAAAAAGAAATCTGCTATGAGTCTATGTGACAAGTTCTTTTAGAAAATAAATTCATGGATTTATTAAAGGAAATTAATTTGCGAGGTCCTTGACCAGGACTTTTTACTTTGAAATATAATCAGTTGAGATTTAAAAGAAATTATTGATATATGAATTTAAACATCCCACATGGGAAATATGACAATAAATTCACATTGATAACATGCAAAAACTATTCTGGCCCTGGCTGGTGTGGCTCACTTGGTTGAGTGTCATTCCGTACACCAAAAAGCCAAAGGTTCAATTGCTAGTCAGGGCACATACCTAGGTTTTTGAGTTTAATCTCTAGTTGGGGCATGTAAAAGAGGCAAGTGATTGATGTTTTTCTCTCAAATTGATGTTCCTCACTCTCACCCTAAAACAACCATATCCTCGGGTGAGGATTAAAAACCACCACCAACAAAAAACACAGATTGCTAGGGACCCACCTAGAGTTTTTTTATTTAGTAGGCCTGAGAATCTGAATTTCTGAAAGTTTTCAGGTGATGTTAATGTTGCTGGTCCCTGAACCACACTTTGAAAATAACTGTTAGAACATTTTTTTTTAATTTCCCTCCCTACTTCACTTACCTAATTTCTCATTTCATCTTCACTTTTTCCCTCACCATAGAACATAGTGCTCCATGGCACAGTGTACTTAACTCTATTACATAACTTATCACATGATATTGTAATGTCCTATTTATGTGTGTTTCTCTCCTACCAGACTATCATCCTCAGCACCGAACAGTCTGACAGAGTAAGCACTCAATGTACATGATGATTGAATAGGTTCCTTAATTTTGACATTTTAGAAAACTCAGCTGAAACAGTATCTTTACAATCATAGGATATTTAGAAGCTTCTATGTGCTAGAAATAAAAGATGAAAACATCAAGGACCTCTTTATTGATAGGATGAAGGAAAAACATGGCAACTTTTTTAAATGTATTTTATTGATTTTTTACAGAGAGGAAGGAAGAGGGAGAGAGAGTTAGAAACATTGATGAGAGAAACATCAATCAGCTGCCTCCTGCACACCCCCTACTGGGGATGTGCCTGTAACCAAGGTACATGCCCTCAACCGGAATTGAACCTGGGACCCTTCAGTCCACAAGCTGATACTCTATCCACTGAGCTAAACTGGTTACAGCAAATATGGCAATTTTTAAATGTTAACATTTTCTAGGAAGTGTGTTTATTCCAATTCTTTTCAACCATAGCACTACACATTGAAATAATGACTAACGACAAAGGTCAAGAATGCAAGCTAAGATACTTTACCTATTACTCTTCCAATAATTACTTCAAAGTCTGTATTTTGTTCTTCTAAAAGTGCACTCTTTTCCCTTTAGACTAAACACGCTAAACCACAAGACTATCTAATATAGTCGGGCCTTCAAAAACATTTTAATTGTTGCCAGAGCTGGCCAGATAATTTCAGTATCTGAACATAATTTGCTTTCACGCCTCTATAAACCCTTATATAAAATTATAAAGTAAAAAAGTTCTATAAACAAGTTTTTCATAATTTTAGGGCAAACTCATTAGGCAGCAAAATCTGACCTGAACAGATATGTGCTTATTATATAGGTTATATAATCTTTATTTATCCTAGACAGGTTAATACTAATGCATTTTTGTTGCATGGGTATTAATATTACAAGCTGCTGCTCCAAACCCTGCACAGGTCTACAGAAAATATGGTAGGTAGATGCATATATTCCTGCCTAAATTCCAACAACTCTGAATTCTGAAACTCATCGAGCCCAAAGGGTTTGTATAAAGGATTATGTGCCGATATTAAGATATCAAATTCTCTTAATCTCTGTTTTGTTTTTTTGTCTACTTGTATTGAAAACATTTATCCAAATAATGTCCTCTATTGTTTTATATCTAAAGAACTGGTCTTATTGAAAAGAGTTTTCCTCATTTTATGTTTTAATATTAGCCAATAGAAATGCAATCTTTCTATTTATATGAGACTTTCTGTTTTTTACTTTTCTTTAAATTTTTATTGTTGATAGTATTAGAGATATCTCCTATTTTGTCCCTCTTTATCCCCTCCTCCCAACCCCACACACTGAGACTTTCTTTTTAAATCAGGTTATAAGAAAGTCTATACTTCTTTAGATTCCATCAAATGAATTATTGTCATCCTTACATGAATTGTCACCAGAACAAGTAAAGCATAGAACTAAAAAATATATCTAGTGGAAAACATCTTATTTTGAAACACATGTGAAAGACTAATGTCTCATTTACAAACAGCAGTTCCAACTGATAAAAGTAGGATTTTTGTAAACTAAGATGTAAAGGGAACAAAACAATAAACAGATATTATAACTGTAAAGAGCAAAAAACACCTAAAATATGTTTAGGAATGAACTGAACAAGAAATGTACAGAATCTATGTGAAGAAAATGCTATTGGGAAACTTTAAAAGAAAACCTGGGAAAATAAAGGGCCACATGTTTGTAGATGGTATATTTGGTTTCACATGAGCTTAAACTGAGAGTTATCTGAAGGAAGAGAGGTACCTTTTGTAGATTCCTAAGAACAGAAGAAGCAATAGGTCCTTAGTAAATGCAAAGCAGAACCTGGAAAACCTTAGAAGCCCAGGCAGCTACCCCACCACCCTCTTCTGGGGACCTAGGATTTCTTAGCTCTGTTTCTCTCTGTATATCTGCCTCTCTCTGCAGGCCTGCTTTCTCCCTGGGTCACTTTCTCTCCCTGCTTTACCTTTGTATCATCACTTTCTAGGTCAAGAGACCAGGATAAGACTATTTGCGAACTTCTAGGAAAGAGAATCCAATTGGACCAACCTGAATCAGTTTCCACGTTAATCCTAGCAATCAGCTATGGCAGGGGAGGGGAGAGTCAAATGGGTATCTGCTCATTAACAAAAGACAAGGTGCAGATTGAGAGTTGGGGGAGTAATACAGGCAAATTGAATGACATGTCCATGATAGATGAGCAGATGAATAGATTCCATATTGTGGAAAGGCAATATAACAGAGAGGATAAGAGCAGAGGCTCTGAGGCTTAAATGCCTGAGTATGACTACTGTTGATTTTTTGAGGAGAGGGGGGGAGTGGTGGGAAGGTGGAAGAGAGAGAGAGAGAAAAAAAGAGAAAAAAATCTATTACCTGCCCCTACATGCCCCCTACTGGGGATTGGGCCAGAAGACAGTCCATTCTCCTCCACTCTGCTTCCCTCTTCCCTTTTTAAATAACTTCCTTTGAAAGTTATGATCATTGACTTTTTTTCTCAAGTGAATTTTAGTATCCTTTTTTTTAGATCAATAAAGTATCATTTTTTGCATTTTAATTGAAACTGATAATATACAAATAACTTAGAAATGAACTGTTTTCTTTACTAATTTAGTCCACCTTACATTTTATATCCTTTTTTGCTTGACTTTCCTTTTTGTCCCTCAATAAAAGTTTTGAGTGAAAGCCATAAAAAAAAAAAGCGAAGAAAAACTTCCCTCAGCAAAAAAACACCACAGGCCATGGTAAACGATGAAATTAAAAATGGCAAAAATTTCTAATTGTATTTTATACAAAGGTTAGTAATATTAATAATTTCAAGTTTAAAATAGGCAGATAGCATGAAATGGCAATTCACAAAAGTTGAGCCAATATATGAAATATGTTCAACCCAGCCAGCGTGGCTCAGTGGTTGAGCATCAACCTATGAACCAGGTCACCGTTCGACTCCCAATCAGGGCACATGTCTGGGTTGTGGGCTTGATTCTCAGTGGGCGTGTGCAGGAGGCGGCCGATAAATGATTCTCTGTTATCACTGTTATTTCTATCTCTCCCTCTCCCTCTTTAAAATAAAAAGTAATATGTATGTATATGTGTGTGTGTGTGTGTGTATACGTAAATAACGATGTTCGGATTTACACTTAGTCAACAAAATGCAAATTAAAATGATAAAAATGATAAAAGATTTTTAAACGGTAATAAAGATCACAAAGATTGACAATACTCAAGATTAGCGATAAAACAGCTGTCATTCACATAATCTGTTGGGTGGAAAGTAGTACAATAGTCCACTCTTATTTGTGGAGTTTAGATTCTAGACTCCCAGTAAGAGATTAACAATAACTAATAAAATAGAACAATTATAACCATATAGTGTAAGTTATGTGAATGTGCTATGTATCCCCCTCAAAATATCTTACTGTACTATGCAAACAGCATGGATGCACTGCACAAGGGGGTGATTCCTATCAGGGGTGGGGCAGAGCCAGACCAAAAGATTCATCACACTACTCAGACAGCACCCAATTTAAAACTTAGTTTATTTCTGAAAATTTCCTTTTAATATTTTTGGACTACAGTTGACTCGGGTAACTGGACCTGCGGAAAACAAAACTATGGAAAGGAAGGGGTTACTGTAAATAGATATTGAGAATTTTACAAATGTGCATTTCCCTTGACCCAGTAATTATATTTCTATGAAGTTATTGGAAGTAATCGGGTACACGTATACATTTACGTATATGCATAGTCACCGGGTATTGTTTATACAGGTGAAAAACTGTCCTTTTGGGGATTGGTTGAAATATTATATCTACTAAGTGCCATTGTACTCATTAAAAAGGATTGTGTAACCTTTTACCTGGAAATATATGAGACGTTATTGGGAGAACATACTAGTAACATGATCACATTTTACTATTAAAAGAAAATTTCACCTTTATCCATGATAAATTATTTCTGGGTGGCGAGGTTGTGTGGCTGAGTTTAACTTTCTTTTTCATGCGTTTTTCGTACTTTGGCACACTTTTGCAGGGAGCAGGCGTTTTTAAAAAGCAGCTTCCTCCTTACGGTGAGAAAATACAAGGGAACTACGGGGCCGGGTGAGGCTTCCACCCGCCCGCGGGGCTGAGGCGGCGTGAAGGGGCTCAGCCAGGGCGCGGCGGCCGGAAACGCGCCTCGGGGGCCCTCGGGAATTCTGGGTAACGCGCGGCCAGCACGTTACCTCGTGAAGAAGAAACTTACCGTTTAAAAGAAAAATGCCGCTTGCCTTTAACACATCTATTAATCTCAGCACAGAGAGCCGTTTCTCTCCTGAGAAGCAAGAAGGAGGGAGGGGAAGGGGAGTGAAGGTTTTTTTTTTCTTTAAAAAGCCTTCCACGCTCTTCCCCGCTCCCCCCCCCCCACTTCAGTGGGTAGGGGCTTCGAATTCCCCTTTGGGAAGGCCGTTTCCAAGGGTAACGATTCGCGGGAACGCGGAGCAAAGAGCGTCGGCAAGTCCACCATTGTGTTCGAAAGCCGCCCCGAAACGAGGGCGCACGCGCGCGGCGCGGCGGGGGGCGTACAGGCGAGGCACGCCCTGATTGGCCCGCTGTGCTGCAGCCTCCGCGCTCCAAGGCCCGGGCGGGACAGAGCCGCGCGCGTGCGCAGAGCCGTCTCTGCGCGCGGGTCCGTTCGTCCCCGGTTCCCCCTGGGAGGCTGCTTCAGTCTCGGAACCGAGCGCGGGCTTAGTGCCCGACCTGGGGGAAGGAGCGGGTTAAATAGCCTCGCATCCTTAACGAGCAGGCTCTTCTCCGAGGCTGAGGGAGAGGCGAGGTCCGGGCGGGAAGGTCGGGTCCAGGGCTGGCGGTTGCCTGCTTAGCGAAGGGGTGGGCAGGCCTGTGCGGGAGCGGGTGGAGGGTGCGGGCAGGGACCGTCCGCCCCCGCCAAGCCCTGCTGGAGACTCCAGTGGACAGTGCGACCTCCGAGATAAGTGTTGAGGAGGTGGTGGGTCACTTACCTAAGCGTGTGTTTGGGGTAGGGGTTGGTAACCAACTTTTGAATGAATGGCCTTATGGTCTTTGGGCTTGAGGTCTGGAAATGTTTACATGAAGTCTTGTAAGGCAATCTTTGTGACTTAACCTGTAAAAAAAAAAAAATGGGCCCCTGATTTGTTACTTTAGGATATTCAAAACAGTTGGTAAAGTATTATAAAATTAGTTATCTGCTCTTTGGGTAATCACATAACGGTGGTGATTAATTTAGAGCTTGGCTGTAAAAGCCTGCCATTCCGAGTCCCAGAGAGGGGTAGAAGGATCACAACGCTGTGGAGGAGTGAAGCCCCCACAGAGGCCTGGGAATGGGGTAAAACTTTCAGAGTAAAGATTGCTGGAACGCACGGAGAATGATGTTCAGAGGCTAGCCTTATTATTTGAAGGGCTGTCCCCGCGGCTCTTTGGCCCCTCGAGTGTGGCTCTTCCACAGAATACCACGGCCTGGGCGAGTCTCTTTTGAAGAAGTGGCGTTAGAAGAAGTTTAAGTTTAAAAAATGTGGCTCTCAAAAGAAAGTTCAATCGCTGTACTGTTGACATTTGGCTCTGGTGACCAGTGAGTGAGTTTGCCAGCCACTGCCCTAGCCGGTTTGGCTCAGTGGCTAGAGTGTCAGCCTTCGGGCTGAAGGGTCCCAGGTTCTATTCCGGTTAAGGGCACATGCCCAGGTGTTGGGTTTCAGGCTCCATCCCCAGTAGGGGGTCAGCCGATCAATGATACTCTCTCATCCCTGATGTTTCTATTTCTCCCTCTCATTTCCTCTCTGAAATCAATAAAAATATTTAAAAAACAACAATCCATAATATGACTTTCTTAAACATACGTTTTTTAAAGAACAACAACCAAGCCTCAATTTCAATTCTAGTTTCCCCAAAACTAGCAGTGTGACTAGAGGTAGTTATTGATGAGTCTTGTTCATCAATAAAATGCCAAGTAATCAGGTTCCCAATACCATAATTTATGTATTACCATAATTTTAACCTTCCTTCTCTTTTCTGGACATTTAATATTGTTTCTGTCAGAGTCTTTATGCTGGAGTCCAAGAATTGTTAGGGTCCTGATTTCAGAATCTTGGTCCTCGGGCTTTAAAAAAATTTTTTTAATGTTCATTTACAGTGACTACGCCTTAGGGAATTGATTTACAATTTCTGATTTAAAAATGCCAATTCGTTAATAAGCTGATAGATATCTCTACTGGTTGCTTAGAATACATTGTTTTCAGTATTTTACTAAAAGCACACTTCCTATTTCTTCCTTTCAGTCTCTGCTTTGCCTTTTTGTGTGTGTCTTTTTGTCTCTCTATTTTGAACACTATTGTTCATTCCTCTTCAGTTTGTATTGATCCAGAGTGATGTGACTTTGGCCGTAAAGTATTCCAGAATCCTATTGGCAGAAGTCTACATAGGAGGAATGACAGCTGGAGGAAAAGTTGCCCAATAGGCATAGACCCCAAGGAAGGACTAGCAGTCCAAATAGAAAATTCCAAAAGAATCCGCGAATATGATTCCTATCTGATGGACCAGGGGTAGTATAACAGAAGGGATTTTGAGAGTTTTTTAGGTTCAGGATTAGAGCAAAAATAGTGACAAGGAGATCCATTTTTGGTGACATAGGAAGCAGCCAGCTACTGAAAGACAATGGAGAAAAAGCAAATCCATTGGGAAATATTGGCAAGATTTACAAGGCTAGGGTTTAAGGTCAAGCTCCAGTTCCAGCAGGGAGCTGAATTTGAAAACCAGTTGTCAGAATTAAAGTTTAGTCTGACAGACTGGCCACATCTTAAGGGAAAGCTACTCATTTATAAATATGCCCAGGGTTAATTGCCAGGTTAGAAGAAAGGACTGTTCTCAGTCCCTCTCACTTGTGTAGAGACAGAAAGCAGCTCACCTCAAGGATCAGTTCCATGAAATGTTGTAATCATAAAACACACTGTGCACAAGGAAATGCCTCCATAATATGAATGTTATTTATAGTAAAATTGTATAAACCTTCCAAGATTTCTTGTTGAAAGTCAACATCATCTGATCAGTCAGGATTCTGGAAACAGGTGCTACTATCAAACTGGGTAATTAAGGATCTATAATAATAAAAGGGCAATATGCTAATTAGACTAGACAGCTGAATGACCTTCGGATATCCTTCCAGATGACCTTCCGGACAAAGCCAAGGCTGTGAGGGCAGAACCCTTTGCACAAATTTCATGCATCAGGCCTCTGGTAGTTTAATAAAGAAGTTATTTATGCCCTGGCTGGCCACTGAACAGTGGTTAAAGCTTTGGCCCTTGCACTGGATTCCAGTTTCCCTGCCCTGATCAAGGCATGTGGCAGAGACAACCAACCTATGTGTCTCTCTTACATCGATGTTTCTCTCCCTCTCCCTCCCTCCCTTCTACTCCCTCTAAAAATCAATGGAATATTCTTGGTGAGGATTAATAACAACAAAAGGGTATTTATAAAGGCAAGGTTTAGAAAAGACTAAGGATGTTTTAGTATCCCATGGCTAGTAACAGCAGAGAGCTGATTCCATCCCTAAGCTAGAAAGGGGAAGGAATGGTGGCTGAACCCCCTTGAGGAAGACCTATGTTATGACAGCCTGCTGACAAGAGTGGTGATTTTAGCAGATGGGAACCGCCAACATATGGCTATGTGGCAGAGAAGGAGCCAGGGAAATAAACATTCCTCTTTTACCAATTTCCTACCGGTATCAGCCCCCCTCCAGAGTCTCTGAACATAACTAGAAGTCAGAGTATAAAGTGACACAGTCCATATAGGTCAGCCTCTCAGGCACAGAGTGGGCTAGAGAATTAATCTGAAGGAAAAATAGATTATCTGTGGTGTGTCGGTTCTCATTAAATCTAATCAAAGTCTCACTTTCCAAGCCTGAGTATCTTGGATTTTTCATTCTTTTTGCCTGCATCATCAACATCTTGGATTTTAGGCTTAACTTTCTTTGGGGCATATGGCGCTCTAACCACTAAACTCACAACCCTTGTGCAAGAGTCAATAATGTAATCACATCTGAGCCTCTGAGCTATTCTACTTGGTTCAATCAAAGCTACAGTTGCCTCTGAAAAAGAAATCTGGTTCCTATAAGTGGGACAAAGCCTATAGGAACTCTTCCTACTTCCTTAAGCATGATTACCAGTAATTTAATGAAAGTATAGGCAGTCCTATAAAGCCTGTGAGGAAACAGGACTGGCTCCAGAGGCAGCCCTTCCCCAACTGGAGAAAGTGATCATGTAGCAAACCCATCTGAGGGTTGACTGTCATTCAACCTATTCTGCCCAACTACGTAGAGCCTTCATTCAAATTTCCACTGGAGCATAACAGAGAATAATGAAAACTGGCCAAATGGAAGGGATACTCTCCATTGGCAGTTTCTGCTGCTTTTTTTATTTTTTAAAATATATTTTATTGATTTTTTACAGAGAGGAAGAAAGAGGGATAGATAGAAACATCAATGAGAGAGAAACATCGATCAGCTATAGCCTGCACACTCCCTACTGAGGATGTGCCCGCAACCAAGGTACATGATCCAGACCGGAATCGAACCTGGGACCCTTCAGTCCACAGGCTGACGCTCTATCCACTGAGCCAAACCGGTTTCGGCTGCTTTTTTTTTTTTTTAACAATTGATTTTAAAGAGAGAGAAACATCAAATTGTTGTTTCACTTATTTATGCATTCATTTGTTGATTGTTGTATGTGCTCTGACCAGGGATGGAACCCATAACCTTGGCATATGCAAATGACACTAACCAGCTGAACTATCCGCCCAGAGTCTACTGCTTTTTTTACATTTACCTTCTTGCATTTTTCAAGTCTGCCCCTGTCAGAGCAGGAGATGTGGTCCTTTTTTGGCAAGGTAAATTTTGGTATAGTGTTGGTCTATAAAAAAAACAAGCAAACTGTGTTACTAATACTTTTTATTTTTTTCCAGATTTTGCTTTACACCACCTTGATCTGATTGGGTATACATTCTCACAGACACCACATTTTAATTTATTTATTTTTTAATCCTCACCTGAGGATATTTATTCTATTGATTTTTAGAGAGAGTGGAAGAGAGAGGGAAAGACAGAGAGAAACAACGATGTGAGAGAAACACATTGATTGGTTGCCTCCTGCACGGGCCCCAGGCTGAGTAGGAGCCAGCAACCAAGGTAGATGCCCTTGACCAGAATAGAACCTGAGACCCTTCTGTCTGCAGGCCAACACCCTATCCACTGAGCCAAACCAGCTACGGCTGTTACAAATATTTTAAATTGCCTCCTACAAGTGCAGTCTTTCATTAACATTAAAACTCAACAGTTGTAATGATTGTGGAACAAATGATGTGTGATTTAACTTCTTTATAGCCTATGTGCACATTTTTAACCAACAAGATGTAGAGCATCTGTATTTTTTATCTGTGTTATGTTTGTTTTGTTATATTTATTAAAATATAAATATAGCAGTCAACAGTTGATGTTGGATGAGAATTTTAATCCTGAGCTGTATCTGATACCTCTTGAATGTGTTGAGTTGTTGGAATACATTTCTAAGAATTTTGATGTATGAAGGTAGATTTATATTCCAAAGACAGATTAGAAAAAATAGTTTTTGCCCTGGCTGGCATTGCCCAGTAACTAGAGCATTGGAGGGTTTTGGATTTGATTTCTGGTCAAGAGCACATACCTGGGCTGCAGGTGTGATCCCCGTGTGGGAGGCAACCAATCTACGTCTCTCTCTCACACATTCTCTCTCTCTCTCTCTCTCTTTCTCTGCTCCTCCCTTTCACTCTCTCTAAAAATCACTGGAAAAAATATCCTCAGGTGAAGATTAACAAACAAAAAAAGATGCTTTTCAAGAATATAGTATTTCTAGTGATTTTAAATTCCTGGGTAGGTTTCACAGTGCTTAGGAAAATAATGCATTTCTCAAATCATAAGGGTTTACAGTACTATTTAGTGAGTAAAAGTATTTTTATCTTTTAGTTTCTGTACATGTATTCTATACAAACTGTCCCTATTTGAATAGTCATATTTGGAATCAACTCATTGCTAGACAACAAATTTAGAACTAGCAGGCTTGAAAAAATCGTATATTTGAGAGATGTGGTAGGTTTAAAATATGTCCACAAATTTTTGGAGTTCTTTAAAAGGTGGAGACTGATTCTGCTCCTTTGAGTGTAGGCTGGTTTAGTGACTCACTTCTAGCAAATAGAACAAACAGAAGTGATGGTACACCACTTGTAAGACTGGCTAATAAAAAAAGGATTTGGGCTTCCTTTTTTCTTGCTCTCTTGATGCACTTGCTCTGGGGGGAACCAAGCTGCTACGTTGTTGCTAAACAACAAATTTAGACTAGAATGATATATTCAGAAGAAATTATTTTATATGTAGACCAAAAAATAGCCACACCACCCTTCTCATGATGAGTATTTAATTTCTTTCCTTTTTCTGCATTAGTAAAGAAGCAAATGGGGTATTTGATTTGCTAATATTAACGTATGAGTCAAGGAATTTTTTAAATGTCTTTTTCTATTTTCTCTACATATTAATAAAAATCTTTAAAACTAATAGCAGTTATTATCATTTTTAAAAAGTATTAAATAGTATGCCTTTATTTAGTTTATTTTAAATTATAGTTTCCCTGCATGCGCACTCAAATATTTAGTACAAATAGCTCCATGGAGATGACAAAATGCAGTTCAAACACAAGTCAATTCCTTTCTTCTCCAGTGTGTGTGATCCGTTTCCATGGAAATTTCATGTTGACTGGGGACTGTAAAAATACTATATGCAAACATATCTCAGAGGCAAACCTTTTTGGAGAATAATCACAATTTAATTTGAGTCACCCCATTAAATTTTTTAAAATAATATAAAAGAAGACTCTATTCTTTAGCAAAGGCCATCCTGCAATTTCCCTTAGCTCAGTATATTAGTCTAATACAGTTTGAGATTATAGGGATTTTAATTTTCCTTTTGATGAGATTAAAATTAAACCTTAATGATTTAGGTAAATGTGTTAATTCAAAAAAGATTAAGAACTTAATATGAATGAGCAAGGTATTGTTGGAGAGCTGAAAGGAATACAAAGGTGTACACCAACACATAATGGTGTAAAATGAGATTATTACAGCTGACAATGTGCTCTGGGAATGCAGAGGAGCGAAGGGATATTTATGGTTGTGAAGATCATGAAATTTTCTTGGGTGAAATGGCAATTGTTCTGGATCTTTCCCCACCCCCACTAAATATTTTTATTGATTTCAGAGAGAAGGGGAGAAGGAGAGAGAGAAAGAAACAACAATGATGAGAGAGAATCATTGATTGGCTGCCTCCTGCACTCCTGACACTGGGGATTGAGCCTGCAACCTGGGATGTCCCTGAACTGAGAATAGAACTGTGACCTTTGGTTTATAGGTTGATGCTCAGCCACTGAGCCATGCTTGCTGGGCTGCACTGGATCTTAAACAATGAGAAAGTAAGGAGAGGATCTTCCTGGTGAGAGAAATCATCTGATAAAGAACT
Organism: Lasiurus cinereus; assembly: GCA_011751065.1. Classification (NCBI taxonomy): domain Eukaryota; kingdom Metazoa; phylum Chordata; class Mammalia; order Chiroptera; family Vespertilionidae; genus Lasiurus; species Lasiurus cinereus. The sequence continues at coordinate 34,516,617 of JAAGEH010000041.1, read as the reverse complement.
AAGTTGGGAAAGCGGAGGGTGTATTTGGGGAATAATAAATCTATCTGGATGAAATGTAATGGAAACTGGGGAAGAGAAAATGATAAGGTAGGGTGTGACTAGATTTTCTAGGAGCTTGAATGCCATGCTAATTTGAATGTTATGGTCAACAGCAATAGTGTTAGGTGATAATTATCTAGACTGCCAACAGTTGAATATTGGGTAATGAGAAAGAAAGGGAAGGGAATACCTGAAAGGAGTAAGAAAGTAGCAAAGTAGCTTGAAGAACTAGCAGGCTTGAAAAATGTTATATTTGCCTGGCCAGTGTGGCTCACTAGTTGAGCATTGAGCTATGAACCAGGATGTCACAGTTCGATTCCTGGTCAGGGAACATGCCTGGATTGCAGGCTTGGTCCATGCAGGAGGCAGCCAATCATTGATTCTTTCTCATCATTGATGTTTCTATCTTTCCCTTTCCCTTTCTCTATGAAAATAATAAAACTATATTTTTAAAAGAGAAAAATGATATATTTGAGAAATGTGATGGATGTAAAATATGTCCACAAATTTTTGAAGTTCTTTTCTTTAAGAGGTGGAGACTGATTCTGCTCCTTTGAGTGTAGGCAGGATTTAGTGACTTGCTTCTAGCAAATTAGAGTAAGATAGAAGTGATGCTACACCAGTTCTAAGAATCTATAATAATAAAAGCATAATATGCTAATTAGACCATTCTTTCAGTCTAATTTGAATGTTATGATCAACAGCAATAGTGTTAGGTGATAACTATCTAGACTGTTGACGGTTGAATATTGGGTATTCTGGACGAAACTGGGGCTGCAAGGGAAGCCCGGTCCTGGGTGCCTGTCGGCAGCTGTGGGGAGGCCTGGGTCCCAGGTGCCAGAGGGAAGCCGGTGCTGGCAGCAGGGGAAGGAAGGCCTACTTATGCATGAATTTTGTGCATTAGGCCTCTAGTAGCTAATAAAAGGCCTTGGATTCCTTTTTCCTTGCTTTCCTAAATCATTTGCTCTGGGGAAACCCATCTGTGATGTTGTGAGGAAACTCAAACTTGCAAGTGGATTCTGCAGCCACAAGTTAAGCTCTGAATTACATATTTTAAAAATATATATATTTTTTTATTGATTTCAAAGAGGAAGGGAGAAGGTGAGAGATAGAAACTTCAATGAGAGAGAATTGTTGATTGGCTGCATCCTGCACATCCCCTACTGGGGATCAAACTGGCAACTTGGGTATGTGCACTGACCAGGAATTGTACTATGACCTCCTGTTCATAGGTCGAAGCTTAACCAGTGAGCCACACCAGCTGGGCTGAATGACATCTTCACTGCAGCCTTATGGGAGATCCAGAGCCAGAACAACCATCAACTAAGCTGATCCTATATTCTATAGACACTGCAAAATAAGTTTTTGTTGTTTTAATCTGCTAAATTTTGCTATGTGGGAATAACTAATGCAGGAGGTGTGGGAATAGGATAGTTACAAACATGTTTGGGCGTTGAGAAGAAGGAGCAATGGAGACAGAGAGTTGACCCCACAAGGGGGGAAATCATGGTTAGGTTAAATTCTGGAGGAAGATTGTAGGGGGAAGGATTGTCAGAAAAGTGAAGTTATTTTTGGAAAGGAAGAGTGAGGATCAGAAAATAATTTCAGATTGGAAAGATAAAAGGTGAAATCAAGCTGGATACCTGTGCTTCCTGCAGCAAAGGAGGTCATGTCACTGGCTGAGATGACGGAGTCTCTAGGATAAGAGCTCCAGATGAGTAAGTAAAATTTGGAAGAATTGTGAGATATCACATAGAGAGTCAGGTAAAGCAGAGAACATAGTTCTCTCCAGTTATGCTTAGCACCCTGGAGTATAAGCTGAGAAAGCAGACAGTGAAGCAGACAACCTTATGGATGAAGCCAGGGCAGCAAGGGAAGCCCAGGTCTTGGGTGCCTGCCGGTGGCTGGGGGGAATCCCAGGTCCCGGGTGCCAGAGGGAAGCCACTGCCAACAGCTGCGGGGAAGGAAGGCCTATTCTTGCATGAATTTCGTGCATTGGGCCTGTAGTGAAACTATAAAGGGTTAATGAACTGAGAATATAAAAGGGTGGGTCTTCTATGGCAACTATAATCTGTACCACACATTTCACATTTTATTCTAAAATACTTTATATTATCATGTAACTTTTTGGGGAGTATGCCTAGTTGTCCTCATTGGATCATAAATTAAAGGTAGTTAGTGACCCTGGTTTATACATTTTGTACTCTATTAGCAATTAGTGCATTGCTTCATAGGAATTCATATCAGTTGAATCAATGGATAAAATTCTAGCTTTCTTGTGTTTCCTACTGAGTTTTTTCCTTCCTTCACAATAAGCATCTGATTAAGGCTAAAGATCTGCTCCTTTTAGATAGTTGAGTGTTTTCCATCTTTGTCTCTAAAGAGACAGGATTTTTGGATGCTTTTAAGAAGCATTATATAATTATGAAAAGAAGGACAATACCTGATTGGCTAAAAAAAAAAATAAGCCTAATTATGCCTATATGAAACAACCTTGAAATAAATGTTGGATGCTTTTTCTTCAGTCAGACAAAGATAATAATAAAAGTAAAAAGTTTAGAGGGAAAAAGGAGATTAGCATTTGCCTGGAAAATTGGGGGGAGCAGAGGCCTTGGTTTAGAGCAGTGGTCAGCAAATTCAGTCAATAGAATCAAATATCAATAGTACAATGATTGAAATTTCTTTTGAGAGCCAAATTTTTTAAAATTAAACTTATTCTAATGCCACTTCTTCAAAATAGACTCGCCCGGGCCATGGTATTTTGTGGAAGAGCCACACTCAAGGGGCCAAAGAGCCACATGTGGCTCGTGAGCCACAGTTTGCCGACCACAGGTTTAGAGAAATCTCACTGAAGCTTACTTCTGGAGTGAGAGGTCTCAGAGGAGCATCTAGTTTTCCAAGATTACCAGTACAAATGGCCCCATAGCCAAAGTGGATATTTATATATTCTTTACCTAGCACACTCTTCTTTCATTGTTTTCCTGGAAGTGATAGGCTTGTTCAATTTTGATAAAACTATAAAGAAAAAATTAAAAATAGGCTTCTAAACCACTGGAGAAGGTCACTAATCACAATGATATATAAGTGGTTCTTCAAATTTTTACCACCTGCCATTTTATGTACTTCATAGTCACACCCTAACCCACTTTTCCTTCTGTTCAGATTTTTATATATGAGTTAATAATATTATATGGTGATATAGCCATGAGTTTTCAGGTCAGTTTTGACAGTCACTACCTTTGTTGAGGAGTTTGTTTCTATAATTATTTGAATATTTTATTACATGTTGCCCTTCTCATTAAAATGAAGGGAAAGAAAAATGAAAGTGCTAATCCCATTGATAACAAGTTTAGGTTTCATATACTTAGTGCAATTAAGACAAAGATGAAAATCATTCGGCTATCTATAGGGAATAGAACTTAGCCATAATTCGATGCTCATTGTAAAGGGAAAGAAATCAATGAAAGAATACATATAAAGTGCCAGTGCTCAATTACTGAAAATTATGTCTGAAATTGAGGTGTGATTAGAAATTTTATAATAATTCTTAAGTCTTTTATCATGTTCTACTTTCAGCCAGTCAAACATGTTTGAAAATATGTTATATTAGAAAAAGAGAAACTGCCTATATTGTGTTGTGCTCCAGGAGGCCACATGGAGGCGCCACAGAGGCTAAGATCAGGGCCAATGGCCAGAGCTGCAGGCCTCCCACCCCTATATCAGTTTTCACCAAAACAAAGTTCCTTTTCCGCTTTCCATTCTGGATTCTGAAAAGCCTTTAAAAAATATATATATATATACATATATATATATAATTGATTTTTCACAGAGAGGAAGGGAGAGGAACAGAGAGCTAGAAACATCGATGAAAGAGAGACATCGATCAGCTGCCTCTGCACGCCCCACACTGGAGATGTGCCCACAACCAAGGTACATTGCCCTTGACCGGAATCAAACCTGGGACCTTTCAGTCCTGAGGCCGATGCTCTATCCACTGAGCCAAACCAGTTCTGGCTAAAAAGCCTTTTTTTTTAAAAGATATCTTTCAAAGAAAGAGTTCCCATGTAACAAAAATCTGAAAATCACTGCCTTGCCCTGATACAGTGTTTTTATATAGTGGTTCATCCTTTTAAAGGGACTATTTGGCAATAACTTAAAAGTCTAAATATTTGTATAGTTTGACTCAGCAATTTTACCTCTAACAATTAATTTTAATACAAGTAATCATTCAGGAGCAAGTACACACACACACACACACACACACACACACACAGGATATTTATTGCAGCATTGTTCATAATAGCAGAAGATTAAAAACAAACGAAACTTTGTTAGCGTAATGATATTCATGTATTAAGGTTCTTAAAGGAATGAGGTGGAAAGATGTCGAAGTATATTGCTAAGTGGGATAAGCAAGTTATAAAACAGTATGATTCTATTTGTAGGTTAAATAAGTCAATAAATAAATAAATAAAAACTGATTGGCCTGGCCAGCATGGCTCAGTGGTTGAGCTTCAGCCTATGAATCGGGAAATCATGGTTCGATTCCAGGTCAGGGCACATACCTGGGTTGTGGGCTTGATCCCCAGTGTGGGGCATGCAGGAGGCAGCCGATCAGTGATTCTCATCATTAATGTTTCTCTCTCTCTCTCTCTCTCTCCCTCTCCCTTCCTCTCTGAAATCAATAAAAATATATTAAAAACAAAACCATTGCCTTTGATGTATGCAAGTAGATGACTGCTACTTCTTAAAAATATTACTAAAATTCATAGGGTTGATTGTTTTAGTTATATATTGGATGGCATGATTTTTTTTTTACATAGATTATTCAACTTTGGGCTTTTTCATAACTGCTCTATCTGAAAAAGTAATCAGTTAAACAGTGTATGACGGGTTTTAGAAGGTAAAAAAATTGTAAAGATTTTGTATAATTTTACGTTAAGAAGGTAATCAGCAATGACTTATGGAATTCAGTCATATGGTGTAGCAAAAAAGTTTGGGCCCTCAAACACAAACACAATAACATTCAAGAGAATAACCATTTTTATATGTTAGTGCAATAGGAATTTTCATAATTTAACCTTAGAGAGCTATTCTCTTTTCATTTTTCAGTCATTAGTTGAGTAGGCCAAAGATAAAAGATTTTGTTTATGGCAAAGATGTCACAAGGAGCCATGAAATCATTACAATGAGTGTTGTATGATTGATAAGATCTTTTATACTTTTACTTTTAAAATGATTTTTCTTTATTGATTTTTAGAGAGAGGAAGGGAGAAAGAGAAACATCGATTGGCTGCCTCCTACATGTCCCCTACTGGGGATCAAGCCCAGAGGAATCGAACTAATGACCTCTTGTCATGAGTCCATGTTCAACCACTGAGCCACATCAGCTAGGCTCTTTTTACATTTTTATTTTGAAGCATGGAAGATTAAAAGTGGATGTCACAATGGTCATGCCAACAAATCCATAGAAAAAGGGGGTGTTCAGCAAACTGCATGTTTCTATAGATATGTGAGGCAGAAAATACCAGGATAAATTTTACAAATCAATTAAACCAGTGGTACCATAAATAAGAACAGAGAAATGAAAATTACAGATTTCTTAAGTCTCATACCAAATCCTAACAGTCCATTTTAAAGACATCCTACTAGAATACATCATGGTTTTACTTCCGTCTTCTAATTAGAAAGGTTGCTGTCTCACACTATTTATTTTTTATTCCCTGAGAGATTGCAGTCATGAAACTACAAGAAAGCACAAGGAATGCTCATCATCTGGAAAGCAACTTAAAACATATGTTGTCATGCAAGAGAGCTCAGGAAATTCACAATGTCATAGACAAAAGAACAGGCTTTCCTAGGAACTTGAAAGCCAAAAGTCTGTAAGAGAAGGCACAGGGGATACAGTGGGCCCAGGCTGCTCTGTTGCACATGTCATAAGTGAGCATTCCATTGAAGGGACATCCTCTCCTCTTTTGCTTTCTCTTCTTCAAGACCACAGTGGTGAACTTCCTTATCAAGGGGGTCCACACAGACTACTTGGTATCAAGCTATCTGGGTTTAGATGTCAACTGTTAGGAGATATCTGAGAGAACCAGATGCCTGTATCTGGACTCCTTGGTGCCCATGGGAAGTTGCAGCCCCTCCTGCTGTGAGGGAGAAAGCCACCAGTGCTGTGGGAAGCCAAATTTGGAAGAAACAGGGAGGCTGTTGAACACAGTTGATTCATTGTTTAGGCAACCCAGAGTAACCTGCTGGGGTCATCTACAGACTACCACTGGCATTAGTCAGTAACATCATCTTTTTTTATATAAAATTTTTATATAAAATTTTTATATAAAATTTAGGGTTCTGGCTCTAGCTGGGTTTGCTCAGTAGACAGTGTTGGCCTGTGGACTGAGGGGTCCCGGGTTCTATTCCTGCCAGGGGCACATGCCCAGGTTGCAGGGCATGCAGGAGGCAGCTGATCAATGATTTTCTCTCATTATTTATGTTTCTATCTTTCTCTATCTCTTCCTTCTCTGAAATCAATAAAAATATATTTAAAATAAAATAAAATTTAGGGTTCTGTTTTTTGTTGAAATGTTAAGGTGCCTGCTTCCCCTATAATTGTTTGAAATTTTTAGTACCTTTTGTAGGCCTTCCATTTTATGTCATTTAAACAAAATTTAAATATTTTTTAAGAGTTGGCATTTTATTAAGAATTTTATTCAGTGTCCTGACTTTGGCTAGAATAGTTCTCTTTGGCGTTACTCATTGCCACCTGCTGGAGAAGAGAAGAAGTGCAGTTGAACACTTCATACAGGTAAAAAGACCTGTTTCTTCTCTTTAGCCATAGAAATTATATCTCCTCTAATCATATTTCCTTATTGCCCTAGGACCTGGTTGAAGGCAGAGGAATGTGTGCGCTGGACTCAGGCAGTAGTAGGTTCTCTTAACTTTTTTTTTTTTTTTTTTTTGGTTCTCTTACCTTTCTAATCCTGACTTGTGTCCTGAGACCTACCTCAGTCTCTTCACCCCAGGGGATGGGAAGTGTGGGAGCAGGCAACACAGTGAGCTGGATAACAGGGTAGTCCACCTACTGATTCTGGGCTGGGATAACAGTAGTTCTGAGAGCCAGTGAAGTGCCTGTGGTGATAATATTGGCTGCTTCAATTTCTACCCTTATTGGGAACAGAGCGGCTTGGATATGTTTCTATATTCTTAGGTTTACTTAGGCTAATGTTATAGAACCTGAGGATTAAAAGTTACAGAAAATTATTTTCAAGTCTGTTCTTGTAAATATGACATTAGGTTTATAAGCAAGAAATTTGAATTCATTCACTATAGACCACTAAAATATTTCATGGTTTCATGAAGTTATTTAAATTTGTTTGTTTTAATGTTCCTTGGAGAAATTATTTTTCAGATTTGCCAACTTCTTCAGTGAGCTCCAGTTCAGGAAACTATACTGTCCCCTGGGCCTTTCTCACCCCATCATCCTGACAGGTCTCTGCCTGCAGTCTTGCCAACCTCCCATCCATTCTCTCACTGCAACTAGAATGATCATTATAAAATGCAGATCTGAGGATACCATTGCCCTTATTTGAAATATTTTAATGTTTTTTGAAGTCTAGACTCTTTAATAAGTCTAGGAACCACTCAGGGGCAGGCCATGCCACTACATTTTTAGTATAATTTTAAAAAATATATTTGTATTGATTTCAGAGAAGAAGGGAAAAGAAGAAAGAGAGAAACATCAATGATAAGAGAGAGTCATTGGTCAGCTGCCTCCTGCATGTCCCCTACTGGGATCGAGCCTGGAACCTGGGTATGTGCCCATGACTGGAATCAAACCGGAGACCTTTCAGTCCGTAGACTGATGCTCTTTCCACTGAACCAAACCAGCTAGGGCCATGCCACAACCTTTAAATCTTTCCTATTACTCCATTCTTGCCATGTTAAACTACCTCCATTTCCAAAGCACTATTCTCATTTCTGAGACATATCTCTCTCACTTTTTCTTTCTCTCTCGCTCTCCCACTCGCTCTCTTTCACACACACACACACACACACACACACACACACACACACACACTAGTCCTTTTGTTGAGTAACTGACTGACTTTTATCCATTCTTTGGGCCTCAGCTTCCTTTCAAAAGAGATACCTGGAGTCCTGAAGGCTGCTGGGTCTCTGCTCTACCTTAATGCCTTTTGCCAGCTCCAGCAGAGCACCATTACACTGTGAAAAATCATGTCCTTGTCACCATCCCCTTTACACTGCAGGCTTCCTGAGGGCAGGGACTGGGCCTTGTTTACTTTTGTATCTCCCTGTGCCTAGTACTGTGCCTGGGGTATAATAGATGTTCAATAAACATTGTATATTTGAAACCTAAAAGTCTCTCCCTGGCCAGGTAGCTCAGTTGGTTAGAGCGTTGTCCCAATACCTCAAGGTTGTGGGTTTGATCCCTAGTCAGGCACATCTAAAAATCTACCAATGGCCCTAGCCAGTTTTGCTTAGTGGGTAGAGCATTGACCTGCAGACTGAAGGATCCAGTGTTTGATTCTGGTCAAGGGCATGTACTTTGGTTGCAAGTTCCTCCTGGCCCTGGCTCATGCAGGAGGCAACCAATCGAAGTGTTTCTCTCACATTGATGTTTCTCTCTGTCTTTCCCTCTCTCTTTCACTTTCTCTAAAAATATCCTTAGGTAAAGCCCTCACTGATTTGGCTCAGTGGATAGAACATAGCCTGAGGACTAAAGGATCTGGGGTTTGATTCCAGTCAAGCGCACAGGCCCAGGTTGCAGGCTCAATCCCCAGTAGGGGGGCATGCAGGAGGCAGCTGATCAATGATTCTCTCTCATCATTGATGTTTCTATCTCTCTCTCCCTGTCCCTTCCTCTCTGAAATCAATAAAAATAAACACACACACACACACACACACACACACACACACACAC
>JAAGEH010000041.1:34460861-34502637 GCA_011751065.1 Lasiurus cinereus | reverse complement strand
TTTACCTATACCGCCATCTTGGATTCCCTCCAAATTGTAACTATTTTAAATTGTGCTGCTATGAACATAGGGGTGCATAAATCCTTTCTGATTGGTGTTTCTAGTTTCTTAGGATATATTCCTAGGAGTGGGATTACTGGGTCAAATGGGAGTTCCATTTTTAGTTTTTTGAGGAATCTCCATACTGTTCTCCACAGTGGCTGCACCAGTCTGCATTCCCACCAGCAGTGCACAAGGGTTCCTTTTTCTCCACATCCTCACCAACACTTGTCATTTGTTGATTTGTTGATGATTGCCATTCTGACAGGTGTGAGATGGTATCGCATGGTCGTTTTGATTTACATCTCTCGGATAATTAGTGACATTGAGCATGTTTTCATGTAGTATCTTGGCTTTCCTTCTGTCTTCTTTCGAAAAGATTCTATTTAGGTCTGTTGCCCATTTTTTATTGGATCATTTCTCTTCCTTTTATTAAGTTGTATAAGTTGGCTGTAGATATTGGAGATTAAACTTTTATCAGTGCTAACATTTTCAAATATGTTCTCCCATACAATGGGCTTACTTGTTGTTTTGTTGATGGTTTCTTTTGCTGTGCAAAAGCTTTTTATTTTGATGTAGTCCCATTTGTTTATTTTCTCTTTAGCTTCCATTGCCCTTGGAGCAATATCAGTGAAGAAGTTCTTTCAGCATATGTCTGAGATTGTGCTGCCTGTGGATTCCTCTAGTATTTTTATGGTTTCCCGTCTTACGTTTAAATCCAGTATCCATTTGGAGTTTATTTTTGTGTGTGGTGTAAGTTGGTGGTCTAGTTTCATTTTTTTGCATGTATCTGTCCAATTTTCCCAACACCATTTATTAAAGAGACTCTCTTGACTCCATTGTATGTTCATGCCTTTTTTGTCAAATATTAATTGAGCATAGTGGTTTGGGTTGATATCTGGATTCTCTGTTCTATTCCATTGGTCTATGTGTCTGTTCTTGTGCCCATACCAGGCTGTTTTTAGTACAGTTTCTTTGTAATACTCTTGAGGTCTGGTATTGAGATCCCACCTACTTTATTCTTCTTTCTTAGAATTGCTGTGGCTATTCGGGGTCTTTTTTTATTCCAGGTGAATCTTTGGAGAGTTCTTTCTAGGTCTGTGAAATATGTCGTTGGTATTTTAATGGGTAGTGTGTTGAATCTATAGATTGCTTTGGGTAGTATGGACATTTTAATGATGTTGATTTTCCCAATCCATGAGCATGGTATGTTCTTCCATCTGTTTACATCTTCCTCTCTCTCTTTTTTCAGTGTCCTGTAGTTATCTGCATATAGATATTTTACCTCCTTAATTAAGTTTATTCCTAGGTATCTTAATTTTTTTGGTGCGATGGTAAATGGGATTGCTTTTTTAGTCTCTTTCTGTAAGTTCATTATTGGTATATAGAAATGCCATAGATTTCTTGGCATTAATTTTGTATCCTGCTACATTGCCGAATTCATTTATTAAGTCTATTAGTTTTTTTATGGAATCTTTCGAGTTTTTTATGTACAGTATCATGTCATCTGCAAATAAGGACAGCTTTACTTCTTCTTTTCCAATTTGAATACCTTTTATTTCTTCTTCTTGTCTAATTGCAATGGCTAATGCTTCCAGTACTATGTCGAACAGGAGTGGTAAGAGTGGGCATCCCTGTCTTGTTCCTGTTCTTAGGGGAAATGGTTTTAGTTTTTTCCCATTGAGTATGATGTTAGCTGTGAGTTTATCATATATGGTTTTTATGATGTTGAGGTATCAACCTCCTATTCCCACCTTGCTGAGAGTTTTTATCAAGAAAGGGTGTTGGATTTTGTCAAATGCTTTTTCTGCATCAATTGATATGACTATGTGATTTTTTTAAAAAATATATTTTATTGATTTTTCACAGAGAGGAAAGGAGAGGGATAGAAAGTCAAACATTGATCAGCCGCCTCCTGCACGCCCCACAGTGGAGATGTGCCAGCAAGCAAGGTACATGCCCCCAACTGGAATTGAACCTGGGACCTTTCAGTCCGCAGGCCGACGCTCTATCCACTGAGCCAAACCGGTCTCGGCTGACTATGTGATTTTTATCTCTCAGTTTGTTTATGTGATGTATCACATTTATTGATTTGCAGATATTGTACCATCCTTGCATTCCTGGGATAAATCCTACTTGGTCATGGTGTATGATTTTTTCTGATGTACTCCTGGATCTGATTTGCTAGAATTTTGTTGAGGATCTATGTTCATGAGGGATATTGGCCTGTAGGTCTCTTTCACTGTGTTGTCTTTATCTGGTTTTGGTATTAGGGTGATGCTGGCTTCATAGAAGGTGTTTGGAAGTGTTCCTTCTTCTTGAATTTTTTGGAATAGTCTGAGGAGAATAGGTTTTAATTCTTCCTTGAATGTATGGTAGAACTCTCCTAGGTAGCCATCTGGTCCCAGGCTTTTGTTTGCTGGAAGCTTTTGGATGACTGCTTCAATTTCTTCCATAGTTATTGGCCTATTGAGATGTTTAGATTCTTCCTGATTGAGTTTTGCAAGGTTATATTTTTCTAGGAATATGTCCATTTCCTCTGGGTTGTCCAAGTTTGTTGGAATAGAGTTGTTCATAGTATTTTTTAATAATCCTTTGTATTTTGGTGGCGTCTGCAGTTATTTCACCTCTTTCATTTCTGATTTTGTTTATTTAGGTCTTCTCTCTTTGCTTATTGGTGAGCCTGGCTAGAGGTCCATCAATCTTGTTTATCCTTTCAAAGAATCAGCTTTTGGTTTTGTTGATCTTTTGTATTGTTTCTTTGGTCTCTATATAATTTATCTCCACTCTGATCTTTACGATTTCCTTCCTTCTGCTTACACTGGGCTTTTCTTGTTGCTCTCTTTATAACTCTTTGAGTTGTAGGGATAGGTAATTTATTACTATGGTTTCTTGTTTTTTGCAGTAGGCTTGTAGAGCTATGAACTTCCCTCTCAATACTGCTTTCACTGTATCCCATAGATTTTGGATTGTTGTGTTTTCATTTTCATTTGTTGTCATGATGTTTTTTATTTCTTCCTTAATCTCTCTGGTAACCCATTCATTGTTTAATAGCATGCTGTTTAGTCTCCATGTGTTTGATTTCTTTGTATTGCTTTTATTGTAGTTGATTTCCAGTTTTATGCCACTGTGATCTGAGAAAATGCTTGATGTGATTTCTATCTTCTTGAATTTGAAGAGACTTTTCCTATGACCCAACATATGATCTATCTTTGAAAATGACCCATGTGCACTTGAGAAGAATGTATATTCTGTGGCTTTGGGGTGAAATGCTCTGAAAATGTCAATTAATTCCATCTGGTTTAGTGAGTCATTTAGGGTTGATGTTTCTTTGCTGATTTTTTGTTTAGAGGATTTATTCAATGGTGATAGTGGGGTATTAAAGTCTTCTACTATGATTGTATTGCTGTCAATTTCTCCCTTGATATCCTCTAGGAGTTTTTTTTTTAATATTTGAGTGCTCCTGTATTGGGTACATATATGTTTATCAGAGTTATTTCTTCTTGTTGGATTGTTCCCTTTAGTATTATGAAGTGGCCCTCCTTATCTCTTGTTATGTCCTTCACTTTGAGATCTACTTTGTCAGATAGAAGTATTGCAACCCTGGCTTTTTTTTTTTTTCATTTCTATTTGCCTGAAAAACCATTTTCTATCCCTTCACCCTCAGTCTGTGTGCGTCTTTTTTTCTGAGGTGGGTTTCTTGTAGACAGCAGATATATGGGTCATGTTTTCTTATCCAATCAGTTACCCTATGTCTTTTGATTGGAGCATTTAGTACATTTACATTTAAAGTTATTATTGATAGGTACTTATTCTTTGCCATTTTTATTCTTTACCCCTGTGTATCTTCTTTGCTTCCTATTTCTTTGTTTTTGTTTTTGTTTTTTTGTTTTACAGCTAAAACTAGATTTTCTGATACACGAGAAATTCACAATTTACTCTCACAGTTTTATTTTTAAAAATACTAATAATGCAAGAAATAAAATTAAAATATTCTCCTGAATCCATTATAAGTGAAATAAGACTCATAAAAATCATTCAAGCCCTAACCAGTTTGGCTCAGTGGATAGAGCATTGGCCTGCAGACTGAAGAATCCCAGGTTCGATTTCTGGTCAAGGGCATGTACGTTGGTTGCAGGCACATCCCCAGTAGGGGGTGTGCAGGAGGTAACTGATCGATGTTTCTCTCTCATCGATGTTTCTAACTCTATTTCTCTCCCTTTCTCTCTGTAAAAAATCAATAAAATACATTTAAAAAAATAATCATTCAAGATTTTCTTAGACCTTTCTCAATAGAATATATTGCTTAATAATGAGATATCTTTACAAAAGTAAAATACTATTATGAAAAATAGGTGTGACTTTTACACTGATTAAATTTGACCATATTTTAAACAAATTCTACTAAATAATTCAGAATAATCTTTTGCACTAAAAAAGCTGTGAGCATACTTAATTAAGTCATAGGATAATTTTTTCTTTTTAAGAGGGCAAAAAGCAGGACAAGTTTAAATTTTTGGATTTTAAGCTAAATTTCAGAAAGGCTTAATAGTATTAAAGTAACCTTATTATAAACGATGCCTGCTTCAGGGGTTCCCAAACATACCAAAGGCTGTAAGGCTTATGCTCTAGCTTTGAAGCTGGACACTGCTCTGCTCATTGGCATTTGGCAAGGACCCTGATGTCACAGCCTAGTTTTGTGATGTGGAGACAGTGACTCTAAGTGATGAGTGGTAAGGATTTTATATTCCCTCTGCAAATCATGATGGGATCTCTTGGTAAAAGATAAAATACGATTTGTTCTCACATGTTACCTTGCCACTGCCACTGATTATTAATTTTATGGGAGTTTCTTGATGGAAGACATTCAAAAACATTTATGAATGAGTCACAAATATTATTCCACTGATTCTTTGGGAAATATAATTCTATTGTTATACTAGAGGCCCAGTGCATGAAATTCATGCACGGGGGGAGGGGGTCCCATCAGGCCAGCCTGCACTCTCTCCAATTTGGAACCCTTTGGGGAATGTCCTGGGGATCGGGCTTAAACCAGCAGTTGGACATTCCTCTCACAATCCAGGATCATTGGCTCCTAACTTGCCTGCCCACCTGATCACCCCTAATTGCCCCCCCTTGCCGGCCTGGTCACCCATGTAGCCTGTTTGGTCATCTGTTCAATTGCCATGGTCGCTTAGGCTTTTATATATAGAGATATGACAATCAAGTCATTGTCTTTCTTAGTTTTCCAGAAATAAACATATATTCAAAGGAGGAGAAAGAACAAATCAGAAAAAAAAGATACCTCTTGGTACTTCCCTGATAGGAACTCTCCTCCAACTATAAGAATATTTGCCCTAACCGGTTCATCTCAGTGGATAGAGTGTCAGCCTGCTGACCAAAGGGTCCTGAGTTTGATTCTGGTCAAGGGCAAGTACCTTGGTTGCAGGCATCTCCTGACCCTGGTCCTGGTTGGGGCTCATGCAGGAGGCAACCAATCAATGTGTTTCTCTCACATTGATGTTTCTCTTTGTCTTTCCCTCTCTCTTCCACTCTCCTTAAAAATCAATGGGAAAATATCCTTGGGTAAGAATTAACAGAAAAGAACAAAGAAAAAAATTATAATGTAGTAGACTGAATGATGGTACCCAAAGATATTAGTTCTAATCCCTGGAACTTATAAATGCATGTAGAAAGAAAGAGATTATGCTGGACCCTAAATTCCATCATATCTATCTTTATAAGGGAGAGGCAGACAGAGATTTGATAGACATAGATAGGAGAAGGTGATGTGAAGATGGAGGTAGCAATTGATGTGATGTTGCCACAAGCAAGAAATGGAATGCTAGCAGCCCACAAAAGTTTGAAGAGGCCAGGAATGGATTATCCCCTAGATCTTCCAAAGGGAGGGCCTGCTGATACTGATTTTGACCCCAAATCACTTTACACAGAGAGCAGATGGAATGATCTTCCCTGTCACTGTTTATTGCTCTTGGAAACATTCTTTCTTTGGCTTTCAAGACACCACTGTCACTCTAGGACCTCACTGGCTGCTCCTTCTCAGTGTCCTCTGCAGGCCCCTCTACCTATCCCTGACTCTTAACATTAGAGTGGCCAGGGACTCAGTCTTCTGACCTCTTCTTTCTCTCTGCACATTCTCTATATGATCTTATCCAGGCCCCTCAGTTTATATATTTCTATACATAGCAAAGACTCTCAGCTTGAGCATCTCTAGCCCAGACCTCTGTCCTGAAGTCCAGGCTTATATATTAAACTGCTAATTCAAAATCTCGCCTTGGATTTCTCCAATAAGCATCTAAAAATTTGCATGTCCAAAACAGAGCTTTGATTCCCACCTACCTCATTTTAGTTTGGATTCCCCAAGAGTAGACGTGAGACCAGGACCCGGAGTAGTAATTAATTTAGGCAGTGGGGGAAATGGGTGAATTGCTTGCAAAGATAACCTAAACTTTTTCCCCTTCTTATATGTCTGCCCCTCTGCAAAGTAACTTTGATATCACTTCACATCAAGAAGTGAGATTTTTCTCTTCACCCTTTTAATCTGGTCTGGCATTGTGACTAGCTTTAACCAAAAGAATGCAGCACTAAGTGACCCCAGGAAAGGCCAACAGAAGAATCACACAGCTGAATCCAGGCCACATTGTTGACCCACAGAATCATGCACAAAAATAGTTGTTTTAGGAGAAACTAAGATGGTGGCATAGGTAAACACCTAAACTGCTGCCTTGCACAGCAATATCAAAACTACAACTAAAAGACAAAATGGACACCATCCAGAACCACCAGAAAGCTGGTTGAGTGGAAATTCTACAACTAGAAAGAAATATCAAAGAACATTGAAACTCAAAAAGGCAGAAAACATTCCACTGGAAAAGAAAAAAGAAAAGAGAATGCAAAAATGTGAAGATAGTGTAAGGAGACTTTGGAACAACTTCAAGTATATCGGCATCAGAATTATGTGGGTGCCAGAAGAAGAGAGAGAGCAAGATACTGAAAACCTACTGAAAACTTCCCACACCTGGTAAAAAAAAATAGACTTACAAACCCAGGAAGCATACAGAATCTCAAACAAAAGGAATCCAAAGAGGACCACACCAAGACCAAGAGCAAAAGACCAAGAGAGAATATTAAAAGCAGCAAGAGAAAAACAGTTAATTACATACAAGAGAGCACTCATACAATTGTCAGCTGATTTTTCAACAGAAACTATGCAAGCAAGATGGGAGTTGCAAGAAATATTCAAAGTGATGAATAGCAAGAACCTACAATGAAGATTACTCTACCCAGAATTGAAGGGCAGATAAAGAGCTTCACAGATAAGAAAAAGCTAAAGGAGTTCATCACTACCAAACCAGTATTATATGAAATGCTGAAAGATACTCTTTAAGAAGAGGAAGAAGAAGAAAAAGGTAAAGATAAAAATTAGGAACAACAATACCTATCTATCAACAAGTGAATGTAAAAATCAAGTGAACTAAAAATCTGATGAACAGAATAAACTGGTGAATATAATAGAATCAGGGGCATAGAAAGGGAGTGGACTGACAATTCTCAGGGGGAAAGGGGTGAGAGGGGTGCAGGTAGAGACTGGACAAAAATCATACACCTGTAGATGAGGACAATGCGGGGGGAGATAAGGGCAGAGGAAGGGGTGAGAGCTGGGTGGAGGGGAGCTATGGGGGAAAAGGAGGAACAAATGTAATAATCTGAACAATAAAGATTTATTAAATAAAAAATAATAAAATAAATATTCTACAGAGATCTAACAGCAGACTAGAGGACCACAAGAATCAAGTCAAATATATGAAATACAAAGAACCAGAAAACACTCAACTGGAAAAGCAAAAAAAAAAAAAAATCCAAAAATATGAAGATAGGAGCCTCTGGGACAACTTCAAGCGTACCAACATCAGAATTATGGGGGTGCCAGAAGGAGAGAGAGAGCAAGATACTGAAAATCTATTTGAAGAAATAATGACAGAAAACTTCCCCCACCTGGTGAAAGAAATAGACTTACAAGTCCAAGGAGTGCACAGAACCCCAAACAAAAGGAATCCAAAGAGGACCACACCAAGACACACCATAATTAAAATGCCAAGAGCAAAAGACAAAGAGAGAATATTAAAAGCAGCAAGAGAAAAACAGTTCATTACCTACAAGGGAGCACCCATATGACTGTCAGCTGATTTCTCAACAGAAACGATGCAGGCCAGACAGGAGTGGCAAGAAATATTCAACATGATGAATAGCAAGAACCTACAATCAAGATTACTCTACCCAGCAAAGCTATCGTTCTGAATGAAGGGCAGATAAAGAGCTTCACAGATAAGAAAAAGCTAAAGGAGTTCATCACCACCAAACCAGTATTATATGAAATGCTGAAAGGTACTCTTTAAGAAGAGGAAGAAGAAGAAAAAGATAAAGATAAAAATTATGAACAACAAATACATATCTATCAACAAGTGAATCTAAAAGTCAAGTGAATTAAAAATCTGATTAACAGAATAAACTGGTGAATAAAATAGAATCAGGAGCATAGAAAGGGAGTGGACTGACAATTCTCAGGGGGAAAGGGGTGAGGAAGGTGCGGGAAGAAACTGGACAAAAATCATCCTATGGATGAGGACAGTGGGGTGGAGGTAAGGGCAGAGGGAGGGGTGGGAACTGGTTGGAGGAGAGTTATGGGCAGGGGGGGGGTGTGAACAAAAGTAATAATCTGAACAATAAAGATTTATTAAATTAAAAAAATAGTTCTTTTAAGCCACTAAATTTTGGAGCAGTTGGTTATGCAACAAAATCTAACTTATATAGGAGGATACCCCCAGGAGGTATAGAAATAGGAGAAGAAAAAAGAGGATAGAGAAATGTTAATAAAGGATGGTTTAAGGAGTAGGTCAATATTGTGGGCAATTGAAGCTTGATCCTAAGGAATCTTGTAGAAGGCATCTCAGAATTGTCCCACTCAGTAGAAGCAGGGTTATTTATCCAGTAACTCCCTTCCTATTCCTCATTGTTGATGGAGAAATCCCTAAAGCAGAGAAATACAAGGATGAGGGCAGAACTGAAAACTCAAAAGTAGGCCAAGGTACAGTGGGACAGGGCATCATTAGCCTCTGCTAACTCCCCACCCCCAAATCTCACCCAGTTTAGTAAGTGGCAACCCCATCCTCCTGTTGCTCAACCTAGAAACTTCATCCTTGGACTCATCAATTTCTTTCACACTCCACACTAAAATCCTTTTATTGTTATGTTACAAATATATCTAGAATCTGGATATTTCTCACTATCTCTTCCACTACAGCTCTAGTCCATGCACATCATCTTTCACTTGGATTGTTGCAAACACTATGGCACCCTATGTAACAAGAGTCCTATACTGCGAGAGCGCACTAGCTGGGATGAGGGACACCCCCCACCAGTGCACGAATTCATGCACTGGGCCTCTGGTTTAAAATAAAATACAAAGTCCTAGCCAGTTTAGTTCAGTAGATAGAGCATCAGCCTGTGGACTAAGGGATTCTGGGTTCGATTCCCCATCAAGAGCATGTACTTCAGTTGCAGGCTCAACCCCCTGTAGCTCAACTGGTTAGAGCAAATGTTTTGATATGTCAAGATTTTGGGTTTGACCCCTGGTCAGGGCACATATAAGAATCAACCAATTAATACATAAATAAATAGAACAACAAATTCATGTTTCTCTCAAATTAATCAGTAAAAATAAAATAAAAAGTAGCAGCAATAAGGTAGAAGTCAGTTATAGGCAAGCATGGATTTTATAGTAGTTGTAGTCAAGTATGGATTTTGAAGGAATAATTTTGGAGTGTCTGGATGAGGTAGAAGAAAAGAAATCACTGGGGATGAGAAAACCAAAAGTCTAACATCCAAGAAATCTGGCGAAGGACAGGTTGTCTGCAAAGAGGTGACATCTCTGAGCACATATGTGTGAAATCTATGATGCCATTCATGGGCTATCAACATATAGATCACAGATAGTCTAGAACTTATATGTCATAGAATACATATGATATGTGTATTATAGAAAATTTATATATACACATAAAATTTCGGGAAGAACACACGCAAAGCTGTTTTTAAAAATCTTAAACCCATCTATAGTATTTAGAGTGTTTACCACAAACATAAAAGATGCTTTTGAAGTAAGAAAAAGGTTTTTCATTAGTTCCTCCTGATAGTTTTCATATCAGAACTGAAACATCTTTCTTAGTCACAACTTACATTACGTTTGGGGTATTGTTTAAGTTTCTAGATTCTGAAGCTTTTGAACATAAAAGTTCCTGTGCACCTGTAGTGGGATCTATTCTAGGACCAAAATCTGTGGTTTCCTTGAACAAAACTATTGTTTTGTCTGTTTCGGAGTCAACTTAGAGCTTGAACTGACCCTGTCTTCCATTTTGAAGGTAGCATTCCTCAGAGTGTCAAGTGAGGCCGCTGAACCAGCAGAGGACTGTGGTCCACGTTTTATCATTAACTACTTGCATATTGTTGGTATCCCTTCTGCAAAACAGAAGGTATACTCTCCTGCCTCACAGGCTGGATGTGGGACTGAAATGATACAATGTGAAAAACTACAGTTACATGAACAAAGTATTCTTATTTATATTTGCTGCTTTTAAATTCTCCTCCTTTCCAGTTTTTAAAATATTGTACTTTCCTAATGGTCACAGAAGAAGTGATGATAGGCCCCAAGGAGCCTTCTGAGCTAGTCCAGCTCACCCAGTTGGTCTGAGATCAGAAATTGGGGAAGTTGGAGAACAGTGGAACTACGTAATATGAAATATTGGTTCAGAGTCTCCTTGCAAGAGAAAGAAAAGCTGAGGTAGAATACAATTTCTCTCTACTCCCGTGAGAATAAAACAGATTTACAAAATCTCATTATAACTATGGGAGAAAGAGAAGTTCTAAAAATTTCTTGATGAGCAAGGAATAACAAAGAAAATGAATTGTATAATACTCATTGTTAAAGATGTATATATTTGTCCATAATGCCAATGATATACCTTCATTTAGTGGGCTGTTTATATTAGTGAACATCTTTAATAAAATGTACTTTGCCTTTCTCCTGCCCCTATTTTGGTGTCTCTGTCTCCACGTTTCTTATGAAATGTTTTCGTTCCTCAGCCACACATTCTCTTGGCATGGTTTTCAGGAACATAACTTTTAAGGATGGAGAAAAAAATACTGTAACTTTCTCAATCCATTTGACCATTATTATGGTGCCACTAAATAGCACCTTTTCATAATAAAACATACAACACTTTTTATTAATAATGCAAGATTTAACAGAAATATTATTTGTTTCCAAAGGGCTCCAATGTTAATTTCTTATTTTGCATTTCTTTCCTCATATATAAATGCAGGGAATATTTTTCTTCTTGGAAAAAGTGAACATTCTTCAAAGAGAAGTAAAAGATTGACCTCAGTGTACATGTTTAACATCACAGGCACATGTAGCTGGTGGAAATTCAGAAATGTCATTTCTTTCCAAAGTATGTTTAATGATGGGTTCAGTATATGTCTTGAATTAGGCACTGTGTTTGCTACATTATATATTAAAAATACACCAACAACTGAGATTTAAACAAGATAACACCTGCCCAGCTGGCGTGGTTTAGTGTCAACCTATCAACTAGGTGGTCACAGTTCAAGTCCCCGTCAGAGCACATGCCCAGGTTACAGCCTCGATCCCCAGTGTGGGGTGTGCAGGAGGCAGCCGATCAGTAATTCTCATAATTGATGTTTCCATCTCTCTCCCCCTCTTCCTCTCTGAAATCAATTTTTTTAAAAAGATTTAAAAAGCAACAAGATAACACCTAGTCGAGGTTGGCAGTTACTAGTATTGATTCTCTGGCAGTTGGTAATATTAAAGGTATCTCAGTAACTCATTAACTGTGATTATAAGATGGCTACCCTGGCTCTAAGCAGCACATTCAAGTTTCAGAAAGGAAGAAGGGAAAGAGAAGAAAAGGCAAAGATTAAAAGGCTAAGCTAGCTAAGTGTTTCCCTTCTAAAGGCCTTTTCCTGAAAACCCTACTTACTTCTCTCTGGCCAGGATGGTCAATATAATTTGGAAAAAAAAATTTTTTCCAGTTGGGTATATTGCCACCTTCAGCAAAAGTAGGGGATTAATAGTAAGAATGGGAAAATGCTTACTGGCCAAACAACTGGCAGTCTCTACCACATTCTTTTCTTTAAAAAAATATTACTTTTTCTTCAAGATCATATCTATAACCCACTGGTTATTTTCTAATTATAAGAACAACAAGGAAGAACCTTCACAAAATGACAGCACTGTTGCCAAGACTGATTTGGCTCAGTGGATAGAGTGTCAGCCTGCGGACTGAAGAGTCCCAGATTCGATTCCAGTCAAGGGCATGTACTGTGGTTACAGGCACATCCCCAGTAGGGGGTGTGCAAGAGGCAGCTAATTGATGTTTCTAGCTCTCTGTCCCTCTCCGTTCCTCTCTGTAAAAAATAAGTAAATTAAAAAAAAAAAAATGACAGCACTGTTGTTTCCAATCTAGTGTGCTAAATTGTAAAGGCTGGTTTAAATTTCTCCATGCTATTACTAAAGCAAGTCAGTTTCTCTTCTTTGGTGGGAGTGGTTTCTAATGAAAAAATAAAAGAATTTCAAATATAAACTTAAAACTGTAATGAGCAGGTCTTAAGAGGATTTTTATTTTAAAAGAATATTTTTGCCTGGCCCGTGTGGCTCAGTGGTTGAGCATCGCCCTATGAACCAGGAGGTCACAGTTCCATTCCCAGTCAGGACACATGCCTGGGTTGCAGACTCAGTCTCCAGTGTAGGGCATGCAAGAGGCAGCCAATCAATGATTTTCTCTCATCATTGATGTTTCTATCTCCCTCTCCCTTCCTTTCTGAAATAAAAAATATTTTTTAAAAGGATATTTCCATGGCTTATTTGTAATACTAGAGGCCCAGGGCACATGGGGTCCCTTGGCCTGGCCTGTGGGGATCTGGCTGAAACAGGCTCAGTGCATGGATCCTTCTAAGGCATGTCCAACCTATCTGGCCCAGTCCTGATCGGTTGGACCCCAGTAGCAAGCTAACCTACCAGTCGGAGCGTCTGCCCCCTGGTGGTCAGTGTGCATCATAGCGACTGGTCGGTCGGTCAAACTCATTAGTCAACAGAATCAAAGATCAACAGTACGATTGAAATTTCTTTTGAGAGCCAAATTTTTTAAACTTAAACTTCTTCTAATGCCACTTCTTCAAAATAGACTCGCCCAGGCCATGTTATTTTGTGGAAGAACCACACTCAAGCGGCCAAAGAGCGCATGTGGCTCACGAGCCATGGTTTGCCCACCACTGAGTCAAATGAATGGTTAGACATTTAGCATATTAGGCTTTTATAATATAGGATAGTAGAGGGTTTTTTGGAGGGAAATAACTACCTGTACATTAGAAGTATATTCACTCTTATGACTACTTTAGTACAGAAGGGTTAGTGGAAGAAGAACTGGCTTTGAAATTAGAAACACTTGGATTTGCAATATAGGCTATTGAAAAAGCCTCTTCACTGACCAACTTTCTTTTGCCTTTGCTGCTTACAGACCATTCTCATCCAGCTGCAGAAAGACCCTAAATGTTATCCGATTGTCATCCTGGTCAAAACCCTTAGTAGATGGCCACATAAAGATGCCAAAATCTTTACAATGGACTCCAAGATCCCTTCCTCTATGCCCCACTGCCAACCTCCTTCCTTTCTGACCTCATCTTCTGTGTCTTTTCCTCTTCTTCCCTCCACTCTAGTCATGACTTCTTGCTGTTCCTCAGAATCCCAAGCTTTTCTTCCTCCTTCCCCCTCACTTTTCCCAAGCACTGACTGTTCTCTCCTGGAGGTATTTTCCTCTCTGATATCCACAGACCCACCCTGTGAGGGCTTTGTTGAAGGTCACTATCCCAGCCATCATCTCCTTTTTGTGCTTTTTTTTTTTTCCTGTAGCACTTGCATTCATCATCAACATCTTTTCATTCTATTTTATTTCATTTAAGTGCTAGAAGGGTCCTAAAACTTTTACTCCTAGTCTAATACTTTAATAATTTTTTCAAAAAGGAGGCAGGAAAACTAAGTCTTGAGAGTTTTCTGGGAAGATAGTAGTGATAGTAGTCTAGTGTTTGAATCTTCCTGTATGCCCCCATATAAAAGGACAATGACAAAATAAAAAATAAATTAGTTAACAGCTACAATAGAAGTAGGTGATAAGGTAGAGCTTCAGATTTCAAAAAGGAAAAATAAGATCCTCATAGTATCAGGAAGAATGTGAAAGGAAGCAGAAAAGTTGAAGAATAACTTTTGGGGTTATAAGATTTCCTTGTTATAAAAGCAAATATGCTAATGTTTAAAATATCTATTATGCTATTTTCTTATATCTTTTAGATTTTTTCATTTGTGAGATAAAACACATATAAATTTAAGAGATATATCACATACCAACTTGACTTATATGTATTGTGAAATTATTACAATAACTTTAGTTACCACCCATCATTTCATTAAAAAATTGTTTTTTCCCCTTGTAATGAGAACTTTCAGGATCTACTCTCATCAACTTGCAAATATATCATATAGCTGTATTAACTATAATCATATGTTGTATAGCCCTAGTACTTGTTCTTCTTATAGCTGGAAGTTTGTACCTTTAACCGCCTTCATTCAATTCCCACACCCCCTTTTTTTCTTTTTGTAACACCTAAGGCTTCATGGTCTTTGGCAAGTCTGAAAATGAGTGGAGAGACACAGTAATTGTAGCAATGATCAATGGTGGATAATAGCACAACAAATCATTAATATTGTGTACTTCCCAATGGAAATGCACACTATGACCTATGAAGTATTCTTGCCAAAAACCTCATAGTATTTGAATCTGATCGAGCTTAGCTCTACTAATTTATAGGAAACAGAGAACAGAGAAACACATTAAATGACAAAATTCAGGGCAGGATACTCTCCAGTATAAAAGACTGGTCCCTCAAAGACAATATTGCAAGGAATAAAAGAAGTATTAAAAAGAAACTGAAGCCCTTGCCGGCTTGGCTCAGTGGATAGAGAGCGTCAGCTGCAGACTGAAGGGTCCCAGGTTCGATTCTGGCCAAGGGCACATGCCTGGGTTGCGGGCTCGATCCCCAATGGGGGATGTGCAGGAGGCAGCCAATCAGTGATTCTCTCATCATTGATGTTTCTATCTCTCTCTCTCCGTCTCCCTTCCTCTCTGAAATCAATAAAGAAATATCTATATATTAAAAAAAGAAACTTAAGACATAACCAATGAACACAGATACCAAGGGGGTAAGCGTATGAGCAGGGGAGATGGTGGGGGCAATAAAGGGATAAGAACACATATGTTCTAATAATACCTTAACCAATAAAGAAAGAAAAAATAACATTACAAAAACAAACTAAGAGACTTAGTAACCACCTGCAATGTTTGAATTCTGATTCAAATAAATTGTATAAAATATATAAGTATTTTTTTAATATAAAGAAAAGACATAAGTATTTTTCTTGTATCAGGATACTACAAATCAATGACTAGAAAGTAGTTTCCAACAAGACTAAAGTTCATTTATATTTTTCTTTAATATACTCATTGAAAGAGGGGAAAAACAAAAACTAAATCTTCCACTACCTGTCCCAGAGGCAAATTCCATTATCATTTTTTTACATTACCATCTTTTCAGACTTGGATATAAGCATGCATATTATTCCTTGACTTTTGACAGTTATATACACCAGATTTTATTTTTCTTCTCCTCTTAGTGTAAAATGCCACACACTAAAGAAATCTTGCCCTGGCTGGTTTGGCTCAGTGGCGAGAGCATGGGCCTGCGGACTGAAGGGTCCCAGTTTTGATTCTGGTCAAAGGCATATGCCCGGGTTGGAGGTTCAATCCCCGGTGGGGGACGTGCAGAAGGCGCTGATCAATGATTCTCTCATCATTGATGTTTCTATCTTTCTCCCACTCCCTTCCTCTCTGAAATCAATAAAGATACATTTTTTTTAAAAAAAGGAAATCTTTCAGTTGTCAATTTAATGGCTTTCTAAAAAAAAAAAAAAGATTTTGCATAGAATGACTTGAAATTACCAGTAGTATTTTCTAAGTTTGGTTCTGTGTTTACCAGATCACTCTTTTCAAAAAGTGGATCACATATTATTTCTAACAATATTTAAATCACTTTGTAGCTCATTTTTCTAAAGGTGCAGGAAGTTAAATGTTTCTTCGGGAATATTCTGTCCTCTGACACTGTCATTTGAATAGCCTAGTTTTCAAAGAGCTTTTCCACACATCTAATCCTTTCTGAAGCCACTCAGGATAGATACTATTCCCATTTTAAAAGAAAACTGAACATTGCTTCTGAAACCCAGTCATATACTCTCCCCATGAAACTGAGAAGTAAGCCACATTTAAAGTATTACATTTGTGGGCACACTCCTCTCTGGGAGCATGCCCATCTGTGCCTTTCCCTTTCTCCCCATCTTTCTCCAGCTCCAGGCACATTACCATTAGCTTCCTTGCTTCCAAGCTCCAATTTCCTAAGCCTATTTCTTCTAGGAGTTACTTTTTCTACCTCTGTGATTTACCAAATAAATGTTCTTTTACCAAAAAAAAATTTACAATTTGTGGATTGTGTTTCACAGGTTCTCAATAAGTTGGAAGGGAAATGTTTTTAATCCCATGTGTACTTATTTTAAAGTAACTGTAAGTGTAATTAAAAAACATACTCATACCTGAAACCTATATGTTCATGTTGACCAATATCACTCCAATAAATTTAATAAAAAATAAAAACATATTCATCTACTTACTCATCCAAACTTTTATTAAGTACCTATGATATGCACAATCCTGTGCAAAATATTAAAGGAATACAAAGATGGATTTTAAAATTATGCCAGTTCTCAAAGAGTTTACAATCTAATGGTAGTGACAAATAGTTTAACACAAACTATAAAAAAGGAATAGCAAATAAACATTTGCCCTTAATTAGGAAAAATCACCTTATTTCTTCATTTAAAGTATAAATTTCCAGTAGGTAAAAACTGCTATTATATATCTTTATTAGTTAATCCTCTTTATAAGTTGATTATTTTTATAAAAGAAAATGTCTCACTCTATTACATCTTTATAACTGGTTTAAATTTTAACAACAAAAAATTTGCTTACAGAGGAAAAATGATAGTCATAAAATCAAATTAACATCATTCTCAGAAAGACAAAGGGTGTCTGCAAAAATATGTAAAAAAATTGAACACGCTGGTTCTAGTATTAAAGAGGTAAGCCTGAATTACTTTGGAGATTTGCCTTGGACAAGTTATTATGCACAATTTCATCTCATTTAAAACCAGCTTGATATTTATTAAGATTACAATTCAGAATGCTATAATTATTTCTATCTGTCATAATATACAAGATTAAAAAATAAGTATAAAAACTTCTAATAATTTCTATGTCAAAAATAATTTAGAATAAAACTAGAGATAAAAAGAAAACTGACAATAGGGTAGATATAATAAACTTTCAGTACAGAAATAAATGTAAATTTGCAAGTACCTGTTTTTTTTCTATATTTTATTACTTTTTAAAAAATTATCCAGATTTTAAAAATTAAAAATAAAAATGGTTCAGATAAGAAACTTATAGTAAAACAACTGTGAGGGTTCATTTTGTGAGATATATTGCAGAGAAAAAGAAAGGGCAAACAGCACAATTTTAAAATATGTATTGATTCATGCTTTCCAGAAAAAAATTTTCTAAACAAATCACAAATACTTTTCTCTGCTCTCAATACTAAGCCATTTTTTTCTACCAAAAATAATAACATAATAACTAATCAGTTTGTGACAGCTGTGATTCTCAACTGCTTTTAAAAAATACAAGAGCAAAATTGCAAACAGAGCACATATAGTGATTTAAAAAAACTGAATAGGCAAAACCTTACTCTGACTAAATGACTAATCAGCTGGATTTGCCTTTTT
Source organism: Lasiurus cinereus (assembly GCA_011751065.1). Lineage (NCBI taxonomy): Eukaryota > Metazoa > Chordata > Mammalia > Chiroptera > Vespertilionidae > Lasiurus > Lasiurus cinereus. The sequence continues at coordinate 34,484,561 of JAAGEH010000041.1, read as the reverse complement.
GGCTACAGATAACTTTGCTAAAGAGCCCTGCACACATCAGAAGGATTCCTTCCCATCCATGGTCCTAACAAAATAAGCAAAGCTGCTAACACCGGATACTGCAAATAACAGCACAGGCACAGAAAGGAGGCCCTGCTGATTCTGTTTTATTCTTCAACAGATTTCTCTTCACTTTCTTCTTCAGCTTCATTTTCCTTGCAAGAATCTTGGCTGTTGGTTTCAGTGAAATAATTTTCTTCCCCATTCTCTCTTTCTTCTATATTTTCTTCTTCATTAAAGCTAGAGGAAAAAATGTATCAATCTTTCAAAGGAAAAATGATTTTGTTTAAAGGTAAACAAACCCTTTGCAATATATGTCATCATGAAGTCAGTCTTCCTCATGTGTATGAGCTCCAATTTATCAAGAAAACTCTAGCCCTGGCTGGCTTGGCTCAGTGAACAGAGCGTCAGCCTGCGGTCTAAGGGGTCCTGGGTTCGATTCCAGTCAGGGGCACATGCCTGGGTTGCAGGCTTGATCCCAGGAGGGAGGATGGAGGCAGGAGGCAGCTGATCAGTGATTCTCTCATCATTGATGTTTCTATCTCTCTCTCCTTCTCACTTTCTCTCTGAAATCAATAAAGAAATATATTTTTTTAAAAAAAGAAAACTAAAAGTGCCAATTGGAAAAGTAAATATTCCTCTGAGAACTAATTTATTTCAAAACTTGGTTTACTCTTTAAACTTCACTTGAAAGCATGTTATTATATTCATTATTTATTCCAGTCAGAACTTAAATTATTCTGACTAAAAACAAGATATTTCATCACCGGGTACTATTTGAATGGGTCAAAAATATCAAAATATCAGTATGTTTTACAACAGTTCACATGTATTTCATTAGGTAAAGTTCCTTTTAAAATATTATAGGACAGAATTTTTACTTTCCTGCAGGTAAGAATTTTTTCAGAGGCATACCATTCAGACATTTTGTATACGTTACCTTTCTTTATCTTCAGTGAAACTTTTCATCTCTTGATTGCTGAAGGACTCAAATATTTTTCCACTTTGGCCTTTCTTTGAAACAAACTCATCAGATATCCCTAGTGCTTTTAGGGTATTAGAATAATGCTTTTCTGCTGCCATTCTTGCATTTTTCTATAGGAAAGATAACCTTTTTAGATGAAAACAAAAGACTTTAACTTTCCATTAAAAATGTATGTGTTAAAAGCTCCAGTAAAAATTAAACTCAGTAATCACAGTTGGCTGAAAATATGCATCCCTTCTGACCAGCAATTCCATTCCTAGGTATAGACCCAGAGAAACTCTACATGTGCCCCATGAGACGTATATAAAAATGTTCAGAACAGTACTGTTTGTAACAACCCCAACTTGGAAAGAACTCAAATATCAACAGTAGGATGGATAAATTGTAGTCTATTCATACAAAAGAATAAAATAAAGCAATGAAAATGAAGGAGATCATCCAACACAGATGGATCTCACAAACATAATACTGAGCAAAAGAAACAAAATACAAGAATACACACACACACAGACACACACACTAACACATTAATAAAAGAGTAAGATGCATATTGACCATACCTTTGTGACACCCACCAGCCAATTAGGAGTGAGCATGCAAATTAAATCAACAAAGACGGTGGGCTAATTTGCATATGCAGGCACTAAGTGGCCATGGTGGCATGGGAAGGCAGAAAGGCGGCTCCAGGCTGGAGCGAAGGCGGTGCCAACAGCCAGGGGTAGGAAAGCCCATTCTTGCACAAATCTTTGTGCATCAGGCCTCTAGGATATATATATTATAATATATACACACACATATATATTATATATGACTCACTTACAAAAAGCCCCCAGACAGGCAAAACTAACCTATATGTGGGGATAAATCATAGGTGGTAAACCGCAAAGAAAAACAAGGAAATGCCTATCTCAAAATTTAGAATGGTGGTTACCTCTAGGGGATAGGGAGAGGGTTTGACCTGGGAGAAGTGCATTGGGTCTGAGGTGCTGGCAGTGCTGTTTGTTAACCTGGGTGGTGGCCACTTGAATTCTGATATGTAATTATTCATATGTAGAACTGTGCCTATTTTATGACTGCTTAAGGATATCTGGAAAAATCAATAAGAAAATAAGTTCATATGAGGCCTAGCCATCTTTGCTCAGTGGGTGGAGCATCAGCCCATGGACTGAAAGATTCCAAGTCTGATTCCAGTCAGAGGCACATACCTTGGTTGCATGTTTGATCCCCAGTCCTGTTTGGGGTGGGTATAGGAGGCACCCGGTTGATATGTCTCTCTTACATCAATGTTTCTCTCTGTCTCTCCCCATCCCTTCCACTCTCTCTAAAGATAAATGGAGGGATGTCCTCAGGTGAGGATTAACAAAACAAAACAAAACAAAACAAAACAAAACAGAAGCCGAAATCAGTTTGGCTCAGTGGATAAAGCGTCAGCCTGTGGACTGAGGGGTCCTGGGTTCGATTCCAGTCAAGGGCATGTATCCTGGTTGCGAGCACGTCCCTAGTGTGGGACGTGCAGGAGGAGGCTGATCGATGTCTCTCTCATCGATGTTTCTAACTCTATCCCTCTCCCTTCTTCTCTGTAAAAAAATAAATTAAATATATTAAAAAAATTTTAAATAAATAAATAAGAAGTTAATTTGATAGTTTTCAGAGGGTTTTTTATATGTCTACTGTAATTTCTGTTTTTTATGCCGTATCTCTACTCCATAATACAATCATCAGTGCTATTATTTTTACTATGTAGAGGAAACAATAGATATAGGAAAAAAACACACATGAATTTAGAACTAGGTTCAAATCTCCAGAAAGGTACTCCCTGGCTTTGGGATCTGTGGGAATTATGATGACCCTCTCATACTGGAAGCAAGTTGGAAATTGTCACAGTTCCTAAGACCACTGGCTTTATGGAACCACAAGATAACAGGTTTACACTAGAGCTTTGGCATTAGTCTGCTTTTAGCTCCTCTGAGTGGATATGAGGTAGGGCCAAGAACTGCCATCTGGACCTCCAACAAAAGCAAAGTGACTAGGAATGGCCCAATTCTAGTGGCACCCAGTCTCACCTCCCAATTTAACTAATAAAGAAACCAAGATGTTCCCGTCACCCTCACTGAGTTTAAGCAGTTTGCTTAAGGTTCACAAGAATGGTAAGCAGCAGAACCAAGTCTCTTGCCCCTTTCCTGGGTCTTTTCTACTCCACCACGCTGCTTTTATCTAAATGGTAGGGTCCTCCTGGACTTTGAAGGTAGTCTAAAGCCTGCCTTCAGCAATGCTATTGCCCCATCCAGGTACTCCAGTTAATGAGGGATCATGGAGTCGAATGTTCCATGGGAGAAATCAAAATAGTAAAAACTGATTACAGTGAATAAAACCATCAGCAGTGCATTTTCTGACACTTTGGAAAACTGAAAAAGAAACACTTTAACTGCTGCTAAAATGCACTTAGTGTAACACTCTAGAAAAGGAAGCAAACAAGCATCCAGAGGCTCTGAATGCCGACAGACCAGCGTTGGGGGAACGGAAAGGCACAGCAAAGTACGAAGATGATAGCTGTGTTCCAATCCTGCCCTAGCTGGTTTGACTCAGTGGATAGAACATCAGCCTGTGGACTAAAGGGTCCCGGGTTCAATTCCAGGTTGTGAGCTCGATCCTCAGTGTGGGGCATGCAGGAGGCAGCCAACCAATGATTCTCTCTCATCACTGATGTTTCTCTCTCTCTTTTCCTCTCACAAATAAGTAAAATATATATTTTTAAAAAGAATGCCATATTCTGACTTAAGCAAAATAAATACCAAAGTTAGTGCTCAGAAACCTTCACCTGAATCTGCTTTAGGATTCAATTTAACATCTACTCAGTTAGCAAGCCATGATTTCCAAGAAACAGGATAACATGGTTTGTTCTGTACTGGATCATAGGCCTACTGCTGGGATAATTCAATATCAGCAAGACCACAATTAACACTTACAAATGGGTAATGCTTAAAGTTGTGAGTGAATTTATTACATAACAGCTGTTAATTGGCACCAACAGTCACAGCAATATAGACTGCAAGAAAAAAGTACTAATTTCTGTGAACAAAAACCAAAGCAATGGTGAGCACTGCCAGTCGTTCTGTATAATGAAATGCCTTTTAATATTTTATATCAAGGTGAATAGTGTGTAATTGTTAACCAAAACAAACATTTTTCCCTTGCATTTCACCATGCAAAAGAATTATAATAAAGAGATAAAAGGAACAGTTAAAATAGCTTCATAATTGTTTATTTTACTATTAAACATCCTGTAAAAAAAATTGTTTCATGAAACCAAAATAACAAGTGATGAAAATTTGTCTATCAGCACCTAGAATCTAGGTCCTAGAGGTTGAATTAAAAAATGCTTATTTTTTATAATTTTTATAACTGTAAGTTTATAGTAATTCTTTCATTTATTTAATAATTACTAAGTACTCATTTTGTACTCATGGAAGGTAAGAGGTATATATGAAAGTCATTTTGGGCAAAGGGAACAGCATATGTGAGGGCCAAAAGTAACAGAAGAAACTAACCTATGTTTCAACATTTAAAATTTATTTATGGGTTTAATTTCATACTCACCACTTGTTTTGCCACATTTCCTCTGATGCTTAGAAACAGTGGGAATTTACAACAGGGCAAAACTGCTTGTTAATGTTGAGACTCATCACTAATTCATCAGGGTAATGCGATCAGCCTGGGCTAATCCCAGAAAGAAAATGACAGGTCAATCTGGCTAATTTGATCATAACAGTTCAGTTTTGGCTCAACAAGTGTTTATTAACATCTCCTCTGTTTATGATGTTGTCCTAGGTGTCGGGATTATAAAGGTCTGATCAGCTGAAACCGGTTTGGCTCAGTGGATAGAGCATAGGCCTGCGGACTGGAAGGTCCCAGGTTCGATTTCAGTCAAGGGCATGTACCTTGGTTGCGGGCACATCTCCAGTAGGGGGTGTGCAGGAGGCAGCTGATCGATGTCTCTAACATTCTATCTCTCTCTCTGTAAAAAAATCAATAAAATATATATATTTTTTTTAAAAAAAAGGTCTGATCACTCCTTTTAAAATTAACTAGTTGTCCAGCCAGTGTGGCTCTGTGGGTGAATATAGACCAGGAGATCACAGCTGGATTCGATTCCTGGTAGGGGCAGGTTCGATCCTCAGTGGGTGGCAGGCAGGAGGTAGCAGATCGATGATTCTCTCTCATCACTGATGCTTCTATCTCTCTCTCCCTCTCCTTTCTCTTTCTGAAATCAATAAAAACATATTTAAAAAAAATAACTAACAGACCAGCTTAGTGTGTGAGCGAAGGGCTATGAACTAGGTCCAGATTCATTCCAGTCGGATGCATGCCTGGGTTTCGGGCTTGATCTCCAGTGTGGGGCATGCAGGAGGCAGCAGATCAAAGATTCTCTCTTATCATTGATATTTCTGTCTTTCTCTCCTCCCTTCCTTTCTGAAATCAATTAAAAAAATATTTTTAAAGTAACTAGCTGGAAGGGAAGAGAGATCATTAAAATAATTTCCACACAACATGGTAGAGCAAAGAGAAAGATATGCAAAGGGTAATAAAAGAACATGGAGGAAAGGGCACCAACCCAACCAGGGGAAACAATGCAAGAAGTGATTTTACACTAAGACGTAAAAGAGTAGGAGGAAAGATAGAAAGAGGTTCTAAGGTTGTTCAGAAGCAGCATGAATAAAGATTTCAAGTTAGAAACTAGTAGTCTGGTTTGGCCTGAGAGTAAAAGAGTGTATAAAGCTCAACATGAGGGGAAGCACAGGGGTAGATTAACTAAAGAGGTTAACAGGTCAGGTCATAGAGGATTCTGTATACCATGTTACAGTGTTTATCTTCTGAGAGACAGCAGGACAGCTCTGTGTTAAGTGTTTGGAAGCAGATTGATTTGGGTTTCAATCCCAGTTCCATAATTTAATAATGGTAAATTTTATGAATTACTTGCCTTCTTTGAACTTCAGTTTCTTCCTCTGCAATATAGGACTAACAAGCTTATAGTACTTTATTGAGAAGTCAATGACAAGACCTCTTGATACCATTCATTGACAATGAGAACAAATGGTTTGGTGAATGCATGACTACCACCATTATCAAGGGTTATTAACTACCTACCCAGGGTTAACATTTTTGCAAGGGAATAGGAATGGCAAAATAAAGATAAAATGGGTGGCTTTGCAAGGAACAGAACAGGCAAAAAAGTCAAACCATTATATTAACTCAGATCGGAAATAATAAAGGTTTCACCTGGCATTTCACCATAAGAAGTGGAGAAAGACCCAAAAATGATATAGGCATAAAATTTGTCAGTTCTCTCAGGTACAATTGAATGGGGGGGAACAGTGCTTCCCAGTCATCCTAAATAGTGGTCCAAGCAAAACAGAAAATCAAAGAGAAGGATCTAGTTTGGGGCAAGATGAATATAAGATGCCAGTGGGAAATCTGGGTCAATATCCACCGGATAAGAGGACATAAAAACCTGCAGTTAGCTGATTTGAGCCAAAGTCAATCACTTTACACTAAGTAATATAAAACAGCTTATGATTTCGCTCCTAGAGTTGAAACTGAGATGTTAAAAGAAACCCATCCCTTAAAATGAGAAGCACTGCCAAAACCTGTTTGGCTCAGTGGATAAAGCATCAGCCTGTGAACTGGAAGGTCCCAGCTTCGATTCCGGTCAAGGGCATGTACCTTGGTTGTAGGCACATCCCCAGTAGGAGGTGTGCAGGAGGCAACTGATTGATGTTTCTCTCTAACTGATGTTTCTAACTCTCTATTCCTCTCCCTTCCTCTCTGTAGAAATCAATAAAAATATATCTTAAAAAAAAAAAAAGACAAACACTACATTAAATTATATCCAAATTAGTAAGTAAAAGGTCCCCATAACTTTGAGAAATTATAATATGTAGATTAACCCATAATACATGCCCCTAGTCCTCAATGACCTATAGCCTCCAATGATAGTCTATTGTTAAGCTACGTCACCCCTAGGCATCTCTCCCTTATCAGTACTAAGGCAAAGATTATTTGAAATTGACAAATTTGTCTTAATGGAAAGACTATTAAACTGAGTGTAAATTTAGTTTTTCTGATAAAGAGAAGATCCTTTTAGTAATTATAGATAAGACTGAAAATTATAGACTAATTTAAAATAACAAAAATCAACAAAATGAAAAGGCAACCTATGAATGGGAAAAATATTTACAAATCAGATATCTGATAAGAAATTAATATTCAAATATATATAAAGTACTCATACAAATCAATAGCAAACATTTGTTACCAGGTTTTGGCACCAAAATAAAAAAAAAATTAATCGCAAACACAAAACAAAATAAAACACCCAACTAATCCAATTTAAAAGTTGGCAAAGGACTGAATAGGCATTTCTCCAAAAAAAAATATTCAAATGGCCAACAGAGAGAAACCAAGATGGCTGCATAGGTGAACACCTAAACTGCTGCCTTGCACAACAATTTCAAAACTACCACTAAAAGACAAACCAAACAATATCCAGAACCACAGGAAAGCTGGCTAAGTGGAAATTCTACAACTAGAAGGAAAGAGAGGGACTCACAGAGACTCAGAGGAGCTGCAAAAAGCTGAGGAACGGAGACGAGTGTGTGGAGAGGATGGGCAGCAGAGTGCCTGGCTGGCTTTCTCTAGTGGGAGGGAGACAGAAACTCCAGACTGCACTGAATCCCAGTTCTGGACGAGACTCATACGGGGGAAGTCTGGACTGTCAGAAAAAGACAGGAGTGCATGGAAACTTAGGGGAGCCACAAACGGCAGAGGTCAGTGCTCACAGAGAGGACTGACTGGTGATTGTGCTGCTGGCTTTCTCTAGCAGGAGGAAGACGGACCCTCCTGACTGCGCTGAACTCCAGTTCTGACTGCATTGAACCCGTTTCAGGTGAGACCCTGGGGACCCAGACTCATATGGGTCCTGGAGTGCATGGAAACTCAGGGGAGCCGTGAATGGCAGAGGTCTGGAGGCGTGCTAGTGCAAGTGCACACAGAAAGGGCTGCAGCGATTATCAAGGGACACTGAGACCCCGGGGCTGCATAGGCAGGGCTGACGAGAAGCCAAGACTATCTGCTCTGCCCTGAAACTCTGCTTCAACTAAGCTGAATACAATTGCTTTTGCAATTTTGCAAGTCTTGTCTCATAAAGCTGACTCCAGCACAGAAGTTCTCCCAGTGTACACACACTAATCCTCACAGCCAATTGGCTTTGAGATCAATTACACCCCAGTGATACCAACAACAATCAAGACTTAACTACAACAAGGCTGTACACACAGTCCACAAAGGGGTGCACCAAGAGTGTCCACCTCAGGTAACTGGGGAGGTGGAGCTACTGGGCCATATAGGACACTCAGCGAACAAAGCTACTCTACCAACTCAGGGAAGCAGCAAAAATGCAGAGACAAAGAAAAAGATCACAAACAAAAGAAATGGAGGGAAACAAACAACTGGATATAGAGTTCAAAACCATGGTTATAAGGTTTATCAAGAATTTCCTAGAAAAGATGGATAAATTTAGCCAGACCCTCGAGGATCTGAAAAAGGACCAACTAGAAATTAAACATACACTGACTGAAATAAAAAAATATTATACAGAGACCTAACAGCAGACTAGAGGACTGCAAGAATTAAGTCAAAGATTTGAACTACAAAGAAACAGAAAACACTCAACTGGAAAAGAAAAAAGAAAAGAGAATCCAAAAATTTGAAGATAATGTAAGGAGCCTTTGGGATCACTTCTAGCATACAACATCAGAATTATGGGGGTTCCAGAAAAAGAGAGAGAGCAAGATACTGAAAACTTATTTGAATAAATAATGACTGAAAACTTCCCACATCTGGTGAAAGAAATAGACTTACAAGTCCAGGAAGCACACAGAACCCCAAACAAAAGGAATCCAAAGAGGAACACAGCAAGACACATCAAAATTAAAATATCAAGAGCAAAAGACAAAGAGAGAATATTAAAAGCAGGCAAGAGAAAAACAGGTACCTACAAGGGAGCACCCATACGACTGGCCGCTGACTTCTCAACAGAAACTGTGCAGGCCAGTCAGGAGTGGCAAGAAATATTCAAAGTGATGAATAGCAAAAACCTACAACCAAGATTACTCTACCCAGCAGAGCTATTATTCAGAATTGAAGGGCAGATAAAGAGCTTCACATATAAGAAAAAAGGAGTTCATCAACACCAAACCAGTATTATATGAAATGCTGAAAGGCACTCTTTAAGAAGAGGAAGAAGAAGAAAAAGGTAAAGATAAAAATTATAAACAAATAGATATCTATCAACAAGTAATTCTAAAAAACAAGTGAATAAAAAATCTGATGATCAGAATAAACTGGTGAATATAATAGAATCAGGGGCATAGAAAAGGAGTGGACTGACAATTCTCAGAGGGAATGGGGTGAGGGGTAGGGAGAGAGACTGGACAAAAATCGTACACCTATGGATGAGGACAATGGTGTGGGGAGGTAAGGGCAGAAGATGTGGTGGGAGCTGGGTGGAGGGGAGCTAACGGGGAGAAAAAGAGGAACAATTGTAATAATCTGAACAATAAAGATTTATTAAATTTTTTAAAATGGCCAACAGGTACATGAAAAGGTGCTCAACAAGATTAATCATAGGGAAATGCAAATCATTAGGGAATATTTCACAATGAGATACCTCACCCTGGTTAAAATGGCTATTGAAAAGATAAGAGAGAAAGGGAGAGGGATAGAGAGAGTGTCAGCCTGTGGACTGAAGGGTCCCAGGTTCGATTCCAGTCAAGGACATTTGGTTGCGGGCACATCCCCAGCTGGAGGCAGCTGATCAATGTTTCTCTCTCGTTGATGTTTCTGATTCTCTATCCCTCTCCCTTCCTCTCTGTAAAAATCAATAATATATATATATATTTTTAAAAAGATAAGCGATAAATGTTGATGAGGATGTGAAGAAAAGGGAAACCCTGTGCACTATTGGTAGGAATGTACATAAGTATAGTCACTAGGTAAATAAAATTAAAAATAGATCTGTATGATCTAGTAATCTGACTTCTGGGTATATATCTAAAGAAAACAAAATCACTACCTCAAAGAGATATCTGCTCTCCACATTCATTGCAGCATTATTTATAACTAGGGGCCTAGTGCATGAAATTCATGCACTGGGGGAGAGGGTCCCTCAGCCCAGCCTGCCCCCTCTCACATACCGGGAGCCCTCAGGGGATGTCCTACTGACAACTTAAGCCTGCTCCCCATGGGGAGTGGGCCTAAGCCACAGTCTGGCCTCCCTTTGTGGGAGGCGACCCGGGTTGATCAGGGAAAGGCACCAGTCCCATCACCCCACTGCTGCTGCCACTGCCAGTCATTGCAACTACCAAGGTGTTTTCATCAACATGGACTCCAGTCCCTTCATCATGAAAAAAATGACAACTTTCTTTAGGCATTTTCAAGATGCATCTTTCATAGGATATGACATCTTTTTTCCTTCCTTTCTTTCTTCTTTTCTTTCCTCACCTGGGGATATGTTTCCATTGATTTTTAGAGAGTGTGGAAGAGAGAGGGAGAGACAGAGAGAAACATCTATGTGAGAGGGACACTTTGATTGCTTGCTCCTGCCCCAGCCAGGGAGGGATCTGTAACCTAGGTACATGCCCTTGATCAGAATAGAACCTGGACCCTGCAGTCAGCAGGCTGAGGCTCTATCCACTGAGCCAAACCAGTTAGAGCAGGATATGACATTTCTTAGCTCTCCAGCAGCAGACCTTCGTTTTTTTCTCCAGGAGTATGGTTAAAAAGCCCTAGATCACCTTTTTGGATTCTTATACCCAAGTTACTAAGAATATTACCAGTGGCATACAGGGAGCTTAGCCAATGAGTGGTCAGAAAAGGTGTTTCCTCTGTAGTTCACACCTATCATCTCCAATCTCTAGCTCCACCCTTGTTAAGGCCAAAGCCTCGGGGACTAGGCAGGGGCCCCCAATTTTCTCTGATCACTGGCTCCACCCCTGCCAAGGCCTCAGGCCTCTGGCCCAGGCTTGGGTACAGGGCAGGGGACCCCCAACTCCTTCCAATCGCCTGGTTCTACCCATGCCCAGGAGCCCCCTGGTTAAAGGCCCTTCTCCCAGTTGCTCAGGACCCACCCTTGGCCTACCTCAGAATGACCTGGGTGCTGAGAAAGTTCCCAGGACCCAGGCTGCTGGGTGCCATTGTATGCAAATTAACTTCCATCTTTGTTGGGTTAATTTTCATACTCACTCTGATTGGCTGTGGGCGTAGCGGAGGTATGGTCAATTTGCATGTTTGTCTATTATTAGGTATGATAGCCAAGAAAGGAAACAACCTAAGAGTCCATTGAAAGATGAATGGATAGAGAAACCAAAATGGTGGCATAGGTATACACCTGAACTTGCTGCCATGCAAAACCACTTCAAAACTACAACTAAAAGACAAAACGGACATAATCCAGAACCACAGGAAAGCTGGCTAAGTGGAAATTCTACAACTAGAAGGAAAGAGAAAAGCACACTGAGACTCAGAGGAGTTGTGGAAATAAAGTACAGAGATATAGAGGCGTCTGTGTGACTGGCTTTTTCAATCCACAGGAAGACACAAGCTCCCGACTGCTCTGAACTCCAGTTCCAGGTGAGACTCTGGGGACCCAGACTCATACGGGGAGAAACTGGACTGTCTGGCAGAGGGCAGAACTCAAGAGTGGCTTTCTCTGAGGTGCTTGCAGCAATTACCAAGGGACACTGAGACCCAGGGGCCTCTTAGGGCAGGGCTGACGGGAAGCCATTGCTATTTGCTCCGTCCTGAGATTCTGCCCCTTCCAATCTGTGTGCAGAGGCTTTTGCATATGAATGGCCTGGTCCTTTGAAATCTAAACTTACCTAACAAACTGCAGCTGAATCAGAGAGACCCAGAATATCCAAAAGAAGGCCCAAGGCCCAACAGCAGCTTGCATTGCTTCACAGCTGGGTCTCATCTGGGCACCTCCAAACCCCAAACAAAGAGGAATCTGCAAATCTCTCTGTAGCTCCTGCTGGATAGCCTCAGGCAGAGGTTAAATTAGCACCTCCTTGAAGATCCAAGAGCCAGGGTACCCAGGAGGACCATACAGATGACAACTCCTCAGATCCATAAGGGACACACTCAGGGAGCAGACTCAGTGATCACCAAAACCCCAATGAAGCAAGTCTTGCCCCATAAAGGTATCTCTAGCACAGAAGTTTTCCCATTGTAGACACAGCTGATCCTCACAGCCAACTGGCCTGGAGGTCAATTCCTCCCAGTGATACCAACAGCAATCAAGGCTTAACTACAACAAGACTGTGCACACAGTCCACAAAGGTAACTGGGGACTGCATCAAGAGTGTCCACCTCAGGTAACTGGGGAGGCTCAGCCACTGGGCCATATAGGCATCTAGCGCACAAAGCCACTCTATCAACTCAGGGAAGCAGCCAAAATGTGGAGACAAAGGAACGGGTCACAAATGAAAGATATGAAGGGAAGCAAATGACTGGATATAGAGTTTAAAACCACAGTTATATGGTTTTTCAAGAATTTTCTAGAAAAGGCTGATAAATTTAGTGAGACCCTTGAAGACATAAAAAAGGACCAACTAGAAATTAAGCATACACTGACTGAAATTAAAAATAATATACAGAGATCCATCAGCAGACTACAGAATCACAAGAATCAAGTCAAAGATTTGAAATACAAAGGCGCAAAAAACACCCAACCGGAAAAGCAACAAGAAAAAAGAATCCAAAAATATGAAGATAGTGTCAGGAGCCTCTGGGACAACTTCAAGTGTACCAATATCAGAAATATGGGAGTGCCAGAACAAGAGAAAGCACAAAATACTGAAAATCTATTAGAAGAAATAATAACAGAAAACTTCTCCCACCTGGTGAAAGAAATAGACTTACAAGGCCAGAAAGCGCAAAGAACCCCAAACAAAAGAAATCCAAAGAGGACCACACCAAGACACATCATAATTAAAATGCCAAGAGCAAAAGACCAAGAGAGAAAATTAAAAGCAGCAAGAGAAAAACAGTTAACTACAAGGGAGCACCTATATGATTGTCAGCTGATTTCTCAACAGAAACGATGCAGGCCAGATGGGAATGGCAAGAAGTATTCAAAGTGATGAATAGCAAGAACCTACAATGAAGATTACTCTACCCAGCAAAGCTATAATTTAGAATTGAAGGTCAAATAAAGAGCTTCACAGATAAGAAAAAAAGTGAATGGATAAAGAAAATGTGGTAGAATACTATCCATCTATAAAAAGAAGGAAATCCTGCCATTTGCCGTGGACTGTGAAGGCATTATACTAAGTTAAAAAATTCAGACATAAAGACAAATATTGTATGATCTCATTTATATGTGGAATCTAAAATTAAAAAAACAACAACAAATAAATAAAGAGGTCAGATTTGTGGTTACCAGGAGGAACTGGATGAAGGTGGTCAGAAGGTACAAATTTCCAGTTATAAGATATGTAAGTACCAGAAATGTAATATACAATATAGTAACTATATATGAGATATTTGAAAATAGCTGAGAATAAATCCTGAAAGTTCTCATCACAAGGAAAAACAATTGGGGGTAAGTATAGGAGGTGATGGATGTTAATTAAAACTTACTGTGAAACCATTTTTTAATTTATGCACATCAAGTCATTATGTCGTACACCTTAACCTTATCCAATTCTGTATGTCAATTATATCTCAAAAAGAAACAAAAACAAATAAACAAGCCCACTGGCAGAAATAAATCTGATTCAATTAGCCATTTTGTTTCATTTTTTTAATTCTTCAAAGATCTCTAAATCATATCATGAAGACTTAACTTAAAATTTGGCCAAGCTGGTATGAAAGAAAGACCAACCATTAAAAACATGTTGTGGAACTATTCTTTTGGAAATGATTAAGTTAGTAGTATGTTCTTTATTAAGCTTATGTGCCTCATCAACAAGATTCAATCTTAGATTTTGGCAAAATTACTTACTTCACTGGCTTGATGAAGCTGTCACAGAAACATATGTCTTAATACATTATATAGCGCGTAAGAAAAATGGACTGTTAGTTAAGAGCTGTGTATGTTAAAAAAAAAAACAACCACACAACAACTGACAGTAGCTCTTAAATTCCAACAAACACAACCTGAGCAACTCTTTGAAACAGTAGTGGCCTGTGTTTTAATTTTTCTTCTCTTTCTTCTAGTTCTCGTCGGTATTCTCTCATCCTTTCCTTTTCACTTTTTCTAAAATCAAATAAAAGGAATACAATTTTAAAAAGAAATAAGAACTTGTATATATAACATTTTAGCTTAGATGGCAAATTAGAAATTAAATTATGAGCACAATTTACAGTTGACCACCATTCCTTTTCTAGACTGGTAAATTTTGCAAAGAACAGAACTGGAACACAGAATAAAAATCCTAGGTTCTGATAACACACATTTTTACATCTGGGAGCAGTCTATACTCTGAAGGTTCTGAAATCTTCAAGACATGTTTTACAGGGCTTCAAACTGACCTGAAAAGATGAATGAATGAATGTCCTCTTATCTCATATGTAAGTGTATAAAACAAAACAAAACAAAACAAAACAAAAAAATTTGGTCCAAAATAGGTATGTTCTCTTTAAGAAATTTTTTCTGGAAATAAGAACTTGTTCTTCTTTATTCCCTTAAATGAGATCTGCTATAGGTTAGTGGCAATGTTAATTAAATGAGATGAGGAGAAATGGGGCATATGGGACTACAATATATAGAAGAATAGTTTATCAAAATACATAAATTCACAAAAAGTGTACTTATTTGGACAAAATCCAATAATGAATTAAACTATGCTATTTCTCTATGTAAAATATACTAACTCTATCAAGATAATATTTCATTGTATTAGAGAAAATAATTATACAGTAAAATGATAGCTATGTTTAATAATATACAAGTTGGTATTATTAAAAATCCAGTTTACTTCCTAAGGATGAATGAATATTTCTAAGGAATTATTTTGCTCAAGTTCATCAAATTAGGCTCTTTCTACCAATTAATTGATATAAGGAGCTATATTCCTTATAATGTCTGACACTGACAGACATTATAAGGAATCCTCTGATATAATAAAAGCCTAATATGCTAAGTGTCTGACTGTTAAGTTTGACCCATCAACCAGTCGCTATGACATGCACTGACCACCAGGGGGCAGACGCTTAGACGCATAGGTTAGCTTGCTGCTGGGGTCCTGCAGATCAGGACTGGGTGAGACGGGCTGGGACATGCCCTGGAGCCCTCCTGAGATCCTTCCCCAGCTAGGGTGGGGTCCTGGATTGCACCAGACCTCTAATTAAAGGAAATATAGATTTTGGAGAGTATTATAGATCAGATTAAAAATTAATAATCATATTACTTACCTAGCTTTGGGGGAGTTATTTTCCTACTTAAATATGAACATTTTAATGTTTATGTGAAACATAAAAATGTTACTCTGGAACATTGGTTTTCAAACTTTATTCTGCAGAATTCCAGTGTCCTGTAAAGGGGTTCTGTGAATACTTTTATTTACTTATATTAAAACTGTGACAAAATGCAACCCATATACTAAACATTAACATACCTGTTAATCGACACTTTCACATAATTGATGTTAACACCAGTGTTAATCTGTGCTATCAGATTTCATGTAAATCTTAGAACAAAGATTTTTTACATACAGTGGTACCTCGAGATACGAATTTAATTCGTTCCGTAACCTTGAGGCATGGGAAACTATGAGACACTTGAGTGGAGGTAAACTGGTGGGTCATGTGCAGCCAGCCAATCCACGCGATTACTTGTATCTCAAATGTTGCTCGTATTTCAAAGCAAAAATCGCTCGCTCGACAGCTTGTATCTCAAAAATCTCGTATGTTAGGGCACTCTATCTCGAGATACCACTGTATCTGTTTATTGAAGAATATTCTGAGATTACATGACAAGCTGTTGAAAAAGCTTTATATATATCTGCCTAAAGATTTTTATCAATATTACATTATGCAATCAAAAATAATATAAAGAAAAATATGTAAAATGTCAATATAAGATATTAACTATAGCCACAATATAAAACATTTTTGTTCAATAACAGAGCTTCATGGTCCTCACCATCAGGTGTTTATACATTTATATGTTGGTTCTCACCATGAGGTGAGAGAGAGAAATGTGAGGGGGTGTGTGTATATGTGTGTGTGTGTGTGTGTGTTGAGTATAAGTAACTGATAATAACTTGAATCCAGAAACTAAAACACTAATATTCTTCCTAATTTGTTCATATATTGGTAACTATTGATTTTTTTAAAAGTTTGAAAACCAATGGTTTAGAGGTTCAGGATTCTTTCATGATACCTGAGAGATTTTATTCTGGATTTAATCATTTGAGCTAAACTTTGATGCGAGTCATAAGCCTTAGTCCGGGTTGTCAGGAGTTTCTGCAATTCTTTCATTCTTTGTTTCTGCTTAGTTAGGATCCGAGTTCTCTCTTCTTCCAACATTTTCTTTTCCTCAAGTGATCTCCTGAGGACAACAAACTAAGGCTTAATTCACTTTAAGCCAATGAGAATGTTGCTTAGCAAAGATTTAACACAGGATCATTCAAAGACTGAAAAAAAGGCAACCTTTTGAGAAGGATCGGACTTGTGAATTTGGAAATCAATAGGCCAACTCTAACCTTTTCTATTCCCAAGGATTCATAAAATGGAAATTACATTTCTTAGCACACACTTTTGCAAAATGTCCTATATTATAAAATAAATTACCAGATATAGTAATTTCTTCATATGTTCAAATTCACAAACAAAATTAATAGTGCCATGTATACTATTTTAGCAATCATAGGTGAGTCAATGCAGTATCCTAGTTATTTACCTGGTGGCTTGTTCTCTTCCTCTGGAAGATACTGTGAGCATTGGAGGGTTGCAGTTATAAGGCACACGCTTTGCATGTGGACTTCTTGCTGGTGATTTGTGCCTTAGAGACTGATAAGCCCAATGTGTTTCTTTCAAATTTTCTTCATCTGCTTTATTATCTGCCGAATTTTTCTCTCTTTTAGTGGATGCATGTGAGGCTGCACGAAGATCAGATGGTGTGTAAGCTAAAAGGATTTTTGGACTTTTCTCTTCTGAGAGGTGCTTCTGATATCTCTCAGGAGGTTCTCCAAAGTCAGCAATCTGGCTCCTAGACTTGTATTTACACCTCAACTTTTCAGCCTGTTCAGGATCCTTGGGCTTCCTTGCAGCAAAACTTCTGTGAGGTGGACTATAAGGCGGAGGGGATGAGTTCGTTAAACGTTCTTGGGCTCTCAGCTGTGTCTTAATGTTTCTAAAGAGCTCTTCTTCTTTTAACCTGTTATTGGTAGTTGAACCATAAGTAGATCGAGGTATAGGTCTGGCTTTAAATCGATTTGTTTTCTTTTTAGACTTAATAAAGTCTCTCAGCTGCTTTTCCCGGATTGCTCGCTTTTGTTCCTCCCTTGCAATAAACTTAAAGGGCTTCAGTGAGGCCAAAAGTGCTTCTTTGTTTTTCTCCTTCATGGTCCTCCTCCGTTCTTCATTTTGCTTGACTATATCATGATAAAGGGGGAAAAATACAAATTCTGGAACTGGGTTGGCTCGGAATTTTTTCTTACACTCCAAATCTTCTTGCTTTTGGAGCAGTTTGTGTACCATTTCAAAATCTGATTTATATTTCATGTTCTCTTCTTTTTTCTTCTGTTCTCTAATCATCATTTGAAAGGGCTCAGGTACTGTAATCTTTGGCACCCATTCTTTTGATTTCTTCCTTTGTTTTTTAATTGCTGGGAAGTCAGCATCTTCACACTGAACGTAATCTTTAACAGAAAAGTTGGACCACATGTTGTTGATGAGGTCCTTAGCATAGGACATCATTCTGGTTTTCTCAGGATAGTCTTTTTCTAAGTTGGGCAGCTCATCTTCAGAGGAAGACACAATCAAGGAGGAAGAATGACCTAAATCAGGTTCTGAAAATGATGTGATTAACGAGATAGGGTGATAGTTCTTTTCTGATACATACCTAAATGAGAAGAATAATTAGGTTACACTTTCAGTTGTATGTGACCAAATATAAAAATTAAGAATTACATATTTTCTTAGGTCAAGGTATAATCAATTAACCCAACTGGTGTGGCTCAGTGGTTGAGCATCAGACTGATGAACCAGGTACTGAGTCATATGAATCATGGTTCGATTCCCAAGTTGTGGGCTTGATCCCCAACAGGGGGCATGCAGGCGGCAGCCAATCCATGATTCTTTCTCATCATTGATGTTTCTATCTCTCTCTATCCTTCCCTCTCTGAAATCAATAAAATATATACTTTTTTTTTACAAATGTATAATCAATTAGAAGATAGGAGCTGGATGTGGCTTGTAAAAATTAACACTTTTATTTAGAACAGGAAAATGCCTATAAATGATCTAATCTGACTCCCTTATTTTATAAGGGAGGAATATGAGATAGTTGAGACTTCTTCTGTCTAAACTCTGAATTGAATTCTCCACATGTTTGCCATAAACACCGTTTTAATATATTTTTATTTATTTCAGAAAGGAAGGGAGAGGAAGAGAGAGATAGGTTGCCTCCAGCACGCCCCTCAATGGGGGTCAAGCTCACAATCTGGGCATGTGCCCATGACCAGAATTGAACCTGGGACTCTTTAGCCCCATTCACTGAGCCAAATCCGCTAGGGCTCTATAGACACCGTTTTAAAATATACATCTGATCATGTCACTCTCCTTCTTGAAACTTTTCCATAATTTGTCATTGTTATGAAGTCAAATACAGATTAGTGTCCTTTAATATTAGCCCCTGCCTAGCTTCCCAGTTTCACCTCTCACTTCTCCCTACCCCCATCACCATTCTAAGTCACATCCAATCACATGAAGTTCCTCACACACACCATTCCTCATGCTGTCATGCCTTTGCACACATGGTTTCGGCTGCCTAGAAGGACACTCCTTGCTTCCTACATTTGCTGCAGCTACCCATACCCCCTTAAGACTGAAACCAGATATGACTTCATTAGAAAATTCTTACCTGTGTCCTTCCACTGACACTCTGACACAATCAACTGTTTTTTCCTGTCTCTATAATGTTATGTTGCAATTTTTCGTTCTCAGCTAGTCTTTGAGATCCTTGAGGGCATCTCAGTTTTGACTTCCTAGTGTCCAAGCAAGGCCTGGCACCCAGGAGATATGCAATCAGTGCTGACCCACTGGATGAGCTAAGAAACTGGTCTCAAGTTTCAAAATAAGCCAGTTCATCTCAGAAATAGGTCTTGAAATTAAAGACTATTTTGAAAACTTAATCGGATTTATGTTTTAGTTCTAAATCATTTATACTATACCTTTAATAAGCTCATGTTAATGCACATATTATAAACATCTTTTAAATTTTTAATATTCATCATTTAAAAATGGCCCAGACCAAATATTCTGATACATGTCTACAGTTGTATGAATGATAGGTCAGAAAGAAAAGACCAAATGGCCACCAAATGACCCTCAAAGCAAGAAGCCACCTGTAGGTTGATAAGTCATTCAACATTTTGAATAAAATTTCACCTCCATATATAATTAAAAGTACAAAGGGATATTTGAGAGAAAATATTCCAAAATAATTTTGTTCTGTACTTTCTTCTTTTAAGATTTTTAAATTGATTTTTAGAGAGAAATATAAATGTGAGAGTGCAATATCAATCAGCTGTCTCTTACATGCCGCCTTCAGGGGACTGAGCTCGAAACCTGGGCATTGCCCTGACTGGGAATCAAACCAGCAACTCTTCAGTATGTGGGATGATGGCCAACCAACTGAGCCACACCAGTCAGGGCTTGTTCTGCACTTTTAAGTATACTTTTCATTTTATAGTCCACAAATAATATTATGTACAAACTTACATGGAAGAGATACTAGAAGCTTCATCCCTGATGATCACTGGCTGTACTTTCTTTAAATTTAATTTATTCTGGTACATTTTCTCTAACTTTGCCATAGTTTCCATGTGGGCAGTCTTCAGCTCTTCTAGTTTCCTGAAATATTCTTCATTAGAGTGGTAAATATCAGAAAAGTCCACAGGGGCCTCATAGTTCATATGTGTTAGGTTATTCAACCCGGAAATGATGTTTAAGTCAGTCTGATGGGAGGAAAAAGCCTGTTATATGATATTTGGAATTGAAAAACAAATAAATTTGACACTAATTCCCAATGCTGCTTCTTACTTGTGAGCTATTTCCCTCTCATAACATTTTATTAAGAACAAGAGAGCGAGACCAAGTTGCCAGAAAATAAATACTGTTTGATCCTTTTTATAAAGGATGGTTAGAGTCCCAAATCATGTACTAATCCATACATTATAATAGGATAGAACCAAACTATCCTTAATAAAGACCCTCCTTTGGAGTTGTGATAACTGAGATGAAGAACCAAGTTCCTCTTACTGCAAACCAAGCAACTATAGCCCAAAACCCAGAGCTTGGCTCCAACAGTGTGAGCCACAAGGGGGCGCCAGGGAGAAGAGCAGGGAATGGGCAAAGGAGGGAAGGAGAGTGGAGGGAACAGAGTTCTCACTGGCTCATCAAGAACCCAGGAAGAAGCCTTCCTGGATGTGCAGGGGAGACCTCATAGGAAGTAGGAGGGTTGAAAGTGGGTGGGAGTAGTTTCAGAACAGCCATTCCTGGGGGCAACAAAGAGCAGTAGTTATCCTGAGTGGCAGGGACTTGGGGAGTGAAAAAGAACAAGAATAGTACAGTATAGCATTGTAACTACACAGAGTATAGTTATTCTATATATATAGGTCATGCCTGGAAGAGTCTGATAGATCTTTCCCCTCTTTTTTTTTTTTAAGATATTTTTTATTGATTTTAGAAAGGAAGGGAGAGGGGGAGGGAGAAGGAGAGAGAGATAGAAACATAAATGATGAGAGAGAATCACTGATCGGCTGCCTCCTGCATGCCCCTTACTGGGGATCGAGCCCACAACTCTGGCATGTAACCTTGACCAGAATAGAACCCGGGACCCTTCAGTCTACAGGCCAACATTCTGTTCACTGAGCCAAACCAGCTAGGGCTCCCCTAACTCTTTCATATATATCTCATAGTTCTTTTAATTGAAGCAACTATAGAGGTAAAACTCCACTTTCTCCATAAATATAGAAATTTAATATTTTCTCAGTTGAGAAATAGTTAAAGTTATTTATGATACTATTCATAAAAGGCTGCTGACCATGGTCTAAAATTTAGCCTATTGCCTGAAATATACTCAGAATGAAAAGATTATTTCCCTTAGAAAATTATAGACCCAATCTGATAAGACATTAGGAAATAAATCTGAGTAGCTTCTCCCAATGGGAAAATGCAGAAGAGTTACTTGTATATAAAAGTTATAAATATGAGTTTTTAAACAGTGTACAGAAGACCAGTACTGTACTACTTGGGCTAACTTAGAGGAAAATAAATGAAGGAAAACAAATGTTTTTCAGTAGAGCTGGTGTGCAGAAATTTACCAACAAATCTATGACTCAAAGAATTGGTTTATTGTCATACAACTCAAGAGAATTTTCTGATATATTCTCCTGTTTCTGTAGGTGCTCCTCATCATTACCTTCTTAGTTGTGGAAATGAGTACTCTGTTAATTTCCTCATTCATTAAATTCTAAAGGACACCCAGCATTCTCTACTGCTTAAAGATACAAATCAAATAAATACGTCACCTTCCAGAAACTTCAGTGAGTTTAGGGGAGGATGTGTAGATAAATAACGGGCAGCAGATTTTGAAGGAGACAGAACTCCTGATTCCTGCCTGTGAGCTGCTCCCATCTATGTCACAATATCAGTTACCATTAGAGCTCAGAGAAATAATACCTAATTCTGACCACGGGGGGAAGAAGAGGCAGAATGTAAAGGGTGCACCAGACAGAGACAATGTTAGATGAGGACAAAGCTTGTCAGATTAGGGAAGCTGTGAAAAACGAAGTTTGAGGCACAGTGCCAGAACATTATTCATAGGTATGATGAAGCAACTGGCAGCTACGCTGTTCTGGATAAGGAAACTGAGGCTCAGAGGATTTAGGTGACCGGCCTGCAATCACCCACCAGTAAGTAGTAGAGCTGGGATTTAATCCAAATCCCAAGTGTTAGGATGCAAAGACACAGCATAGGAAGGGATTTTTAGCCACATGAGGAAGGAACAGGCGTGGTATGCTCAGAGAGAAGCAAACAGTCTGGGGGCTGGTGAGAACGGGATGGAGCCCGGGGAGGATGGGGACCAAGGTGAAAAAGGCAAGTCAAGAGCTTCAACCAGGCAACAGGAGCCTTGAAAGATGTGAGCACAGGAGCGCCCTGATCAAGTAGGGCTCAGAGGGATTCGTCGGGTAGCCAAGAGTGAAAACGAAGGAAGAAAGATTCGCAGCAGTTAATGAGCTAATGCAAAGGACCAAGTTAGAGCTATGAAGGGCAGAATTAAGGAGGCAGCACCAAGGCGGCTGCCCTAGTAGATTTAGGAGGCTGAATCATCAACTCAGTAATGGCCTGTGTTGTAGGTAACACTTAAGGGAATGCTGAGGAGAGTGTTTTAGGAAACTAATCTCTCTCTTAGACATACTGAGTTTAAGGGATAGTAGGGCAGGTGACTGTCCAGGAAACAGGTAGGTAAATTTATTTTTTTTAAATATATTTTATTGATTTTCCACAGAGAGGAAGGGAGAGGGATAGAGAGCTAGAAACATTGATAAAAGAGAAACATCGATCAGCCGCCTCCTGCACGACCCCTACTGGGGATGTGCCTGCAACCAAGGTACATGCCCTTGACCGGAATCGAACCTGCGACCCTTCAGTTCGCATGGCCAACGCTCTATCCACTGAGCCAAACCGGTTTCAGTAGGTGGGTAAATTTATATGGAGATCTAGTAAGAAGGCTGAGCTGGAGATGAAGATATGGGAGTCATCAATATCACAGAAGTGGCAAGTGCAGCCTTGCATATGAATGAACTTGCCTGAGGAGAGTGGGCAATAAGACAAAAACCTGAGGATGGAAATGTTGGCAACACCAACAGTTAAATAAGCAGTGAGAGGAGAACTAATATGAAGTAGAAAGTGGTTATTAGAAATACAAATATCAAGTGATAAGGGTATTCCAATGAAGAGAGCTTTTGTTTGGTTTGAGTTTGTAAAGTAACTCCAGAAGGCTTCCTAGAGGAAGTGACATTTAAGCTGAGCCAAAGAATGGAAGAAATCTGGAGGATCAGATAGGGTATAGGGGGATAGAGGGAAAAGCTCACTGCAGACCAAGAAAATGATATTAACAAAAGCCATGGGTGAGGGCATGGTGAAGAGTAAGGTGCACACAGCTGCAGGATTGGAGAGTAAAATGTATAAAGCGATTTTGGGAAGCAAGCTTAGAAAGGAAGGTTAGGGCAAGCAGGAGGTGGTTTCCATTTCTTGTCTACTTCTTGGCTAGAAGTTAGTACCTTTTCAATTTGGAGTATTTTTATGGCTTGGGAGAAAGATTAGAGCTATGGTGTCAAATTCTTGTGTTCAAGCCTAGGTTCTGTACTTCTTAGCCTTGTGACCTG
>JAAGEH010000041.1:34407879-34460851 GCA_011751065.1 Lasiurus cinereus | reverse complement strand
TTCCTTCCTGTTAGTTCTCTGTCCACCTGTCTACTTGAGTCACCCCTGCAGTGATTCTTCCCCTGGGCAGCACAGTGGCTGATTTCGGTCTGCAGTTTTTCCAGTGCTCACAGAATCAGCAAAATCACCTCGTGGCCTTTAATCCAATGTCATCATCTCACCAAGGCTACCCTATTTGAAATTACAATCTCTCCACTTACTCATTGTCAGCCTCCCTGTTTTATTTTTTCTCATAAGTACTCACCACCAACAGTCATTCTACATATCTTTATTTATTTGTATATTATATGCCTAACTCTTCCACAAAGTCAGTATCACAAAGACAAGAATTTTTCTGCTTTGTTCATGGCACTGCCCCCAGTGCCTAGAAAAGCACCTGGCTAATGGCAGAGGCTCAATTAATATTCATTGGAAGAATGAATATACAGCTAAAAAAATATTATTTCCATTAAGAGGAAAGGTATTTCCTCACAAAGAAATAGATCAGCCCTAGCTGGTTTGGCTCAGTGGATAGAGAATCAGCGTGCAGACTGAAGAGTCCTGGGTTTGATTCTGGTCAATGGCACATGTCCGGGTTGCAGGCTCAATCCCCAGTAGTGAGTGTGCAGGAGGCAGCCAAACAATGGTTCTCAATCATCATTGATGTTTCTCTCACTCTTGTTTCCTCTCTCTCTAAATAAAAAAAAAAGGGGGGGGGGGACTGAATCATCCTAAGGAATACTGGCTGCTCTCAAGAGTTATATTCTACTAAGTATTAAGGAATTGGCTTATTTTTTTAAAAAAAAAAAACAACAACAAACAACTAAAAGAGGGAAGATATTCCAAAGAACTGTTTTTAGAAAAAAGCATACAGGTACTCTCCATTTGTTCTTTTAGAACATCTCTTAAAAGAAGGCCTTATAAGTCATTTCCCATTAAATGGTAAAATTTATTTGGTCCTGGAAAAACTGTCAAGGATGAGTAGCTTCTGAAGAGTGGGGGGCAGGTCTGATACTTATACACTGACTTTTAACAGTATCTGTCCCATTTCTGTTTGATACTCTTAACAATTAAATTTTCAGATGAATTGCTTCCATGGTGTTTTACCTAAAACAGATGAATGGTTAATAAGCGAATTCTAACTTTAATTTCATCTTTGTCTCCACAAAGAAGAAAACATGTTAGTAGGTCAAATAACCTAGACCAAAGACATTATTTTCCAAGAGCCTAAAATAGCATCCTTTCCCTTTAATTGTTTGTTTTGTAAATGTTGTGCACACAGCTAATAGATTAGAGGATAATCTTCTCTAGATTGGCTTGACCCATTTAGATGATTCTCCTCCCAGCACATGCACATGTGCTTCATTAGTGATCAGCATTCATAATTATTTGTAGTATAGTCTATCTAGTATCATCTGCAATTCTGGAATTTTTATTAAACCTTTTTTTTTTCATTGAAAGGATTTATAAGGAATGAGGCAGATCTACATGTAGTAACCCGAGATAAATAATAAGAGTAAAAAGCAAGTTTCAGAACAATTTGTATACATAAAATGCCATCAAATGCTTCAAGGATGTACACAGGAGAATACATATATGTCAGTTTCAAAACAGTGGCTACCAATGGGTAGGGAGGAGGGACCCAGACTTTTTTGGGGAGGTCAGAGTAAAAAGGCCTAAGCCTTATTTGTAACATTTGAAATTTTAAAAGAATATGCTCATGTATTACTTATCTAATTAAATATAACTTAAAAATGCTTGTGAGTACTAATACTAAATTAAAAACTGAGCAATCTCTATTGACCACTTAATCTGTCTGGCACCTGCCTCTCACACTCTCCTAGCAATACTGCTTATCTTGCCCTTGATCTTCTTGCTCCCACTCCTACTCCCCAACTCTTTTATTCTATCAGAGGAAAGTTCCCTCATCTTCCCATCTACAAAACTGCCCATTTTTGTGGCACTTTTCTCTTTTCCTCCTTCTTTAGGACAAAATGTCCCTTCTCTTTAGCAATATTTGACACTTTCCCTCATCTCTAAAACCAATAAACGGACTCCCACACTCTTGTGGTGATCCTACCACTAGCTGGTCCTTAATCTCTTTTGTCTCCTTTTTATCTACTTGACTGTTAAATGAGGTTTTTAAAGAGTTCTAGTCTGGCTGGTGTGTCTCAGGGGTTGAATGTCAACCTGTGAACCGGGCGTTCACGGTTCGATTCTCGGCCAGGGCACACGTTTAGGTTGTGGGCATGGTCCCTGGTGGGGGGCACACAGAAGGCAGCCAATGAAAGATTCTCTCTCATCATTGATGTTTCTGTGTCTCTCTCCATTTCTCTCTAAAATTAAAAAAAAAAAGTTTTATACAAGGCCCCTTCTTTTTCTGCACCCTCCCTAAGTGACTTTATCCATTCCTATCGTATCAAAAATGCTGAAAACTCCCAGCCAGTATCTCCAGCTCAGGCCCTACAGAACAACAGTTTCATAGGCTCAACTGCTTCCTACATATTTCCACTTGGTGGTTTCACAGATATCTCAAAGTTACCATGTTCAACACTAAAACCTTGGAGGAGGGCAAAGAGGGAGAAATGGGGGAGGAGGATCTGTAATAGTATCATCAATAAAGAAATTGCGTGCGCGCGCGCGCGCGCGCACACACACACACACACACACACACACACACAACCACACACAACCACACTGAAAAACACCCAGACTCTATATCCATTCCTCCCCAAGTTGTCCCCAGTTCAGTAAATGGCACTACCTTCCATGCATCTGCTCAAACCAGAAACCTGAGAGTAAGCATTCTTCACTTCTTCCTCTTCCTTGGCCTTTACTTTCATTCTTTAACAGTAATTCCTATCCATTTTAGAGAAATCTGTCCACTTATTGCCATCTCCCCTGGTCTCTAGGTCCAGCCATCACCTATGGCTTCTGCATTATCGCACAGGCTCCTAACTAGTCCCTTACTTCTGCTTTGTCAGAAATTTTCCACAGAGTAATTTTTTTACTTTTATTTTTTAAAAATATATATATTTCTTTATTGATTCCAGAGAGGAAGAGAGGAGAGAGAAATAGGAACATCAATGATGAGAGAGAATCATTGATTGGCTGCCTCCTGCACACCCCCAACTGGGGATCGAGCCTGCAACCCAGGCATGTGCCCTTGGCCGGAATGGAATCTGGGACCCTTCAGTCCGCAGGCTGACTGTCTATCCACTGAGCCAAGCAGGCTAGGACCAGAGTAATTTTTTAAAAAATGTAAATAGGAACATGTCAGATCTTGTAAGTCTTCAAGGACCTCCCAATGGCACCTACAATAAACCCTCAACTCCTTACCAGGGTCTACAAGGTCCTGAATGTTTAGGCCCTGCTTACCTCTCTAAATTTTTCTCCTCCCCTCACTCATTCTTCCCCTCACGTTTCCAGATCTGGCTTTCTTTCAGATCCTTAATCACCCAAAGCTCTTCATTTTCCTATCTTAGGACCTCTGCATATGCTTGTTCCCTCTGCCTGGAATGTTTTCTCACACCCACTCTTCAAATGGTTGCTCTTTCATCTATCAGGCATCAGCTTAAATGTTAACTAATTTAAATATGGCTTAGTGGTTGCTATGACCATAAAAGGTGTTGCTACAGATTTTCTCATTAACAGTTTTAGTGAGGATTAAAGCGATTACAATTCCAAAATATTCAGTGATTTCTATTAGCCCTGGCCTGGAACACAATGTTTTTTCTTCTTGTATCTGAGAGGCTTGGAAAAATGGTATTAAAAATCTTTAAGGAGGTAAAGAAGTTTATATCTGCGGAGTCAAAGTTTCTAACTTTTAAAGGAATAGAGCAGATGGCAGACGAGGCCCTCTAACTGGTGGACAAGTGTTTACTTCACATGTAACACTGAAAAGTGCCCTTTAGGACATAATGGGTCCTCAGTAATTTGCTTCTCTGGATGCTTATCTGTCTGATTTAGCCACTGAACTCGATGGTTTTAAACATCGCTTCTCATGTACTGTGTTAAGATGCACTAATAACCAAGTCCTTAAGATGACAATAAAACACACTGCTGACAGCACAGTTGATTCACTTGAATCTCTGCGGAGTAGGTAAATTAGTCTTCCCCAAGTTAAAAAAGAAAAGGGAATATCTACTTCTGACAAATACTGGAGCATAAAGAGTAAGGTTACATACCTGCACTCTCTAGACTAAATAAAGTAAAATGCTCTCCAAGAAATTCTTACAACAATCGCTGTGGTGAAAATTATGACTTTTTAACGCCTCGGTTTGATTGTTTTCTATGGGAACATAACCAAGGCGGCGGGTCAATATTACCGACGATCTGGACAGGGAGCAGCGTTTGCCAGTATGTGGCTCAGGCCAGCGGGGACGCGGACCAGCCGTCAGCCTGCACCCAGCCGGAGCCCAGTCCTAGTCCACGTCCCGCCCCACATTACCAACGCCCGCGTCCGGCGCACTGCCTTCTTCTCTTCTTCCTGTTCCTCCTCATCCTCTTCGTCCTCCTCGTCCTCCAAGGCCGCCACCGCGGCCGCCAGATCCTCCAAGGGGTCCCTGTCCTGGGCGGCCCACGCTGGGGCGTTGGGATTTTCCCAGGCCAGGACACTGGAGGAAGCCGGCTCCGCGCTCGGCGAGGCGGCCATCACCGCGCCGCCGAGGCCTGAGCGCCCCCGCTGGCCGGGGTGGTGGAGCAGGCGGGGCTCCCTGCTTGGGGCGGGCGGTTACTAGGGACACGGTAACTAGGGACGCTACAGGGGCCGTAAGGGGCCAAAAGTCACTCAAATCTTTTTCTTTTTTTTTAATTTTTATACATATCTCCCCTTCCCTCCCAGGCAAATCCCAACCCCCCCTCCAGTGTCTATGTTAATTGGTTATGCTTATATGCATGCACACAAGTCCTTTGATTGATCTCTTATCTACCCCACCTAACCTTAATCTTCCTGCTGTAATTTCAGTCTGTTTGATGCTTTACTGTCTCTGTATCTATCCTTTTGTTCATCAGTTTACAATGTTCTTTATTATCCACAAATGAGTGAGATCATGTGGTGCTTCTCCTTCATTGACTGGCTTATTTCACTAAGCATAAGGCTCTCCAGTTCCATCCAGGTTGCTGCAAATGGTAAGAGTTCCATCTTTTTAATGGCAGCATATTATTCCATTGTGTAGATGTACCACAGTTTTCTGATCCACTCATCTGCTGACGGGCACCTAGGCTGTTTCCAAATTGTGGCTATTGTAAATTGTGCTGCTATGAACATAGGGGTGCATAAATCCTTTCTGATTGGTGTTTGTAATTTCTTAGGATAAATTCCTAAGAGTGGGATTACAGGGTCAAATGGGAGATCCATTTTTAGTTTTTTGAGGAAACTCCATACTGTTCTCCACAGTGGCTGCACCAGTCTGCATTCCCACCAACAGTGCACAAGGATTCCTTTTTCTCCACATCCTTGCCAACACTTGTCATTTGTTGATTTGTTGATGATTGCCATTCTGATAGGAGTAAGATGGTATCGCATGGTTGTTTTGATTTGCATCTCTCAGATAATTAGTGACTGAACATGTTTTCATGTGTCTCTTGGCCTTCCATCGTCTTTCGAAAAGGTTCTACTTAGGTCCGTTGCCCATTTTTTAATTGGATCGTTAGTCACTCAAATCTTGAACTCGGTAGGATACCCAAGGTGGGTGCTTCTTGTATTCTGGCAGTCAGTAGTGAGTCTAGGGGGAACAAGGAGTCTCTTCCCCAGCTTCACGCTTCACCACCCAATCTCAGACATCTCACATTATATTAATGAAACTACTCTTTTTACAGAAAGAAAAAAAAGAGGACATTTATTACTTAATACATATTTTTATTGATTTCAGAGAAGGAAGAGGGCTAGAGAGAAACATCAATGATGAGAATGCACGCCGCACTCTGGGGATTGAGCCGGCAGCTCGCAATATATGCCCTTTCCAGGAATCCCACCGTGACCTCCTAGTTCATAGGTTGAGGTTCCATCATTGAGCCATGCCAAGGCTCTGTGCTTTATTTTAAATGGTTTCTGAGGTCATGTCTTCAAATTTGGCGTGTTCTTTTCTTGGACAATGGTAATCTGCTATTAATCCTATTTAGAGTACTATATAGTACATCGATGAGAGAGAATTACCTATCAGCTGCCTCCTGCACACCCACAACTGGGGATGTGCCCACAACCAAGGCACATGCCCCTGACTAGAATCGAACCTTGATCCCCTCAGTCTGCAGGCTGTCGCTCCATCCACTGAGCCAAACCAGTTTGGGCCAGAGTACTTTTCTAAAAGATAATGAATTTTTCATTTCTAGACATTTGAGTCTCTTTGATCTCCCATTTCTGTTATCATGTTCAAATTTTTTTACATCCTTGAACATATGCCAAAACCGATTTGGCTCAGTAGATAGAGCATCAGTCTGCAAAATGAAAGGTCCCAGGTTCAATTCCGGTCAAGGGCATGTACCTTGGTTGCGGGCACATCCCCTGTAGGGGTCGTGCAAGAGGCAGCTGATCGATGTCTCTCTCTTACTGGTTTCTAACTTCCTAGCCCAGCGGTTCTCAACCTGTGGGCCACGACCCCTTTGGGGGTCGAACAACCCTTTCACAGGGGTCACCTAAGACCATCGGGAAATGCAGATATTTACATCACGATGCATAACAGTAGCAAAATTTCATGGATGGGGGTCACCACCACATGAGGAACTGTATGCAAGGGTTGCAGCCTTAGGAAGGTTGAGAACCACTGCCCTAGCCCTTTCCCTTCCTCTCTGTAAAAAAAAATATATATATATATATTTATAAAAGCGGCATTTAAGTCTCTATCTGATAATGCCATCATTTGTCATTTGGATTTTTTTCCTCCTGGTTTATTTTTCTCCATTATGGGTTATAATTTCCTACTTCTTTGCATAATCAATTTGTTCTTAATAGTGGTAAAATACAAGTAACATTTACTACTTCAACCATTTTTAAATATACAGTTCAGTGATGCTTTACTGCCTGAAACTCCATATCCATTGAACAATAATTTTCCCATTTCCCCCTCCTCCCAATCCTTGCAAACTCTTCAAATTTCTGTCATGATTTTGATTACGCTAAGTATCTCATAAGTGTAATCACACAATATTTGTCTTTTATGTAATTGGCTTACTTTGCTCAGCATTGGCTCTCAAAAGTTCATCCATGTTGTAGCACATCAGAAATTCCTTCCTTTTTAAGTCTGAATAATATTCCATTATATTTATCACATTTTGCTTATCCATTCATCCATCAGTGAACACTTTGGTTGCTTCCATATTTTAGCTATTGTGATTTATGCCACCATGAATATGAGTGTACAATATCTCTGAGACTGTTTTCAATTCTTTTGGCTATATATCCAGAAGTGGAATTATTGGGTCATTTGGGTTTTTTTTAAGGAGTTTTTCAACAGCAGCTGTACCATTTTACATTCTTAACAGTACACAGGATTCCAATTTCTTTACATTCTGGCCAACACTTTTATAGTAGCCATTCTCATGGGTGTGAGGTGCTCTCATTTGTATTTCCCTAATGTTAAGTGATGTCGAACATCTCTTCATGTGCTTACTAGCCATTTGTGTATCTTTGGAAAAATGTCTATTCAAACGTTATGCCCATTTTTTAATTGGTGCCAGAGACCACAGCAAAGCAGCATTAGCATGAAAAGTGCAATAAAGACATTGGAAGGCCGATGGACCTTGATCTCAGATTTCCTGATCTTTATATTACTAAACTTTAATTCTATCTGCTCTGCCTGCATGCATTGCTAAAAGATAAATGTGTAACCAAACTGAATAAAAACAGGCAGGACCCAGACTTGTGGATTCTTCTTCTTGCAAGAGGCTCATCTGGCCTGCCATACCTTAAAAAATTTTTATTTCTTGTTTAGTATCTTCATTGTGCATTGACCCTCCTATAGGTCATCATGAAACCCACTGTGCAGATTGCAGTAAATTAGGTAGGGTTTTTTAAGTTTTGGGAGTTCTTTATATAGTCTGGATTTTAAGCTCTTATATCAAATTGAAAATATTTTCTCGCCAAACCGGTTTGACTCAGTGGATAGAGCGTTGGCCTGCGGACTGAAAGGTCCCAGGTTCGATTCCAATCAAGGGCATGTACTTTGGTTGCAGGCACATCTCCAGTGGGGGGGCGTGCAGGAGGCAGCTGATCGATGTCTCTCTCTCATCGATGTTTCTAACTTTATCCCTCTCCCTTCCTCTCTGTAAAAAAAATCAAAAAAATATATATATATAAAGAAAATATTTTCTCCCTTTCTGTCTTTTGATACACAAAATTTTCATGAAGTTCAATTTGTTTTTTTCCCTTTTGTTACCTATCCCTTTAGTGACATATCCAAGAAATTGCTGCTAAATCCAGTGTCATGAACGTTTCATTCTATTGTCTCCTAAGAGTTTTGTTTTAGGTCTTTATCTATTATGTCATACAGTGTTAAGCTAAGGATCCATCCTTCTTTTGCATGTGAATATCTAGTTTTTCCAGCATCATTTGTTATAGACTGACCTTTCCCTATTGGTTCAGCTGCCAAAAATTATTTCAACAGGCCTGGCTGGAGTGACTCACTGGTTAGACCATCAGCCCAAAGTACTGAAGGATTTCAGGATTCCTGGTCAAGGGCATGTATCTAGGTTGTGGTTTGCTCCCCACCTCCCTTTCCCACCCCCTAAAGAATGAGTGTAGGAGGCAACCAGTGGATGTCTCTCTCATCTCTCCCTTCCACTCTTACTGAAAAGCAGTGGAAAAAATATCCTCATGAGGATTAATCACCACCACCATACACACACACGACCTTAGGTATGAGAGTTTATTTCTGGACTCTCTACAACAACAAAACAACAACACACACACACACACACACACAATTTGACCTTATGTATGAGAGTTTATTTCTAGACTCTCTATTCCAGGAGTAGGGAATGTCTGGCCATATAAGGTGTACAAAATCATTTGGTCTGGCCCTGGCAGGGGATTAGGGGTGAATTAATCGCTTGACCAAATATAGCAGGCTAATTTTTTGTTGATAATTTTGTGTAGCCCAGAAATGTTATAAACATCCAAATGACACTTGGCAGAAATAAGTTCCTGGCCCCTGATTTTTCTAAATGTCTTTATGACAGTACTAATTTTGATTACCATAGCTTGTAGTAATTTTTGAAAACAGGTTGCTTTTTCAAGGTTGTTTTGGATACAGTTCCCTTGAGATTCCACAATTTTTAGGATGGGTTTTCTATTTCTGTAAAAAATGTTATTGGGCCGAAACCAATTTGGCTCAATGGATAGAGTGTCGGTCTGCAGACTAAAAGGTCCCAGGTTCGATTCCGGTCAAGGGTATGTACCTTGGTTTTGGGCACATCCCCAATAGGGGGCATGCAAGAGACAGCTGATCGATGTCTCTCTCTCATCAATGTTTCTAACTCTCTATCCCTCTCTCTTCCTCTTGTAAAAAAATCAATAAAATGTATTTTTTTAAAAAATCAATTCTTTAAAAAAGAATGTTATTGGGATTTTGATAGAAATTGCATTCAATCTGTAGATTGCTTTGGATAGTTTGCTCTTCATCTGCTCTTTCCCTCCTTTTCTGGCAAAGCTCACTTGAACATTTTAACAATTAAATCCTTTCTTAATACATAAAACTAGAGCTGGTAGAGAACACCTTATTTCCTTTTAGTTTTTCTTTGCTTTTAATCTCACACTTGTTTTTCTGGCCTACACTTTTGTTTGTTAGACAGGGTCTCCCATAGTGAAAGCTATAGTGTGAACTAATTCCAGGTGTGCAAACAACATCCATTATTCAAGAAATCTTTCAGTACATTCATCAAGTGTATTTTAAACATCTATTAAGTACTAGACAATAATCTTTGTCCCAGGTCATTAGTAGAGCAAAGAAACTAATATTTTGCCTTCAATATACAGCTTATGTTCTATTGGAGGGAGGCAGACAAGAAATAAACACTGGTAAAGCGCCATGAAGAAAAATAAAAGCAGAGAGGCATGCAAGAAGTGCCCGGGGCCTGGGCTGGTGTGGTTGTGGGTTGAGCAATGTCCCATGCACTGAAAGATTGCCAGTTCAAGTTCCAGTCAGGGCATATACCCAGGTTGTGGGTTTGATCCCTGGTCAGGATGTGTATGGAATGCAACCAATGTTTCTCTCCCTTCCTCTAAAATCAAATGACGTTTTAAAAGTGCCTGGGGATAGGGGTAGGATTGCAGTTTAAAATAGGATGTTCAGCAAAGATCTGGCTGAGAAGGGAACATCTAAGCAGGGTGTTTATAGGAAGGTAAATGATGAGCTGAGCTTCTATTTGGAAAAGTTTCAGGTGAAAGGCACAGCATGGCCGGAACCAGTTTGGCTCAGTGGATAGAGCGTCGGCCTGCGGACTGAAAGGTCCCAGGTTCGATTCCCATCAAGGGCATGTATCCTGGTTGCGGGCACATCCCAGTACGGAGTGTGCAGGAGGCAGCTGATCAATCTCTCTCTCTCATCAATGTTTTTCTCTATCCCTCTCTCTTCCTCTCTGTAAAAAATAAAATATATTTTAATAAAATAAAACCTGGTTCCTTCCCTTGTTAAAAAAAAAAAAAAGGCACAGCATGAGCAAAATCCCTGCAAAAAGAGCTAGAATATAAGGAGGCATGTGTGAGAGGGGTAGAGTGCAAGGAGAGCTGAGGCAGGGATGAGAGGATGGAACAGATATAGGATGTGCACATTGAAGAGAGCTTGGCTTTTATTCCAGTCAAGTGAGCTTTAGGTCTGATAGTGTTGACATTTTAAAGAAATGTTTTTAATATATTTTTTTATCTCAGAGAGAGAGAGAGGGAGGAAAGATCAATGATGAGAATCATTCATTGGTTGCCTCCTACATGTCCCTCTGGGGTTCAAGTCCATAACTCAGGCATGTACCCTGACTGGGAATCGAACTGGGATCTCTTGGCTCATTGGATGATGCTCAACCACTGAAATACACTGGCTGGGCAAGTAGAGAAGTACTCTGACGTAAAAGATTTCAGGACATACCTCATACAATAGTTTCATGGCAGCAAGAAAAAGCTTGTTTTACTATGAACTATTAGCCATAAATTTTAAACAACCCTGAAATAGGTTTCTAAATATATAGACACCACTTAACAAATGATTTTAGTTAACTAATTTAGTTATCAGATACAAAAAGAAGCTTCAGGCTAATTGTAATTCTCCACAAATACAACAGAGTCCTACTTGCTTTT
This sequence comes from Lasiurus cinereus, assembly GCA_011751065.1. Classification (NCBI taxonomy): domain Eukaryota; kingdom Metazoa; phylum Chordata; class Mammalia; order Chiroptera; family Vespertilionidae; genus Lasiurus; species Lasiurus cinereus. Next base: position 34,449,588 of record JAAGEH010000041.1, on the reverse strand, counting down.
ATAACACTCCTTGTGAAATACAAAAGAAATTGTGTAGGCCCAATTTGTGGTCTGCTTCAAAGGCTTGGCCATTATCCAAAGGCAATTGAAGCCATGAAAGCTTTTATAATGGGGAGTGCCTGCCAAGTTTTAAAAAGTACCAACTATAGTGTGTGCAGAAAGAGGCTAAAGTGAGGGCAGGGATTACTTTGATTTTACACTATTCATGTAAGAGATGATGTTTGATCAAGGTGCAATTTAGTAATTAAGCCACTGCCCTAACTTGCTTGGCTCAGTGGATAGAGCATCAGCCTTCGAACTCAAGGGGCCTGGGTTCAATACCGGTCAAGGGCATGTACCTTGGTTGCAGGCACATCCCCAGTAGGGAGTGTGCAGGAGGCAGATGATTGATGTTTCTCTCTCATTGATGTTTCTAACTCTCTCCCTTCCTCTCTGTAAAAAATCAGTAAAATAAATTAAGCCACTAAAACAAGACATTAAGAGTCCCTTTTAGAAGAACTGAGCAGAGGTGGTTGAGCCTTCAAAGTCCTAAAACAGATTCATTTAGAGCTGTGGAACAAGACACCCTCTGATGTGGAAGAGCTTGTCCTAGACAACTGTCGGTCTTATGAAGGCAAAATCGAAGGCCTCACAGATGAATCTGAAGAACTGGAGTTCTTAAGTACAATCAACATAGGCCTCACCTCAGTCGCAAACTTACCAAAGTTAAACAAACTTAAGAAGCTTGAACTAAGTGATAACAGAATCTCAGGGGGCCTAGAAGTATTGGCAGAAGTGTCCGAACCTCAAGCATCTAAACTTAAGTGGCAACAAAATTAAAGACCTCAGCACAATAGAGCCACTGAAAAAGTTAAAAAACCTCAAGAACTTAGACCTTTTCAATTGTGAGGTAACCAACCTGAACAACTACCGAGAAAACGTGTTCAAGCTCCTCCCACAACTTACATATCTCGATGGCTATGACCAGGATGACAAGGAGGCCCCGGATTCCGACGCTGAGGACTACATAGAGGTCCTGGATGAGGAGGAGGAGGAGGATGAGGAAGAGTATGATGAGGATACTCATCTAGTAGAAGATGAAGAGGAGGAAGAAGAGGAGGAAGAAGGTGAAGAGGAGGATGTGAGTGGAGAGGAAGAGGATGAAGAAGATTATAACAAGTGGGAAGTAGACGATGAGGAAGATGAAGAAGCTGGTGAAGAAGAAAAGGGTCAGAAGCGAAAACGAGAACCTGAAGATGAGGGAGAAGATGACTAAGTGGATAACCTATTTTGAAAAATTCCTATTGTGATTTGACTGTTTTTACCGGTACCCCCCAATCCCGCCCCCCCGCCGAAACTTTTTTTTTTCTGATTGTAATGTTGCTATGGGAACGAGAGGGGAAAAGTGTACTGGGGGTTGTGAGGAGAGGGTGGGTGGGAGGGGGTGGAATAAAATACTATTTTTACTGCCAAAAAAAAAAAGTCCCTTTTATTTATATAAATTCTCAGTATTCTTCATTTCTACCACCAAGAGCGCTCTTTACCTGGTATAGGGAAGCGAGAATTATGACTTTGCTCAAGGGCTTTTAAGGAGAGGGCAGAGCTCTTCCTCTGTGATTCTTGATAGCTTTCGTCTCAAAATAATCCTAAATCATATATTGTGGGTGACATATTCGATTACCCTTCTGCCATTACACAGTTTGTCCTTATATCACCAATTTTCTCATTAAAAAAAAAAAACCCTTTTGGCCCAGTGATTGAGTGATGACCTATGAACCAGGTCACGGTTCAATTCCCAGTCGGGACACATGCCCAGGTTGTGAGCTGACTCCCAGTGTGGGACGTGCAGGAGGCAGCCGATCAATGATTCTCTTTCATCACTGATGTTTCTTTCTCTCTCCCTTCCTCTCTGAAATCAATTTAAAAAATGTTAAAATAAGTAAGATGAACTACTGCCATTGTGACATGGATGAATCTTAAGAATATTATGCTAAGTGAAGTCAGTCAGAAAAACCTAAAACCCTATGATTACAATCATATGGGGGATATAAAAGAAACTCAAAGACACAGACAATAGTATTGGTTGTTACCAGAGGTAAGGAGTGGGAAGGCAGTAAAGGAGAGAGTCAAATATATGTGATGGGAAATTGAGACTTTGAGTGGTGGGTATACAATGCAATATATAGATCATGTATCATAGAACTATACACTTGAAACCTGTATGATCCTATCAACATTTTCTTTTTCTTTTTTTTAATATATTTTTATTGATTTTTTTACAGAGAGGAAGGGAGAGGGATAGTTAGAAACATCGATGAGAGAGAGACATCGATCAGCCGCCTCCTGCACACCCCCTACTGGAGATGTGCCCGCAACCAGGATACACGCCCCTGACCGGAATCGAACCCGGAACCTTTCAGTCCACAGGCCAACTCTCTATCCACTGAGCCAAACCAGTTTCGGCTCTACATTTTCAAATGTAGTTTTCCATTAGTCTAGTTAAGAATAAGATATTCTTAGTCACCACAATAAATTTAACTTATTAAGTGCAAGTGCCATGTCAGTCACCAGTGACTGACACTATACTTTTTCATTTGGACCAGTCAGTCACTGGTGCTGCCAGCATATTGGTGAAATTGAGTATCACGGACTGAATGGAAAGGAAGACAAAACAGGGTTGGTGCGTAACATGCTAAAAATGAAGTATCCTTTATAATAAAACCCTAATATGCAAATTGACCGGCAAAATTACCAGTCTCTATGATACACACTAACCACCAGGGTGAGATGCTCAATGCAGGAGCTGTCCCCTGGTGGTCAGTGTGCTTCCAAAGAGGGAGCAGGGCTCAGCCAGAAGCCAGGGTTACAGCTGGCAAGCCTCTCCTGCCTCCAAGACAAGCAGGCATCCCCCAAGGGGTCCCAGACTGCCAAAGGGCACAGACTGGGCTAAGGGACCCTATCCAGTGCACAAATGTCATGCACAGAGCCTCTAGTTTTGGTGTAAATATTTGCTACTTAATGTGTACAAGGAATCTCAATGAACACAATAGTGCTTATTGTTGAAGAAAGGGATTAGGATTATAGGGTATAGGAAGCCTTTCATTTTTCACTTTTTGTCTTTCTGAACTGTTAACTTTTCAAACAGTATATATATTACTTTGTGAATACATTGCCCCTTTTGTTATATTGGGTTTTCAAGTGTCTGAAAGAATAGTATTTGGGGTGGTGGGGGCAGGAGCAATAAATTAATTTGCCATTTGAAATCAAATCTTTAATATTTTCATTAAACTGTGTCATTACAATTTCAAGTAAATACGAACTGGAAGACCAGGCCCAGGAATTCATAGAAGAAACAATATTCCAAACAATAAGAAATACCAGTGATCTTCCATTCCAGAAGCACTATTAGTGGCCATGATGGTGCCAGTCAGCCAGTGTTATCCAGATTACCGAGTGTTTACCTGACAAAAGAAAAAATTTGAGTTTCAAAACCTGTAATAGAATTTTAAGGATGGAAGACATTTAAGCAGTTACCCAAGTTACTCAAATCACCCCTATTATTACAGGTGAGAAAAGACTGCAAGAGTATGAACTGTTATCACCTTGATGACTAGCAAACTATTAGTTACAAACACCCCCACAAATCTCTTAAAATATATACCTTTTTAACCTTGTAGAAAAGAAAATTCCCAACGTATACATACCACATCATCAATTTTCAGGATGCTCCGGACAGTTTCAGTTGCTAGTGTCAGTGCACTAACTGAAACCAATAGGGGCTGGACAACCAATTCCTCCAAAATGTTGGAAATACCACCCTGCAAATTAGCACAAATTGCTTTTAGTGTTTGTAATTATACACATCACCAAATAGAGTTATCAATATGAGTGAAGGCCTTTTCAAATGTAGTTTTCCTTACTCTAGTTAAGAATAAGATACTCTCCAAGTAAGCTCTTTTATACACTATAGGCTGTATTTCAACTAAAATTTGGTAAAAATTAATGCTGGATCCCTCAAATCCTAACTTTAAAACTCCCCTATGGCCTTAGCTGATTTGGCTCAGGGGATAGTGTTGGCTTACGGACTGAAGGGTCCTGAGTTTGATTCCATTAAAGGGAAGATGCCTGGGTTGCAGGCTGATCCCCAGTAGGGGGCATGCAGGAGGCAGCCAATCGATGGTTCTCTCTCATCACTGATGTTTCTCTCTCTTTCCCCCTTTCTCTCTGAAATCAAAAAAATATCCTATATAATATAAGGCTAATATGCAAATAGACCAAAACAACCAAACAACTAGTCACAATGACATGCACTGACCACCAGGGGGATGTGGGGAACATGGCAGGGTGGCTGTGGCAGGATGGTGGAGCAGGTGAATGGGGGCAGACCAAGACAGGGCACTGGTCACTGTCATCAGGGCAAGACTCTGGTGGTTACTGAAAATTCTTTGCTCCTGTGCGCTGTGGTCCTGCCTGGCACTACACCTGCTGCTGGTGCTGGTCCCGCTCATACCCACTGCCAATGCTGGAGCCGCTGCTTGCACCCGCTGCCAGTACCTGGTGCCAGGCCCAATCACTCAGCACCATCATGAATGTGAGCAGTGGCTGCTAACTCTGATCGCCCTTGAGGGCTTTTCCACCTCCCCCTGCTCCTTAGGGGCGACTGGGGCAGCAGCCACCTCGTACCCACTGCTGGCACCTGCCCCAATCACTCCGTGCTGTCAGCGGGTGTGAGTGGGACAGGCACCATCAGCACAGGGAAGCAGCGGCAGGAGTGGGGCCACAGGCAGACAGGGAACCGGGATCTGCAGCAGGAGGGGCTAGGCAGGGACACGGAGGATGGGCTGACAGCAGTTCCTTTCAAAGTGCATGAATTCATATAAAAAACCCTCCTCCTAGAACTGACAGGTCTGTGCCAACCATGAAGGCAAGAGGAGAAACAGTCCTTGCCATGTGAGCAGTTAGCAGCTGGGCATCGCTACAGGATGCCTAGGACCAAACTAGAGAGGGTCAGACCGGCATTGCCACCATTTGTCCACTATCCAGATACCACTGATGACATGTACACATAAGGAACTGTTTGACATTGAAACTGGGACTCAAAAATATTGGACATTGAAATTGGGACTCAAACATTTTTCTTTTGCTCTTGTGGGTTTATTTATAGCCTACAGGGGCAAGATATTTTTAAAGATAAGAATCAGGGGGTGGGGGGAAAGCAGATGCAGAGGCAAAGAAGCAATGAACACTGTCGTGCTACAGTGGGAAGGCAGGGCAGGTTGGGGGGAAGGAGCCTGTAGGAGAGCAACTGAAGGACTTGTATGCATGTGTGTAGGCATAGCCAGCAGATACAGGGCAATGGGGGGGAGGGAGCACAAACGGATGAGGGCATGTACTGGGGGGTGGAGAGGGCAATAGTGAAAAAACAAAAAACCCTCTTCCTATGTACCTTGCTCTGCCTCTACATCTCTCTCAAATCTCACCTATAAATTCTTATTGCCACTATCATAGTCCCATTCTCTTAAGGATTACTGCTGATGGCCGTCACAAACAACCCCATCTCCTGTGTTCCCACCTTAAAATACTTATTTCATTTTAGCCTCTGGGTTAACAAAACGTTAGTAGCTTCCAACTACTGGAATAAAAATACCTCATGCTTCATGTTAGCTTTTATCTGATCTTTTCAACCTTAAAGTCCAGTGTATTCCAATATAGAACTTCCACTCTGGACAAAATTAGAAACTTCTTGGGCTCTCTCACTTGTAAACCATTTGCTCCCCCTTCTGAAATTTCCTCATACCCTACCAATGAAAGCTACATCTTCATAATGTGCCCTCCTTTGGAATTCTGTTCTATTAAAAAAATGTCACCTTGGATTGTTAGTTTCCCTCCTATTAAGTATTATTTGTCTCCTCAATAAAAAGGGACATCTACAAAACGGAAAATTACTGTTCTATTGTTTACCCTAGTGACTGACTTCATTAGGCTGGTGGTCACAACAGCAGCAATGGTAAATACTTAAGTGTTTTCTCTATGCCAGGCATCTTTTTAAGAGCATTCTTGTTAGTAATATATTTAATTCTCACAATCAGCTTACAAGGGACCTATTAATTAGTCTCTTTTTAAAATTGAGAAAACTGAAGCACAGACTATGGAATATGCCAAAAATCAGCCAGTAAGTTGGCAGAGCTAAAGAATAGATAATACTTTTTTCACTTCAGGCATAATCCATCTTCATTCTCACTCAATAACATAAATTATCCTGCAGGCCTAATATTTAAATCCTATTTTACTTTTAATTACAATGCTTTTCATTAAACAGACAATTACAAAACTTTAAAAATGTTATATTAATATTTTCTACAATAATTAAAAGTTAAATTATTACCTTTCGGACATTAATGCCGGTAGTTTTTTCTCCTTGGGCATGCCGGTTTCTTAGTTCTGTTACTGTAGAAATGGGATTCAGGCCAGCATTTTCAGCTAGTGTAGATGGAATTACTTCCATAGCATCTGCAAAAGCACGAACGCAGTAGGATTCCATACCACTCAATGTTCGTGAATATTCAGTTAACCGTAGAGCCAACTCTATTTCTGGAGCACCGCCTCCTGCAATAAGAGCTCTGAAATTCACAAACATATTTTTAGCTTATTTTATCTAAGAGAAAGCTATTTTGAATAATTTACCATTTACACCTTTAAAATAGTCAAAATACAGAAGTTTTAATGTTCTAAATGTTACTTAGTAATTCAAATATTACCTATTCTTCACTAAACAGCGAATGACACATAGGGCATCATGAATGGAGCGCTCAGCTTCTTCAATAACCAATTTGTTAGATCCACGAACCACAATTGTAACTGTTTTTCCAGGGCTTGAACAGCCTGTAATCTTTAGAAAACATATTCCAAATTAGGTATTTGGAATAAAGATTAAAATAAACAAAAAAATTCCAAGCAAATAAAGCTTAATTATAATACTGTTACCTTGAGCAACTTGCCAGAACCATTTAAATTGACCTCCTCAGCTAACTCAGCTGATCCCAGCATGTCAGCAGTGAACTGGTCAATATGAGCAACTGGCTTGGTTCCAATAGTCTAGGAAAAATGATCAAATCCTCAAATTAAAGCATTTGATTATTGGACATTTTCACAATACAGATGTTAGAATATTTTACCTTACAAATAAATTCAATATCTTCTCTTTCAATATCCTTAACCACCATAATCCTCATTTTGTTTAGGAAATGTAATGCAAGATCACTTAGAGCATCTCTACAATAAAAAAATCAGTCATTATGTCAATGTTAGCTTAAAAATATTTGCTGTTCAACCATTTTTTAAGATTTTCATTATTTTACTGTTGTTTAAATAAATGTGTGATTTCCAATGGATAATATTAAAATGTACCCCAATGACATTATTTGTAAAAAAACACAAAATAATGTCATTGTTTTCTTAAAAGACTAAGCATATCTCTGATAATTAAAACTTTGATACTTCCTGATTTAGAAGAATGATTAGCACATTGTCTTGATACACTAAGGTTGCCAGCACATACAAGAAGCAACCAATGAATGCATAAATAAGTGGAACTATAAATCAATGTTTCTTGCTCTAAAATCAATGTTTAAAAATAAAATCTGAATCCTTCCTTTTTTGAAAAATATAATTTATTAATTTTTTAAAAGAGTTAGAAACATCAATGAGAGAGAGACATCAATCAGCTACCTCCTGCACGTCCCCACTAGAGATATGCCTGCAACCAAGGTACATGCGCTTGACCGAAATCAAACCTGGGACCTTTCAGTCTGCAGGTGGACGCTCTATCCACTGAGACAAACCGGTTTCAGCAAAATCTGAATCTTCCAATCCCAAGACTATGATCCTATTAAAAAACAAAATTACTAGCTATTAAATGACTTGGCATGAGAACCAGGTATTCTAACTCTTCAACAGTGAGCATCCATAATACATTCTGGCATAATGTATTAATAGAATACATGGCAATGTGTCTACATATTAGAAGAAAACACTGAAAAACAAAGCATTCCAGCCGAAACCGATTTGGCTCAGTGGATAGAGCATCGGCCTGCGAACTTGAAGGGTCCTGGGTTCGATTCTGGTCGAGGACATGTACTTGGTTGCAGGCACGTCCACAGTGGGGGGCGTGCAGGAGGAGGCTGGTCAATGTCTCTCTCTCCCATTGATGTTTCTGACTCTCTATCCCTCTCCCTTCCTCTGTAAAAAAAAAAAAAAAAATCAGTAAAATATATTTAAACAAACAAACAAAAAAAGCATTCTATTTACTTAACATCTAGGATATTGGCTAGAAAAATTATACACCCCACATTTAAATGATTACAATGGGGAAAAAAAACTATTTTAGAGTATTCATCAGAATGTCCCAAAATGCAGATTCACTAGCTGTCTAGTGGTTTATCTACCTCAAATGGTTCTCTAAAAATTGCTAGAGGGGATCCAAAATCAATTATTAAGAAGTAAATATAATAGCTGCATACCTTAGAATAGACTTCTGTATGAGAAGAACATTACATCCTGTTTTTTTAATTTGCTTCACTAAATTTAGAATATAGGCTCTCTCCTCTCGAAGCACTCGGTCCATCTGGACATAGTCAGAAACTATTATCTGATTATCCATCTGTTTAGAAAAGAAACATTATTAATAATTTCCATATAGGAGTTTTAAAGGAAAAAAAGTATTTTTAATGAAAATATTATTATAGTATAAATTCAAGCAAAATCTACTCAATATTATATATAAACATGCATAGAAAAAAAGTCTGGAAAGCCAAGGCAGCATGGCTCAGTGGTTAAGCTTCACCTATGAATTAGGAGGTCATAGTTCCACTCCCCAAGGTCAGGACACATGCCCAGGTTGCGGGCTTGATCCACAGTAGGGGGTGTGTAGGAGGCAGTCAATCAATGATTCTCTCTCTCTCATCATTGATGTTTCTATCTCTCTCCCTCTCTGAAATCAATAAAAAAAAAATATTGATTTGTGTGTATACATACACTAAAAAAGAAACATGCAAATTAACCATCACTCTGCTACGCCCACCAGCCAATCAATAGGGAGTATGCAAATTAGAAGGAAAAGACGCCAGCCACCCATGGGCAGGGCAGAATGTCTGCAATGAGAGAGAGTGGGAGGGAGGTGCAGGAGCGGCACTCTGGCCCCAGTGAAGACTAAGACTGCAGACTCCGGCTGAGCAAAGGCATGGGTCCCAGGTACCAGAGGAAACTGGTGCTGGAAGCCAAGGGAAGGAAGGCCTATTGCATGAATCTCTTCATGCAATGGGCCTCTAGTGTGTGTATGTGTAAAAGGAAAGGTCTGGAAAGATGAATATACACCAACCTTATTGCAGAACTTTGATGCTCTCATGTATGTCTATATACATGTAAGTACATTTTTATAATTAAAAAAGTATAAAATGATTGTTATTTCCTGAATATGCCAGTTCTCTTTATACAAATATTTTACTGAAATAATTTCACTTGCATCCTTGTTACTTTGTCATGTTCTGGCATCCAACAATTTCTCTTTATTTCAATTTTATTAATTCTTTTGAGACAAATACTTCTTATCACTAGTACCAGTATTTTCTATTTTTATGATAATGAATAAAAGTCAAGTTATTAGAAAGTTAAACATATAAATAAAAAATCAATTTTATTTGGTTCTACTTACATCTGTTTTGGGAGCAGATAAGCAAAACTGAATAAGCCCAATTTTAGCCTTTTCGACCCTGGTTATACCAGAATTTGCCACCTTCTGAGTAAGAACCAACCCTTCCACCAACTCACAGTCATCTATTGTCCCACTAAGAAAAAAGGAAGCAAGGGAATAGTTATCAGGGAGCAGAAATTTGTAAGTTTAGATTTCTAACAGATTAAAAATCATCAGTCCAATAAAATGTGCTCCAGCCTCACTCACATTTATTAGTGTCCCATTCTTGAACCCCTTTGATCACATTACTGCCCTGCTATCATAAGGGAATGCAAACAAATTCTTGAGATTCTCAGATTAATACTAATACAAATTCTCATGAAAATAAAAAAGAAATTTTGTGACTTTCACCTAGATATTTTTCATTTAAGTTATTTTTGGAAATAAATTAAGCTTACTTTCAAAATTAATTTTTATTCATTAAAGTTATAAATAGATCTGCTTACCCAAGTTTCTTAACTATTTTAATATCTCTAAGATCTACACTCGTAGCTGTGGCTGGGTCAATCACTTTCATAACTGCATTTACACTCATTGGAGAAAGAAGACTTGAATACTGAGAGACAACCTAGAATTAAAAAAAAAAAAAAAAAAGCCAGTTTCACAATAGAAAAAGTCCTAGTTCTTTACTGACATATCACTTTTTTGGGGGGATGGTAGGAAAAAGGGAAAGTGAGAATATATGAAAATACATTCCAAACAAACTGTCTTTTCAATTCAGATTGTCACGTCACCAAGGGCATGAAATAAAAATATGTACTAGCAACTCTATAGGAAATCCAAAACAAAGCTAATTTTATGTGCAAGTTTCTTATCTAAAATGAATCTGTACTCAGATGCTATATATGTGTATCCCTAATACATAGGGTATTGGTAAAAATAGCTAGTGGCTAACATTTATTGAGCACTATATGCCAGGCAGTGGTCTTAGTACTTTACATTTCTATAATCATTCAATCTTCAAATGAAGAAACTGAAATAGTCAATCAGCTTAGTCAAGTAATAGAGCCAGCGCTGAACCCAAGCAGTCTAGACTCTAAGACCAATGATTATAACCATTATGCTATTTTGTTATTAATTTATGGGGAGATTCAGCAATATTATCATCTAATTCTCAATTTAACATTATAAGAAAATGAACATATTAATATAATGCTGATGAAAAGAAAAAGAATGTGTGACCTTGGATATAACAGAAAAGAGGTGACATAATTTCCCAAGAAATTTAAAAACATCATTGCTTTAAATTTGTTAACTAAGAAAAGCAGCGCAGGCATTAGTTAAGAGATAGGCTATAGATGGGCAATCTGTCCTGGTTCAAATTTCAGTTCTATCCCTTATTGTGGATCTTTGATGAGTTATTTAACTTCACTAGACCTATTTTCCATCTGTAAAATGGGGATACAATTTATCTGACAATCTTGGAGTAAACTTTACTTGAATTCAGTTAGATAAATTACTTTAGTTACCTACTCTTGAGACTTAACATATATGAACTGCATAGCATCAAACAAAAATCACAACATAGGAGTTGTGGTTCTTAACAAACCTTACACTGTAATTTTACAAAGATCTCTTAGCGCTCATCTCACCTTTGAGTTCAATGAAGTGGCTGCACTATTTAATAAAGTTTCTCTGTCACTCAGTTCCACAGGTCGAGACATGTCAACCAATACGTCAATACCTTTTTCCAAAGCCTTCTGGAATGACTCCGAAATGATAGTTGGATGAATCCCTGTCATTTGAAAATCTAGTTACTTAATTATATAACAAATAAGCTACATATCTGACACACTTAAAAATTTTCTATTCGTTAAAATTTTAAAACAACCATAAATTTTAAATTACTAACTATAGATTAGCTTATATTTTAGTTAAGATGGTTTGTTAACTATGGCTAATAATTTATTTCCATTTAATTTGGTATAGTTCAATTACACACATGATATTTAAAAGGAAAACCAAAGCTAATACTTTAAAAAACAGTATAAATCTCTACATAAATAGATTAAGTGACTGGAGAGTCACCACTATGATTAAGCACTATTTCCTCGAACAAGAACCCATACTTTCTCTCCCAGATCACCATTCACATCTAGAGCCTAAGGTTAGTAACAGTACTACCACTTATATTTGAAAAGCAAAATTCTATCAAGTTCCATCATATAGAAGTTTGGCTAGCCAAGACCAGTTTGGCTCAGTGGATAGAGCATCAGCCTTCAGACTGAAGGGTCTCAGGTTTGATTCCTGTCAAGGGCATGTATTTTGGTTGTAGGCACATCCCCAGTGGTGGGTGTGCAGGAGGCAGCTGATCAATGTTTCTAGCTCTCTGTCCCTCTCCCTTGCTTTCTGTAAAAAAATCAATGAAATATATTTTTAAACAAAAGTTTGGCTAGACCTGTCCGGTGTGCCTCAATTGGTTGGAGCATTGCCCTTACACAGAAGGATGGCAGGTCCAATTCCCAGTTGGGGCACTTGCAGGAGGCAACCAATTGAGGTTTCTCTCCCCCAAAAAACACTTAAAAAAAGAAGCTTGGCTAAAGAGGCTATAGAGGGAATAAATGATGATGGAAGCAGACTTGACTTGGGGTGTTGAACAAATACAATGTACAGTTGATGTATTATAGAATTGTAAACCTAAAACCCATATACTTTTTTTGGAAACCTATATACTTTTATTAACCAATGTCACCCCAATAAATTCAATAATAATTTAAAAGTTTGGCAAAAAAGAGAAGCAAAAAGAAAAACATTCCTAATTCATATAATAAACATAGCAAAATTTAATCTTAAAAATACTAGTAAAAAGATTATTCCAAATTAAATCTTAAATCAAACATTTCTTAACTTGAATAAAAGTATGTCCTATGTTCTACCTACCTTTCTGAAGAAGCTTGGTACAGGAATCTAAGAGAGAGCCAGCAATGATGACCACCGATGTAGTGCCATCTCCAGCTTCTATATCTTGTGCCTTAGACAACTCTACCAGCTAAATAAACAGAATATTTAAGTTGTTCAATAAGAAATGTGAGAACCTAGTAACATCTAATTCAAATATAGAAAAATGTAAATGGCCTTCACATCAGTGTCACAATTTGATTATTATCAACACTATAAGATTCAATATAACTCATGACTTTGGATTTGTAGTCTATCTTGGGTTTCATTTTAAAATGATAATCCCTCCCCCCAAAAAAAGAAAATAACTCACATATTTATGGTATACAAAATTTTACACACACACATTATGATTTCTGGTCCAGATTGTGGATTGTAAATATTTACTTCCCAGCAAATATTTAAAAGTTCCTGTCAGAGACCATGTTATATCATAGGTACCTTGTACCTTGGAAGCTATGAAATGGGGAATTTCAGATGAGGTTACAGTGTCATTTTGGAGTCCTTTGCCAAGTGTATCTGAACTGACCCCTGCATAAGCATAATTTGATTCACTTAAAAAGTGACCATGACATAATTTAAAAATTTACAATGCTTGCCCTAGCCATTTGACTCAATGGACATAGTGCTGGCCTGCAAACTGATGGGTCCTGGGTTCTATTCCAGTCAAGGGCACATACCTTGGTTGCAGGGTCAACCCGCAGCCCTGGTGGGGTATATGTGGGAGGCAACCAATGTGTCTCTTCATCTCTCACCCTTCCTTGCACACTTTCTAAAAATCAATGGGAAAATATCCTTAGGTAAGGATTCAAACAACAAAAAATAATCATAAATTTAAAAAATTTCACAATGCTTAAATTATATCATGTGACCAAAACAAATTTAATTGTTTACCAAATATCAAACCATACATTTAAAAAAACACCTCATTTAAAATTATACTTACCATTCTGGCTGCTGGATGTAACACTTGCATTTGTTTCAGAATGGTGGCACCATCATTTGTAATGGTCACATCACCTTTTCCATCTTGAATCTGAAAAGTTTTTATTATTTTTTTAAAAGCTGTGATTTCAAAAGTTATTTTATTTATCCAGTATTAATGTGACAATCTAAAAGCTCTAGTAATTTGGGAGAGAAATTAATTTATATTTATATAGCTTACAACTGTGCGTAATTTCAAACTGTATGCTAATATAAATCATTGTATTAAAAGTATGCATAATAGTTTAACCTTACAACTAAAACAGCTAACTTTGTTCAAATTAATTTATTTGTGAAAAAGAGAACTGATACCATGGATGCCCCAAAACACAGCACCATGAATGTGAATACAATTCCCTTTTTCCATTAATTAGCTATTATTTTTAAAACTAGACACCAGGTGCATAAAATTTGTGCAGTTGGGGAATGAATAACTGCGGCTTAGGCCCTAAGATGGCAGTAGGACATCCTCAATGCTGGCGCAGAAGCGGGAGAGGCTCCTGCCACCACCTCTGCGCTGGTCAGCAGCAAGCCCGGTGCTCCCCCTGTGGGAGCGCACTGACCACCAGGTGGCAGCTCCTGTATTGAGTGTCTGCTCCCTGGTGGTCAGTGCGCATCATAGTGACCAGTCATTCCACCATTCAGTCAACTTGCACATTAGCCTTTTATTATCTACCAGAGGCCATTGCATGATATTCAATGCAAGAATAGGCCCCAAGAAGGAAGGGAGGTAGGTAAGTAGATAGATAAATACATATATACATACATACATACATAATAGGCCCCTGGCTTCACTCCCAACTGCCCGGAAGCCAGCAAGTCCCCGCTCCCCACCCCAGCCACCCGTGAGCCCGCAAGTCCCCACTCCCCAGCCACCTGTGACCTGACCAAGTCCCCACTCCATGGCTGCCCAGAGCCAGCAAGTCCTTGCTTCTGTCTGGAGGAGCCACTCCAGTAGCTCCCTTTGCTGCCCCCCTTCCCCTCATAGCGGGCTTCACACCACTCTGCACCTGTGCATGCAAATTAACCTCCATCTTCATTGGGTTAATTTGCATACTCACTGATGGGCTGTAGGTGTAGCAGAGTAATAGTTAATTTGCATGTTTCTCTTTTATTAGGTAAGACTAGAGGCCCAATGCATGAAAATTCATGCAAGAATGGGCCTTCCTTCCCCAGGCTACCAGCAATACTTTCCCACGCTGCCCAGAGGCCTGGAGCTGCTGGGTTGGTGCAGTACACCTGTGTTGTGGTGACAATGCAAGCATCCCACCCTCCACCCTGTGCCTGCATATACAAATTAACCCATCTTTGTTGGGTTAATTCGCATACTCACTATTGATTGGCTGGTGGATGTCATGAAGGTACAGTCAATTTGCATCTTTAATTAGTGTAGATAATAAAAGTGTAATGTGCTAATTAGACCAGAGAGCCGAGTCCCTCGCACAAATTTCATGCATTGAGCCTCTAGCATAACTTTTTAAAATTTTCTATTACAATGGACATACACAATTCTTAAGTCAACACATAACTTATTTTTTATTTATTTTAAATATATTTTATTGATTTTTTACAGAGAGGAAGGGAGAGGGATAGTCAGAAACATCGATGAGAGAGAGACATCGATCAGCTGCCTCCTGCATGCCCCACACTGGGGATGCGCCCACAACCAGGATACATGCCCTTGACCAGAATCGAATCTGGGACCTTTCAGTCTGCAGGCTAACGCTCTATCCACTGAGCCAAACCAGTTTCGGCAACACATAACTTATTTTTTAGTATCCTCAGCAAAGAGTAAAAAGCATTACGAGGGACAGATAGTAAAATATTCAGAAGGAATAATGATCTATGTATCATCCAGACCAACTGTTGCTAACTAGTGGTCCGCGGACCATTGATGGTTTGTGATGTCCAAAAGATTGGTGACCATTGGTTTAAGAAAACCTTTGGAGCAGCAGTTGCCAGCCAGTGGTCTGCGGACCACAGGTGGTCTATGAGGTCTGAAAGGTTGGTGACCACTGATCCAGACAATCCTCTATGTTGTTTCCTCATCTCTTATTTTGGAAATTAACTAGCACTAAAGGAAATAAAGATGGGGGCATAGTACCTAAAAGTCACTGGAAGCCATCTGTTTTATGCTGCCAGTCAACAAAGCCAGAAGTAAGAGTTGAAACCCCAGACCTGTCAGGTCACAGAGCTACATCACTAAGTAACATTGAACTCAAGTCCTTACACCTAGCTGTGCTGTATTTCCTAACAACACAAAAGGAATAGGTAACTACTTTTGTATGTCTCTTTCCATTATTTAAAAAAGCATTGAACAAAATATGAATTATAGCCCTAACTGGTTTGGCTCAGTGAATAGAGCATCAACCTGCAAACTTAAGGATCCCAGGTTCAATTCTGGTTAAGGGCATGTACATTGGTTGTGGGCACATCCCCAGTAGGGAGTGTGCAGAAGGCAGCTGATTAATATTTCTTTCATCAATGTTTTTAACTCTCTATCCCTCTCCCTTCCGCCTTGTAAAAAAAAATCAATAAAATTGCCGAACTGCGGACTGAAAGGTCCCAGGTTCAATTCCGGTCAAGGTCATGTACCTTGGTTGCGGGCACATCCACTGGAGGGGATGTGCAAGAGGCGGCTGATCAATGTTTCTCTCTCATTGATGGTTCTAACTCTCTCTCCCCGTTAAAAATCAGTATTTTAAAAAATTAAAAATCAATAAAATATATTTTAAAAGAATGACTTATAGCTAAGTCCTATCTCATTCCCCCCCAATAATCTCTTCTGAACTCTCAAATGCCTAACACTTGTTACTTTTTAAGCAACATATCTTCTATCAAAATCTTGCAGTGTGAGGCCCCCAAATAGTTCAGTTGTTAAGAGCATTATCCCAATATGTGAGGGTTTGGGGTTTGAAGTCTGATTAGGGTACATGGTAGTACAGTGGTCGGCAAACTGCGGCTTGCGAGCCACATGGGGTTTTCTGGCCCCTTGAATATTCTAACGCCACTTCTTCAAAACAGACTCGCCCAGGCCGAAAACCGACTTCTGTGAATAGGCCATGAAGTTTCAATCGCACTGTACATGCAAGCCCGCACATGGTATTTTGTGGAAGAGCCACCCTCAAGGGGCCAAAGAGCGGCATGTGGCTCGAGAGCTCTGGTTTGCCAATCACTGTACTAGCATAAGAAGCAACCAATGAATGCATAAATAAGTGGAACAACAAATCAATGTGTTTCTCTCTCCCCCAAAATAAAATTTTCAGAGTAGACAGCAGCATTCAATAAGTAATGAATGATTTCATTTTTACCATTTTGTCCATTCCTTTTGGTCCAAGGCTTGTTCTGATAGCATCAGCAACAGCTGCAAAGAAAAACAAAGTCAAGAAGACTCTTTAAAAAGCAAATTACTTTTCTTCTCAAATTATCTTATCCTTAAAAGGATATTATACAGAACATTTTACCATGTTCACTAAAGAAAACTCATTGTTTAATAACAATGTACTGGAAACAGGGTAACTTATTCCTTTAATTGTAGGACACACACTTCATGCTTTGTTGTTAAAGTCACTATACATAGTCCTTATGCTCTGTCTATTACAGAATAAATTTTGAGGGTTTCTCTAATATTCCTTTAAATGTCAAAATATTATCTCTGAACGTGGACTGTATTCTTTTCTCTATTCTTTAAAATAAGACAAGCAGCAATAAGACAGGCTAGACCTTCTACCATAGTATGTAATTAACTTATTTGTTTGACCCCTCTCCAAAAAATGAGAAACACAAAACTAAAATCACAGCTTTCAGTCATGATCAATATGTTATGAAACATCTCTAGACACACAGTCTATCATGCCAAAGTTACTTATTCTTATCATCTGTTCATGAGACTTGTTTCTATATCATTAATCCTCTTTCTGTCTTATAAGAGAAATTGGAATTGATGAATAACACTTGACCCCTTTTCTTTGACAAGGTCTGGACAACTGACTATATATTTCCCTTTCTCACATACCATCTCACTCCATATACATAGGGTTGAAATTGTGCATTAATAGTTTGTGTTCTCCACAATAGTTTCTGTGTACCCCCCACCTTGTGAACAATAGATGACCTTAAAGAGCTTAAGAAAAAATATTTGGTCAAAACAGGTTTGGCTCAGTGGATAGAGCGTCGGCCTGCAGACTGAAGGGTCGCAGGTTCGATTCCAGTCAAGGGCATGTACCCTGGTTGCAGGCACATCTCTAATGGGAGGTGATCGATGTTTCTCTCTCATCGATGTTTCTAACTCTCTGTCCCTCTCCCTTCCTCCCTGTAGAAAATCAATAAAATATATTTTTAAAAATCTTTATAAAAAAGATAAAATATTTGGTGTAATTTAAAAATTGTTTTCTACCTAATTATTTCATAGTTTGAGGCTGCTGTTCCTAATTGTCCAGTCAGTATTATTACCCTCCCAAGCAATTTTAGTGGCCTCTCAAGGCCATAATTCTACAAGCAGACCAACCAATTCACTGGCTGGGGTGGCTCAGTTTGTTGGAGTCATCCCATATATCAAAAGGTGGTGGGCTGGATCCCCAGTCTGGGTGTGTATGGGAGGCAATTGATCAATGTTTCTCTCACACATCTATGTTTTTCTCTCTCTCTCCTACTCTTTTTAAAATCAATTTTTTAAAAAAGAATACCCTTAATTCACCTACTTGAAAACATTAGAAAAACACACATTATCCAAAATTCTCTCCCCTCTCCTCCCCCCACCCCCCATGCACAAAATTGGTGCAAGGGGCTTGGCCTTCGAAGCCCCACAGTCCTGCCCACTGGTTTTTCCGGAAGGATGTTCCGCCGTCTGGTTTAATTAGCATATTAGCTCTTTATTACATAGGGTTACATAGGATGTATTTTAGACTGCTTAACATCTCCCAAAGTGTCTGAAGTTTAACATATACCATGTGGCACACTGTATTGTTAAATGACTCATACAGAATAGTACTAGACGTAACATCAAAATAAAAAACTGGCTACCTGAATTAAACTAAAGATGCACATTGCAGCAGCTTTTCTCAATTAGTTTGTAAGTTTTGTCTGACTTGAAAAGATAATTGTGCCATTCTGCTGAGCTCTCCTGACATAATCTAGGTCAGTGGTTCTCAACCTTCCTAAGGCCGAGACCCTTGCATACAGTTCCTCATGCGGTGGTGACCCCCAACCATGACATTTTGCTACTGTTATGCATCGTGATGTAAATATCTGCATTTTCCGATGGTCTTAGGCAACCCCTGTGAAAGGGTCGGTTCGACCCTCCAAAGGGGTCGCGACCCACAGGTTGAAAACCGCTGATCTAGGTGGTCTCTCTTTCCCACATGTATATTTCCCTTGTCCAGTTTCAATTCTCTGTTCACAGCTGTTTCAAAGGTCGCCTAAGTAAACCTTCCGTACTGCATCTTCCTTGCTTAATCTATCATATTATATAATTCTTTTGACCTTCCACATGGCCCCAGAATTTAAAATCTTGTTTCTAACGTAATAAATCTAAGCTTTCACTATGCCCCCTACATAACTGCCTGACCCATCTTTATTTCCAGGTATATTCTCTCCTGAATTTCCAAATGACTCCCATATTTGAACCTATCTTATTCCACCATCCTTCCTCCAGTGTATACAGTAAGTCCTCACTTAATGTCATTGATAGGTTCTTGGAATAACAGCCAAATGACATACTATAAGGAAACCAATTTTACTATAGGCTAATTGGTAAATGCAACCGTTAAGTTACTATGGCATCTTATCAACAATATAAAGAAACCACATTGAACAAAGCAATATTCGAGGACCTGCTATTATCTGTTTCTTTAGCATCATCACACCCTCAGTCACTGCAGATGAGGACCTCAAACACGTATTTGTAAGGCTGTACTTACATATGGGGCTCTTCATATGCTTTTTCACTTAACGCCCACGGCAACCCTGCAAGTTAGCTATGAACTCATTCCACTGAAAAACGATTTCCAGCCAGGGCAGTTGTGCCAAATCCTCTCCAGGATACCAGGCCCTTCAAGATTTGGCCCAACCCTATCCTTCCACCTCACTTTCATGATCATCATCTTCCCCCCCACCCCTCCCTTCTTTTCTCATGCTCAATTATTAACCCGAATGAAATGCTCATTAGACTCAATACACATCACACACAATCTCTTAAACCTTGTTCTCACCTTTCCTTCAAGAATCTATCTGAATTAGATTTCTCTTCATCTTCACAACTCTCATAAGAAACATTCCCCCCCCCTCAATTTTATAGGTAAGAGATTAACGATTATAAACCCACGGAGTAATGGCAACAGAGCACGAAACTCGGGTCTTGATTGCCAAAGGGCTCTACCAAAAAACCCAGCTCCAGCACACTGTTCACGTTCCTTGATTTGCTCGTGTTTGGTTGCACATGCATAGGCAACGTAAAGGCACAACGTAGCTCTCCACAATCATTCCCAAACCAAACAGGTGAATCTGTTCCCCGCAGCCCAATATGAAGGGCCACGCCCAAACTTAAGCGTGAAGAGTTTACCCAATTCAACAGCTGAGCGAGGGAAACTTATTTAAATGTTATTTTTGCAATAAGAAGAGGACTTATAAGTATCGTGAAAACATGTTACTAGTGGAACCAACAGGCAGATAAGTGACAGGGCTTAACTGTCAGAACCCAAGGGACCGCTACAAGCCTGAGTAAACAGGCTGAAAAATTATGGGCGTCCCGATCCCAGAATGGGGGAAAATCCAAAAGCCGCCACACTCCGGGTCGAGAATTATCGGCAGAAAATAATAGGATCCTCTCACAGGGCTGCTTCTGCTGAAGGACTAAAGGGGATCACTGAACCATGACCACCCAAAACAGAGTGAGAACGCAGAGCTCGACCCCGTAGGGCCGCGGGCGAGGCCCCGGGAGCGATACCTTTGGCCGCAGAGATGTTGCTGAAGCGGATCTGGGCCGGCTTATCCCGGTCCTGGTAGGCGCTTTTGTAGCGGCCGCCGGCAGCCGCGGCGGGCGCCCCGCTTCGGGGTGCCACGTTCTCGGGCATGGCGAGCTGGGCTGGGTCTGCGCGGGGCTCAGGAAGGACGGATGGACGCGGATTCTGGCCGGCAGCGAAGTAAGAGAACGCGCCCAACGCCTTCACGAACCTTCCAGAATGCAGCGCCTGCTCCGGGAGGAGGAGGAGGGGGCGGAGACGGAGAAGAGGGCCTGCCTGGCGGCGCGGCGCCGGCGTGACGTCACAGGCTGCCCGCCGGCCGCCCGATGACGGGACTGCACCGGGGACTTCCGGGCTTGCGGGGGATGCCGGCCGCCGACGCTGGGAGTCGGAAGTCGAATTGGAGCCGCGGCGGGGCGAACTCTTGTGTGGTAGAAAGGACCACCCTCTATTTTAAAGGCGGGCGTTGGGACACCCCCGTCTCCCACTTCCGGGTCCTCGGCTGTGAGGTCCCTTAACTGGAGGTGTGTTTCGCTCCTGGATGGCTGGCTCCCTTCCGTTTGGGGCTGAGCTGGTTCTAGACAGATCGCGTATTTTTGTATTGTGTTTATTTTGAAAGGGAATCGGAGGAGAGAGATTTGGGATGTGCGTCTGGTTTCCTTTGCGTGAAGTGTTAGGGTTGGTTGTCTCCAGCTGACTGACACTGAGTGGTAGTTATAGTTTTAAATTCACCCTCGTTTAATGCTAGAGAATCTTAAAAGCTGGGGAGCTGTGATTGCCTGCCGGATCAGGACTGCTTCACTGGTCACTTCAACGCCCTCGTTTCACACTAGTTTTTAACCACATAACATAGACACTGGTTCTCAGGGAGTCATTTTAATAAGGATCATTCAAGTCCTGCCCAGTGCTAAACCCGTTACACCCTCTAGCTCTTTTAATCCTCACAACAATCCTATGAAATAATTCTTCCTTTTATTCTGCTCTCCCTTCCCTCATCTAAAGTCTGCGAATTTTGCCTTTAAAAAATTTTTTTAATTGATTTCAGAGAGGAAAGGAGAGGGAGAGATAGATGGAAATATCAGTGATGAGAGGGAGTCATTCATCGGCTGTCACCTGCATGCCCCTTTCTGGGGATCCTATGGTAACCCAGGCATGTGCCCTGATAGGGGATTCAACCGTGTCCTTCTGGTTCATACGTCATGCTCAACCACCGAGCCACACAGACTGGGCATCATTTTACATTCTTATTATCAAGAATCTCATATTCTCCAATCTAAGTGCCACTGCCTTAGACCCACATCATCATCTATTTCATTACCGTGATAGTCTAGCTTTTGGCTTTTCCTGCTCCTCCAGTTTGTTTTCCACAAACTCAAATGTAATGTTGTTACTCCCCTACTTAAAACCTTCAGTAGCTCCTCAACGACCAAGTATAAATATCTGCTTTATGTGTAAAATATCCATTTCTCTGACCCAGGTTTACCTTTTCGTGTTTATAACTTTAGGCTCCTGGTCCACTTTTGCTACTGTGGGGCAGGAAAAGATCTTTTTTTTTTTTAAATCCTCACTAGAGGATATGTTTTCCATCGATTTTTAGCGGGTGGAAGAGAGAGGGAAAGAGTGAGAAGCACATCAATTGGTTGCCTCCTGGACAAGCCCCGACCAGGCCCTGGGCCAGAGGAGTAACCTGCAACCAAGGTATGTGCCCTTGACCCGAATGAACCAGGACCCTGTGGTCCTCTATCCACTGAGACAAACTGGCTAGGTCAGGAAAAGATCTTTTTTCTTCTGTCTTCTTAGGTTCTTGACTGGTGCTCTATCACAAAAAAATATTTACAAGAGAAAAGCACACATTTATTTAATGTAAGTTTTATGTGACATGGGAACTTGGTGAGGAAATGCACACCTGAAAAGTGGTTAAACCTGAGTGTTTTATGCTAGATTTGATGAGTGGAAAGTTGTGGGAAAATGTGATAGTGTGGTAGGCAGTTAGATAGATGTGAGCAGAGCAAGGACGACGGGTGACAGAAGGTCACCAAGGCGAAAAGCCCCAGGTGCCTAGTGATGAGCAAAACGGGGAAAACAAGGACCTCTATCCTAGGGTAATCCTTCCTCCCCTAGCAAGTGGCTGGTCATTCGCTTTAGACCCCCTTAACTTTCATAGGCAGCTCAGACCCTCCCCTGACCTTTCCTCCCCTGGTATGTTAGTAGTCATTTACTAGACTCCCTTGGAGGAAGAACAAGGGGCCGAAGAGTGGCCTCATGCAAATTTCATCTGGGCCTTTGCACAACCACTCTCTTAAGCATTAACTCCTGGAGATAACATCTAGGCCTCAGTTGTGTTTCAGCTCTAGGCCCCCCCCCCCCAAAAAAAAAGCAAAATCAGGTAAGTGTTGCCATGGCTGACATCAGAACCAACTGCATTGATTAATGACCCCCGCACTGATGCCAATCAATCCATGGAGACAACCCTGAAAGGTCACACCTGGTAAACTGATGAATAATCTCTTGAGATCCTCCCCTGGGACCTCCTTAAAATCCTCACCCTTAAAACCCTTAGGATGGATGGCCTGGCTGGTGTGGCTCAGCGGTTGAACATCGACCTATGTACCTGGATGTGAC
This sequence comes from Lasiurus cinereus, assembly GCA_011751065.1. Classification (NCBI taxonomy): domain Eukaryota; kingdom Metazoa; phylum Chordata; class Mammalia; order Chiroptera; family Vespertilionidae; genus Lasiurus; species Lasiurus cinereus. Next base: position 34,426,398 of record JAAGEH010000041.1, on the reverse strand, counting down.
AGACTGATTTCTGGTTAGGGCACATGCCCTGGTTGCCAGCTCAACTCCCAGTAGGAGGCATGCAAAAGAGACGACCAATGGACCAATGATTTTCAACATTGATACTTCTATCTCTCTCCCTCTTTGAAATCAACAAAAATATGCATATATTTTTAAAAACTTTTAAGATGGAAGACCCAGGGCTCTCTCCCTTTCAGGCAAGCCAGCACCTTTCCCAATCACCCTTCTCTCTCCTAAGCTCTAAGGATCCCTTCTTTTGGCTCTATAATTTGTTTTCTGAACCCATCTCTTCTACAGATCACTTCTACCTCTGTGGCTTTCTAAATAAACTTTTGCTAATAGTTTGAGTGCTGGCTCTGAATTTTTTCATAGTCAGAACTGAAGTTGCTGAACTGAGGTCCAGTGTGACTTCACTTAACATCTGGTACTGTATTTCACCACCAACAATAGGACAAGGATAAGAGTTAAATACAGTAATCTGGAAAAACTTAGCAAGGCCTGTTCATTCAGATTCCTCTTGGCATTCCTCATCTTTGGAGATAAGAATGCTCTGGGTATAGAAAGGGCATCTCACATGAGGGCCTTTTTGTTGTTGTTGTTGTTGTTGCCAATTTTAAATAGTTTTATTTAAGACCTTGCATTTTCCACTTTACAATACAGTTATAAAGTGCATTAATTTCCTTTCCCTGTGCACAGTCCGTATTCAAATTTCAAGAATGCCCAGTTATTTACTATACAGCAGCTCAAATTTGCTACAAATTTGGACCCTTCAATATTTTGTGGAACAATGCTAGATCAATGCTCAAAGCTGGCTTACTCAACCTCTTCAATGGTGGGCCCAGAGGAGGCCCCGCCCGATGGAGGAGCTCCTCCACCAGGGAAGCCCCCAGGCATTCCTCCTGGCACGCCTCCTGCACTCTGGTACCCCTTGGTAATGATGGGGTTGCAGACCTTTGCTAACGCTTTCTGCTGGTGTTCAAATTCTTCCTCTTCTGCAGTCTGGTTCTTATCAAGCCAGTTGATGATTTCATTGCACTCGTCACAAATCTTCTGTTTGTCCTCATCATTGATCTTGCCTTGAAGTTTTTCATCTTCAACAGTTGCTTTCATGTTGAATGCATAAGATTCAAGTGAATTCTGGGAAGACACCTTGTCCAGCTGCTCTTCATCTTCAGCTTTGTACTTCTCAGTTTCTTGAACCATGCTTGCTCAGACGACCCTTGTCGTTAGTGATGATAATTTTGTTCTCTTTTTTTAAAATATATTTTTATTTACTTTTTACAGAGAGGAAGGGAGAGGAATAGAGAGTTAGAAACATCTATGAGAGAGAAACATTGATCAGCTGCCTCCTACTCACACCCTACTGGGGATGTGCCTGCAACAAAGGCACATGCCATTGACCAGAATCAAACCTGGGACCCTTCAGCTCTCAGGCCAACTCTCTATCCACTGAGCCAAACCGGTTTTGGCAATCTTGTTCTCTTTTCCTCTACTTTTATCCACAGCAGAGACATTGAGAAAGCCATTGGCATCAATATCAAAAGTGACTTCAATCTGAGGAACACCACGAGGTGCAGGAGATAATGTCTGTGAGTTCGAACTTGCCAAGCAAGTTGTTGTCCTTGGTCATGGCACGCTCACCTTCATAAACCTGGATGAGCACGTCTGGCTGGTTGTCAGAGTAGGTGGTCAAGGTCTGTGTCTGCTTCGTGGGGATGGTGGTGTTAAGCTTGATCAGGACCATCATGATGCCGCCAGCCTTCTCAATGCCAAGGGAAAGAGGTGTGACATCCAGCAGCAGCAGCTCTTGGGCATTTTTAGATTTGTCTCCAGAGAGAATGGCTGCCTGGACAGCTGCACCATAAATGATAACCTTATCAGGGTTGCTGCTCTTTTTCAACTCTTTTCCATTGAAGTCCTGGAGGAGTCTGAATCTTGGGGATATGTGTAGAGCCACCCACCAGGACAATATCATGGATCTGGGACTTGTCAAACTTGGCATCCTGAAAGGCTTTTTCTACAGGGTCCAGGGTGCCACGGAAAAGGTCAGCATTCAATTCTTCAAATCGGGCACATGTGATAGGGATATAGAAGTCGATTCCTTTATAGAGTGAATCAATCTCAATACTGGCCTGGGTGCTGGAAGAGCCAGTATGCTTAGCACGTTCACGCAACGGACAGCCCTCTTGTTCTCACTGATATCTTTCTTATGCTTGCGTTTGAACTCTGCAATGAAATGGTTGATCATTCGGTTGTCTAAGTCTTCTCCACCTAAGTGGGTGTCCCTAGCTGTAGATTTGACCTCAAAGATTCCATCTTCAATTGTGAGGATTGACACATCAAAAGTGCCACCTCCCAAGTCAAAGATCAGCACGTTTCTTTCATTTCCAACCTTTTTGTCTAAACTGTAAGCAATAGCAGCAACAGTTGGCTCATTGATGATTCTAAGTACATTGAGACCAGCATTAGTCCCAGCATCTTTGGTGGCCTGACACCGAGAGTCATTGAAGTAAGCAGGTACTGTGACAACAGCATTGGCAACAGTCTTCCCAAGGTAGGCTTCTGCAATTTCCTTCATCTTTGTCAAAACTATGGATGACACCTCTTCTGGATAAAAGCTTTTGTCTCTCCCTTGTATTCTACTTGGACTTTAGGCCTGCCAGCATCATTCACCACCATGAAAGGTCAATGTTTCATGTCAGAGTGGACAACAGCATCATCAAATCTACATCCAATCAAGCATTTGGCATCAAAGACTGTGTTGGTAGGATTCATTGCTACTTGATTCTTTGCAGCATCACCGATCATGGCTCAGTGTCAGTAAAGGCAACGTAACTTGGGGTGGTTCGGTTTCCCTGATCGTTGACAATTATTTCTACTTTTCCATGCTGGAATACACCCACACAAGAGTAGGTGATGCCAAGATCCAATGCCAACTATAGGTCCCTTAGACATGGTTGCTGGCGTGCGCTTTCAGCTGACACAGACCGATCAGAACTGGTGTTCCTGCATTCAATGAGTTCACGTGAGGGTCTTATGACCTGCTTTAGGGCAGAAGGGAGAGGTCAGAGAGTTCTCACACCTGTCATTTCCCAAATTTTGTTTCTTGTATTCCTTCAAATATTCAATATGCCATCGTGCCATATTTTGGGGCTGTGTGTTCTGAACCCAATCATTACACTATGAGTTTCATACCGTGCCTTAGCACACTACTGATTTTAATGCCTCCAAACACAGGGACATGCTACTTTTCCTGCAACATGATGAGCTCCTTGTTGGCTTACAACCTCAGGAGTTTTCTGGGTGAAATCTGAAACCAGAACCCTTTTAACCCTTCCTCCTCCCACAAGGAGAGTAGGGAGAGACAGAAGAAGGAAGCAGCCACACAAGTTAGGTAGATGGTAGTTTTAATAAGGAAAGGAACTTAATGAGGCTTGCCTTGCGGGGAGAGGGAGGCACAAGGTAAGTACATCTCTACACCTGCCCACCAGCATCTTAGTGTATAAAGGCCTTATGTGGGCCTGGTCATGCATATTGTCCAGATGATCTTAACACCTTACTCTCAAGGCCAAGTCCCTGGAATGGCTCCTATTGTGGAAACAGAACATACATTCCAAGGATAGAGAAAGGAGTGATTGCCCTGGCCCAATTCTAAGGTTGACCAGTGGTCATGTCCTCTCAATCACCTCCTCCAATACTATCACCATTAAGCCTCTATTTGCTCTATTGAAGCTGAGTTAACTTTTTCTTTCTTCCATCACCAAATTTGATAGTTATTTCTAGATTCTAAGTAATAACAACTCTTAGTTCATTGCATTTTAATCATTCGTTCATGCATACATTTGAGATGCCTATAGAAAATGAGTAACTCAAAGTGGTGGCTTAGAAGTCCAATTTTTGTACCATCTTCGGCCAAAGAGGAAAGAAAGGTGTCTGGAAGACAAGTGATGGGGAAATGACCAGGAACTGCAAGATAAACATGAGTAAGGTTTGTTATGCAGATTTAAATTAATGCTTTCTTTTTTAAAAAAAAATATATTTTATTGATTTTTTATAGAGAAGAAGGGAGAGAGATAGAGAGTTAGAAACATAGATGAGAGAGAGACATCGATCAGCCGCCTCCTGCACACCTCCCACTGAGGATGTGCCTGCAACCAAGATACATGCCCTTGACCGCAATCGAACCTGGGACCGACCCTTCAGTCTGAAGGCCGACGCTCTATCCACTAAGCCAAACCGGTTTTGGCATGCTTTCTCTTTTGATAAGGGTTTAAAGTTGTCTCCTGGTATTAACTTTTGTTTTTGGTAGAGCAGGTGGGACACCTTTGAAAATTTATGTTTTGGCAGGGGAATGAGGGAATTGAGGGGAGGCAGAGGGGGGTGTAATAGCTTCATCAATAAAAAAAAAGAAAGTTTATGTCCTGCTTTTAGGCCAGTGGTCGGCAAACTCAACATATAGTCAACAGAGCGAATAATCAACAGTACAATGATTGAAATTTCTTTGGAGAGCCAAGTTTTTTAAACTTAAACTATATGGGTAGTTACATTGCTATTAATTTAATTAGGGTACTCCTTCAATTGCAGTGTATGTGTGCACCCGCACGTGGTATTTTGTGGAAGAGCCATACTCAAGGGGCCAAAGAGCCATATGTGGCTCGTGAACCGGGGTTTGCCGACCACTGTTTTAGGCAAATAGGAGGGCATAGAGCTTTTCTTGTATCTGCTTCTTCTCAGTTGCCTTCAGCTAAAAAAATAATCCTATATCAGAGTGGCATTTTAGGGTGGCAAATTCTGCTAACCTTTATTTACTTATTATTTTTCCTTACCAGAATGTAAGATTTTAGGGCAGACTGTCTTATTTGATTCTATATGCTCTGAAACCTAACAGAATGATCGGTCCAAAACTCTCAACTAATATATGTTGAGTAGCTGGTTGAGTGGAGAATGAATGGTAATTAAAATAGAAATGGAAAAGGAGGAGTAGAGACAGGGTACAGGGAGAGTTTATTGCAAAACTTTGAAGGCCTTGTGTTTGCACATTTTTTTGGTCCACATTTTGTTTATTTATTTATTTATTTATTTATTTAAAATATATTTTGTTGATTTTTTTTTTACAGAGAGGAAGGGAGAGGGATAGAGAGTTAGAAATATCGATGAGAGAGGGACATCCATCAGCCGCCTCCTGCACGCCCCCCACTGGGGATGTGCCCGCAACCAGGATACATGCCCTCGACTGTAATAGAACCTGGGACCCTTCAGTCCACAGGCCAACACTCTATCCACTGAGCCAAACTGATTTCGGCATGGTCCACATTTTAAATTTTAATGTTTTCAGATATGGAAAATTTTATTTAAAAAAACCAAACACGTATTTCTGCCCTGGCTGGTTTGGCTCAATGGATATCGGGTTGGCCTGAGGACTGAAGGGTCCCGGGTTTGACTCTGGTCAAGGGCACATGCCCAGGTTGCTGGCTCAATCCCCATTGTGTGTCTGTGTGTGGGGGAGAGGGGATGCAGGAGGTTCTCATCATTGATGTTTCTATCTCTCTCCCTCTCCCTTCCTCTCTGAAATCTATAAAAATATATACTTAAAAAACAAAACCAGCATTTCTGGCCTGGAACCAAACAGCCTGTGAACCATAAAAAGATAACTGAATAGGAGAAGCTACCAGTTGTTTAATGGAATGTTAAATGGAAACCTATTTGGCAACAATGAAAGGGAAATCTGTTTACCAGGTGAGCAGCTATTAGGTGCTCATCCTTTCTCTTTGCCCCAAGGTTTCAGGTTTTTTCTTTGCCGTTGCCTCACTGTAAACAATCCTTTCAATAGGCCTGTGCCCAGGTTTGTTGTCTTTTGTGATTTAATAAAACTTCATGGTCTGATCTTCTTGTTATAAATGCGTTCTAAAAATGTGGCTGTGACCAACCTCAAACAGTTACATTGTCAATAGCAGCCCCTGGTGGCACAGGATGATTTTATTTTAGTGATCACTGGTACGTATTTTGGAACTTGCTGCAGGCTCAGGCAGGCAGTGATACGTTTATGTGTTACATACATTAGAATAGTAGCTAGATGATGATAGTGACATACAGGATTGCCTCCTCGCTGCTTGTAAAAGAGTAGTAATCTATTTCCTATGAGGCTGAGAATACTGAGAGGGAGTTCTTAGGGCAAGTGTAAAGCCAGGGACCTATAAACTAACATCTTGATGTTGTAAGCTACATTTGGTATAGATTTGCATTTTGAGGGGGAAGTAGCTTAGGCTTCTATCAAATTCTGAAAGCATCTACTATTATCAAAACATTTAAAAAACACTATGTAAAGTGAATAGCTTTTCTCAGTCATGTAGAATGCGTTCTTTTAAAGCTTTTCATTAAAAGAAGTTTAATTTTAGGATAACTATTTTATGTTTTATTAAATAACTTAAATTTTTAATATAATAATTTATGAATTTTATAGAGAGAGGATGGGAGAGTGGTAGACAGATAAAAACATTGATGAGGGAAATGTCACCTATCAGCTGCCTCCTGCACACCCCCCTACTGGGGATGAAACCTGCAACCTGGACATGTGCCCTCACCAGGAATTGAATGGTGACCTCCTGGTTCATGGACTGATGCTTAATCACTGAGTGACAAAAGGCTGGGCTCATTATATACAACTTTTTATTACAATAGTTTTACATGGACATTGTAGATGCTTAGAAAAATTAGATAACCAGACAGAACAAAATATGCCCTTTTTTTCTCTAAAATCAATAGAAACATATTTTTAAAAAATGCTTAACCAAATAAAGCTGGCTCATTAAAAAAATACATTTTATTTTATCTTATTTTATTTTTTTACAGAGAGGAAGGGAGAGGGATAGAGAGTTAGAAACATCCATGAGAGAGAAACATTTATCAGCTGCCTGCTGCACACCCCCTACTGGCTATATGCCTGCAACCAAGGTACATGCTCTTGACCAGAATCAAACCTGGGACCCTTGAGTTCACAAGCCGACACTCTATCCACTGAGCCAAACTGGTTAGGACTCATTTAAAAAATACATGTTTTTTTTTTTTAATTTCAGAGAGGAATGAAGAGGGAGAAAGAGAGAGAAATATCAATGATGAGAGAGTCACTGATCAGCTGCCTCCTGGAAGCCCCACACCTGCTTTAGGGAAAGAAATATCTTATATCTTTTTTATTATAAAGAATGCCTCTTGACTTCAGGCAGACACTGGATAAACATTAATTATAGCAGTCTAGAGTAGTGATTCTTTTTTTTTTAAATATATTTTTATTACTGATTTCAGAGAAGAAGGGAGAGGGAGAGAGAGCTACCTCCTGCACCTGCACACTAGGGATTGAGCCTGCAACCTGGACATGTGCCCCGACCAGGAATTGAACCTTGACTTCCTAGTTCATAGGTTGATGCTCAACCCCTGAGCTACACCAGCCAGGCTAGAGTAGTGATTCTTTTTTAAAAAATGTTTTTATGGATTTTTAGAGAGAGAGGAAGAGAGAGGGAGTGAAAGATAGAAACATCTATGAGAAAGAAACATCAGTCGGCTGCTACCTGCACACCTCCTTCTGGGCCTGCAACCTGGGCATGTCACTCTGACAAGGAATCTCCTAGTTCATAGTTTGATGCTCGACCACACCAAAAAGGGTATTTAAATTTTCACAATAACAGAGGAGGAGGAATGGCTCAAGCTGTATAGGGAATATCCATGTAGGTGAAAATCTACCTATTTGTTATTGTCTGAACCTCAAATCTAGCTCCATCATAAATATAAATACAGTGCGTTGTTAGTATGACTTTAAAATACATGGAACATTCTTGGTTTGCAATTACTAGGTAAAGTAAGGGAGGAATGTTTTTTGTTCTGAATTTTATGAACCACTATTCACATTTCAGAACAAAGTAACAGTGGCAACCTCTCTTGCTCTCTTTCACTTTTTCTATCTCTCTCTCTAGTCACCAATACAGCACACTGTTAGGTCTCTGAAGGAGGAATGTGCGACTTAACACATACCTGCATATATTTTTTTGGAAGTCACAGGTGGTTCTACATAAAGGTATAGGCATCGGGCTACTTCATGTTTCTTAGTCACCTAGTGTAGTTGGGCCTAAATACATATTGAAAAACATATAATTTCCTTTTATTTTTATTCTAAATTACAATTAGGTTATTATATTGATTTTTAAATTGAGATATAATTCACATACTGTGAAACTCATCCCTTAAAGTCTATAATTCAGTGAATTTTATTATATTCACAATGTCACACAATCATAATCACTACATATAATTCTAATCTAGAACATTTTCATCACCTCCCCAAAGGAAATCCAGTACCCATTAATGTTGTTCCCCTTTTCTCTAGCCTCTGGCAACCATTGAACTACTTTCTGTATGAATTTGCCTATTCCGGCCATTTCATATAATGGGATCATATAATTGCTATCATTTTGTGCCTGTCTTCTTTTACTGAGCATGTTTTATTTTTATTTATTTATTTTTGTTAATCCAAACCTGAGGATATTTTTTTCATTGATTTTTTAGAGAGAGTGGAAGGGAGAGGAAAAGACAAAGAGAAACACAGCTGTGAGAGAAACACATGGATTGGTTACTTCCAACAGGAGCCCCAACCAGAGCAAGGGCAGGGAGAAGCCTGCACCCAAAGTACCTTGACCCCAATCGAACAGGGACTCTGGTCTTCAGGCCGAGGCTCTGTCCCGTCCACTGAGCCAAACCGGCGAGCTACTTAGCATGTTTTAAAGGGGCATCCATGTTGTTGCACCTATCAGTACTGCATTCTTTTTTATGAGTGAATAATATATTGAATTTTTGAAATTATATGGGTAATTAAATTATCATGCATGTCATTTCAGGACAGTAAAGATGTTGACAAAATATTTGTTATGGAAAGGAGCATTCGATTAGAGGCACTGATCTAGCTGGGAAGATTAATCACATAAAAAGGCAAGTAACAATCCAAGCAAAGGCATTGTTATCAGGGGAGAGTTACATTTTCTTGGACAGGTCAGGATTAGGCAGAGATTAGATCTGAGTGATAGATTCTACTCCGTTAGTTGACTGATAAAGGTTTGCAATGAGATGCAGCCACCCAAAAGTTCAACTGACACTTTTATAGGATGCAATCCTATCTCAAGTAATCGCCAAGTGTTCTCTCCTTTGTGTGGGCCCTGGAGTGATGAAGGAAATCGGCGGGAGCAAAGTGATCCTTCTGGAACTGAACGGATTGCGAAACTCTAAGGGGATGGGTTTTGCGGAGCAGGGCTGACCTCTGCCGTCACCGGCTCCTACTGGAACTTGGCTGCCACCCCACCGTGCGCCTGCGCCTGCGCCTCCGCCTCCGCCGGAGCTATTTTGGCCCGTCCGGGCCGCCGTCCGAGCGGGGCTGCGCTCAGGTGTTGGGGGGCGGGGCCTCCATGGCAATGGCGGGCGAGCTGGAGAGTTCTAAGTCCCTGAGCGGGCTGCTGAGCGGCCTGGCTCAGAAAGATTTTCACGGGCACCCGGGCATTACCGAGGAGCTGCTGCGGAGCCAGCTCTACCCGGAGGTGCCCCCCGAGGAGTTCCGGCCTTTTCTGGCGAAGATGAGGGGGATTCTAAAGGTACCGCTCCTCCCTGCAGCCTCCGCCTTAGAGCCCAGCCCCTCTCTTTTTAGTCTCGTCTTCCTTCCCCCCCGTCCCGCCCCCCCCCATTCCCTCAGAAGCTGGAAAGGCTTTCCTCTCAGACTTCTCCTTGGGCGCCAGATGGCCCCTTCAGAATCGGGGCGCGGGCTCTGTCACTTAAAGGCACCCCTTTCTGCTCAAGCTCCCAGCCCCTCGAGCAGTGCTGGTTTTTCTCTATAGAGACATATCTGCTTTGTAAGTAACAGTTTCGAGTTATCTCGGCGGGTCTGTGGGCTCCACACTTAAGAATTAAGAGCGATTAAATCGTCAGGCTTCCCCGTGTGGTGGGAGTGGGGAGCGTTGAAGTGAGCCGGGAGAAGCGGTGCCTTGGCCGGATCGAACCCCCGTCGTAGCCCACCGCATGGTTAAGAGAGCGGATCTGCTAGCTCAGCGGTTCTCCACCTTCCCGAGGCCGCCACCCTTTAAGACAGCGCCTCACGTGGTGGTGACCCCACCCATAAAGTTATTGCCGTTGCTACTTCATCGCTGTAATCTTGCTACTGTTATGAACTGTAATGTAAATATCTGATATGCAGGATGTATTTTCGTTGTTACAAGTTGAACATCATTAAAGCATAGGGATGAATCACAAAACAATATGTAATTGTATATTGTGAAATATTTATTTCTAATTACAGATAAATGAAATTTTGTGTTGAATCGTGGTGTAGCATGGGCAACAGTCTTCATATGACAACAGTAAACTACATTGCTACACTTTGCTACACCGAGGAGCGGTGTGTTGGTTCCTAAGATCATGGGAAATAGGTGTTTTCCAATAGTCTTAGGCGACCCCTGTGAAAGGGTCGTTCGACCCCCAAAGGGGTGGTGACCCACAGGTTGAGAACCGCTGTACTAGCTGGAAGGTAAAGAACAAGAAGCCTGCCCAATAGAAATGTAATGAGAGCTAAGTACATACTTGAAAATGTTCTAGTAGCCACATAAGTAAGTAAAAAAAAAAAAAAAAAGGTGAAGTTAATTGAAAAAATTTAACCCATCTCCTTACATGTAGTTAATGTAAAATATTAATAAGGTATTTTAGCCCTAGCTGGTATGGCGCGGTGGAGAGAGCGTCAGCCTGCCAACTGAAGGGTCCCCGGGTTCAATTCTGGTCAAGGGCACGTGCCTGGGTTTCAAGCTGGAGGCACCGATCAGCGATTCTCATTATTGATGTTTCTCTCTTCATCTCCCTTCCTCTCTCTCTAAAAATCAATAAAAATATTTAAAAGCTAAGATATTTTATATTATTTTTTTCGCTAAGTCTGTATTTTATATTTAAAACACATATCAATTTGGACTAGCCACACTTCAAGTGCTCAGTAATCACATGTGGTAATGGGCTGCGGTATTGGACAACACTGGTTTAGACTGAGTTCTAGTCATAGGAATGAATTTAGTGTAGAAATAAGACTGTAAAAATGATTTTTATTTTTGTGGGCCTCCTGTGTGGTAGGCACTTGTACTAGACGTTTTACATTTTATTTAATTTGTTCCTTGCAAAAACCTTTATGGTGGGCATCCATTTTAAAGATTAGGAAACAGGCTCATGGAGTCTTAAGCAGATAGCCTAAAGTCACACTTACTTTGATGAAAGTCAATGTTAAAATTTCATCTGCTATGCTTTTACATTTGTTAGTTGTGTTTCAAAACTGCTTAGTTCTGGCTGGGTGCTCATTTGGTTGGAGCTTTCTTCCTATACCAAAGGTTTCAAGTTTGATTCCTGGTCAGGGCACTCACCTATGTTGGGGGTTTCATCCCCTGTTGGGGCGTGTAGGGGAGGCAACTGATGGATGTTTCTCATGGATGTTTCCCTCTCCCTCTCCCACTCCTTCTCCCCTAGATTTCCCTCCCCCCCCACTTTCCCTTCCTCTCTAAAAACGTATTTAAAAAATATATCTCATTTTAGAAGTTTAGAAATGCATGCTACAGCTTACTGGTTGGTTTTCCTGTTTCACTTCTGCCTCCTACAGTCTATTCTCAGCACAGCTACCAGTGATCCTTTGATCCCCCAGGTTTATCTTTATTCAAACATCTTAGCTTTCTGAATCTCTTTTGGGCCCTTGCAGATACTCTTCCATATGCCTGTAATGCTCTTCCCCCAGTTATTACATGCATTGTTCACTTGCTTCATTCATTCTCTACTTAAAAGTGATTTCCTGTTAGGTCTCCCTGATCTATCCAAAGAGTCTCACGTTTCTTTCTCTGTTCCTTTTGCTTTGCTTTAGTTTTCTTTATACTTAGCACTTCTTGAAATTATATTATGTATTTATTAGCTTGTTTATTTATTGTCTTCCCTATTGGAATGTAAGTATTAAGAGGGTAGGATTTTATTATTTTTCTTTAGGTCTAACACCTAATTCTGTTTCTAGCATGTAGTGGGAAGTTGGTAAAAATATATAAGATATATTTTTATGAAATATGGATAATGCTTAATGAATGAATGAATAGTGCTTAAATGTGGAAATTGCCATCCTAATATAATAAAACAGATAATGTGCAAATTGACTGTCACTCCCTCACACAAGATGGCCGCCTCCATGTCATCACGAGATGGCCATCCCCATGTGATCACAAAGATGGCCGACAGTGGAGGGCAGTTGTGGGCGGTCAGATCAGAAGGGGAGGGCAGTTAGGGGCAACCAGGCCATCAGGGAAGGGCAGTTGGGGGCTACCGGGCCTGCAGGGGAGGGAGGGCAGTTGGGGGTGACCAGGCCTGCAGGGGAGGGCAGTTGGGGGTGATCGGGCTGGCAGGGGAGCAGTTAGGCGTCGATCAGGCTGGCATGGGAATGGTTAGGGGGTGATAAGGCTGGCAGGCAGAAGCGGTTAGGGGCAATCTGGCAGGCAGGCAGGCGAGCAGTTGGGAACCAGCAGTCATGGATTGTGAGAGGGATGTCCCAGATTTGGAGAGGATGCAGGCTGGGCTGAGGGACATCCCTCCACCCAGTGCACAAATTTCATGCACTGGGCTTCTAGTTAAAATAATAAGCAAGAGAGAAAACCTATACTACTTTTGTATGAGTAGAACTGGAAGGTGTAATACTCTAAACCAGGGGTCAGTAAACTAGGGCCCATGGAATGAATCTGGCTTGCTGCTCATTTAAAAAAATACGTTTTTATTTATTTTTATTTTTTTAAAATATATTTTACTGATTTTTTTTTTTACAGAGGAAGGGAGAGGGATAGTCAGAAACATCAATAAGAGAGAAACATTGATCAACTGCCTCCTGCACACCCCCTATTGGGGATGTGCCCACAACCAAGGTACATGCCCTTGACTGGATTCAAACCTGGGCCAACTTCATTCCGTAGGCTAAGCTCTATCCACTGAGCCAAACCGGTTAGGACTGTTTTTATTGATTTTAGAGAGAGAGAAAGGGAGAGAGAGAGAAACATCAATGTGAGAGAGAAATGTCAATTGGTTGCCTCCCACATGTGCCCTGACAGGGCCAGGATTGATCCTGTAATTGAAGTATGTGTCCTTGACCCAGAATCACACCCAGGACCCTGTAGTCTGTGGGGCTGACACTTTACCCACTGAGCCAAACTGGCTAGGGCAACATATTTGTATTTTTAAACACCTGGTTCTGTATCTCCTCTTAAAGCCATAGAATTTTGTAAATTTTTTTGAAAATTAGATTGATTAGAAAGGAAAGACCTGTGGTAGTACAGTTTTTGTATATCTTGTAATTGGGGTATATCATCCAAAGAATGCTGGATTTAGTTTTTTTTTTGGCATACATTCAACTACCTGTATGCTTTCCTTTATTAATTTTTATTATAAACATTATTTAACTTTCTTAAAAAAGGTATGGAAATTTGAGACATGGAAAAACATATGACACCATCAGCTAACATAACCAATATTAATATTTTTTTGTATTTACACATCCTACAAATTTTCGTTTTTTTAAAAAGATATATTTTATTGATTTTTTTATAGAGAGGAAGGGAAAGGGATAGAGAGCTAGAAACATCGATGAGAGAGAAACATCGATAACCACCTTCTGTACACTCTCTACTGGGTGTGTGCCCACAACCAAGGTACATTGACCGGAATTGAACCTGGACCCTTCAAACCACAGGCTGATGCTCTATCCACTGAGCCAAAATGGCTAGGGCTCCTACAAATTTTCTTGATATATACCATCACGACATATTCCCTACCCTTGTGGATCATACAATTACTGGAGAATATAGATATTAAGCCAGTAGTTACAGGTGTTTTGAAAAGGTAGCCATAGAGTGCTTTGTGCCTACTTAAGTAAATTACAAGCAGTTTAGAGTAGTTCCACTCTACAACATGAATAAAGAAAGAAAAAAAGGGGAGGAAACCCTGCTTATAGGTATGAGGCATTAAAAGGAAAACAGAAATAGTGTAGAGCTAATTTTCCTGTTCCTAGTTGTATACCCCTAATCCAAGATAGGGGCTTTTATCACTATGGTTGACTAAAGTCATGATAACGTCTTTCTTGGATAAGGACTTGGCTTCACTGGGACCTCATATTAAGTTTCGTTATTGTTGTTAAGCCTCACCCAAGGTTATTTTTCCATTAATTTTTAGAGAGAGTGGAAGTGAGAAGGAGAGACACACAGTTAGAATCACCAATGTGAGAGAGACATATTGATTGATTGCCTTCTCCATGCACCCGACCAGGGCCAGGGTTGAGCCTATAACCAAGGTACATGCCCTTGATCAGAATCAAACCCAAGACCCTTCAGTCCATAGAATCCACTGAGCCAAACCTGCTAGGGCAGTGGTCGGCAAACTCATTAGTCAACAGAGCGGCAAACTGCAGTTTGAGAGCCGCAGTTTGCCGAACACTGATCTTTGCGGCCAAATCAGCTGTTAAAATACCATCTGAACAGGCCCAGATGTGCATTGTAGTAGCTCCATTACCTCATTGAGACTCAGCTTATTTAGTTTCTTGTCAGATTTTGAAAGCATGTCCTCATGTAGCTCTGTAAAAAAGGTATTTTTTTCTTTCTTTTTAAGTCTTAGTGTCTTTGGTCTCACATTTAATTGCTAATTTGGCTGAAAATATATTTCTAGATTGTAAAATAATTGACTCACAATTTTAAAGGCATTGTTTCATTTAATGTGATCATTTTCTCTCTTTGGAAGCTTTTAGGATTTTCTCAAATATTCTTGATGTGTGGTTTTCTTTTGTTTCGCTTCAGGTCACTGTGAACCTTCAATCTGCAGACACATGACTTTCAGTTCTGGGAAATTTATTACTACTTAGGTTATTTTCTTATCTCTTTTTTTTTCTCTATTCTGTTTCTATCACTCTGATTTTTCAAATGTTAAACTTTCTAGACTGTATCTTCAAATTTTATTTTTTCTATTTTTTATGTCTTTGTTTTTCTTTTACTTTTTGATAGTCTTCTTCAACATTCTCTTCTAGCCTTTTAATTGAAAACTTCGAGTTTTCTTTTGACACAGACAATATACTATGTTTATTTTAGCCAATGTAGGGGAAGAAAAGGTTTTTTTCTTGACACTTTTAGGGTGTTTGGCCAGTTCTGAAAATTAAACTGACAAAGATTAATAGGAGAAAACACAAATTTATTTAAGTTTAATGTGATATAGGATCCTTCTTAAGAAAATGAATACCTGAGTGGACAGTTAACGAGGAATAGGATAGGTGGTCGGCAAACTTATTAGTCAACAAAGCGGCAAATGGCGGATGTGACTCATAAGCCACGGTTTGCAGACCACTAGGATAGGTTAAGGAGTATGAGGTAATTTGTAGTAAACTAAGGGAAACTTAGCAAGGCCTGCCTGTATGTCACTCTTTGTCCATAAGGATGCTCCTTTCTTCTGGGTTTAGGGAGGGCACATCTCATGAAGGTTTTATGACCTGTTTCAGGAAAAAAGGGTTATGGGAAAAGGTAGAGTAACCTTCCTGCTCTGCCTTTTTAAAACTCCTTTAGCTTAAGGTGATAAATATGCCAAAGTGCTGTATTTTGCGATGGCATGTCCTGAACCCCATCAGCAACAGTATTTCCTCTCTTTTATAAAACACAGTGGGGAGCATAGAATACACAATATTCTGCACCTGATTTATTTATGCTATTCTTCAGTATTAGGAATTAAATACATTTGTACTGAGCATTGGTGAAACCTTTTTTTTAAGAAGCTATTATTTATTTTTAAATAATTCTTTATTATGGAAAGTATTACATATGTTCCTGTTTTCTACCCATTGACCTCCTCCAATCTTCCCACCCCCTGAAGTGGCTTTTTGATGAGCATATTGCTAAGGTGCTTTTAGGTATTATGTAAATATGAAACAGGTTATATACTATTGGGGGATACCCCACATAATCATTTTAATATTCCAATAGTTTAATGTTTTGCATACTTTGGTATATATTTTATTTTATTATCCAGATGTATTTATTATTTAAAAGCAGAATTTAATTATAGTTTCCAAATAACCTGGACAATTTTGTGGAAAGTATTTATAGCAAAAATAGAGACTTAAATGTGCATTTTGGCCAAAACCGGTTTGGCTCAGTGGATAGAGCATTGGCCTGGGGACTGAAAGATCCCAGGTTCGATTCCGGTCAAGGGCATATATCTTGGTTGCCGGCGCATCCCAGTAGGGGGCGTGCAGGAGGCAGCTGATTGATGTCTCTCTCTCCTCAATGTTTACACCTTTCTATCCCTCTCTCTTCCTCTCTAAAAAATCAATAAAATATATTTTTAAAAAAGTGCATTTTGGGAGGAATCCAAGATGGCGGCATAGGTAAACACCTACACTCCTGCCTCGCACAACAATTTCAAAACTACAACTAAAAGACAGAATGGACACCATCCAGAACCACAGGAAAGCTGGCTGAGTGGAAGTTCTACAACTAGAAGGAAAGAGAGGGGCTCACAGAGACCCAGAGGAGCTGCAAAAAGCTGAGGTACGGAGACGCGCGCGCTGAGAGAGCGGGTGCCGGAGTACCTGGCTGGCTTTCTCTGGCAGGAGGGAAACGGAGACTCTCAAAGGCATTGAACCTCTTATCCTACGACACTAAACCCCAGATCCAGCCGAAACTCATACGGGGGGAGTTTGGACTGTGAAAAGGGAGAGGTGCACGGAAATTTAGGGGAGTCGCAAAAGATCAAAGGCCTGGTGGCACACATGGCACTGCGCGCAGGACAGATTGCTGATTGTGCTGCTGGCTTTCGCGAGTGGGCGGGAGACAGACCCTCCCAACTGTGCCACTCTGAGTCCACTAAGCCCCTGTTTCGGGCGAAACCCTGGAGACCTAGACTCGTGTGGTCCTGGTGTGCAGGGGAGCTGGAAAGGCAGTGGTTAGAGGCACTGCGGGCGCGCACACAAGGACTGCTCCAGCAATTACCTAGTCACGTGAGACTCAGAGGCCGTGGAGGGTGGGGCCGACTGGAAGGCAAGGCGGTCCCTTAAGCCCTGAGACTCCACCCATCCCAAGCTCAATAGAGGCTTCTGCGGCTTTGCAGTCTGGTATCATAAGGCTGAATTCAACACAGAAGTTTCCCCGGCATAGTGAAAATGCCGAGACAAGGGAAGGGATTACAAACAAAAGAAATGGAGGAAAAAAAACGACTGGATATAGAGTTCAAAACCGCGCTTATAAGGTTTTTCAAGAATATGCTAGAAAAGTTGGATAAATTTAGTGAGACCCAAGAGGAGATGAAAAAGGACCAACTAGAGAAGAGGTCCAACTAAAGATGAAAAAAGACCAACTAGAAACATACACTGACTGAAAAGGTCCAACTAAAGATGAAAAAAGACCAACTAGAAATTAAACATACACTGACTGAAATAAAAACTATTATACAGAGTCCTAACAGCAGACTAGAGAAAGGCAAGGATTAAGTCAAAAATTTGAAATATAAAGAAGCAGAAAACATTCAACTGGAAAAGCAAGAAGAGAAAAGAATCCAAAAATGTGAAGATAATGTAAGGAGCCTCTGGGACAGCTTCAAGCGTACCAACATCAGCATTGTGGGGGTGCCAGAAGAAGAGAGAGAGCAAGATACTGAAAACCTATTTAAAGAAATAATGACTGAAAACTTCCCACATCTGGTAAAAGAAATAGACTTACAAGTCCAGGAAGCACACAGAACCCCAAATAAAAGGAATCCAAAGAGGACCACACCAAGACACATCATAATTAAAATACCAAGAGCAAAAGACAAAGAGAGAATATTAAAAGCAGCAAGAGAAAAACAGTTCATTACCTACAAAGGAGCACCCATACGACTGTCAGCTGATTTCTCAACAGAAACGATGCAGGCCAGACGGGAGTGGCAAGAAATATTCAACGTGATGAACAGCAAGAACCTACAATCAAGAATAATCTATCCAGCAAAGCTATCATTTCGAATTGAAGGGCAGATAAAGACCTTCACAGAGAAGAAAAAGCTAAAGGAGTTCATCAACTCCAAACCAGTATTATATGAAATGCTGAAAGGTACTCTTTTAGAAGAGGAAGAAGAAAAAGGTAAAAGACAAAAAATTATGAACAACAAATACATATCTATCAACAAGTGAATCTAAAAATTAAGTGAATTAAAAATTTGATCAACAGAATAAACGTGAATATAATAGAATCAGGAGCACAGAAAGGGAGTAGACTGATAATTCTCAGGAGGACAAAAATCATAAAGCATCAAACAGACTGTGAAATTACAGCAGAAAGATTAAAGTTAGGGGAGGTGGATAAGTGATCAATCAAAGGACTTGTATGCATGCATATAAGCATAACCAATGATCACAGACACTGGGAGGTCGGGGTATCCTGGAGGGAGGGGGGGTAATGGGGAGATATGTATAAAAAATTAATAAAAATTAAT
>JAAGEH010000041.1:34388653-34407779 GCA_011751065.1 Lasiurus cinereus | reverse complement strand
TTTTTAATGAATGGTATCATCAAAGAATGGTATTTTCAGCTTGTGTTTTGGGATTTGTCTTATGGAATGTATCCAGTATCTTATTCTTGTGAAAAGATCAGTTGTGAAAAAGACAGATTTAAAATATATATGTATATATATTTATTGATTTCAGAGAGGAAAGGAGGAGGAGAGACAGAAACATCAATCAATGATGAGAATCACTGATTGGCTGCCTCCCTGCACGTCCCTTTCTGGGGATGGAGTCTGCAACCTCGGCATGTGCCCTGCACTGGAATCAAACCCAGGACCCTTCAGTTCCCAGGCCAACACTCTGTCCACTGAGCCAAACCAGCTAGGGCTAGAATACTTTTTAATGTTGAACTTTCTTGTCTTCGTAGTAGCGTTTTTTGTATTTATTATATAATGTAGAAAGATTTTATTATGTAAGATACTTCTAAATCTATTATTGGTCTCTCTTTACAAATGAAGAATGATCTGTTTAGCAGATTCTTTTCAATACTTGAGTTAATTTAAGAATGAATTTCGCCAAAACCGGTTTGGCCCAGTGGATAGAGCATCGGCTTGCGGACTGAAAGGTCCCAGGTTCGATTCCGGTTGGGGGCATGTACCTTGCTTGTGGGCACATCTCCACTGTGGGGCGTGCAGGAGGCGGCTGATGTCTCTCTCATCGATGTTTCTGACTTTCTCCCTTTCTTTCTGTAAAAAATCAATAAAATATATTAAAAAAAAAAGAATGAATTTCACCCTTATACATTTTGGACAGCATATATTAAGTAATAAAACATTAACTTGATTATAAAAAATGGTGCAAAATATCTGGTCTTAAAATCTTTAGATTAGGAGACATGAATAGAAGATACTGAAAACATTTGGCTTATTCTGTCATACTTTGAGGACTTGTCTTCTGTCTAGCATTATCTTGAATATAAGCAGTAATTCTTTTTTTCTACTTTAGGTGGCAGTAGAATATTGGCTTGCAACACAATGATAAAATATGCTAGAAGCAACATATTGTTAAAAATGTTATTTCTGTTTAATGTCCCAGTTCAGAAAACAAAGTTGACTATTCAACAATAAGAATTTCTTACCCAAAAGAAGTGCAAATATATGGGTGGTTAATTTGAATTTAGAAATGTCATTTCTGGCTCTGTAAAACAGATTCCTTTCCTATAGTTCTCTAGTTTTTGTGGAACTAAATTTTCCTAATTTCATTGAACATTTTTGAGAATTTAGATGATAACTCATGAGATGCACTTCTACTTCTCTGAAGAATGATGTTACTTAAAAAAAATACTTTTATTGATTTCAGATAGGAAGGGAGAGGTAGAGAGAGCTAGAAACATCAATGGTGAGAGAAAATTATTGATCAACTGCCTCCTGCATACCCCCTACTGGGGATCAAGCCCTGCAACCTGGGCATGTGCCCTTGACCGGAATTGAACCTGGGTCTCTTCAATCAGCAGGCTGACGCTCTATCCACTGAGCCAAACCAGCTAGACCAGTGGTTCTCAACCTTCCTAAGGCCGTGACCCTTGCATACAGTTCCTCATGTGGTGGTGACCCCCAACCATGAAATTTTGCTACTGTTATGCATCGTGATGTAAATATCTGCATTTTCCAATGATCTTAAGCGACCCCTGTGAAAGGGTCGTTTAACCTCCAAAGGGGTCGTGACCCACAGGTTGAGAACCACTGAGATGGACATATATATTGATTTTTTACAGAGAGGAAGAAAGAGGGATAGAGAGTCAGAAACATCGATGAGAGAGAGACATCGATCAGCCATCTCCTGCACGTCCCCTACTTGGGGATGTCCTGCAACCAAGGTACATGCCCTGACCGGAATCGAACCTGGGACCTTCCAGTCTGCAGGCCGACACTCTATCCACTGAGCCAAACCGGTTTCGGCCCAGCTAGACTTTTTAATGTCACTGGACATCATATGATAAAGCAGCAATTACAGATTACCAGCTGGAGTTTGCAAAGTATTTTAATAAGCTCAATTGGTCTGTAATAAGGTATTTTGTAAGTTTTTTTATTTTTCTCTTAGTTTAGGGCAGAACCCCTATTACTTGAAAATCTATTTTTGGTTCTCCTTTTCTCAAAGCAACTATTTTGGGTCTAGAAACTTGACTTGGATTGAAGGAGTTCCTGAGTAGGGAGATTTTAAAGAAAATTTCTTCTTTGATTTATCCATCAAATATTTCTGAGCCTGTAATGTGCTGTATCTGCTTTGTATACAAAGATGAATGTCACAGTCCCTGTCTTAAAGAATCCTGTATCATATGGTAAATACTATAAGAAAAGTATAAGTGGCCGAAACCGGTTTGGCTCAGTGGATGGAGCGTTGGCCTTCGGACTGAAGGGTCCCAAGTTCGATTCCGGTCAAGGGCATGTGTCTTGGTTGCAGGCACATCCCCAGTAGGGGGCGTGCGGAAGGCGGCTGATGGATGTCTCTCTCTCATCGATGTTTCTGACTCTCTATCCTTATCCCTTCCTCTCTCTGAAAAATCAATAAAATATGTTTAAAAAAAAAAAGAAAAGAAAAAGAAAAGTATAAGTGATGTGATCTGAATGGATCCTTATTTTAAAGTACAGAAATATGAAAAATCAAGTTGTTGTTTTTCCTAATAAAACACCCACCCCCCACTATCAGAGTATCAGTAGTATAATATTATATTAAAATATGATCAAAATGTTAATTTATGGGAATCTATATATTGGATAGTATTACTTTTATTAATATGTGTTTCAGTGGTTAGTAGTCTATTTTAATAATAGTATAATATTCATTTAAAGCTAAATATCAAATTTATGTTTTTTACTTTCCTTTAAAAAATTAATAAAGTTTTAATACCAACTGCCCTCCCTTGCAGGCCTGATCCCTCACAACTGCCCTCCCCTGCTGGCCATTTTGTGGCAGCCATCTTGTGTCCACATGAGGGCAGCCATCTTTGACTACATGGGGCCAGTCATCTTGTGTGTTGGAGTGACAGTCAAATTGCATATTACTCCTTTATTAGATAGGATAGAAGCCTAGTGCATGGTTGGGGCTGACTAGTTTGCCCCTGAAGGGTGTCCTGGATCAGGGTGGGTGTTCCCTTGGGGCATGGGGTGGCCTGGGTGAGGGGTCTGTGGTGGTTTGCAGGCCAGCCACGCCCCCTGGCAACCCAAGCATAGACTGGAAGCAGGTATCTGGGATTTATTTATCTTCTATAATTGAAACTTTGTAGATTTGGGCAGAGGCCAGGGCAGGCCAGGGCTGGGGAAGCTTGGCTTCCTCCATTGCTGGGGGCAACCCAAGCCTCCTGCTTGCTCTAGTTTCATGGCCACTACCATCTTGGTTGGGTTAATTTGCATACGCACTCCTGATTGGCTGGTGGGCATGGCTTGTGGGTATAGTGGAGGTATGGTCAATTTGCATGTTTCTCTTTTATTAGCTGGGAAGATATGTAAATTATCTGTCTATAATATCATTAAGTCTATATATCCTTTCTGGCATTTCAACTAGTTCTATAGAAAGAACACTTTCTTTTTTATTTTTACGTTTTAAAAATAACATTTAACATTTTAAAAAAGTTAACATGTGCATATAATAGGAAACTGAAACACATAAGAGGCAAAAAACATAATTTATAATTACAAAAGTCATCTATAATCACAAGCAGTTCACAATTTGACATGTCCTTCTAGGTCCCCTGTATGTATATCTACACAACTAAGCTTCCATCTATAAATCCTATATAATAATCCTATATAATAAAAGGGTAATACGCAAGTTGACCCTAATGATGGAACAACCAGGAATGACTGGTTGGTATGATGTGCACTGACCACCAGGGAGCAGACGCTTAATGCAGGAGCTGCTCCCTGGTGATCAGTGTGCTCCCACAGGAGGAGCTCTGCTTAGCCACAAGTCGGGCTGATAGCTGCGAGGGCAGGGGTGTTGGTGGGAGCCTCTTTCACCTCCTCAGCAGCACTAAGGATGTCCACCTGCGGCTTAGGCCCACTCCCTGCCATCAGTCAGACATCCACTGAGGACTCCCGGGTTGCCAAAGGAATGTCTGACTTCCAGGTTAGGCCTGATTACTACCCAGGGAGTAGGCCTTAAGCTGGCAGGTGGACATCCCTTGAGGGATCCCAGACTGTGCGAGGGCTCTGGCCAAGATGAAGTACCCCCCACTGAGTACATAAATTTTTGTGCACTAGGCCTCTAGTATAATATAAAACGCTAATATGCTAAGTGTCCTTCTGCCTGTCTGACCGGTTGCTATGACACGCATTGACCACCATGAGGCAGATGGATGCACCCTGAAATCAGAGAGGAGGGAGCCCAATTCCTTGTGTGGCTGCATGATTCCACCTTTGGCCATAGGCTATGTTGTTGCTGGGGCACTGTTGACCCCCAAATCTGGTTTACTGCACATTTTTCATTCCACACCCTGTATGACAACAACTTTGCAGAATGCCCTCTTGCATTCTGGGATCCTCAGGGGATGTCGGAGAGCTGGTTTCAGCCTGATCCCTGCAGGCCAGGCCTAGGGACCCCACCGGCCAGAGGGACCCTGCTCACTTCACAGATGCCCTTTGAGCCGGGTGCCATTCCAGGTGTGGCTAGCTGGGGAGGGACTGCGGGAGGTTGGCTCCAGGTTGTGTCTGGCCCGTCTTCGCCCCGTTCTCCCCTACCGGCCATCTTCTAATTAATTTCCTTTCAATGTGCACGAATTTGTGTATTGAGCCACTAGTTTTCATATGATTAAGATTGTACAGTTAGCCTGACTGGTTTGGCTCAGTGGATAGAGCGTCAGCCTGCGGACTGAGGGGTCCCGGATTCGATTCCAGTCAAGGGCATGTACCTTGGTTGCATGAGGCAGCTAATCGATGTTTCTCTCTCATTGATGTTTCTAACTCTCTATCCCTCTCCCTTCCTCTCTGTAAAAAAAAAAATCAATAAAATATATTTAAAAACAAACAAAAAAGATTGTACAGTTAAATATGTGTCATGCTTTTTCACATATGGATATTTATCATTTCAAAGTCCCAAAGCTATTTGAGTATTTTGTATTTTTTTAAATTTAATAAATCTTTATTTTTCAGATTATTACAATTGTTCCTCTTTTTCCCCTCATAGCTCCCCTCCACCCGGTTCCTACCCCACCCTCTGTCCTTACCTTTCTCCACTGTCCTCATCTGTAGGTGTACAACTTTTGTCCAGTCTCTTCTCACACCTCCTACACCCCTTTCTCCCTGAGAATTGTCAGTGCACTCCCTTTCTATGCCTTTGATTCTATTCACCACTTAATTTTGTTAATCAGATTTTTAGTTCACTTGATTTTTACATTCACTTGTTGATAGATATGTATTTTGTTGTTCATAATTTTTATCTTTATCTTTTTCTTCTTCCTCTTCTTAAAGAATACCTTTCAGCATTTCATATAATAGTGGTTTGATGAACTCCTTTAGCTTTTTCTTATCTGATCTGTGAAGCTCTTTATCTGACCTTTAATTCTGAATGATAGCTTTGCTGGGTAGAGTAATCTGGTTGTAGGTTCTTGCTACTCATCACTTTGAATATTTCTTGCCACTCCCGTCTGGCCTGCATAGTTTCTGTTGAGAAGTCAGCTGACAATCGTATGGGTGCTGCCTTGTAGGTAATTAACTGTTTTTCTCTTGCTGCTTTTAATAGTCTTTGTCTTTTGCTCTTGGCATTTTAATTATGATGTGTCTTGGCGTTGTCCTCTTTGGTTTCTTTTTGTTTGGAGTTCTTTGCACTTCCTGGACTTGTAAGTCTATTTCTTTCACCAGGTGTGGGAAGTTTTCAGTTATTATTTCTTCAAATAGGTTTTCAGCATCTTGCTTTCTGTCTTCTACTGACACTCCATTATTCTGATGTTGGTATACTTGAAGTTGTCCCAGAGACTCCTTATGCTATCTTCATATTTTTGGATTCTTTTTCTTTTTCTTTTCCAATTGGGTGTTTTTACTTCTTTGTATTTCAAATCTTTCACTTGATTCTTGTAATCCTCCAGTCTGCTGTTCTATCTCTGTATATTATTATTATTGTTATTTTTATATTTTTTTATTGATTTTTTTTATAGAGAGGAAGGGAGAGGGATAGAGAGTTAGAAACATCGATGAGAGAGAAACATTGATCAGCTGCCTCCTGCACACTTCTGACTAGGGATGTGCCTGCAACCAAGGTGCATGTCCTGGACCGGAATTGAACCTGGTCCACAGGCCAACACTCTATCCACCAAGAAAACTGGTTGTGGCTCTGCATTTTATTTTTAATTTCAGTCAGTGTATGCTTAATTTCTAGTTGTTTTTTTTTGATATCCTTGAAGATCTCACTAAATTTATTGGCCTTTTGTAGAAAATTCTTGAAAAACCTTATAACTGTGATTTTGAACTCCATATTCAGTCATTTGCTTTTTGCCATTTCTTTCATTTGTAACCTCTTTCTTTGTCTCTGCATTTTGGCTGCTTCCCTGAGTTGACAGAGTGGCTTTGTGTGCTAGGTGTCCTATAAGACCCAGTGGCTTAGCCTTCCCAATTACCTGAGGTGGACACTCTTAGTGTACCCCTTTGTGGGCTGTGTGAACAGTCTTGTTGTAGTTAAGCCTTGATTGTTGTTGGTATCACTGGGAGGAATTGACCTCCAGGCCAATTGGCTATGAGGATCAACTGTGTCTATGATTGGACAACTTCTGTGCTAGAGACAACCTTATGAGACAAGACTTGCTTCAGTGAGGCTTTGGTGCTCATGAGTCTGCCCCCTTAGTGTGTCTCTTATGGATCTGAGGATTTGTCATCTGTATGATCCTCCTCTGACCCCTGGGTACACTGGCTCTTGGATCTCCAAGGATGCGCTAATTTAGCCTCTGCCTGAGGCCACCCAGCAGGAGCTATGGAGAGATTTGCAGATTCCTCTTTGTTTGGGTTTTGGAGGTACCCAGATGAGGCCCACCTGTGAAGCAAGGCAAGCTGCTTCGAGGCCTTGAGCCTTTTTTTGGATGTTCTGGATCTCACTGACTCAGCTGCAATGTATTATGTAAGTTTAGCCGGACCGGTTTGGCTCAGTGGATAGAGTGTCGGCTTGCGGCTGAAAGGTCCCAGGTTTGATTCCAGTTGGGGGCATGTACCTTGCTTGCGGGCACATCTCCACTGTGGGGCATGCAGGAGGTGGCTGATCGATGTCTCTCTCTCTCATCGATGTTTCTGACTTTCTATCTCTCTCCTTTCCTCTCTGTAAAAAATCAATAAAATATGTTAAAAAAAAATATATATATATTATGTAAGTTTCAGTTTGCAGGCCGACACTCTATCCAGTGAGCAAAATCACCCTGGGCAGTTTTTGCACTTTTAAATATGTAATAACAATGGTATACCTTTACAGAAAATTTGCCAGCCTCTTTTTTCTTGAGCATTGTAGGATGTTATCTAGCATCCCTAGTTCCTGCTTACTAGATGCCAGAAGTACTCTAATCACTCTGAAACCAAACATAGCTCTCAAACATTTCTCAAGTGCCTTGATGGGGAGGGTAGGTGGAGGGTGGAGAGGATTACTACCTTGTTTAGATCTCAAAGCCTAGATTATCAGTTTTCAATATTTTATTCCTTTCTGACACACTTAACACATACATGCATGATGTTGTGTTTGTATTTTCCTCCCTTCCATTCCAGGGAACAGAATTAAAACAAGGGAAGAAGTTGTTAATATAAGGATAACCTTGCAAAACCTTAAATTTATGCTTATAAAAATAAATTTTTACAAAGTCAATACTTTTACTATTACAAGTAAAATTACTTATAATCTATACCTCATAGAATGTTTCATAACACGCTACCTGATAAATCACTGCAACAGGTAATAGCTGTTAGAAAGCTTTAAATTGAGAAGTGATCCTTCCTATTGATATTTTATTTTATTTTTTTAAATGTATTTTATTGATTTTTTACAGAAAGGAAGGGAGAGGGACAGAGAGTTAGGAACATTGATGAGAGAGAGACATCGATCAGCTGCCTTTTGCACCCCCCCCCCACTGGAGATGTGCCCGTAATCAAGGCACACGCCCCCAACCGGAATCGAACCCGGGACCCTTCAGTCCACAGACCGATGCTCTATCCACTGAGCCAAACCGGTTTCGGCCTATTGTTATTTTAGATAGATCACTTTGATGGGGTATAGGAGATAGACTTGAGGAGCTACAAGCCTGGTTCAGGTTCATATTACTGAGGGCCTCTATTAGGTAGTAGGGACAGAGCAGAGGGGGCATATTATTAGATAATTATTTCAGATACAAATAACAAAACTTGGCGATTGAAAAGTTATAGGCATCAGATCTGACTGACTTGGCTCAGTCGAGTGTCAGCCTGTGGACTGAAGGGTCTCAGGTTCGATTCCAGCCAAGGGCACATGCCTGGGTTACGGGCTTGATCCCCAGTGGAGTGGAGGGGCGTGTGTAGAAGGCTGCCAATCAATGATTCTCTCTCATCATTGACATTTCTATCTCTCCTTCTCCCTTACTCTCTGAAATCAGTAAAGAAATATATTTTTTAAAAAGGGGTTATAGGCATCAATTCCTGACCTTTGTTGCCCATTACAATCATTTGGAAAGCTTTTAAACAATATCAATATCTGGGCCTCACTTTAGAATTTCTGAAATGGAGTCTGGGTATTAACATTTTTTAAAAATGTACCTCATGCTTCTAATGTTCAGCCAGTATTGAGAACCACTAATTCAAATTTGGAGGAGAGGGAAGAATCAAGGATAAGTAAACATCAGGTTGCAAGCTTTGGCTACCAGCATATGGAGGTGGATACCAAGAACAGTTTCTGTTCCATGGTAGCTGTTCAAGCATTTATTGAATTAAATTAAAATTGATGGCTTTGAACTCAAACCAAAATCAGTTCTTCATTTAATTTTTGATTTTTTAAAAAAAATTTGGATGAATTGACCCTACCTAGTTCAAGATATTATTGACTGGAACCCCATCAAATAACATCTGTCACAAGTGAAGTTATATCAGAATGAATATTTTGATAATGATTTGAGGAAAAGAATGATACAAATCACCTAAATTATAATATTGTGAAGCATAGTGCCAGAGGAAATAATTTGACTTAATTTATTGTATATTATATAAATTAATATTTTTATTGAGTAGCGTAGCTAGAGATTTTGGGTCCTCATATCTGCTATATAGGCAGATATCCAATAAATGTTTATTGAATTACAATATGAAATATCTTTAATCAAAGATATTGATTATAAAATTTCTCTATATTAATGGAGGAATAAAAGGCAGCGTGTTTGTTTTTCAGCCACAGTCCCACTTCCTGTACCTATAGTCTACTTGTACACTGTCTGCTTTTACAATTCCTTTGTTCTTACTGCTACTGCTCAAGTTTAGTCAATACTTTCGGTTCCAAATAATTGGAATACAGTTTAAACTATCCTGAACAGTAAAAGGAGATTTTTTGGTGCTATAGAAAGGATGCTGAAATAACATACAGAATTGAAGGAAGTCTGCAGGAACCAAGGGATTATAGAACAGGGATATCACTCCATTGAACCTACTTTCATCTCTGCTTGGCTTCATTCTTTATATTTTGCAATCAGACCTTTGCCAAAAGATCAGTGATGGCTGTCTGCAACCTAACCTTATATCCTTCTGGTACAATGACACCTAGAGACAAGACCATTTCTCTTTCTGCTCTAAATTGGGATATTTATTTGAATCAATCATTATTCCCAAAGAAAGAAGGGTACTATGATTTGTATGATTTGGAACTCATGCCAACCTCAGTAGCCAGGAGAGGATAAGGACATACCCAAGAAGATGCGGGGAGAGCTTGTCCTGAGACCAATTCATTAATCAACATTGTCCTCTTCTAAGCTTTATTGCTACAGCCCTCTAATGACTTTCCACTGCAGTTTAGCTGCTTACTGCTCTCAGAACATCAATGGCATTAAGTTTTGAAATTTATGAAAAAGCATTAAGTAGTATACAGCTTCAAAGTAATGTTATTGTGAATGAGCTATTTGGCTGAAGATAGACTACAAAGCTAAAATAATGATTCATTTAATGAAATTTACTTAGTGCTTATTATGGACAATGCATTGTACAGTTTTAATATGTTAAACCAAGCCTGGTTATCTAGATACTGAAATTATGTCATATTTCATCAGAGAGCTAATTAATTTTACTCTCTTATTTTATTTTAAAACTAGAGGCCCAGTGCATGGATTCATGCACTTGTGGGGTCGTCACTCAGCCTGCCTTGCAATCTGGACTCTTTAGGGGATGCCAGAGAGCCAGTTTCAGACCGATTCCCATAGGCCAGGCCAACAGACCCCACCAGTGCACGATTGGTGCCAGGGAAGGACATGGGAGGGCTCCAGGATGTATCTGGCTTGTCTCGCCCAGTCCCCCAGCAGCAAGCTAATCTACCAGTCGGAGCATCTGCCCCCTGGTGGTCAGTGTGCATCATAGTGACTGATCAAACAGTCAAATGAACGGACAGACACTTAGCATATTAGGCTTTTATTATTTATTTTATTTATTTATTATTTTATTTTATTATTTTATTTCAGCATTATAGTACTGAATTTTTAAAATTAGTTTGTAGTTATTGACCTAGAATTTGAATGGCATGAAATTTTTAACAGCTTTTCTGATATTTAATGTTTGCAAAGGGAATATTTTTATACTTCTGAAGAGTTTATTCTCATTAGTCACTTGATGACCCTTTTGTGAAATTTATTCATTGATTATGAATCACTCAAAATATGATCTGTAGTTAAGAAGCTACCATTTTCTAGTTATGTACCAAATTCAAAATTATTATTTTTTCTGTCATAGTCTGTTGCATCTGCAGACATGGATTTCAATCAGCTGGAAGCATTCTTGACTGCTCAAACCAAAAAGCAAGGAGGGATCACATCTGATCAAGCTGCTGTCATTTCTAAATTCTGGAAGAGTCATAAGACAAAGATCCGAGAGAGCCTGATGAACCAGAGCCGCTGGGACAGTGGGCTTCGGGGCCTAAGCTGGAGAATTGATGGCAAATCACAGTCGAGGCACTCAGCTCAGATACACACCCCTGTTGCTATAATGGAGCTGGAAATAGGAAAAAGTGGACAGGTGAGTTCAACTTCAGTTTCCCATTTTAAACTATGTTTTCCCTTATACATTAGCAGTACATCCAAATTTATTTTATGTAACAGTTTTCTTTGCAGAAATAGTGTGAAAATAGTAAAAGAACCTGTTTCTTAGAATCCCACTTCAGAGAGGGAATCATCTAAAAATTTGGATACTTCCAATTGTGTATAGAGTCTGGAAACCAGCCTCAGCATTCTGGCAGCTATGGCAGAAGAACAAAATGGGGCAACAAGCCCTGGCCGGCGTAGCTTAGTGGTTGGAGTGTTGGCCTTGTTGGCTGTGAACCAAAGGGTCTTGGGTTTGTTTCTGGTCAAAGGTATGTTATTGGGTTGTAGGTTGCCCACCCTGATTGGGGCATATGCAGGAGACAACCAATTGATGTGGCTCTTTCACATCAATGTCTCTCTCTCTCTCTCTCTCTCTCTCTCTCACACACACACACACACACACACACACACACACACACACACACACACTTTCCCCCTCCTCCTCCCTTCCACTCTCTCTAACATCAAAGGAAAAAATATCCTCCATTGAGGATTGACCAAAAAAAATTTTTTTTTGAAATTGGGCAATAAGTTGATTGTACCGAAGTTGCCCACTACTCCATTTTATTTAGGTCTCAGAATTCTTGGCATTTGGTCAGAATCTACAAGGTGGTGATAGAGATGCTAAATAAAGACCAGGAATTGAGATTAAACAACAAAGAACAAAACTATCTCACTTAGTCGTCTTTATAGGCATTCAGGTATAGGAGACAATGTATCTTAATTACTGTAATGTATTTATTGTTCCTAAAGATCCTAATGTGCTATCACTGTCATTGAGCCCAGAAGTAATTTTTTATTTGATCTTGATTATTTACAAAATACTGCTGCTTTTTCCTACACCTACTATAGCAGATAATTTTAGCATCTACTTGGTTTTCCTTGAACTTATTTGGTATGTGCTCCATTTAACTGCTAGATCTGATTTTTAATGACTTGGTATGTATATGTTTTGGGGAAAAAAAAGCAGCAACTTGTAATTAGGAAGCGAAAACCCAGATCACTGAATTAGCTAACCAGATTTTTTTTTTTCAGATAAATAATGAAATATGTACTCTGTTACATTCTGTAATAGAAATGTATTATTTTCTTCTAATAATGAGAATATTTTTTAGCTGTCAGGTTTCCTCTTATATTCCCTTCTTGAATTTCTTAGGATTTTTTAATTATTTGTAGTTTCTCAATGACTTTGTTTTTAATTTAAAATATAATTCCTTTTAAGAAATGTAATTCTTTTTTAAAATACGTATATTTGGGGGATCTTTTATTCAGTTATTATAAAATAATGCGATTGTCTTTGTTGACTTTGGTGTGTCTGACCTTAAAGTCCATTCTCTTAACCTTTGTGTTATATGTGCTTTCCCCTTTTGTTCCTAGACCAAAATCTGATAGATTAGCAAGGTACAATAAGTACACTTAGATATTTCATCAGTAATTTGTACAGGCTATTCATTTAAAAAAATACATTTTTATTGCTTTTAGAGAGAGAGGAAGGGACAGAGAGAGAGAGAAACATCAATGTGAGAGAAAAACAATTGGCTGTCTCCTGTCTGCACCTCGACTGGGGATCGAACCCACAACAACTTGGGTATGTGCCCTGACTGGAAATTGAACTGGTGAAGTTTTGGTTCAAAGGATGATGCCCAACCAATTAAGCCACACTAGCCAGGGCCAGACTATTCATTTTATTTATATATATATATTATATATTTTATATATATATATATATAATATATATATATATATTATATAATATATATATATATACACACACATATATTTTGTATATATATTATTGACTTGTTACAGAGAGGAAGGACAAGGGATAGAAAGTTAGAAACATCAATGGGAGCCAAACCAGTTAGGGCCAGACTATTCATTTTTTATTATAGCAGTAGTGATTATTTTACTTTGTCTTAAGTATTTATCATTTGGATAGGATTATGAAAATATGCATGTCTAAGATCTTTCTAGAAAGCTTTTATAGTAATTCCTAATATTTCTTGAACTGGGGTTTATAAATAATATGTGCCTTTTGAGTTTAGTAATTTGCACACCATCTGAATGTTGGGTATACTGTCACAGATTTTTAAATTAATTTTAAATCTCTATGGTTTTTCTTTGACCTTGATAGTCAAAGTGGCAAAACATTTCTTTTTTTACCAGAATGATTTTCATCAAAATTAGTATATCTAGCCAATACCGGGTTGGCTCAGTGGACTGAAGGGTCCCGGGTTTGATTCCAGTCAAGGGCATGTACCTTGGTTGCAGGCACATCCCCAATGGGGGTGTGTAAGAGGCAGCTGATCGATGTTTCTCTCTCATCGATGTCTCTAGCTCTCTGTCCCTTTTCCTTCCTCTCTGTAAAAAATCAATAAAATATATTTAAAAAAAAAATTAGTGTATCTAAACCACTACAAATGATATGTTGGTATTTCCTAACAAATTTATATTTCCAAACTCGATTTCTCTCTTAAATGTCATTTATATATTTATTACATAAATATAGATCTGGAAAACTCTACTTCAGTGTGAAAAGGAATAAAAAAAATGGAATATGCTCCAAACTAAGTTCCTCATATGCCTTCCAAACCTATTCATCCTGTGTTTTTTCTCATTTCAGTTAGTGGCACCTCCATTCTTCAGTTTATATCTTCTCTTTTTATCACATCCACATCCAATTCATTGTTAAATATTGCTGGGTTTAATTTTAAAATATATCTGAAATTTGACTACCTCTTACTACCACTCATTATGTTTAGATCACTATCACTTCTAAGTTATAATAACATCCTCCTAACTGATTGCTTTACATCTGCTTTTTAGCTTACACTCAACACATAGAAGTGTATCAGTAGAGTAATTCTGTTAAAGCATAAATCAGAAATGATGGTTTCTCATTTCACTTTAGTGGCTTTCTGTCTCCATCAGGTTAATAGTGTTCTTCCTTACTCAGTTTACTTCAGCTAGACAATATTCTCTTTGCTTATTTTTGGAACATGCCAGGCATGCTTCCTCTTTAGTATCTGAACATTTGCTATTCCTTTCTCCTAATCGTTCTTCCCCCAGATATTGGCATAGTTAGATTTTCCATTTGCCTGAGATCGTTTAAAAAAAAAATATCAATAAGGTTTTCACTGACCATCTCTCTGAAGGTTTGGTTCTCTACTTACTGCTTTATTTAAAAAAAAAAATGTTATTGAGCTATACTTTTCATACAATACACTGTGTCCCTTTGAATTGTCATATGTAAAATCACCATGACAGTCAAGAGACAGTGTCTGTCACAGTTTGAAAATTTCCTTATGTCTTCTCTTCCTTTTGTTAACATAGATTAATTTTTTATGCTTTATTTTTTCTGTATGTCACTTATTACTGTCTAGCTTGCTATATACAGTTGACCCTTGAACAGGAGATTTGAATTGTGTGGGTCCACTTATATATGGATTTTTTTTTTCAGTAAATTTATAGTCAGCCTTCCATAACCCTGGGTTTTGCATCTGTGGTTGAGGCTCTTTGCATGTGAAGGGCTGTGGACATTGTTTTACATAATCTATATATATAAAAGTCTAAGTGACTATTATGACCAGATGACTGGCCAGTAACTATGACATGCACCGACCACCAGGGGGCAGAAGCTTAATGCAGGAGCTACCCCATGGTGGTCAGTGCGCTCCCACAGCCAACCTCTTGGGGCCAGCCAACCTCCTGCAGCCCCTCCCCCTGGCTAGTCTGCGGCCCCTCCCTCTGGCCAACCTGCCAACCTCGCACAGCCTTTCCCCACCAAGGCCTCTGCCCTCATTGGCCCTGACTGGGGTGGGCTGGCTGCCCAACCTCCCGTAGGCCCTTCCCTGGGCTTGCCCACCCCAATTGACCCTGATGGGGCAGCCCCTACCCTGCTTGGTGGCCCTGATAGGGGTCAATTGGGATGGGTCAGCCAGCCAGCCTTCCACAGTCCTTCCCCCTGGCTAGCCTGCCCCAATCAGCCCTGGCCCTGATCAGGGCAGGAGATAGCCATAATTGGTCCCGATCACTGGCCAGGCCGAGGGAATCCCACTTGTGCACAACTTTGTGCACCGGGCCTCCAGTACTTCAATAAAAAGATTTAAAGAGGGAGAGAAATATGTGTCTTTGCAAACTTGTTGACTCTTTGAGAACAGGGCTTTGGCACTGCTGGAGTCCTTATTAGCTTCTGACTAGTAACCTGCCAACAGGCAGCCCCTGGTTTTGGATTTCTTTCAGATTTTTGCTGTTCCAGCTCTCTGGTTCTATTCTTGTGGACAGATGGGGGTAATTGAGAGGAAGCCAGGAAACCAAGCTTTTAGAGGACTTGCAAACGATTTTTGGATGTCAGTGCTTTTTGCTAAACTCAGGGTGACAGTGTATCATGCCCAGCAATGTTGAAACTGCTTGTGTTTGTCTAGTATTTGTGTACTAGTTGTTTGACTGTGGGCTGCATTCCATGCCACTGCTCTGCTACCAAGGTGCACGGAAAAGGCTGCTGCCTTGAGCCTGTTTTAGCATTTGTTCTTTATTGTGTATAAAATATATATAACATAAAATTTACCATTTAATCATTTTAAGTGTACAGTTTAATTAAGTATGTTCACAATGTTGTGTAAACATCATTGCTCTCAATTTCCAGAACTTTTCCATCATCTCAAATAGGAACTCTGTACCCATTGACCAGTAACTCTCCATCTCCACCTTTTTCTGGCCTCTGGTAATTTCTATTTTGTGTGTCTGTGAATTTGCCTAATCTAGGTACCTCATATAAGTGGACTCATATAATATTTGCTTTGTTGTGTCTGGCTTATTTTGCACAGCATAATGTCTTAAAATTTATCCATATAGTAGCATGTGTCAGAATTTCATTTCTTTGAAAGGCTGAATCACAATCTGTTATATTTATACTAGATGGTCGATACACATAATTCGTGCAAGAGTCTTGGCCCTTGCAGCCCTGACTGCCTTGGCCCTCCCAGCCTCATTTCATCAGAAGGTCATCTGGAAGGTTGTCCAAATGGTCATTCGGTTGTCTGGTCTAATTGTCTGGGGATGGAGAGTTACTGGTTAATGGGTACAGAGTTCCTGTTTGAGATGATGAAAACGTTCTGGAAATTGAGAGCAATGATGTTTATACAACATTGTGAACATACTTAATTCAACTGTATACTTAAAATGATTAAATGGTAAATTTTATGTCATATATATTTTATACACAATAAAGAACAAATGCTCTTTATTATATAGGAATATATATTTACATACATACATTTTATTTATCCATTAATATGTTGATGGACATTTGAGTTGTTTCCACCCTTTTGACAATTGTGAATAATGTTACTATCCACACAAATGTACACATATCTGTTTGAGTATCTTCTTTTCATTCTTTTGCGTGTATACCTAGGAGTGGAATTGTTGGATCATATGGTAATTCTATATTTAATTTTTTGAAAAACTGCCAAACTATTTCCACAGTGGCTTTGCCCTTTTACATCCTTTCTGACAATGCACGAGGGTTCCAATTTTTGCACATTTCATTAACATTTGTTATTTTCTCTCTGTGTTTATAAATTGCATTCCTAAGGGGTGTGAAGTGATATCTCATTGTGGTTTTGAGTTACATTCACTAATGATTAGTGATATGGAGAATCTTTTCATGTGTTTATTGGCCTTTAAATTTTTTTATTTTTATTTTTTAAATATCTTTATTGTTGAGAGTATTATAGATACCCCTCTTTATCCCCCTCCACCTGGTTCCTGCCCCACCCCAGGCCTTAACAACCCTATTGTCTGTGTCCATAGGTAATGCACATCTATATATATAAAAGCCCAGCGACCAGAACAGTGGAATGTCAGAATGACCGATGGCTATGATACGCACTGCGACAGCCAACCAGCCTGATCTGGGCCCCAGTCGCTCCCCACCTTCCTGGCCAGCCCTACCCCTGATTAGCCTCCAACATCCTGTTCAGGGGAAGGGCTGGCCAGCCAACCACTGTGGCCCCCCACTGGCCCGGCCTGATGGGCCCCCATCAGGTCGGGCTGACCAGGCCTCTATTTGCATATAAGATGGTTAATCTCTTTCCTATCCTCCTCCTTCCTTCCCTTTGAGATTTATTAGTCTGGTCCATATTTCCACCTTCTATTTTATTCAGTTTATTTTATTCATCAGCTTTCTGAGGTTCTAACAAAAAAATTTATAGCTATACTCTCAACCTCATCTTTTAGACCTCATTTTCATGACTAATGCCTTGGAAAGTTCTAAGGCTTTGACCTTTCCTTAGATTTCATTTCTTGCTTTAATATTGTTTGTAGAAATAGAGACTCTTTCAAAACCAAACATTCTGGCTCCTTTTTAATGAATTGTTCTTGAGATGTTATTATGTATTTGGAAATTCAGGTCTGGATTTCAGTGGTATAGAGTTGACAAAAAGAGAAGTAAGAGTTGTGAGCATTTGTTCGGTCATTGATTCAAGATATTGAGGAGGAGAAGGAAGGCCGAGAATGGAACTTTGAGAAATGTGTGCCTTTAATGAGCAAGTGAATAAAAATTCTGTGAGGGAGGCAAGGTTGAAGGGGATCAGTGGTGGATTATAGAAATGAAGAGTATACGAACAGAGAAGAATTGACAGTGGTGTGATGGAAAATGTTTCAGTTTCCTCTTCATTATAAACTCTTTGGGTCAAACACATTAATACCTTTTATATCACAAAGTTTATCACATTAGCCTTTGTATTAAGTGAGGGATGAAAACGTCACCAGAGAAGCAAAGTTGAAGGATATATCTAATATCTATATAGTTTGCCCTCTATGGCCATAGTGTTAAGTACAGAAATAAATTCCATAGAAAGGAATGCTATATGCTTCAAGTCATGCATCCTTCACAAAAAAGTGGTTGTTGGAGAGGGCCTTAGTAAAGGGTGAATGGTGTCAAATATGTGGTGATGGAAGATTTGACTGAGTGGTGGGCACACAGTGCAATATACAGGTAATGTATCATAGAATTATGCACTTGAAACATATATACTCTTTTTAAAAAATATATATTTTATTGTTTTGTTTTTTTTACAGAGAGGAAGGGAGAAGGAAAGAGAGTTAGAAACATCAATGAGAGAGTAACATTGATCAGTTGCCTCCTGCACACCCCATACCGGGGATGTGCTCGCAACCAAGGTACATGCCCTTGACCGGAATCGAATCTGGGACCCTTCAGTCCACAGGCCAACGCTCTGTCCACTGAGCCAAACTGATCAGGGCAAAATATATATACTCTTTAAAAAATTTTTTATTGATTGGTTTTAGAGAGAGAGAGAGAGTGAGAGAAAGAAAAAGAGAAACATTGTTGTTCCACTTAATTTTGCTTTCATTAGCTTGAAAGCAAATGCTTTTTGTATGTACCCTGGCAGGAGAAAGAATCATCAACCTTTGCTTATCAGAAGGACTCTATAATCAACTGAGCTACCCGGCAGGGCCTGATGCTTTTTATAGATGCAGTCTCTCATTGTTTGGTAGTTTCTCTATATATTCTTAATCATCTCCACCCTGGTTCTCCTCCAAATTTAAAGTTTATTTTCAAAGGTAAATTAAGTTTGAAGTTTGCTTTCTATTTGGCATGTGGGAATAATAAACTTGAACTGCTGGTTAACTACTGCTTAAACCCTGGAAAGTTTGTGCTGGTATTAAAAAAAAAAAAAAAAGCCCTGCCGATATAGCTCAGGGATTGAGTATGGACTTATGAACCAGGAGGTCATTGTTCAATTCCTGGTCGGGCACATGCCCAGGTTTTGGGCTTGATCCCCAGTTGGGGGCATAGAGGAGGTAGCCAATCAATGATTTTCTCTTATCACTGATGTTTCTTGCTCTCTTCATACTCTCTGAAATAAAAAAATAACAAAAAA
>JAAGEH010000041.1:34378012-34388643 GCA_011751065.1 Lasiurus cinereus | reverse complement strand
GTTTCTTGCTCTCTTCATACTCTCTGAAATAAAAAAATAACAAAAAACCATTTATTAGTAAACCCAAAAGACTTCTTTGCTTTATGATTATGAGCCTTGTGTGTATGCCTATGGCAGGGGTGGGGAACATTTTTTTGCCAAGGGTTATTTGTATATTTATAACATCATTCTTGGGCCATACAAAATTATCAACTTAAAAATTAGCTTGCTATATTTGGTCGAACACTTCATTAATTTACCCCTAATGCCTTGGCAGGGCCAGACCAAATGATTTCTGGGGCCTTAATGAGGCCTTCAAACAGGCTGTTCCCCACCCGTGGCCTATGGCAATAGTCCTTTGACAGAAGCACACAGTGTAGTGATATTATAATGGTTTACTCTGGTGGGTATGGTCAGGAAGTTTATCTTTACTCAGTACTCTTATTTATGTTTTTAAATCAAGTTCTGTTGCCTCTGCTTCTGTTTTAGATGTCAGTCCATCAACAGTGTATGCTGCTCACTATTTACATTTCAGAAATTGCTCAGAAACCTTGATGTGATCTTTTACTTTTGCCAGCTGTTTCTCCATGTTAGTGTTCCTAGAACCTGTGACTGCTTTGGAGAGATTTGGCTGGCACTTCTCTTGGCACTGCCCCCTACCCTGCTCTATTTATCTAGAATAGCTCATAAGATGTTATCCATGTTAGATTTTATTTAAATTTTATTTGAAGAAAGGTGTCTGTATTTAACTTTGGAAATAAATGGCTTAGCTAATGTTTTTTTTTTTTTTTTTTTTAAATATATTTTATTGATTTTCTATAGAGAGGAAGGAAGAGGGATAGAAAGTCAGAAACATCGATGAGAGAGAGACATCGATCAGCTGCATCCTGCACGCCCCACACTGGAGATGTGCCCGCAAGCAAGGTACATGCCCCCGACCGGAATCGAACCTGTGACCTTTCAGTCCGCAGGTCGACGCTCTATCCACTGAGCCAAACCGGTCTCGGCTTAGCTAATGTTTTTATCTCAGAAATGTAAATGAGGGGTGGTATTACCAAAGAAATGAAATACTTTCCCCTTCCTATCATAGTACACAGTGCATGAGAGTAGATCATTAATTAGTATAAATCTTTTGTGGTCAAGATCTTTGGAATGGTACATTGGGATGTAATTTTTGCTTTCTTCAGTATATAGTTGTGGCTATTGAAGGGGCTTAGAACAGTCCTCCCTAAGATGTACCACTTTGGTATGTGAATTATTTTGAGCTGAAGGTAATTGAGTCTCTGTGAGCTCACAAGAAACTTTTGCTTCTCCCTTAAAGAATTTAAATTGGAGCACTTGCTTAGCGGGTCAGTGGGTCAGTGGTTGAATGTTGATCTGTGAGCCAGGAAGTCATGCTTCAATTCCTAGTCAGGGTACATGTCTGGGATGCAGGCTCAATCCCCAATAAAGGGTGTGCAGGAGGCAGCTGCTCAATGATTGATGTTTTTGTCTCTCCCTTTCCCTCCCTCTCCCTCCCTCTCTGAAATTAATGAAAAAATGTATCCTATATAATAAAAGGCTAATATGCAAATTGTCCTCTTGGGAGTTCAACTGACTGAGAGTTCGACTGCTTGCTATGACGTGCGCTGATCATCAGGGGGTGGCATGGAACAAAGAAAGGCCCAGGCTGGCAGCTGGCAGCTGGCAGCTGGGGGAAGGAAGGCCCTGATCAGCCCTGATCGCTGGCCAGGCCTAGGGACCCTACCTGTTCACGAATTTTATGCACCAGGTCTCTCATTTGTTTGTGTGTGTGTGTATAAATTGGGAAACTTGCCCATAATAAGAGTTATCACCAGAAATAAGTTTTTATGACCTCTCTATAAGGCATGGCAAGTTTCTAGTTAATGAACATGTGATTTTATTGTCTTGAGGATTACCTTTCTACCCTCTGATGTTCTAAGGTGCTTTATTTCATCCTTAGTTCAGAATGTCATATATACCTCATTTTCCCTCTCTGTCTCTGAATCTCTCATATGTGGGGGTGTCTGTGTCTTTTTGAGGAGTTCCTATATGTATATACGTAATTACATTTAGTTATAATCTTGTTAATATCACCTGTCTGTATAGTTTAATTATTAGACCAGGTGAAAGAACCTAAAGGAAAGTGTCTTCTTCCCACACTATAAAAATCTCAGATATGGTTGTTTAAGAGATGTTATTAATTATTACTCTTATTCATACAGGGTCCCCCCAAAAATGTTCATACACTTTGGCTTTCATTATTAATTCCAATGGGTTAAATCTGAAAAGAAAGCAACGTCAATTGAGCTATCAGCTATTAAAGTGTGTATATATTTTTGGGGGGACACCCTGTATTTAGGTAAGAATTTAACTTTATGAGTTTCCCATAGGGACTGATTTAGAGAGATGACCTTTAGTGGTGGTGTTTCACACTATGTTCCTTGGAGTCATGATGATCCCAAGTTTATCACAGGGGTGGGGTAAGGGCGGTAGAGGTGGAGTTTAGGTATAGAGAGCTCTGGCTTCAACATTATTTCAGTCAGCGGAGCTGCAACTTTATTAATTTGTGGGTTTCCACAGAAGATTTAGTTTGAAAGAGGATTCTGGGCTAAATTAGAAACAACCAGGTTAGGAGAAAAATCTAGGAATTAGGAAACCTAGGATGCAGTTCTGCCTATCCCATTTGTACTAGTTTTGTAGCATTAAGCAAGTAATTATAACTTACTTTTCTCAGTTTTTCATATTTAAAATAGAACGAATCCTGTCATCCTCATGAAACTGTTTTCAGATAGTGGTTTAAAAACTGATAAATCAAAAAGTATACTAAAGACCTGGCTGGTGTGACTCAGTTGGTTGTGCATTGTCCCATGCACCAAAAGGTCTCTGGTTTGTTTCCCAAATAGGGAACGTGCCCAAGTTGCAGGCTCAATCCCCAGGAAGGGGCATGCAATAGGCAGCCAATTTATGTTTCTGTCTCTCTCTCTCTCCCTTTCTCTTTCCAAAATCAATAAAAACATTTTTAATTTTTAAAAGTATAATAAAGGTACTATTAACAATAGCTGCAATTCCTAGTAATAGGAATTCAAAGTAGTTTTGAATTTTGCTGTAGACTTTTTAAATAATAACTATGGCCCTAACTGGTTTGGCTCAGTGGATAGAGCATCGGCCTGCGGACTCAGGGGTCCTGGTTTGATTCCGGTCAAGGGCATATACCTTGATTACGGGCACATCCCTAGTAAAGGTGTGTAGGAGGCAGGTGATTGATCTTTCTCTCTCATTGATGTTTTTAACTCTCTCTCCCTTTCCCTTCCTCTCTGTAAAAAAATCAATAAAATATGTAAAAAAAAAACAAAAAAAAACTACGGACTTTCCTTTTCCATTTTTCTGTCATCTAGGGTATTTTTATCTCTTCTTTTTAAAAAAAGTTTTGTTGGCAAACTTCCTTAAAATTGATTTCTAGAGGGAAACAATGACTTTATAAACATATACATATACATATATATAAACAAATGTATGTATATATATCTTTAAAAATGTATATTGATTTTTTTCACAGTTTATAAGAATTTAAGTAGATAAATGAAGCTTAGCTTAGAAAAACTTTAACTATCCCTGCATCCCCAAGAGGAAAAGTCCACGATGTATGAATTTATTTTTAGTCTTTGAAGGGCCAGAAAGTTGTGCCTGAAATTTGTGTTAGCACATTTCTGAATCTGATGTTGTTACTCTGCTTAGTTGTGTTGATGCCATTTCCTTCTTCTTTCCTTCAAGCAGGGACTACAAGCTCCATGTTTTCTTTAGGAAACCATCCCTATCCTATGTATTTATTTAAATTTCATAGCCTATGGAATCATAGGAACAAACATAAAGAATAGATCTCCTGAGCTTTTCTGTTTTACTTGCTGGAGTATTAGAATAGTTTCTCTTTAAGGAGTTGATTAGCCAATTTGATGCAAAGAAAAGAAGTGAGAATAACATTATAGGATTAGGTGGTGCTTGCTAATTATACACCTCTTGCACTGCATATGCATTTTAAATACTAGAAATAGTAAGGTACTCCTTGCATCACACCACCAGAGTTGGACAGCCCAAGTTACAGTTTTGAGAATAGCTGGCCAGTTTCTGGTAGGTAGTTATGGACATATAGGAAATCACAGTCCTATCTATATTTGTAAAAGGCTAATGTGGAAAGTGTCCCCTCAGGAGTTCAATCAGAGACGGGGAGTTTGATTGCTTGCTATGACATGTGCTGACCACCAGGGAGTGGCATAGAACATGGTGGGTGACTGGCGGCAGCAGCAGCAGCAGGGTGCTGAGGGAGCAAGGGAAGGAGGAGGCGGGGAACCATGTGGTGATGGTGCACAGGTAGGGAGGGTGAGGAGGCAGGGAACTTGATCTGCTCTGATTGCTGGCCAGACATAGGGACCCTACCCATGCACAAATTTCATGCACTGGGCCTCTATTCTGACAAATAATATACCTACTTATCAAGTATTAAATGTAA
Source organism: Lasiurus cinereus (assembly GCA_011751065.1). NCBI lineage: Eukaryota > Metazoa > Chordata > Mammalia > Chiroptera > Vespertilionidae > Lasiurus > Lasiurus cinereus. Next base: position 34,384,157 of record JAAGEH010000041.1, on the reverse strand, counting down.
AATATGCCAGAAGGGTAGTATTTACTATCTTCTGGAAGTTAACAAAATTAAATACCTGAAAAGAAATATTCTTTTTTCCTTTGTTAAAACTCTTTCTACTGAACAAAAATTCTAAGAATTAAGAATTCCATAGGAATTAGGAACTTAACTGTTTAGGTATTTTATAGCATAGTAATATTTTTTATTTTTTAAAAGTATTTATTGATTTTTTTACAGAGAGGAAGGGAGAGGGATAGAGAGTTAGAAACATCAATGAGAGAGAGACATTGATGAGTTGCCTCCTGCACACCCCCCCACAGGGGATGTGCCAGCAACCAAGGTACATGCCCTTGACCAGAATTGAACCTGGGACCTCTCAGTCCACAGGAAGGAAAAGTTTTTTAGATTTTTGCTGTTGTTTAGTAGTATCCAGTATGCAGATAGTATGTCCTTGTTTGTTCCTGACCTCTAAATTTGAGTTAACTTGAATTTTACTTCTGGAAGTTAGGTCCAACTAAGTCCACCTGCCATAGTGGCAGAATAGACTTTTCTGCAGTGTTTTTTGCCCTGCTTATATACAAGTTATTCAGATTATCCTACCATCTGAAATACAAGGAACCTGAAATAAAGATGGTTAACTGGTGTAAGAGAGAAGTTGGAGTACTATGTGATTCTTCATATGAATAGCAAGGAAGAAACTTAAGTACTTAGCCTGGGAAACTTAACCTAATGATTTCTTTTCATCCTTTGTCTCAAATGTCCCTTAATTATAGAGATTTTCCCCTTAACTTCCCTTTTATACTTCCCCTCTTATGCTGTTGTAGTATACTCCCATCTTACAAAGGATGCCTCAAGAAGTGGAATTATGGTCATTTATTAAAAGTTGGCAGCATACGATGGAGCAATTCAGCACTCCAAATCTCATAGCCCCGAATAGCTTGCCACATCTGGCTTATACTGGCAGAATATCAGAAAGGTATCGATTACATTTTTGGGGCTGGAATGAGGAACCTGTTTCATGCAAAGCATTTACAGAAATGAAATTGAGCAAGTTAGTTATCTAAAGTATCTACGAATCACTGAATCAACAGAAACACATTATCTGGGACCACAGGTGCAATTTAGAATAATTGTGCTGTCCAGATTCCGGGACCACTGAGTCAACCGGGTTGCATTATCTGTAGCACTGAGGCAATTTAGGATAATTGAGCTGTCCTGGTTGCCAGAAGAATGTGCTTCAATGACCAGTGAGATCACAATCAATGGGATGTTCAAACCATCATCAATGGAGTATTAGGATAGCATGCATAAGTTTAGAAAATCAAAATAACTTTCTATTGTTTTAGCAAACAAGTAAGTACAGAAGCCAAACAGCAGTTTCTACCTGAGATGATTGCTACCATACTTCAATACTACCTTCCATATATGCTTCTCCCTTTTCCTTTTTATAAAGCCACCCTATTTGTCGTTGTTTGTCTTTTGTCTGTCTGTTTCACCAGACTTTAAGGGTCATGAAACTAGGAATTATGGTATTCTTACTATTCTTGCTATAGTGATGCCAAATATAAACTTATTACATTTATGAGCAAATGAATGGTCAGCTGTTATGAGAGGCTATTAATTCTCTCACCAAAGAGGAGGTTAATTTTAAAAAAGCTTTCCTGATTTTTACTTTTGTAATTTCACTTTTCAGATATAAAAATGATAAAACTAATGTTGGAGAAAATTTGAAAAGCAGAAAAAAGGGAACTCTCTAGTACTAATCTCTACTATCCCAGTGAAGTCGCTAATACTTGGTATATTTCCTTTCAGTTATCTATGGGCCTTTAAAAATAAATCCTTAAGCACAATGTATGCATTATACAATTTTGTATCTGCTTTTATTGAAAAATAGGAATACAACATATCCCTTTATTTTTTTTCTCATTTTTATTCTCCTCTCTACTGCATTTTGTTGTTCAGCTTTGAATAGTTCAGTTTTGGGGAAGAATATTACTTAGGAAGACTCTTGCTGAGAGGGATAAAGGATCCTGTGCTTTGTTGTAGAGACTTCATTTTGTAAGCTGACTTATTGTCATGTGGCAGTTAAAAATATATTTCTCATAATTGAGAAAAATGAAGCTGAGAAAAATCAAATTAGATTTTCTTTTTCCTTGGAGATGTGTAACGGATATTTTGGAACTTGACCTCATCAAGAAATTTCATTGCTATTTGAAATTGAACTTTCATTTTTCTTAAGAAAATATGGTATTAAAGTGGGATTAAATGTGGGGTTAAAGTACAAATACACCTTGATTAGTCAATTACTGAAAATTTGTGGGTGAGTTGAATTTTGTGACAGTGACTCATTTTCCAATGCTTATATTATTAGTTCAGAAATGCCCTCTAATGAGATTGTAAAGAAATTTACAGGTTGTTAGAAAAAATTACCCTTTGCTCTATGCTTTTAATGCAGCTTATTTGTTTTATTACCTACTCACTTTATATAGGCTAAGTATATTTCCTAATATGCTTTTAGGTCAACAAGCAATTAATTTATACTCTGGAGTTTTTGATTATTTCAAAGGTCTATTTAACTTAAACCTCCAGAGGTCTCTTAAGTTTCAGTGAATTATATTTACTTCTCTAATCTTAACTAATAGTGTGTAGGAAGGATCAAATTTTTTAAATGGTTGAGATTTTATAGAGTTTTAAGAAATTTTATTGCTGTGCTGAAAAGTGTAACATTTCATATTATGTCTATTTTTTATTTTTTAAATATATATATTCTTATTGTTGGTAGTATTACAGATATTTTCCATTTCCTTTCTCTCCCCTGTTTATTCCCCCTCATATTGTGTCTTCTTAATTGACAGTCTTAGTGATTTATAACAGACTTTTCATCTTTGGTCTTTGTCTTCTATAACATTGATATTATTCAAGCCTTTTTTAAAAAAATATATATTTTATTGATTTTTTTCAGAGAGGAAGGGAGAGAGATAGTAAGAAACATCGATGAGAGAGAAGCATCGATCAGCTGCTTCCTGCACACCCCCTACTGGGGATGTGCCTGCAACCAAGGTACGTGCCCTTGACTGGAATTGAACCCAGGACCCCTCAGTCCTCAGGCCGATGCTCTATCCACTGAGCCAAACCGGTTTTAGCTCATTCAAGCCTCTTGATATTTTCTTTAAATTGACAACTTTCTGAGAGTGATACAATGTATCTCATTGGTTATTTAGTCTTGCTATGCTGTTCTGAGTGATTGTATTTCAGATTTTCTTCGGTGTGATTATTTAAGAAATAGATTTTTAAGTCTATCGTTTATCAGAATTGGAATTGATTGAGAACCACACTGCATAAAGTCCAAAGATTTCTTTGTGTGTGTGTGTTTAATTGTTTTCAGAGAGGAAGGGAAAGGGAGAGATAGAAACATCAAGATGAGAGAGAATCATTGATTGGCTGCCTTCTGTACCCACTAGTGATCAAGCCTGCAACCAGGGAATGTGCCCTGGCTGGTAATTGAACTATGATTCTCAACCACTGAGCCACACTGGCTGGGTAGTCCAAAGGTTTTTAAAGCCACATGTTCAGTAAAGCATATTAATGGTTAGTAAGCTCTTGTACTCTGTCAAGTCATCAATGTGATAGGCTTCATAGCAGCTATTAACCAGCAATCTGTGAATATGACTAATACTTGGTTTATTCACTCAGCTGAATTCACTCTTTATTTTTTAAAATATATATATTTTATTTTAGAGAGAGGGGAAGGGAAGGGAGAGAGAGATAGGAACATTGATGAGAGACAAACATTGATTGGCTGCCTCCTGCACACAACCACTGGTGGTCGTGCCCACAATTGGGCCATGTTCCCTGGCCAGGAATTGAACTAGTGATCTCCTGGGTCGATGCTCAACCACTGAGCAACACCAACTGGGCTGAGTTCACTTTTCAAAATACTTTTTTTTTTTTTTTTTACTCAAAAGACTCTTACTATGCTATAGAAACAACTCTTAGACCTGGCTCATTATATTTCCTTTCTCAGAGGATGTATCATTCTCTCTCAGTCTGCTTTACTGGGATGACTGCAGCTCATTTAGAAGGAATCTTTTTAGCATCCTATTTTTATTTACTTATTTTATTAGTTTGGGTTAAGTTCAGCTGCCAGTCACAGATTCAAATTAACAAAGGCTTTATAAAGATAGAAGTTTGTTTCTCTTTTGTGTGAAACTTGAGAGATAGCCTGTATTCCACACAGCTGTCAGAATCTCAGACTTTTCTATCAGATCATCCCATTGTCCCTTGGATGTGATTCTTGTTCTCATGGCCCACGAGGCCATTATATCTATATGTCAGGCTACAGGATGCAGGAAGGGGTCAAAGAAGAAAGGGGGCAAAAGATACATATCTCTTGTCCTTTACAGAAGATTCTTTGAAGCTGCCACAACAATTTTTCCACTTTCTCCCCATAGAGGAAGGAACATGTTTTTATTTTGGGTAGCTACAGTCTACTATGGAAGAAGGGACAATGTATAAGAGGAACAGATGGGAATCTGTCACACCATTATTTCTGTTTCTTACAGTTATTGAGTGGAATACATTTCAACAGTTTTATCCCAATTTTAGCATTGTATCTTTGGGATATTATTGATAAGAACTTAGATGAGAGTAGACTAAGATTAGGGTAAACAAAAGAGAATTGACATGATCTGTTTATCAACTTATTCACATAGCTCTTCTCTTTTTCGAATTTCCATGTATCAGTTCGGAGTTTATTCTCTCACTAGATACTATAGTTTCTTTTATCATTTGGGTCAAAGGAACAGGTGACTGGAGGTCATGTTTATGGAAGATCCTTCCAGGCTTCAAAAAAGTCCTGGACATCAGAAACTTAGACTGATGCGAAAGTGTAATTTTTATTACCTTTTATAAGTCTGATGCCTAACTCACCACTTTAGAAAGGCGTGTGCTCCTTAATGCATCGGACTATTGAAATATGAGTCACAAAATAATGAGAGGAAGATAAGTATGAGAGCAGTTACAGGAAAAAAGTGATGTAAACTTTGTTAAATGGAAAAGTTTTCCTAGTAATGTAGGGCATTTAGGACAGGATACTACCCATAGAAACAGAACATAAAACCATGAGAAGTTGGGATCCCAGGAAAATAAATGAATAGGGTTTTGTATAATGAAAAGAAATGGGATGATACTTCCATCTTGCTTTTCCAGGGGATGGAGAAATAATATTTTCAACTCTTTATGATCCAACTGTGCTTTTAGGCTAATGAATTGAATCTAAGGTTGGAATTTTGAAAAGAAAAAGAAAGAAAGAAAGAAAAAAGAATAGAGAGGACCAATTCCTTCTTTTCAGTTGTCTAAATGAGCTTAGTGAGTTCCTGTGGGGTTGACTGACTTCAGCACGTGAATTTTAGGGATGACTGAACTGGTTGGTTGACCATAATGCAATCCAACAGGACATCTGGAAACATTTGACCCAATTAAAGAAACAATGGGCATGTCCATGGATATCACATTGATGTCATGCCTTTTACCCCAGAGAAAGCTTTTTGTGAATGAGGTATCACAGTTGACGTGTTTTTTTATGTACATAGAGAGTGTGTGTGTGTGTGTGTGTGTGTGTATGTATAAATGTAACACTCGCGCGTACACACACACACACACACACACACACACATACATATATATGTATATGTATATACACACACACACAGTCACCCATGATTTAGTCAGGGTTCTCCAGAGAAACAGAACCAATAAATAACATTATGTCTTTGGGATATTATTGATAAGAACTTTGATGAGAGTAGACTAAAATTAGGGGAAACAAGATGAAAATTATTGTAGAAATTCGTTCATATAGTTATGGAGGCCTAGAAATCCCATTTTCTGCTATCTATAATCTGGAGAACAAGGAAAGCCAGTGTTAGAATTCAGTGCTAGTTAGAAGACCTGAGAACCAGGGGAGCCAATGATACAACTCTCAATCTGAGGCCAAAGACTTGAGAACCAAGTCCCATGTCTGAGCATTTAAGATGGATGTCCCACCCAGCTCAAGGGGGCGGGGAGGAGGAGAGAGGAGAGAGGAGAGAGGAGAGAGGAGAGAGGAGAGAGGAGAGAGAAGAGAGAGAGAGAGAGAGAGAGAGAGAGAGAGAGAGAGAGAGAGAGA
>JAAGEH010000041.1:34348344-34378002 GCA_011751065.1 Lasiurus cinereus | reverse complement strand
AGAGAGAGAGAGAGAGAGAGAGAGAGAGAGAGAGAGAGAGAGAGAGAGAGAGGAAGAATATGAATTCACTTTTTTCCTTCTTTTTGTATTATTTGGGCCCTCAATGGATTTGATGATACCTGCCCACATTGTTGAAAGCACATCTTCTTTACTTAGTCAGCTAATTCAAATGCTACTCTTTCTAAAAACACCCTCACAGACACACCCCAAAATAATATTTTACCATCTATCTGGGCATTCCTGACTGGTCAAGTTGACACACAAAATTAATTATTGCAGTGGCTCTTTTCTTCTTGTGCTTTATAAATTTTAATTGAGATCTCACATGATCTTTGTTATCTTCTCTCATGGAAAGTAGATTTTTGGCTGTTCACCCTTTTGCTGAGGAGAAAGAGCTCTCAGTTCGCTCCCTTCCTTGTATGGTTTTTCTTCTGTATTGTGTGATCATTAAATGCTGAGGCTGACCAGCAGACCCTGAGTGACAGATGAATGGATTATTCCAACATGTTTGCTGTGAAAAAGAGGGTTAAAGGAGTGCCTGGCTAAAGGAACCAGACAGCCTCAATTGCCTGCCTCGTTAGGCTTTTATTGTAGCAACAATTTGAGATAAAGTTTATCTTTTAGATGCAATCAGTGGGGTAAGTAATATTGGGAGGACACATGTGTTTGTAGTGTCCTTTAAGTAAGGACACTCAAAGATTAAACATAAGGATTCCAATAAACAGCCGGGAGTCTGCACATGCATAGACTTGTTTGGAAAGGTCAAGGAATAATTAGGGGTGCCATCTTTGGCACTCCTGTAAGTTGGAATTCTGATAAACACAGTGGGCAGCCTTCCATATACCTCCCTTGGAAACTTTCCAACCAAGTCTCGTGTGCTCCCCAATATCCCTCTTTTTTGTTTTGCTTAATGTAGAAGACAGAGGGCAGTGGTGAACTTTCTGCTTTGGAATGTTAGGATCTGTGAAGCATATTTACTGCTCCAGTTCTGATTTTATAGACTATAAGAAAAACAAAAAAAGCAATGGTTAGTTATCTGGAGTGCATGGAGTGTGAATATGCATCAATAATTGCTCAGCTTCTGCCATCAGCTTCATCATCCCCCAGATTATTCTGGGGCCCTTCTGGGTCTGGGGAAGGTGCAATGTTCTGTGCTGTGGAGTCTCCAGGTTCAGATTCTTCATTTCTGGAAGAGTCTTGGTCCTGTGCCATTCCATGATAGGATTTAATCTGGCAAGCTGGAATCCACAGTGGCCCTGTGGAGGTAGAAACACATGCATATCCTCTCCCCATGTTAATAATTCATTGGGTCCCATCTAGTTATTAGTGTCTACATCTCACCACAAGACTTGTGGTTTCTGAGATGGGGCTATTGAGGTGAAGTACCATTTTACAGAGGATTGTAAATGATCATTCAGATTAAAAAAATTAAAGGTAAAGAGTGCTTTAGATAGTATTGTAACAGGGCCCTTCAGTTCCATATTCCCCCTTTTTTATTTAACTAGCATACCCTTCAGGGTAGAATGAGCATGTTCAATGATGGCTTGCCATTGTGGATTGTAAGAAATTCCCATAGAATGCTGGATGGACCAAGTTCTGCAAAATGTGGCAAAGCCATGTCTGCTATAAGCAGGCCCATTATCAGTTTTTGTCTTGGTTGGAATGCCTAAAAAGGCAAATGTAAGTAGCAGATGTTTAATTACATAGCGTGTGGATTTGCCAGGAAGAGCATGGGCACTGATCATACCAGAAAAAGTGTCTATAGTTACATGTACCAGGTGTACCGGTTAATAATGTGGATTTTTTTTCAATAGATGGAGTTACACGTATGCGATTTGATATATATGCTATTTTGTTCTATTGACAGCAAGCTTCAAAACTTCATATGTCAAATTTCCTGAAGGTGTTAACATCATAGATATTTTTACGCTTAAAAATGTTGAATTTCGTGCCAAAAAAAAAAAGCATTTGAGGGAAGTTTTAATTCATTACTTTATTTTGAAGAAAAGTGCTGCTGAAAGTTATCGTTTACTTCGGGAGGCTTATGGTGAATATTCTCCATCTCAAGATACTTGTGAACGTTGGTTTAAATGCTTTAAAAGTGATAATTTCAATGTGAAAGACAAAGAAGGTCCAGGTCAACCGAAAAAGTTTGAAGACCAACAATTACAAGCATTATTGGATGAAGATGCATGTCAAACTCAAAAACAACTTGCTCAGCAAACAATTTCCGATCACTTACAAGCAATGGAAAAGATTTTAAAGGAAGGAAAATGGGTGCCTCCTCAACTGAACGAAAGACAAATAGGAAACTGAAAAGCCATCAGTAAAAGGTTGCTTCAGCAGCACAAAAGAAAGTCTTTTTTTGCATCGAATTGTGACTGGCAACGAAAAGTGGATTTATTTTGAGAATCCTAAATGCACAAAATCATGTGTTGATCCAGGTCAACCACTAACATTGACTGCAGGGCCAAATTGCTTTGGAAAGAAGACAATGCTCTGCGTTTGGTGGGATCAGGAAGGTGTGTATTATGAGCTTCTAAAACCAGGTGAAACCATTAATACTGATTGCCATTGACAACAAATAATCAACTTGAACCACGTAAAACGACCAGAATATGCCAGAAGACACAGCAAAGGAATTTTGCTTCATAATAACTCACCATCACATACTTCAAAACCAGTTAAAAACACGTCAAAAGATCTTGCCTGGGAAGTATTAACTCAACACCGTATTCACCAGACCTTACTTCAGATTAACACTTGTTCTGATCAATGGCACATGCACTTTCTGAGCAGCACTTCAAAATGTATGAAGAAGTGGAAAATTGGGTCTCTGAATGGTTTGCTTCAAAACAAGAAAAATTCTGTTGGGGTGGTATCCACAAATTACTTGAAAGATGGGGAAAATGTGTGGCTAGTGATAGACATTACTTTGAATAAAGCAGTTTTTAAAAAAAAATTTTTATTGATTTTTTACAGAGAAGAAAGGAGAGGGATAGAGAGTTAGAAACATCGATTCAGCTGCCTCTTGCACACTTTTTACTGGGGTTGTCCCCGCAAGGTACATACCCTTGACTGAAATGGAACCTGGGACCCTTCAGTCTGCATGCTGATGCTCTATCCGCTGAGCCAAACCAGTTAGGGCTGAATAAAGCACTTTTGATGTTTCTTTTGAAATTACTGTGTTTTCTTTGATTACAAAATTCACATTATTAACCGGTACACCTGGTACATACTGGAGTTTCCTAAAAGAGGCAATGTGACATGATTGGCAAAGGTCATTGACCTGCAGCCTTCTGGGATTAACTCCCATGGAGGGTGGTGAGGTACCTGTCATTAGACAGTCAGGACATTGTAAAATAACTTGTTTAGCTACTCTCTGGATCAGTTGAAATTCTTTATGTAGTCAGCTCCAATTTTGGTGGAATAGTTCATGAGATTGATGGGCTTCTAATAAAGCAGCAGTCATTACTAAGCATCTACTTGATCACTGGCTTGTACCAGCGGTCCAGGAAGCGAACTGTGGGACCTGATATGAGATGTGAAGAGAGGATGTAACTGACCATCTCGTAGGCCCTGAAGGCGAAGGAACTGTCCTAGGAGAGATGGATCTAATTTAGTCTTGATGAGTGAAGTTTCTAGGTTTTATAAGATATAAACGGAATAAGTAGAGTCACTAACGGGTTGTGAGGGAAATGTTTCTAGTGCTATGATCAGCGCTCCAATTTCCACTTGCTGAGTTGAGATTAAACCCCCCTGTTGAATGGCACCATTAAGTGGCCAATGGATGGCTGTTATACCGGTTTTTCCTGAGCCATCTGTGAACACTGTAAGTGTCCCTGAGATAGGGATATGTACAATCTTAGAGGGGTATATTAACTTAGTGTGGGACAAAAAAAATGTCTTATCTACCTTTCCTACGAAAATCAGCTAGAGCAGTGGTCAGCAAACTGATTAGTCAACAGAGCAGCAAACCGCGGCTCAGCTCGAGAGCTGCAGTTTGCCGAACACTGATAGAGCAATTTGCAAATCACTGGAGGTCGATAATGTTCTCAAATTGAGTTTTTGTTAATGGAAGGGGAATGATATCTGGATCATGTCCTGCGAGTTTTCTATAGAGCTGCTTCCCATCGAGAATCAAAGAGCAAATCAATGCTAAATAAGGTGATAAGGTTTTGGAGGGAGTATGAGAGCAAAACAACCATTCAGTAAACCTCTATTCCGGTACCATAAGTCCCGTAGGTGAGTGCCTGGTGGGAAATAAAATTAGTAGAAGAGAATACTGGGGGAGCTTCTGTTCAAATATCGAGTATTGAGTGCATCCTTAACCAAGAGTTCTTTTATCCCTTCTGCAGATAGCTGTCTCGGGGAATTTAAGGCTGGATCCCCTTTTAGGATGTTAAACAGGTTTTGTAAGTTCACAATGGGAATACCTAGCACTAGTCTTATCCAGTTTATATCTCCTAGTAAGTTTTGAAAGTCATTTAGCGTTTTTAGTTCCCTGTTGTCAAAGGTAACCTTTTGGAATCTGATGGTTCTTTCAGTTACATCTGAAGATATATCCTAGATATTTCCATGGTTTTGTCATCTGTACCTTCTCAGGGGCTATTAAAAGGCCTCTCTTGCTGAAACTGGTTTGGCTCGGTGGATAGAGCGTCAGCCTGGGGACTGAAAGGTCCCAGGTTCGATTCCTGTCAAGGGCATGTATCTTGGTTGCGGGCACATCCCCAGTAGGGGGCATGCAGGAGGCGGCTTATCGATGTCTCTCTTTCACTGATGTTTCTGGCTCTCTATCCCTCTCCTTTCCTCTCTGTAAAAAATCAATAAAATATATTAAAAAAAAAAGGCCTCTCAAGGCCAGTTTCCTTTTGCACTGAACAGTGCATATGATATCACAGGTCCTTATCAGGGGCTGTAAGGAATAATTTTTCCATGTAATGAATAATTTTTCAGTAGGAAACTGTTGCCTGGTAGGCATGAGTGCCTGATGTACATGGTAGCAGCACATAGTTGGGCTGTTTAGCATTCCCTGTGGGAGGACTTTTCCAATGATATCTCTAGGAGGGCTCTTCATTGTTAATCAAAGGGAGAGTATATGAAAATTTCTTCTGACCTTGGGTAGCTAAAGGAATGGCATAAAAGCAATCCTTTAAATCTGTAATAATAATGGGCCAGTTTTGTGGGATCATGGCCAGAGATGGAAGTCCAGATTGGAGAGTATCCATGGGTTGAATAGTAGCATTAATGCTCCTTAAATCATGTAAGAGCCGCCATTTGTTAGATTTTGGGGGGATTATAAAAATAGAGAATTCTAGGGGCTATTGAAAGGTTATATGTGTCCTAAATCCAATTGTTTTTTTACTAATAGATGGGCTTGTTGTAATTTTTCTCTCTTTAGGGGCCACTGTTCTATCCAAATAGGGGTTTTGACTTAATTAAGTCAAGGGGAGGTATAATAGCAGTGGCCACTCTTTAAAAGGTGTCTGTAACATTAACCCCCACTGTGAAAGGAGATCACGTCCCCATAAATTGATAGGATCTGTAAGATTAGGAGCTGTATGTAGCCAATTTGCTCATCTGGCCCTTTACAGTGTACATGCCAAGAACTTTGTAATGTCTGGGAAACTTCTTCTATTCCCACTGTCCTCTGATCTTGCTTCACCATGGGCCATGATGAGGGCCAATCAAGATGACTAAGTAGAGTGCAATACTCCTCAGTATTTATTAATTCTGTGAATCTTTTCCCTTGGATTTCTATAGTGAGGAAGGGCCGTTCCCTGGTAACTGACTGATTCCAATAAACTCCTCACTCTCCAGTACTGCCAGATTTCTCTCCTGAGCATTTGGGACCCAATATAGTAGTAACAACTACTATAAGATGCATGATCTTAGTTTGCATGAGGAAAATATGTAGCCCCTTGCATGACATGAACACCTGGATTTCTCCCTGGTACTCACTATCAATGACTCCTGATACTAAAGTGACTCCTTTTGAGTTAAGGCTGGAGTGCCCCAAAATAATGCCTACCATGCCTGGTAGCAGTGGTCCCCAAGTCTCTGCTGGAACCCTTTTAGGGTTATCCCCTTCTTTTTAGAATCAGTTCTGTTGGAGTAAGCACAATCCTGTGTTCCTAGCAGTAGCTGCTCAGAGGGAGTGGACAGTAGATTTCCCGTCTACCCTAGGAAGGTGGTTCGTGCCCCGGTTTGTTGCAGGGGCTGGGACTGGCCCCACTGGGTGTTTTCCTGCAGTGGTGGTAAAGAGTTGTCATGTTTGTCAAATTTTGATTTACATTGGTTGACCCAATGACACCCCTTAGGTATCACAGGCTTTACAGGCTCTTCTTCAGGAGGAGGGTGTGGTGATAAATCCTCCTGGTGTTCTGTAGGCTTTTGATCCTCAATATGTAGTGGGCAGAGATAGTGCAGCTTGAACAAAAACCCTCATAGTTAAAGATGATAAATCATGAGTTCTCTTTAAATTTCTACCTTCTTGTTTCCAGAGATCAAGGCCTAATGTTCCAGCACAGGGAACCAAGGGTTATGAGTTATAATAATCTTCAAAAGGCCCTTTATTTGTTTCTTTATAACGGAGACACCATTTGCTTTTAACAATTGTTTAAGCACTGTTATATATTGTTCTGTTCCATTATGAAACCTTAGCTGAAAAACAATTCCTTCGAACTTGGAAATCCCTCGGGGACCAAAGATTATCCTATCTAATAAAAGAGTAATATGCAAATTGACCACACATCTGCGACACCCACCAGCCACGCCCACCAGCCAACCAGAGCGAGTATGCAGATTAATCCAACCAAGATGGCTACAGCCACAGAGAGAGCAGGAAGGAGGCTTGGGTTGCCCCTGGCAATGGAGGAAGCCAAGCTTTCTGCACCAGGCGGGTAGGCCTTTGCTTAAGGCGGCCAAGTTTCAATGGCTGTGCGAGCAGAAGGCTTGGCTACACTCCAGGCTACAAAGTTATAGAAGATAAATAAATCTCAGATACCGGGGCCTCCACTTGGGTCACCGGGGGCATGGCCGGCCTGCAAACCACCACAGGCCCCTCGCCCAGGCCACCCCATGCCCTAAGGGAACACCCACCCTGATCTGGGACACCCTTCAGGGCAAACTAGCTGGCCTCCCCCCATGCACCAGGCCTCTCTCCTATCTAATAAAAGAGTAATATGCAGATTGACCATCACTCCAATACACAAGATGACTGCCCCCATGTGGTCAAAAGATCTTGCTCCTATGTTAACACAAGATGGCCACCACAAGATGGCCAGCTGGGGAGGACAGTTGGGAGGGACCAGTCCTGCAAGGGAGGGCAGTTGGGGGTGACCAGGCTGGCAGAGGAGAGAAGTTGGGGGTGACTGGGCCTGCAGGGAAGGACAGTTAGGGGGGACCCAGGCCTGTAGGGGAGGGCATTTAGGGACAAACAGGCTGGCAGGGGAGCAATTAGGCATCAATCAGGCTGGCAGGGGAATGGTTAGGGGATGATCAGGCTGGCAGGCAGAAGCAGTTAGGGGCAATCAGGAAGGAGGCAGAAGAGCAGTTGGGAGCCAGCAGTCCTGGATTGTGAGATCGGGCCTAAGTGGGCAGTCGGACATCCCTCAGTGGTCCCAGATTTGAGAAGGAGCAGGCTGGGCTGAAGGACAACCCCCCCTGCTCGAATTTCATGCACCAGGCCTCTAGTAAATTATAACAGTACAACAGGCTCTTTAGTTATTCTTTAACTGAGGCACCATTTGCTTTTAATAACTTTTTAAATAACAAAGAAATCTGTTACTTGTTGGACAGTTGCTGTCTTATTGTGAAACCTTAGCTGAAAAACATGCCCTTGAACTTGGAAATCCCAAGTGGGCTCCAATGACTTAGTGCACAGTTATTCTTTAGTTTTCTTACTCTTCCTTTTTGAGGTTTTCACCGAGTTTTAATGTGTTCCTTGGTCCTCACATGGGGCACCACCTTGCCGGGGTTGACCAGCAGACCCTGAGTGACAGGTGAATGGATTACTCCGACACCACGTTTGCTATGAAAGAGAGGGCCAAGGGTCTGCCTGGATAAAGGAACCGGACAGCCACAATTGCCTGTCTTGTTAGGCTTTTATTGTAATAGCAGTTTGAGATAAAGTTTATCTTTTAGATACAGTCAGTAGGGTGAGTAATATTGGGAGGACACATGTGTTTGTAGTGTCCTTTAAGCATAAGGATTGGAGTAAACACCTGGGAGTCTGCACATGCACAGACTTGTTTGGAAAGGCCAAGAAATAATTAGGGGTGCCGTCTTCAATACTCTCCTAAGTCAGAATTCTGATAAATGGGTGGGCGGTCTTTCACAGACTTCCCATTTTTTAGAATGTCCTCCTTACAAACTTTCCAACAAAGTCTCGTATGTCCCCCAACAATTAAAATCTACTGATTTTCAGGTCCCTTTGATTTTAACCCCGTTTTTTTTTTTTTTTTTTTGTGAACTTAGCTATTTATTTAGAAGGTTATGTTTTATATTTATCTAACATTTCTAAATATCTTTTAAGGGAGATTTTTATGTCTCTTAAGGCCAATATGTTCTCAGAAACTCAAGTTTCCAGTTACTTTAACTCATACCATGTTATTAAAATTATTCTGTACTGAATGGATATAAATAGATAATTCAAAAGGAAAACAATCAGCCTTATATCAGTATTTTTCATTGTAAAAATATGTGCTATTTTTATATGGTAAATGGGTGATGACGCTTGAATCCTATCAGTAGGATACAAAGATTCAAAATACAGGATTCAAAATTAATTAGAACTACAGACTACCATGACACAGAAATTACAATAGTGATGTTTTGTATGCACTAACTTTAAAGGGAACCTAGAATTTAATTGTATTTTCATTTCAAATGCTCTTTCAAGAATTATATTTTAGATGATGTGACATGATGCTTATTATACTTATTAATTTGTGTTTAATAAAAGTCCTTTGAGTAAAACTTTTGATAGATTACAGCTCAAGGCAAAAATTAACCTACATGTTTCTGTATATTCAGAAGAGGGGGAACCATTTAACTGGAAAACTGTGATTATTTGAATTCTGTTATGCAATTTGATTATTAAATTAGAATAAGGAAAGCTGTGAAAGAAAATGAGACTAAAAGAGAGAAATAAGAATAGGAAGTAGTTGTCATGAAGGAGAATGTGACAAACCCATTGGGTAGGTGCAATGGTTGTGTATTTCCACGTATTACTCTAGAATTGCATCTGAATTTCATTTCAAGTGCTGTTTCCCTGTCAATTTGGCTGGTTATAGGCAGTAAAATTGACATTACTTGGACTTAATTAGAATTGGTTTAGAATTCTTGTCCCCATTTTTTTTTTAAGATCAAGTTGAAGAGGGGAGAACTAGAATCTAATTTCACAGTTATTTCCTGAAATGACCAACAGAAAAGAAACTCCTTACCTCATCTTTCTCTTCTCTTCTCTTCTCTTCTCTTCTCTTCTCTTCTCTTCTTTTCTCTTCTCTTTTTTTCCTTTCCTTTCTTTTCTTTTTTTTCCCTTTTCTTTTCTTTACTAATGTGCCTTAACTCTTACAATGATATTTGTTTAGCATTGCAGTACTTATACTATAAGATTACTATAGATTAAGGGAGGAGAAGAGAGCAAAACATCTGCATGAAAGTGATTATTAAAATGCCTAAATTCCCAGGGGACACCGAAGGGAAATTTTGACTACAGCTGCTTCATTCCTGTAATGGTGATCAGGGATACAAATCATGACCAAATTTATACAAATTAGATGGGCTGTTTGTTACTGCTAAAGTCCTAGGTTCAAGTTTTAATATTTAGATGTGGAGAAAAGGATGGAAACTGGTGTTCATGAGTAATTAAAATTAGATTTCTAAATGAAAAATTAGAAATATATTATTTGTGTAACTCAGTCCAGGAGGTTTTATATGTTTTCTCACTTGACCTTCAATACTCCCACATGGTAGATATCTTTATCTCCAAGACCCATGGAGGTATATAACTTCAGTTCATTGATGATAATACTTGTGTTAGAATTAATTTCCATTGATTCTTGTTCCATTTTCTATATAGGATGCTGATTACTGTCTCAATTCCCAATTAATAAAGAAACATACTGATCACAATGTAGCCACCAAATCAAAGTAATTTGATTTGTGGTCCTAATTAAATGAGAAAGGATAAACATAGGCCAATGCAATAGAATGCAGAGTCCAGAAATAGAGTCACATATATACATGGTCAATTGATTTCAACAAAGGTGCAAAGGTGATTCAATGGAGGAAGGGTAGTCTTTTTAAGAAATGGGAGCAAAGAAACATTTGTAATTAAAAGTGACTCCTTGAAGTTAACTGCAAAGATAGCAGTTATCTCTAAGGAGGAAGATTAGAAAAATGCAGTTGGAAAGGGGGATGCAGAGGCTTCAAAGATAGTGTTTAATTCTTCAGCTGGGTGATTGGGCTCTGAATATTTTTATTCTTTTTTAAAAATATTTTTATTCAGAGAGGAAGGGAGAGAAAGAGAGAGATAGAAACATTAATGATGAAAAAAGATCATTGATCAGCTGCCTTCTGCACGTCCCCCACTGGGGATTGAACTCACAGTTCGGGTACATACCCTGACTGGGAATCGAACTGTGAGCTCCTGGTTCATAGGTCGATGCTCAACCACTGAATTATGCCAACTGGGCTATTTTTATTCTTTAAGCCCTACAGTATGTTGCATCTATTGTTAAATATAAGACTAAATTCATTAAAAAGGACAAAAATTAATTTTGAAAAGATACTACAGACAGAAAACGAGAATACCACTCAATCCAACCTTATTAAATAGTTTTTGTCGAGAGCTGTAATATTTGGGATGTAGGTAAATATGGCTTTGTATAACAAAGGGCAGATATATTTCTTAAAATCTTTTTTATTGATTTCAGAGAGGAAGGAAGTAGGATAGAGAGAGACAGAAATATCATGATGAGAGAGAATCATTGATTGGCTGCCTCCTGCATGTCCCCTACTGAGAGTCAAGCCTGCATCCCGGGCATGTACCCTTGACTGGAATAAAATCCAGGACCCTTCAGTCTGCAGGCTGATGCTCTATCCACTGAGCCAAATCAGCGAGCGCAGATATTTTATTTTTAAGAGACTCTCAAATATGAGTTTATTTAGTCTTTACATCCTGAGGGACAGATATAATTATTTTTACTTTTTACATAGGATGAAGCTGAGATTCAGGAAAATAAAATAAGTTACTAAAGGTCAAGAAGTGAACACTCTTGTCAGTAATAACAATCCATATTCTTTTTACATATTCTTTCTATATCTCTTGGAGTTCTAATTTAGCAGAAACTAATACCACATCCCAATGGAAGAAAAGGTTTCAGAAAGAGGTCATTGAAATATGTTTTTAAAAAACTAAACTTGGCTCTAGCTAGTGTGGCTCAGTTGATTGGGCATGGTCCCAAACACCAAAAGGTTGCTGGTTTGATTCCCTGAAAGGGCACGTGCCCAGGTTGCTGGCTCAATCATCAATAAGGGGCATGTAGGAGGCAGCTGATCAACATTCCACTCTCACATTGATGTTCCTTTTTCCTTCTCCCTTCCTTTCTCTCTAAAAATCAATAAAAATATTTACAAAATACACACACACACAGAAATACAAGCCCAGCTGGTGTGCTTTAGTGGTTGAGCATTGACCTATGAACCACAAGACAATAATTCGATTCCCAGTCAGAGCACAAGCCCTGTTTGTGAGCCCAATTCCTAGAGTGGAGTATGCAGGAGGCAGCTAGTGATCAGTGATTCTTATCATTGATGTTTCTATCTCTCCCTCTGACTCTCCTTTCCTCTCTGCAAGCAATAAAAATATTTTAAAAACACAAAAAAACTAAATATAGTTAGAAAATCCTGTTTTGGATACTTGATCATAATTATTTTGGAGAATGACTTAGAAATGAAGAGAATTTTCCCTCTTTCACATTCAGCCACAAATAGAAAGCCTTCTGCACTCTTAAGGATTAAGTGTCTGAGCTCATCCTGAATAAATGAAGGTCAATAAATATCTCCTGCATAAGAATTTGTCATACTTCTAAAAAATTTCAGGTGTTGGATAGTCATCTTTAAAACTAAGTGTCCAGTTTTTGTGCCATGGGCTTGCACTGAGGGATGCTGGCAGACAAGTTACTAATTTTATCTCTGCTCTGCTTTTCGGTTTATCTATGAGCTTCTCTGAAGGACTTCATTTTTACTTGTTCATCATCTTCCATTTGGGGTGGATCTGAATCACATCTTTTTATTTTTTTGAAAACTGTCACATGTGGGCTGATAGAGCCAATAGCTGTGGGTTTTGTCCCTGGGCTCAGGATTAGAAGCCATGGATACAATGCACTGGTTGTTTTCTATCAACACTATACCTCTCACTGCAGCCTCCTCTTCTGCTGCCATCTCAAGAGCCACTGGTTGGCTGTGCAGCCCCAGGGTTGGCAGGATGGAGAGGCCTGGACCTGCCCACTGCCATCCCAGGTATTGACCCAGGAGCGGGAGTGGAGGTTGGGATTCTGCCTGGTGTTACAGCAGCCAGCACCTTCCTACTTGCCACCCTCCAGGGGCTACAGAGTATGCAGACTGGGGTTCATCTGCTGGTGGGTCTGACAAAGGGCAGATATTTTATATTCTGACTTTATTTTTTACTTTTTCTGGTATTGATATCAACTTCTTTTTTTATTTAATAAATCTTTATTGTTCAGATTTTTACAATTGTTCCTCTTTTTCCCCCCCATAGCTCCCCTCCACCTGGCTCCCACCCCACCCTCTGCCCCCCACATTGTCCTCATCCATAGGTGTATGATTTTTGTCCAATCTCTCCCTGCACCCTCCTCACCCTTTCCCCCTGAGAATTGTCAGCCCACGCCTTTTCTATGCCCCTGATTCTATTATATTCACAAGTTTATTCTGTTCATCAGATTTTTGATTCACTTGATTTTTAAAAATATATTTTATTGATTTTTTACAGAGAGGAAGGGTGAGGAATAGAGAGTTAGAAACATCGATGACAGAGAGACATTGATCAGCCTACTCTTGCACGCTCCCTACTGGGGATGTGCCCGCAACCAAGGTACATACCTTTGACCGGAATTGAACCTGGGACTTTTCAGTTCACAGGCCTACGCTCTATCCACTGAGCCAAACCGGTTTTGGCAAATGATTCACTTGATTTTTAGATTCACTTGTTGGTAGATATGTATTTGTTATTCATGATTTTTATCTTTACCATTTTCTTCTTCTTCCTTTTCAAGAGTACCTTTCAGCATTTCATATAATACTGGTTTTGTGCTGATGAACTCCTTTAGCTTTTTCTTATCTGTGAAGCTCTTTATCTGCCCTCCAATTCTGAATGATAGCTTTGCTGGGTAGAGTAATCTTGGTTGTAGGTTCTTGCTATTCATCACTTTGAATATTTCTTGCCACTCCTGTTTGGCCTGCATAGTTTCTGTTGAGAAATCAGCTGAGAGTCGTATGGATGCTCCCTTGTAGGTAATTAACTGTTTTTCTCTTGCTGCTTTTAATATTCTCTCTTTGTTTTTTGTTCTTGGTATTTTAATTAAGATGTGTCTTGGTGTGGTCCTCTTTGGATTCCTTTTATAAGGGGTTCTGTGCACTTCCTGGACTTGTAAGTCTATTTCTTTCACCAGGTGGGGGAAGTTTTCAGTCATTATTTCTTCAAAGAGGTTTTCAGTATCTTGCTCTCTCTCTTCTGGCACCCCCATAATTCTGATGTTGGTATGCTTGAAGTTGTCCCAGAGGGGCTCCTTATACTATCATCAAATTTTTGGGTTCTATTTTCTTTTTGCTTTTCCAGTTGAGTGTTTTCTGCTTCTTTGTATTTCACATTTTTGACTTGATTCTTGCCTTCCTCTAGTCTACTGTTAGGTCTCTGTATAATATTTTTTATTTCAGTCAGTGTGTGTTTAATTTTTAGTTGGTCCTTTTTCATCTCCTCTTGGGTCTCGCTAAATTTATCCATCTTTTCTAGGAAATTCTTGAAAAACCTTATAACCGTGGTTTTGAACTCTATATCCATTCGTTTGTTTTCCTCCATTTCTTTTGTTTGTGATCTGTTCCTTTGTCTTCACATTTTCACTGCTTCCCTGAGTTGGTATAATAGCTTTGTGTGCTAGGTATCCTATATGGCCCAGTAGCTCCACCTCCCCAGTTACCTGAGGTGGACACTCTTGGTGCACCCCTTTGTGGACTGTGTGTAGTTAAGTCTTGATTGTTGTTGTTATCACTGGGGGGAATTGATCTCCAAGCTAATTTGTTGTGAGGATCAGCTTTGTCAACGCCGTGAGAACTTCTGTGCTGGACTTCCACTTAAGACTTGCAAGATTGCAAAACCTTCTGTTCTAGGCTTGGATGGGCGGAGTCTCAGGACTGAGCAGACAGCATTGGCTTCCTGTCAGCCCAGCCCTACTTGGCCACTGGATCTCCGTGTTCCTCAGTAATCACTGCAGCCTGTTCTGTGCGTACACGCGTGTGCCTTGAGATCTCTGCTTTTCCAGCTCCCCTGAGTTTCTGTGCACTCCAGGGACCTGTATGAGTCTGGGTCCCCAGGGTCTTGCCCCAAACTGGAGTTTAGTCCAGAAAGAAGTGGAGTTCAGTGCAGTTGGGAGGTTCTGTCTTCCTCCCGCTAGAGAAAGTCATCGGCACAATCAGCAGTCAGTTTTCTCTTCGCACACTTTCATGTGCATCTCCAGACCTCTGTCTTTTGCAGCTCCTCTAAGTTTCCCTGCACTCCTCCTCTTTCATAACAGTCCAGACTTTCTCGTATGAGTCTCACCTGGAACTGTAGTTCAGTGCCATTGGAAGTGGGGTTCAGTGCAGTCGCAAGTTTCCCTCTCCCTGCCCCTAGAGAACGCCAGCCAGTCCTCTCCACACACATGTCTCTGTACCTCAGCTTTTTGCAGCTCCTATGAGTCTCCGTGAGCTGCTCTCTTTCCTTCTAGTTGTACAATTTCCACTCAGCCAGCTTTCTTGTGGTTCTGGATGATGTCCGTTCTGTCTTTTAGCTGTAATTTTGAAATTGTGTGAGGCAGCAGTTTAGGTGTTCACCTATGCCACCATCTTGGTTTCTCCTGCATCAAGTTTTAACATGATTTTAAACCTGTGTATATTAGTACTGTGTACAAGGACAGAGGCAGATAGGGAGATGTGAAGGTTTTCAGTGAGACACCCAAAACAGTTTAATAAACAGATAGTAAGTGATAATGAAAGGAGAGCCCTCATTGATTTGACTTCTGCACTCTTAAGGATTAAGGGGAAATAATTAGAGCTTGGCGAGTGGAGGGAGTAGGTTGGTGAGTGGAGGGAAGAGCAAGTATTTAAAATTGAATGAAAATAAGTAGTAATAATACATATTGCTGGAGTCTAAAGGAAAAACCTTCACTGCTTATATTTCTGTCAGACTTGTTACAAGAGAGAATACATGTTAGGTTTTTATTTTTATTTAAATAATGGATAGCCCTAGCTGGTTTGGCTCAATGGATAGAGTGTCTTCCTGTGGACTGAAAGGTCCCAGGTTCGATTCTGGTCAAGAGCACATGCCTGGGTTGCAGGCTCAATCCCAGTAGGGGGCATGCAGGAGGCAGCCGGTCAATGATTATCTCTCATTATTGATATTTCTAACTTTCTTTCCCTCAACCTTCCTCTCTGAAATCAATAAAAATATATTTTTAAAAAGGAAAAGAATTGGATAACTTCCAGTTTTACTTTGTCTTCTCATTGTCACCTGCTTTGCTAACATTATCACTTGTGGCTGAAATATAGGCTTTTGAGTTTAGCCAAATGGTTGGCTCTTAATTATGCCTGAAATTAGAATTCTCCCTGGCACCAGCAATTTAGGTTTGTCAAAATGTGTTAATAGTGTTAAATCTTACACTTAAAGGATATGCTCTTGCAATACTACAATATTCAATGCTGATGCTAATCATCAAGAGTTAGTTAGTACAGCCCTCACTGGTTTGGTTCAGCAGATAGAGCATCATCCTGCGGACTTAAGGGTCCCAGGTTCGATTCTAGTCAAAGGCACATGCCCAGGTTGCAGGCTTGATCCCCAGTGGGGGGCAGGCAGGAGGCGGCTGATCAATGAGTCTCTCTCATAATTCATGTTTCTATCTCTCCCTCTCCCTTCCTCTATGAAATCAATAATTATATATATAAATTATATCTATATATCTATATGTCTACCATCTATCTATATATACATATATATGTTTATTAGTTAGTACAGACCTCGTGGTTAAAGGCACAGACCCCAACAGACTACCCTCACTTCAGATTCTGGTTGCAAGTTTTGGGGCACCAGAACACCCAAACTTCTGACCAACTAGATATAAATATGGAGATTTCCAGTCTCCACAGGTTTGATAATTAGTTTGAACAATTCATAGAAATCAGGTGAGCACTGTACTAATGATCACAGTTCAATTATAATGGATATAAATCAGAGCAGCTAAATGAAGTGACACATAGATTGAAGTCTAGGAGGGTTCCAAACACAGGAGCTTCTAATGACCTCCCCTTGGAACAAGAATGAATTACCCTCCTCACATATTGATGTGTTCATCAATCAGGAAGCTCCACTGAGCCTCTGTGTTCTGAGTTGTATTGGGGTTGCATTACCTAGCAATGATTTAATACAATATCCAGCCCTCCTCTCCTTCCCAGATGTGGTTGGGCTGATATTAAGTTCTTTAAGGCCCTTTGATTACATGGTTGGTCCTTCCCTGCTTGCCTTGTCTTCATCCTGTAACATTTCTTTAGCATAAGCTATCTAGGGGCCCACAATGAATCATCTTATTAGTACAGAATATAAGAGTCCACTATGAATAACAAAGACACTCCTATCACTGAAGAATCCCAAAGGTTTAGTGCTCTTTCCCTGGAGCCAGGTACTAAAACTAGTCAAATTCTGTATTATACAACACTGTAGACCCAGAGGATTAAACTGTAGTCAAGATCTTTGCTTTCTGTGTCTGGCATTATCTCTCAACAGCAGTATCTAAATTGTCTTTCCTCTTTTGTCTGTTACTATTTTCTTAGCCAAAGGAAAACTAAGATTGAAAGCATTGCTTTCCACTCCCACCAAGTCTTTGAAGCTTCTATCCAGGGAACTACATTTCCCGCTTCTTCCTCCCCTCTGAGCCATTAAGGCATAATTGGCAAAATGATGACAGATTTTAGCTGGCTTTATTTGCTACACACTTTAAAAATTGTTTTCAATTACATATTCGTATTTTTAAAAAACTGGAGTGTTTACATTAATGTGAACTTTCTGGCTTGTCTTAAAATCAAAACATCACTGGGCCTGTGTTTCTATATAGCAATATTTGGCTGAAATAGAATAATAGTGGCCATTCCCTTTGATAGGCAATGTAGAAATCTCTCCAGTTTTTAAAGTCTTTTTTTTTCTTAATAAATCTTTATTGTTCACTTTAATACAGATGTTCCTCTTTTTCCCCCCTCATAGCTCCCTTCCACCTGATTCACTACCCCCCACCCCTTGCCATTACCAATGCCTCGTCACTGTCCTCATCCATAGCTGTAAGATTTTTGTTCAATCTCTTCTCACACCCTCACATCCCTGAGAATTGTCAGTCCATTCCCTTTCTATGCTTCTGATTTTATTATATTCACCAGTTTATTCTGTTCATCAGATTTTTTATTCACTTGGTTTTTAGATTCACTTGTTGATAGGTATGTATTTATTATCACTTTGTTGTTCATGATTTTTATCTTTAACTTTTTCTTCTTCTTCCTCTTCTTAAAGAATACCTTTCAGCATTTCATATAATCCTGGTTTGGTGGTGGTGAACTCCTTTAGCTTTTTATTGTCTGTGAATCTCTATAACTGCTCTTCAATTCTGAATGATAGCTTTGCTGGGTAAAGTAATCTTGGTTGTAGAAGTTCCACTCAGCCAACTTTCCTGTGGTTCTAGATGATGTCTGTTCTGTCTTTTAGTTGTAGTTTTGAAATTGTGCGAGGCAGCAGTTTAGGTTTTCACTTATGCCACCATCTTGTTTTTTTTCAGTTTCATGTTATTTATTTTTATTTTTTAATATATTTTTTATTGATTTTTCACAGAGAAGAAAGGAGAGAGAGAGAGAGAGAGAGTCAGAAACATCGATGAGAGAGAGACATCGGTCAGCTGCCTCCTGCACAACCCCAAATGGGGATGTGCCCGCAACCAAGGTATGTGCCCTCTACCAGAATCGAACCTGGGACCTTCCAGTCCACAGGCCGATGCTCTATCCACTGAGCCAAACTGGTTTAGGCAGTTTCATGTTATTTAAACACTGGCTAGTGGTACATATTTATTTTGGCTTAATGTGGGGGAAAATATTACTGTTCCAATTTTGTAATAAAATTACAAAATTTATTTTGTTAGGTATACTTGTTAGAGTTAATATTATAAATTCACTAAGAATTTTAAATAGACAAGTGACTTCAGTATTAACTAAATAAATCTCCCCGTTTTTATTTTGAAAAGTGTCTGGGAGAGGGTAAAAAAACCTCAGGTGAAGATATTTATCTCTCTCAGATGGAGATTTTCTGATACTTGTATTAATGGCAAATTAGAGTTGGCCTACCAAACAGAGTTGACATTGCCACTCATTCACAGGTAACTTACTTGCATATCCTCCTGGACATATCCCTATTATTATTCCTTATTTTTTGGACAAGATATGTTTATGTGTCTGTGTCCTAGTCTAGGAGTCTGCAAATTCTAGGAGAACAAAGGTCTAGTCTTATTATTTCAGTGTTCCTAGTGGTTAGCTAGCACAGTGTGTGGGCATTGTAGTTGCTCAGAAACAAACAATTTCTCCTTCAAACTACATTTCTGGAGCCCTCATTTACAAACAAAATTTTCCAGCCCTGCCGGTTTGGTTCAGTGGATAGAGCATTAGCTTGTGAACTCAAGGGTCCTGGGTTCGATTCTGATCAAAGGCACATGCCCGGATTCCAGGCTTGATCCCAGTAGAGGGTGTGCAGGAGGCAGCCAATTAATGATTCTCTTTCATCATTGATGTTTTTATCTCTCTCCCTCTCCCTTCCTCTCTTTTTAAATATATTTAAAAATAAAAAAATATTAAATTAAATAAATCTTTCCAAAGCAAAATTTTGTCTGCTTATGCCTTTGTCAGTTATTAACAGAAAA
The DNA here is from genome assembly GCA_011751065.1 of Lasiurus cinereus. Lineage (NCBI taxonomy): Eukaryota > Metazoa > Chordata > Mammalia > Chiroptera > Vespertilionidae > Lasiurus > Lasiurus cinereus. Next base: position 34,358,782 of record JAAGEH010000041.1, on the reverse strand, counting down.
ATACGGAATGAACTGGAAGTCACATTGAATTGATACATAAGGCTTTATGCAGCAGTTAAATAAGTAGGAAATGGTAGAATGAGAAGCATTGAAAAATAATATCTGTCTGAATATAGTCTTTCCAAAAGATATGAAGTAGGCACCCTAAGCAATTCCACTTCCTGGAAAATATAGTTGTGCATTTCAGATTTCTTCTTGCAGAAATGACTGGTATTTTGTATTATTTGCTCTTCTATCTATCAGTCATATAAAGAATATGCTTCCAAAGAATGTCCTCAAAGAATGCCAGGATCGCCAAACCGGTTTGGTTCAGTGGATAGAGCGTCGGCCTGTAGACTGAAAGGTCCCAGGTTCGATTCTGGGCAAGGGCATGTACCTTGGTTGCTGGCACATCCCCAGTGGGGGGTGTGCAGGAGGCAGCTGATCAGTGTTTCTAGCTCTCTGTCCCTCTCCCTTCCTCTCTGTAAAAAATCAATAAAAAAAAAAAATGCCAGGATGAAGATGAAACTAGCAGTGTTTGCTTTGCTCACTGTTCTGTCCTAGTGCCTAATAGAGTTGGTTATAAATAAGTATGCTTTGATTAAGTGAATAATCTGTGCATTAATGTATGTTAATTGGTGCCTAAACTGTATATTTGGGTTGCATTGTGGTCAGGAAAGAAGTTGGATACACAGCCCTTACAGCAGTATCAGTAGAAGTTGTATCCAACTGCCTTGTAGCAGTGAAACAGGTTTGTAATCCCAACTCTCTTTTAACCATCACTAAATGGGATAAAGAACTCCTTTCTCAAGTAAATTTTATTTATTAAGCTCCTTTCAAAAAATTAAAAGAATAGTTGCTTATAAAACTAATGACAAAAATATATATCTTTAATAAGATATCTCCTAATTCTATTATTGCTCATACTCTTTCATATTTTCTTCCTTGCCAACATAATCATAATTACACGGTTTTAAGGAGTGGTTGGATGTTTTTACCAAAACTGGACTATATGATACATATTACTCTGACAACTTGCTTTACCACTAAATAGATTATGGGCAACTCTCCAGGTCAATGGATGTAAGCATTTTTAAAGAGCTGCATAACATTCCACATCCTAGTTAACTGTTCTATTTATTGTGCATTCAAGATGTTTCCACTTTGTTTTTAACTGCTGTTTCTACCACTCCAACCCAGCAGTTTTCAACAGGTTTGTCATAAGAATTTTTAAAACATCCAATATCTGACTATTTAATCAGGAGCTCTGACCTCTTTTCCCTTAGACTGTCAAATAAGAAAATGACAACAGCCAACACAACAAAAGCTGTCTGGTATGAATGAATCAGAATTATACCTAACATTTTTGTCAGATTGGCAAAAAGTGTAGTATCTTTTTTGGTGTGTCACATAATTTTAGTAAGTAGTTTATGTACTAGAGGCCTGGTGCACAAAATTCTTTCACTGGAGGGGGTGTCCCTCAGCCCTGCCTGCACCCTCTCCAATCTGGGGAATGCCATCCCTTGAGGAATGTCAAACTGCCTGTTTAGGCTCAATCCCACGGGCAGTCGGACATCCCTCTCACAATCCAGCACTGCTGGCTCCCAACTGCTCACCTGCCTGCTTTCCTGATTGCTCCTAACTGTTTATGTTTGCCAGCCTAATAACCCCCTAACCACTCCCCTGCCAGCCTGATTGATGCCTAACTACTTTCCTGCCAATCTGTTTGCCCCTAACTGCCCTCTCCTGCAGGCCTAGTCACTCCTAACTGCCCTCCCCTGCAGACCTGGGTCCCCCCCAACTTCCCTCCTGTGCCAGCCTGGTCACCCCTAACTGCCCTCCCCTGCAGGCTTGATCACTCCCAACTGCTCTCCCCTGCAGGCCTGGTCCCTCCCAACTGCCCTCCCCTGCTGGCCATCTTGTGGTGGCCATCTTGTGTCCACATGGGGGCAGAATCTTTGACCATATGGGGCAGCCATTTATGTGTTGGAGTGATGGTCAACCTGCATATTACTCTTTTATTAGATAGGATAGAGGCATGGTGTATGGGTGGGGGCCAGCTGGTTTGCCCTGGGTGTCCCAGATCAGGATAGGGTTCCCTTGGGGCGTGGGGTGGCCTGGTCCAGGATCCTGTGGTTGTTTGCAGGCAGGCCATGCCCCCTGGTGACCCAAGCAGAGGCCCTGGATCTAGGATTTATTTATCTTCTACAATTGAAACTTTGTAGGCCGGAGCGGAGCCAAGCCTCCTGCTCGCTTGGTGGGGGCAGCCATTTTTGTTGGGATTTATTTATCTTGTATAATTGAAACTTTGTAGCCTTAAGCAGAGGCCAAGACAGACTAGGGCTGCAGAAGCTTGGCTTTCTCCATTGCCAGAGCAACTCTAGTCTCCTGCTCTCTCCAGTTCAGTGGCTGCTGCCATTTTTGTTGAAATTTATTTATCTTCTATAATTGAAACTTTGTATCCTTGAGTAGAGGCCTGGGCCTGCTAGGTTGTGTGGAAAGCTTGGCTTCCTCCATCGCTGGGGAAACCCAAGCCTCCCTCCTGCTTTCTCCATGGCTGCAGCAATCTTGGTTGGGATTAATATGCATACTTGCCCCTGATTGGCAGGTGGGCATTGCTTGTGGGTGTAGCAGAGTGATGGTTAATTTGCATATTACTCTTTTATTAGATGGAATGCCATAAGAGGAAAAAGGTTCAAATTCGCCATTCCAGTCAGGACCGGTTTGGCTCAGTGGATAGATCATTGGCCTGCAGACTGAAAGGTCCCAGGTTCGATTCCAGTCAAGGGCATGTACCTTGCTTGCGGGCACATCTCCAGTGTGGGGTGTGCAGGAGGCAGCTGATCAATGTCTCTCTCTCATCGATGTTTCTAACTTTCTATCCCTCTCCCTTCCTCTCTGTAAAAAATCAATAAAATATATATAAAAAAAATTGCCGTTCCAAACCATCTAGCAAAAATGTATGTCTTAAACTGGTGCCTTTGTTTCTCTACGAGAGTTCGATAAGTAAAATAGAGTTTCTATTGCAAGGAATATATGTATTCTTTTTTTAACCTGGGTTTTTAAAACTGATAAACCATTGTTGCTTTACCCTGTATTTCCTTGTCCATTAATGAGTCTGGGGCTATTGTTAATGTGTCTATTAGCCATCTCTCTAGATTTTCTCTTGTAACTGCTCAAGTACATCCTGTGCCTATTTCTTCTATTGGATAGCTTATGATTTCTTTATCAGCTTATAGAAGCTTTTTTATTATAGGGGTTTAAAATCTATTATGTATTGCAACTCATTGCCTTGTTTAACTTTGTTAATGATGATTTTTTTTTCCAGAAAGATTTAAAATTTCTACATATTCAGATATATCAATCTTTTTCTTAAGCTTTTAAGTTTTCTGATTTTTTGTTAGATTTCCTTTTAAAATATTCTGTTTTAGAATTTTCTTTTTAACTTTTGCACTGACAAAATTTGTAACGTAATTGGGATCTGTTTTTATATAGTATAAAGTCAGGGGTCTAATTTCCCTTTTATAAAGTGTCATTTTAAATATTATACACTTATCATTGGATCTCTAAATTAGCATTGTATCCAGTAATTTAATACAATTTATCATTGGGTGGAAGATTAAGAATTGGATTTAGGTACATCCCATATGATCAAATTCTGAAAGTTTGTTCCATAACTTTTTGATTTGTGATACTAAATGTTTTATTTCTCTTTGATGCTGAAGAACAGAACAAAGACTTCTTTATTCAGTTCTGAATACACATATATTTTGTCATTACCTGAACCAGGTTCAACTAAATGTTCTCATATTGCATTGTTTATGACCTTTTAATCTAGAGCAGGGTCTAGAGCTTTGTGGATACCAGGTTCTTAAGGTATCCAACATTTTCTCTGTAAAGACCTGGATAGTGAAGATTTTAGGCTTTGTAAACTATATGGTCTCTACCACAGCTATTCAACTTTGCTAGTGTAGTGTGAAAACAGCCATAGACAACACAAAAAACAATGAGCCTGTTTTCCAATAAAACTTTTATGAAAACAGTCCTAGCTGGTTTGGCTCAGTGGACAGAGCATCAGCCTGCGGACTAAAGGGTCCCAGGTTCGATACCAGTCAAGGGCACGTGCCCAGGTTTCAGGCTTGATCCCCAGTAGGGAGTATGCAGGAGGCAGCCGATCAGTGATTCTCATCATTGATGTTTCTATTTCTCTCTCTCTCCCTTCCTCTTTGAAATCAGTAAAAATATTTAAAATTATTTTTAATGAAAAACCCAAGGGCAAGCTACATTAGGCCCATGGCTGAAGTATGCCAATTTCTGATCTAGAGCAATATTACCATCTTCTCTTTTGTGTTCCTTTCTTTGAAGAGTCTAAGCCAGTGTTTATATTCTTTCTTTTTTAAAAAAATTATTGTTGAAAGTATTACAGATGTCCCCTTTTTTCCTCCCATTGACCCCATCCATAAGCCAGTATTCCTATAGAATATCTCACTTTCGGGATATCTTATTACTGTTGTTTTATTGTTCATTTAACTTGTTATTTTTATTCCTGTGTTTTCTGTAAAGTCAAAGTTAAGTCTAGAGATTTTATTAGATTCGGAATAAACATTTTTGATGAATTCATAGTGAAGTTTTAAATAAAAGTTTTATTCAAAGGGAGAAAGGAGAGACAATCTTTAGAGTATAGAGCTTTGTGGATGACACCAAGGCTTTTAATGGATCCAACATCTGAGAAGATATGGCCATAATAGAGGGAGTGACAGAAAATATTACCAGGTATTGGAGACAAAAGGGCTTTTAGTTTTTATGAAGTCATTCTTGAGTATTGACCATTCATTGATGGACATACTGCACTCAGAGTATTCAGTCTAATGGGATACTGAAATTCTGGCTTTTACATTTTTTAAAATAATTGTTTTAAATCTTCATTGTTCAGATTATTACAGATGTCCCTCATTTTCCCCCCCATAGCTCCCCTTCACCCAGTTCCCACCCCATCCCAGGCCCTTGCCACCCCATTGCCTTCATCCATAGGTGCTGCATACATGCATATAAGATCTTTGTCCATTCTATTTCCGCATCCTCCCAACAGCCCCTTCCCCCCCGAGAATTGTCAGTCTGCTCCATTTCCATGCCCCTGATTCTGTGGCTTTTAAACTTTTAAGTTAAATTTCTATTTTTGTAAATCAATTAAACCTTTAAATGGTTTCTGGCTTGGTTTTGTTTGATGTTGTTTTTCTTTATATAGGATCAGCTTTAAACACAACTTCCATTGTTAGGAGGGCACAGGGCTTATTCAGTAACTTCCTCATTCATTATTAAGATATTCAGGCTCTTTCCCATCTTGCAAGATGGCAGTGAAAAAGCTGAGAAGCCTGACACTAAGAAGAAAAAAGCTGAAGCCAAGAAGGCTGTTGCGACCTGGAGAGTACGTAGTATGCTAAGTGAACAAAGCCAATCAGTGAAATAAAAGTACTAAATGTGGAACAGAACTAACAAAGTAGAAACAGACTCATGGATACAGAGAACACACTGACAGCTGTCAGAGGGGCAGAGGTTGGGGGCTGGTGGGAAGGGTAAAGGGATTAAGCAAAGGAAAAAAAAAAGTAAGACTCATGGACACAGACAACAATATGGTGATTGCCACAAGGAAGGTGGTGTGGGGGAGGTAGAAAAGGGTAAAGGGAGGATAAATGATGATGGAAGGAGAGACTTGACTTGCGGTGGTAAATGCATAATACACTAAACAGATGATGTATTTTCTTTTAAATTAACTCTTTATTATTCAGATTATTACATTTGTTTCTCTTTTTTCCCCTCCATAGCTCCCCTCCACCCGGCTCCCACTCCTCCCTCTACCCTTACCTCCCTCCTGTTGACCTCATCCATAGGTGTATGATTTTTGTCCAGTCTCTCCCTGTACACCCCTCACCCTTTTCCCCCTGAGAATTATCAGTCCACTCCCTTTCTGTGCTCCTAATTGTTATATTCACCAGTTTATTCTATTGATCAAATTTTTAATTCACTTAATTTTTAGATTCACTTGTTGATAAACATGTATTTGTTGTTCATAATTTTTTGTCTTTTACCTTTTTCTTCTTCCTCTTCTAAAAGAGTACCTTTCAGCATTTCATGTAATACTGGTTTGGAGTTGATGAACTCCTTTAGCTTTTTCTTATCTGTGAAGCTCTTTATCTGCCCTCCAATTCTGAATGATAGCTTTGCTGGATAGAGTATTCTTGGTTGTAGGTTCTTGCTATTCATCACGTTGAATATTTCTTGCCACTCCAGTCTGGCCTGCATCATTTCTGTTGAGAAATCAGCTGACAGTCGTATGGGTGCTCCCTTGTAGGTAATGAACTGTTTTTCTCTTGCTGCTTTTAATATTCTCTGTCTTTTGCTCTTGGTATTTTAATTATGATGTGTCTTGGTGTGGTCCTCTTTGGATTCCTTTTATATGGGGTTCTGTGCACTTCCTGGACTTGTAAGTCTATTTCTTTCACCAGATGTGGGAAGTTTTCAGTCATTGTTTCTTTAAATAGGTTTTCAGTATCTTGTTCTCTCTCTTCTGGCACCCCCACAATGCTGATGTTGGTACGCTTGAAGCTGTCCCAGAGGCTCCTTACATTATCTTCACATTTTTGGATTCTTTTCTCTCCTTGCTTTTCCAGTTGAGTGTTTTCTGATTCTTTATATTTCAAATTTTTGACTTGATTCTTGCCTTCCTCTAGTCTGCTATTAGGTCTCTGAATAATATTTTTTATTTCAGTCAGTGTATGTTTGATTTCTAGTTGGTCCTTTTCCATCTCTAGTTGGTTCTTTTTCATCTCCTATTGGGTCTCACTAACTTTATCCAACTTTTCTAGGATATTCTTGAAAAACCTTATAAGCGTGGTTTTGAACTCTATATCCAGTCGTTTGTCTTCCTGCATTTCTTTTGTTTGTGATCCTTTCCCTTGTCTTGGCATTTTCACTATGCTGGGAGAACTTCTGGTTGGATTCAGCCTTATGATACCAGACTTGCAAAACTGCCAAAGCCTCTCTGTTGAGCTTGGGATGGGAGGAGTCTCAGGGCTTAAGGGACCACCTTGCCTTCCAGTCGGCCTTGCTCTCCATAGCCCCAAGTCTCACGTGACTGGGTAATCGCTGGAGTGGTCCCTTTGCACACGCGCTCTCTCCCAGTGCCTCTAGACTGCTGCCCCTCCGGCTCCCCTGTGCTCTGGGACCATATGAGTCTAGGTCCCCAGGGTTTTGACCAAAACGGGTTTAGTGGAGCTAGAAGTGGCGCAGTTGGGAGGGTCTGTCTCCCGCCCACTCGTGAAAGCCAGCGGCACAATCAGCAGTCGGTCTTCTGAGCGCAGTGCCGTGTGTGTCACCAGACTTCTGATCCCCTGCGACTACCCTAAACTTCCGTGCACTTCTCCCTTTTCACAGTCCAAATCTCCCCCACCCCCCCACCCCCGTATGAGACTTGGCCGGATCTGGGGTTTAGTGTTGTAGGATAAGGGGTTCAATGCCTTTGAGAGTCTCCATCTCCCTCCCGCCAGAGAAAGCCAGCCAGGTACTTGGCACCCGCTCTCTCCACGCGCACGTCTCTGTACCTCAGCTTTTTGCAGCTCCTCTGGGTCTCTGTGAGCCCCTTTCTTTCCTTTTAGTTGTAGAACTTCGACTCAGCCAGCTTTCCTGTGGTTCTGGCTGATGTCCGTTCTGTCTTTTAGTTGTAGTTTTGAAATTGTTGTGTGAGGCAGCAGTGTAGGTGTTTACCTATGCCGCCATCTTGGATTCCTCCTAGATGATGTGTTGTAGAATTGTATACCTGAAACCTGTATAATTTTATTAATCAGTGTCACCCCAATAAATTTAAAATTTTAAAAAGGAAGGCTAATCTGGTGGCAAGATTAAGAAAGATAACCTCAAGAGCGACATGCCTAAGGAGGAAAGTCCCACTACATCTGAAACCCTGTTCTGGTCAAAGGAATTGGCAGATATTCCTGATTGGCTATGTATAAGAGGAAGTATTCAGCAGCTAAATCCAGTACTGAAAGGAGAAAGTTCTTGCTACTTCATAAAACCAGAATAGTGGTACCGAAGTGGTAAAATTTTCCAAAATGTGTAGATATTATCTTACGGATGCTGTTGAGTCATGGCAAGAAACCCTTTAGTCAGCATGAGAGAAAACTGTGGGCTAGCATTACTTCTTTGACCCTTCTGATCATTCTCACCGGGCACACAGAGGCAAGAGGGTGATTTTCCTGAAGCAGCTAAGCAGTGCTTGCTACTTGTGACTGGGCCTCTGTCCCTCAATCAAGTTCTTCAGTGTAGAACATATGAGAAATTTATGATCACCACCTCCACCAAAATTGGTATCAATGGTATGAAAATCCTCTCAAACATTTCACTGATGCTTTAAGAACAAGCCAGTTCCTGCCTAGGTAGCTCAGTTGGTTATAGTGTCTCCCTGATTCACCAGGATTGTGGGTTTGATCTCTGGTCAGGGCACATATAAGCATCAACCAGTGGCCCAGCTGGTGTTATTCAGTGGTTGAGCATTGACCCAGGAACTAAGAGGTTGCTGGTTCAATTCCTGATCAAGGCACATGCCCAGGTTGTGGACTTGATCCCCAGGCATATACGAAAAGGAGGCAGCCGATTGATGATTTCCTCTCACATTGATGTTTTTCTCTCTATCCCTTCCCTCTAAAGAATTCTATACTAATAAAAGGGTAATATGCTAATTAGACTGGGCATCTTCTGGATTTCTTTCTGGACAAAGCCGCAGGACAATACCACAGCGGCTGCGAGAACTGAGGTGGTGGCCGTGGGCCTGGTCTCAACCCACCTGTGCCATGGCTCCTACTTCTGCAGAGGTGGCACAGAGGTCCCAAAGCCACCCCAGAAGCTGGGTGGGGTGCGACCATGGTGCCTCAACTTTCCCAGCTCCTCCTCCAGCCAGCCTGGCCCCAGGTTGTGGGGGCCCCTCCCCCATAGTGGGTGGGGGCAGAGCCAGCACTAAGAAGTGAGGGCCAAGGGCTGGCAGCTGCGGAGGCTGGTTTTGGCAGCAGCAGCACAGCGAGGTAATGGGGCAGTGCCTTCCCCTGATCCTCCCGGTCGCCTCCCACAGAGGGAGCCCAGAGGATATCCCCAGAGAATGGGGAAAGGCTGGGCTGAGGGGCCCCCTGCCCCCTTGTGCACAAATTTTTGTGCATTGGGCCTATAGGAACAAATAAAAAAATATTTTAAAGAAAAACCAAGATGGCGGAATAAGGTATACACCTATACATGTTGCCTCTCACAACCACACCAAAACTACAACTGAAGACAAAACGACTATTCCTCAGAACTACAGGAAAGCTGGGGGAGTGGAAATTCTACAACTAGAAGGAAAGAGAAAAGTGCATTGAGACCTGGTAGGATGTGCAGAGGTTCAGAAAGGCAGAGGTACAGAGACACGTGTGAATCGGGCTGGCATGCACTATTTTTTCAATTGGGAAGGAGTTGCAAGTTCCCAACTCTCTGAACTCCAGTTTCTGGCGAGATTCTGGGGACCCAGACTCATTCAGGGAAAAATGGACTGTCTGCCATCGGGTCAGAAAGGGAGGGTGATCTTCTCGAAGAGGTGTGCACAGGAATCATTGTTTTCTCTGCTGGGGCGTGGGATGCAGGACATGGAACAGAACATGGAAACACGGAGATGCAGAGAGGGCTGACTGGCAGCCATCGCTGTTTGCAATGCCCTAGCCCTTGGGTTTCGGTGTCTCCTAGTAATCGCTGCAGCCCTCTCTGCGCATGTGCACCTCCAGACCTCTGTCTTTTGCGGTTCTCCTGAGTTTCCATGTGCTCCGGGACCCGTATGAGTCTGGGTCCCTAGAGTCTCTCCCAAAACTGTGGTTCAGTGTAGTCAGAATTAGAGTTCAGTGCAGCCGGGAAATTTCATCTTCCTCCCGCTAGAGAAAGCCAGCAGCATATCAACAGTCTTCTCTGCGTGCACACACGCACCCCTCCAGATTTCTGCCTTTCACAGCTCCCCTGAATTTCCATGCACTCCTCCCTTTTCTCGACAATTCCCCCGTATGAGCCTCGCCCAGAACTGGGGTTCAGTGCAGTTGGGAGTTTCTGTCTCCCTCCTGCTAGAGGAAGTCAGCCAGGCACTCCACTGCCCATACTCTCCATGCGCGTGTCTCTGTACCTCAGCTTTTTGCAGCTCCTCTGTGTCTCCGTGAGCCCTTCTCTTTCCTTCTAGTTGTAGAATTTCCACTCAGCCAGCTTTCCTGTGGTTCTGGATGATGTCCATTCTGTCTTTTACCTGTAGTTTTGAAATTGTTGTGCGAGGCAGCAGTTTATGTGTTCGCTTATGCCACCATCTTGGTTTCTCCCTTAATATCTTTTTTTAAAAATTAAATCTTTATTATTCAGATTATTACATTTGTTTTTCTTTTTTCCCCTCCATAGCACCCCTCCACCC
>JAAGEH010000041.1:34200444-34347944 GCA_011751065.1 Lasiurus cinereus | reverse complement strand
GCCTCAGCGCGAGGGTCTCAGCCTCAGCCTCAGCGCGAGGGTCTCAGTGCCTGCAGCCTGGCCCCAGCGCCCCAGCGCCCCAGCCCCCCAGCCCCGTCCCTCTCCCCCGCGGGCGTCGCCAGCAGCGGGGACTCAGTCCAGCACTGGGAGGAGGACGGCGGGGCGCCAAGCGGAGCTCCGTTAGTCCGCGTTCCATGCCTGCGTTTCCCCATTGCGGGGCCCAGCCCAGCGCCCTGTGCTGCGGGGCACGTCCCCCCAGGCCCCGGGGCCTCGACCTCGCCGGCGAGCCCGTCTCCGGGCCGGGGACGCGGGCGGCTCCTTCCCCGGGTCCCGGTCCCCCTCAGTAATTATTTCTTTAAATAGGTTTTCAGTATCTTGCTCTCTCTCTTCTTCTGGCACCCCCACAATTCTGATGTTGGCACGCTTGAAATTGTCCCAGAGGCTCCCCACATTATGTTTACACCTTTGGATTCTCCTCTCTTCTTGCCTTTCCAGTCGAACGTTGTCTGCCTTTTTATATTTCAAATTTTTTACTTGATTCTTGCCTTTCTCCAGTCCACTGCCAGGACTCTGTACAATATTCCCTATTTCAGTCAGTGTATGTCTAATTTCTATTTGGTCCTCTATCATCTCCAGTTGGACCTTTTCCATCCCTAGTTGCTCCCCTGCATCTCTAGTATGTCCTTTTTCATCTCCTCTTGGGTCTTGCTAAATTATCCATCTTTACTAACATATTCTTGAAAAACCCCATAAGCGTGGTTTTGAACTCTATATCCAGTCTTTTTTTTTTTTTTTCCTCCATTTCTTTTGTTTGTGATCCCTTCCCCTGTCTCGGCATCCTCACCATGCCGGGGAAACTTCTGTGTTGGATTCAGCCCTATGATAGCAGACGCAAAGCCGCAGAAGCCTCTGCTGAGCTTGGGAGGGGTGGAGTCTCAGGGCTTAAGGGACTGCCTTGCCTTCCAGTCGGCCCCGCCCTCCATGGCCCCTGAGTCTCACGTGACTGGGTAATGGCTGGAGCGGTCCCTGTGCGCACGCGCACCCACAATGCCTCTAACCGCTGCCTTTCCATCTCCCCTGCGCACCAGGACCACATGAGTCTAGGTCCCCAGGGTTTCGCCTGAAACAGGGGCTCAGTGGACTCAGAAGTGGCACAGTTGGGAGGGTCTGTCTCCCACCCACTCGCGAAAGCCAGCGGCACAATCAGCAATCTGTCCTCCGCGCAGCACGGTGCGCTTGCGAGACCGGACCTGATCTTCTGCGACTCCCCTAAATATCCGTGCACCTCTCCCTTTTCACAGTCCAGACTTCCCCGTATGAGTTTCGGCTGGATCTGGGGTTTAGTGTCGTAAGATAAGGGGTTCAATGCCGTTGAGATTCTCCGTTTCCCTCCTGCCAGAGAAAGCCAGCCAGGTCCTCTGGCGCCCGCTCTCTCAGCGTGCACGCGTCTCCGTACCTCAGCTTTTTGCAGCTCCTCTGGGTCTCTGTGAGCCCCTCCCTTTCCTTCTAGCTGTAGAATTTCCACTCAGCCAGCTTTCCTGTGGTTCTGGATGATGTCCGTTCTGTCTTTTAGTTGTAGTTTTGAAATTGTTGTGCGAGGCAGCAGTTTAGGTGTTCACCTATGCCGCCATCTTTGTTTCTCCCCTCTCCCTTAATATCTTATTCGTATTCTTTTAAATGGTCTATATAGGCTCTACAGTTGTAACTGGCCTACATCTAGATTAGACAAGCCTAGATTTATATCTAAAATTTTATTTTAAATTTTATATTATCATCCAAGCACAGACTTTAGGTAAACCTGAGGTAGGAAAAATTACATCAGAATAATTCCATTTATCATTGATAATTAAGGCCTTTTGTCTGTATGGTTCAGAGAGCTACAAGAACATTATCTCATAATTCTCAAATGACTCTGAAATGAGCAGACAAGTACAATTATCCTAATTTATAAATGTAGTTTGTAGTCTTTAAAAGGTTAGAGAGCTGCTTCACATAAATTAAAAGCAAAAGTAGAGATGAATTTTAAAAACTGGTTTTTAATCTTTCTAGATCACTGTAAGTCCATAATTGCTCCTTTTAGAACTATAAGGATTATTATAATGTAGTTTGAAATGTTTTCTAGTTCAAAGATAAAAACATGAAATGGTAATTTCAGTCTGTTCTGATTGCATTTTATGCTGAACTAAAAATTTCTTATGGGTGCTTAATAATTAATGATAATGGTCCCTCTTATAAAAAATATTTACAAGTTTACAGAGAACACTGTACACTATTTTTATTATTTATCACCTAAATGTCCTCAGTGTGAATAACGTTTTGTTATCAGTCCACTCCCTTTCTGTGCTCCTAATTCTAGTATATTCACCAGTTTATTCTGTTGATCAAATTTTTAATTCCCTTAATTTTTAGATTCACTTGTTGATAGATATGTATTTGTTGTTCATAATTTTTTATCTTTTACCTTTTTCTTCTTCCTCTTCTAAAAGAGTACCTTTCAGCATTTCATATAATACTGGTTTGGAGTTGATGAACTCCTTTAGCTTTTTCTTATCTGTGAAGCTCTTTATCTGCCTTTCAATTCTGAATGATAGCTTTGCTGGATAGAGTATTCTTGGTTGGAATATTTCTTGCCACCCCAGTCTGGCCTGCATCATTTCTGTTGAGAAATCAGCTGACAGTCATATGGGTGCTCCCTTGTAGGTAATTAATTGTTTTTCTCTTGTTGCTTTTAATATTCTCTCTTTGTCTTTTGCTCTTGGTATTTTAATGATGATGTGTCTTGGTGTAGTCCTCTTTGGATTCCTTTTATATGGGGTTCTGTGTGCTTCCTGGACTTGTAAGTCTATTTCTTTTACCAGATGTGGGAAGTTTTCAGTCATTATTTCTTTAAATAGGTTTTCAGTATCTTGTTCTCTCTCTTCTGGCACCCCCACAGTGCTGATGTTGGTACGCTTGAAGTTGTCCCAGAGGCTCCTTACATTATCTTCACATTTTTGGATTCTTTTCTCTTCTTGCTTTTCCAGTTGAATGTTTTGTGCTTCTTTATATTTCAAATTTTTTACTTGAATCTTGCCTTCCACTAGTCTGGTGTTAGGTCTCTGTATAATATTTTGTATTTCAGACAGTGTATATTTAATTTCTATTTGGTCCTTTATCATGTCTAGTTGGATCTTTTGCATCTCTAGTTGGTCCTTTTGCATCTCCTCTTGGGACTTGATAAATTTATCCATCTTTTCTAGCATATTCTTGAAAAACCTTATAAGTGTGGTTTTGAACTCTATATCCAGTCGTTTTTTTCCCTCCATTTCTTTTGTTTGTGATCCCTACCCTTGTCTCGGCATTTTCACTATGCTGGGAGAACTTCTGTGTTGGATTCAGCCTCATGATACCAGACTTGAAAAATGGCAAAAGCCTCTCTTGAGCTTGGGATGGGTGGAGTCTCAGGGCTTAAGCGACTGCCTTGCCTTCCAGTCAGTCCTGCCCTCCACGGCCCCTGAGTCTCACGTGACTGGGTAATAGTTGGAGCAGTCCCTGTGCGCGCGCGCGCTTTCTCGGAGTGCCTGTAGACCACTGCCCTTCCAGCTCCCCCGCGCTACGGGACCACACGAGTCTGGGTCCCCAGGGTTTTGCCCGAAACTGGGGTCCAGTGAAGTCAGAAGTGGCACAGTTGGGAGGATCTGTCTCCCGCCCACTCTTGAAAGCCAGCGGCACAATCAGCAATCTGTCCCCTGCGGCGCAGTGCCGTGCGTGTCACCAGACTTCTGATCCCCTGCGACTCCCCTAAATTTCCGTGCACTTCTCCCCCTTCACAGTCCAAACTTGCCCCCCCCCCCCCAATGAGTTTCGGCTGGATCTGGGGTTTAGTGTTGTAAGATAAGGGGTTCAATGCCTTTGAGAGTCTCCGTCTCCCTCCCGCCAGAGAAGGCCAGCCAGGTTCTCCGGCACCCGCTCTCTTCATGCGCGCGTCTCCGTACCTCAGCTTTTTGCAGCTCCTCTGGGTCTCCGTGAGCCCCTCTCTTTTTTTCTAGTTGTAGAATTTCCACTCAGCCAGCTTTCCCGTGGTTCTGGATGATGTCCGTTCTGTCTTTTAGTTGTAGTTTTGAAATTGTTGTGCGAGGCAGCAGTGTAGGTGTTTACCTATGCCGCCATCTTGGATTCTCTCTCTTGGTATTTTTTTTAAATATATTTTTTAAATTGATTTTTCATATAGAGGAAGGGAGAGGGATAGAAAGTCAGAAACATCGATCAGAGAGAGACATTGATCAGCCGCCTCCTGCACACCCCACACTGGAGATGTGCCTGCAAACAAGGTACATGCCCCTGACTGGAATCAAACCTGGTACCTTTCAGTCCGCAGGCCAACGCTCTATCCACTGAGCCAAACCAATCTCGGCTGCTCTTGGTATTTTAATTATGATGTGTCTTGGTGTAGTCCTCTTTGGATTCCTTTTATATGGGGTTCTGAGTGCTTCCTGGGCTTGTAAGTCTATTTCTTTCACCAGATGTGGGAAGTTTTCAGTCATTATTTCTTCAAATAGGTTTTCAGTATCTTGCTCTCTCTCTTCTTCTGGCACCCCCGCAATTCTGATGTCGGTACACTTGACGCTGTCCCAGAGGCTCCTCACATTATCTGTGCATTTTTAAATTCTTTTTTCTTCTTGCTTATCTAGTTGAGTGTTTTGTGCTTCTTTATGTTTCAAATTTTTGACTTGATTCTTGCCTTCCTCTAGTCTGCTCTTAGGTCTTTGAAAAATATTTTTTATTTCAGTCAGTGTATGTTTGATTTCTAGTTGGTTCTTTTCCATCTCCTCTTGGGTCTCGCTAACTTTATCCATCTTTTCTAGGATATTCTTGAAAAGCTTGATAACCGTAGTTTTGAACTCTATATCCAATCATTTGTTTTCCTCCATTTCTTTTGTTTGTGATCTCTTCCTTTGTCTTGGCATTTTTCACTATGCCAGGAGAACTTCTGGTTGGATTCAGCCTTATGATACAAGACTTGCAAAACTGCAAAAGCTTCTCTGTAGAGCTTGGGATGGGTGGAGTCTCAGGGCTTAACGGACCGCCTTGCCTTCCATTCGACCCCCCCCTCCACGGCCCTTGGGTCTCACGTGACTGGTTAATGGCTGGAGTGGTCCCTGTGCATGCAAGCGCTAGCGCAGTGCCTCTAGACCTCTGCTTTCCGGGTCCCCTGCCCTCCGAGACCATATGAGTCTGGGTCCCCAGGGTTTCGCCCAAAACTGGGGTTTAGTGGAGCTTGAAGTGGTGCAGTTGGGAGGCTTTGTCCCCCGCCCACTCACGAAAGCCAGAGGCACAATCAGCAGTCGGTCCTCTGCTCAGTACTGTGCGCGCCAGCAGACCTCTGGCCTTTTGCGTCTTCCCCAGATCTCCGTGTACTTCTCTCTCTTCACATTCTGAACTCCCCCCGTATGAGTCCCGGCTGGACATGAGGTTTAGTGCCGTAGGATAAGGAGTTTAATGCAGCTGGGAGTCTCCGCCCCCCTTCCGCCAGAGAAAGCCAGCCAGGCACTTGGACACCTGCTCTCTCCACGCATGCATCTCTGCACCTCAGCTTTTTGCAGCTTCTCTGGGTCTCCGTGAGCCCCTCTCTTTCCGTCTAGTTGTAGAATGTCCACTCAGCCAGCTTTCCTGTGGTTCTGGATGATGTCTGTTCTGTCTTTTAGTTGTAGTTTTGAAATTGTTGTGCGAGGCAGCAGTGTAGGTGTTTACCTATGCCGCCATCTTGGACTCCCCCGTACCTAGCCAAAAGTCTTTAATGATTCCCTCAATGCCTTCATAATAAAGCCTAAGTTTCTTAGAACTGTGTGCTTGGCTTTTTCCAACACTGCTTCTGGGGTATTTTATCCAAAAGAACTAAGTCCATCTAATTTGGTATTTTAATATGACAGGTTATGAGGAAAGTCACAAGCTCTTTTCTCTTGGCTATCTGTCTCCAGGACTTTTACTGAGAATATCAGCTAGACTGGAATCATTTGTTAAAGAATAAAACAGAAATGTTTCTGTGGCTTATCTCTACCTGGTGAATGTGGATAGTGGTGTATTCTGGGGCTTGTGCCCTTGATGGAAGACTTCTATGAGGCCAGCCTTCCATTATCCTGATTCTTGTTAGCAGACAGGCAATTGGATGAGAGCTCTGTCTGATGATGAACCTGATAGTGTGCCAAACTGTCCAGTAACCTTTTCTGGGTTTTAAATTCTAAATGTTTTCATTGATCAGAAAGAAATAGCCCTTTGGAGATCATTTAATTTTTGCTTTGAAAGCCTTGACCATCAGCGCCAACAAAGTTGACTTATAGTGTGGTTGGTTAAACTGGCATTCATTTGAATTTTTTAGAACTTCACGTTTCATGAGTCCACATTGAGCCTTATCCTCTTTTTTGGGGGGTGAGGGTGAGGGTGAGGAGAATACACGGAAGGAAAGATCAGCAACATACAACTTTTAGCAGAATATGAAATATAATGATCTCCCTACTCATAATGGCTCTCCATGATCTGTAGACTATCTTTTAAAGGTTATTATGAAAACATTAACTCTTTACTCTAGAATTCAGTGTTTTTCACACTTTACCCTCATCTGTGTCCCATTCCTTCTCTAAATTCTTTTTTTTTCCAGCCAAACTAATCTAGTCATTCTTTTCTCTTCTACCTCAATGCCTTTGCACATGTATGCCAAACCTGAAATATCCTTTCTCATATGTCTAGCTTGCAAGGCCCTCTTTAATATTTACTTCTTCAAATCAGAATAATGATAAATTATATATCAACATCAATAAATATTTTTAAAATAAATCACTCACCTTTTCACTGACAGAAGAAATTTGCACTATGAATTTATAGTTGTCCTGGGTGACTATGGGCATTTTGTAAATAAAATAAAACTTCAGAAATATAGAAATATGTGGTTCCTGAAATAGCAAAGATATATCAATACAGCGCCCACTTTTGTAAAAAATAATAGTTTAGAGCTGAGAAATGATGATTTATTTAGATGATTTTTATACTCACCACTGTAGTCCCACCACTCCTCACTCTTTTATATGCCCCAGACTGCTTTAGCTCTCTAGTTGGCCCCCCTGCTCCATGAGCAATTGAATTTAAGGTGGTGGCTATAGAGATACCAAAGGAAAATGAAAGGATAGTCTTTGAAGTAGAAAAGAGATTATTATATTGTGGTCCTTGATAATCTGTCTCTTAACAGTTAAAAGAAGGAGCTTAATATTTACTTCCTACCTCCTAATTGATAGTAATCAGCAAGAATAACTCATAAGGACATTTAATCATGGGGTAGGATACCAAGAAATGAAATACCTTTCAGAAAATAATTTTCTGATCTTTGCTCAGTGGGAAGTAATCACTAAGAAAGCTATGTGATTCATTACATCGCTTTTTAGGATCCATTTTCTCCAAAGGATGGGCCCTTTGGATAATGGAATGGAAGCAAAGGCTTAAAACAGCTAATATACAAGCGAAGGAATTCATTTGGATCTTAAATACAGTTATTTCTGTATCTTCTTACATTTTGATTAGGCGATATGGTTGGTCTTTTTCCAATGTTTTAATTTTTTCAAATTGTCTTATTGCCTCATTTAAGGTTTTCCTAAAAAAATCCTACAAAGTGAATTAGAACAGATGAAGAAAGTCAAGCTCACCTGGCTGGTGTAGCTCAGTGGTTGTTTTGACTATAAACCAAGAGGTCAGTGGGTTCAGTTTCCTATCAGGGCACATGCCTGGGCTGCAGGCTCTATCTCCAGCAGGGAGTGTGCAGGAGGTAGCTGATGGATGTTTGTCATCAGTGTTACTATCCCACTATTCCTTTCCCTTTCTCTTCTCTAAAAATCAATAAATGCATATTAAGAAAAAGAAAAGAAAAAAGAAAGACAGGCTCTAGGAGTTTAAGTGAATTACCCAAGTTCACGTGAATGTTAAATGAAAGAATTAGGAATAGATCCTAGGTCTTCAGATTTCTAGTCTGGGCTCTGTAACTTTATATTGTTTACAT
The DNA here is from genome assembly GCA_011751065.1 of Lasiurus cinereus. Lineage (NCBI taxonomy): Eukaryota > Metazoa > Chordata > Mammalia > Chiroptera > Vespertilionidae > Lasiurus > Lasiurus cinereus. Next base: position 34,339,924 of record JAAGEH010000041.1, on the reverse strand, counting down.
CTTCATCACCTTCCTATGAATGTCTCATCTTGCTTTTGTATGTGTTACCAAAGGACAGAAGCAGTGATGCTAAGTCCATATCAAAGAGACAGCAATGTGAGAACTGAATTTTGGAATTGGTCAGCCTCTGTCTATAATTTATTCAATCTTCTTTACCTCCTTGAATAAATTACCTGGGAGGTGGTAGTAGTTTTCTCATTATGTCAAAAGTTTTGGTCTATATGTGTACATAGGTAAAAAATATTGATCTACTGAAATTGCCTAAATTAAATGTTTTAATTTATTGTCTCTCCCCTCCACCCCCCATTAGAATGTGAGCTCCTCAAGGGCAGATACTCTATCTTGTTTACAGATTAATCCTCAGTATCTAGAACTATACTGTCTGGTATAAGTATTTGGTGCTTAATTCACTGACTTAGTGTTTTATGATCCTACTTGGAGAGCTTGCTGCTACAAATCAAATGTTGATTGCTTTTCTAATATCCACTTTCTCTTTTAGATCTGACAGGGATGGTCAGTCCTGTAAAGAGTGTGTAGACATTGACCCAGAGCTTCTTGGAGTGGAGACAATTATGTTTGTGTGATAAAAATCTAAGACAGGTGTCAAATAAGTTTATCTTTGTATACCTTATCTCTCAATGCTTCTTAAACTGCAATCCTTTATAGCCATCAATACTTTCAAGTCCCAGGTCCTAGTTGGGTAGCTCAGTTGGAGCATCATCCCAACTTGCCAAGGTTTTGGGTTTGATCCTGGGTCAGGACACATACAAGAATTAACCAATGAATGCATAAATAAGTGGAACAATAAATAAATGTTTTTCTCTCTCTCGAAATCAATAATACTTTCAAGTGCCTTTAGTTCAGAAGTGCCATTAAGGTCTGTCTATACCATGAATTGGGAAAGGTCTTGAAGCATTGCCTTATGAGATTCTAGTTAGAGTCTTAAGATTCTGGACTTCAGTGAGAACCCTTCTGTATGCTAAGAATTTCATACATAGACATGTTTGAGAGGGAATTACATAGACATGTTTGAACCAGTGCATCAGCAAATCTATTTCCAAGAACAGAAAGCACAAAAATTTAGATGCTAAAAGGTTAATAAAGGCTTACTGCCTAGTCCTGAGACTGCCATTTCTTCATGGTTGAACCTGGCCTTTTCTGATTCCTAATATTTGAATCCATCTTGTTGCATAAAAAACTCTATTAAGAAGGAGAAAAAGGATAAATAGCATGCCTGATCCTTGCAAGGAGAAAAAGACTATTGAAAAAGCATGAAGCTCTCAGGATGTAATACTATAAAAACATTCAGGAATTGATTTACTATTTGGGGCTTGTCATAGCTTGAAGCAGTTGGCAATATTCCCCAATATGAGAACTTTTTTGTTTCTCATGGACAATGTCAAGACCCAGGAGTCTTTCACGTGACTATTTGTCACTTTTAAGAGCCGAGTGCCTGTTTTGAAGAAAACAGAACTGATAGTGTTTAGTAAAACTCAAAGTGTCAGGGGAAAGATGTGTGTAGTAGTAGAGAGGCTAACATTTATTGAGTCTATTTCACACCAGACATGATTCTAGGGGCTTGCCACATGTGCTATCTTATTTAGTCTTCATATCAGTCCTATTAGAATAGGTATTATTTTTCTATTTTCTAGGTTTGGAAACCAAGACTTATTAAACAACTTTCCAGCTAATAATAAGAGAGTCAGATCTATATCCAAATTGCCTAGCTCTGAAACCAATAAATTTTTACCCTCATAATACTGCTTTGGGTTCCATGGGTAATAATGGATTGGACTCACTTTCAGATCTCCCTATAAAGGGAGACAATGAGTATAAAATGGCAGAATTTACATATTCCTTTCTAACCCTAACCTTCAAAATGTTTTAAGCATATTGAACTTTGAAACATAATACTGACATTTTGTGAGTGTTATAGTGGAGTGAGCAGAGAAGTGTTTTTCTTTCCAAATTAAAGATGTTTACAAAAGTATATGTAATAGTCCTCTCTTATACTCAGTGTTGCTTTCTGTAATTTCAGTTACTTGAGGTCAACTTCAGTCTTAAAATATTAAATTTCCCCAACCATCCACATCATCTGCTTCTGATATTCACCCCCTGATAACATCATGACATATGGCCAGAAAGTCAGTAGTAGCTTAACACTAGGTCACAATGCCTATGTCATTCACCTCATTTCATCTTATCACATAGGTATTTTATTATCTTATATCATCAAAGGAACAATAAGGGTGGATACAGTATAGTAAGATATTTTGAACGAGAGAGATAGAGAGACCACATTCCTATAAATTGCATTAAAATAAAGAAGTTCAGAACCGACCTCCCCAAGATGTGCTACTTTGGCCTGTGGATCATTTTGAGCTGAAGGCAATGGAGGCTTTCCAGGCCCAAAAGAAACTTTTACCTCTCTGTAAAATATTTAAATTGGGAGCCTTGCCCATAATAAGAGTTATTACCAGAAATAACTTTTTAAAAAATATGTTTTTATTGATTTTAGAGAGAGAGGAAGAGAGAGGGATAGAAATACAGAAACATCGATGAGAGAGAAACATTGATTGGCTGCCTCCTGCACACCCCATACTGAGGTTCAAGCCCAAAACCTGGGTATGTGCCCTGGTCAAGAATTGAATTAGGATCCTCTTGGTTCATGGGTCGATGCTCCACCACTGAGCCACACCAGTTGGGAAGGGCAAACTTCTAATTACTGAACATTTGATCTTTAGATCATTCTCTGAATGACCTTCCTATCCTGTGAAGCCCTCAGGTGCCTTACCTCATCCTCAGCTCAGAATGCCATACATACCTCATTTTCTCTTTGGTTCTCTGAATCTTTCCTGTATGTCTTGTCTAATTTTTATGTATGGGATTTCCATATGTAACTAAATTTGGTTATTCTCTCTTGCAAATCTAATCTGTCTCATGTAGATTTAATTATGAGAGTAGCTGAAAAACATAGGAGGGTAGAGAAAAGTTTCTTCCTCCCACAACAGTATATTGTGTAATTGTTCTATTTTATTATTAGTTATTGTTGTTAATCTCTTAACTGTGACTAATTTATAAATTGAACTTTATCATAGGTTTATATGTATAAAATCTCATAGGTTTATATATATATAGGTTTGGTACTATCTGTGGTTTCAGGCATCCCCTAGGGGCATTCTTAAATGTATCTCCCAAGGATAAGGAGGATTACTGTATGACTTTCTGGAAATTTCCAATAGAGAGCTCTTACCTAAGGAACAGAGGCTAATAGTGATGTTCAGGATACTACATTTTCATTTTCACCTATTTAGATTTAACCTCCACTTGTTAAGTCCCATTTCTAAAACAGTTCATTTCAACCTATGTATCTCTTGGAGGAAGATTCAGACTTAGGGCCTCTACCATATAAATGACATAATTAATGGGTATTCAGTCTTAATGTTCACATTATAGTATTTTTACCCTTCATTGAAGAAGATGAAATAAATGTTACCAGTGGGATGTCCTCTGCATCCCCACTGTTACTGGTGGAAGTGGGCTTCTTGGGATGCCCCAGAAATAAAAATTTCTGAGGCCCCCATGGGAGAATGAGATATTGTGGAAAGCTTTATTGATGAGGTGACCTTAAGGAAGTTCCCTTCCAAGATCCCATCTCCCTCTGTCCTATCATAGAAAAAGTCTCACTTTGTCTTCAGCAGAGCTAAGATTAAAGCCAATGCCCAGAGTTTCTGCTCCATATTAAGGTCCAATCCAGTCCAGCATCGGGCTAGGTAAGTGGTGGGCAAACTGCGGTTTACCACTCTGTTGACTAAGGAGTTTGGTGACCACGGAGCTAGGTAGCTGCAGCCATTGCATTTGGTTTCTAGGGCCACAAGACTGTGGAGGTGCACAGGGAATGTGCGTTACAGAGCAAGCAAGAAACAGGAGAGAGGGTGGGGGGATGGAGGGGAGTGAGAGAATTCATTGTCTCCGGATTTTTAACTAGGAACTTATCCAATGAATTTTTCAGGATTTCATGTGCTTGCAGTGACTCCACCCCCTCTAGCCAATTATCTTTTTCCCAGGCTAGTCTGACAGGCAAGCACCTTCCCTATGTCACCCTGGCTTCACTGTGCATGTGTCCATTTTCCCCTTAATTGGACTCCTACCCCCAGTTTCCTACAGGGACTGAACCTATAGTTCCCTAGGGAGTGTGAAATTGCAGCTTCCTGGTGAAGTTGCCTAGATGACCATGTTTACAACATCTGGGCTCTCCTTTGCTCCTTTCTTATTATTAATATTAGCTAGCTAGTTATGACAGTAACAAAGACTATGCATTAGAATTTTCTTTTCTCTTTTCAGACTACAGATGTGTAAACCTTAATTGCAGCACAGTTTTGAGAACACTAGAGACCCAGAGCATGAATTCATGTATGGGTGGGGTCCTTCCATGTGGCCTGTGGGGATTGGGCTGAAACCAGCAATCCAAAGCTGCCTGCCACTTCTGTCTGCTGCTCCTGCTCATCTCGGCTCTGCTGAGCCTGCCACAGGCTTGTGTCCAGTCCTGATCAGGAGAGGCTCATGCTGCCATAGCTGCACTGGCCAGCTGTGAGCCTTGCATCTGGTGCCACTCCAGAGGGTCATGGGAGTGGAGGAGTGGAGGGTGGGACTTGATCTGCCCTCCAGGTGGGTGGTGGGACTCCCTTGCTGGCCCAGGAATCCAGATATAGTATCCTCCAGCTGATGTTTGCACTGGTTGTCAGGAGCCACCTGGTGGTCACTTTTATATCATTTCTTCTTTGTGGACCATCTAGGGAGGGGAAGTGACTGTGGTGCCTAAGGCTAACTTCCAGGAGGCTGGCAGCACTGTTGGGAGTGGTCTGTCAGTGCCTGGCCTGTTCTCCAGAAATTGGACCTGCAGGACTACTGAGGGAGTGAATGGCTGCCATGAGGGGCTGGTGGGCCACCGGACAGGTTCGTTAGCTGAGCAACACTCCCACTGTGGGAGCAGTGCCTGCCCCCTGGTTGTCAGTGCGTGTCATAGTGATCAGATGTTCAACTGTTCTGTCACTTAGGCTTTTATATATAGAGGTAATTTTATTTCTTAAAAATATATTTTATTGATTTTTTATAGAGAGGAAGGGAGAGGGATAGAGAGTTAGAAACATCAATGAGAGAGAAACATCGAGCTGTCTCCTGCACACTCCCCACTGGGTATGTGCCTGCAAGCAAGGTACATGCCCTTGATCGGAATTGAACATGGGATCCTTGAGTCCACAGGCTGACGCTCTATCCCTGAGCCAAACCTGTCAGGGCTAGAGATAATTTTCCATTTGCTTTGCTAGAGACCCCTCCTCACAGTTTGAAATTTGGGACACAGGAATTTTCTGTTTAATTTAATTAAGTTAATTTATTTATTACCCCTAAGGGATCATTTGACTTTCCTTTGAAGTTCTAATTGATAGAGGGGAGAGGGAAACAGAAAAAGTGATAGAATATTTGAAATAATGACATAGAAAAACCCAGATGAAATTAGACTCAAAATCTCAAAAGTGGGTTTGTACTTCTGTATTTAGAAGGATTGGTATAGCTAATATAATCCTTTTAAAAAATTGTTTGTTTTGTCAATCCTCATCAGAGGATATTTTCCATTAATTTTTAGGGAGAGTAGAAGAGAGAGGGAAAGACAGAGAAACATTTATGCGAGAGAAACACATCAATTGGTTGCCTCCCACCAGGTCCAGAGCCTGAGGAGCCTGCAACCAAGGTACATGCCCCTGACCGGAATCGAACCTGGGATTTTTCCGTTCACAGGCTGATACTCTATGCACTGGGCAAAACTGGCCAGGGTTTTTTTATTTTTTTGGTTTTGTTTTAATCTCTGACACAGGATTGGTTTAACATAAATAGAATAGTTTTATTGATGTATTCTAAAAGAATGTTTAAAAATTAAATTCAGCTGAGTAAAGTTGAAGAGTGAATTGACTTTAATTAAGTGATTCATGAATCCTGCAGCACCCCATCAGGTAACTAGAAGGACTCTCTCAGGGTTGTACAAAATACTGTAGAAGATTTTTATGGGAAGAAGAATGTGGCTAGGGAGCTGTTGATAAAAGAAAAGGAAGGATTATTTTCTGGCAGGCATGTTTTGTTTGGGGATAGAGATTTGGGAGTACTTTTATTATGCAGATTACCTCTTATTTTTATGGGATATAGAGCTTTACTGGTTTTTTGATCCTAAAATTCTATACTGGTTGATTAAGATTATATTTCTGAGAGAGGTTGAAGCTGCAATTAAATCAGGTGTTAAGTCATAGGCTTTTACAGGAGTGTAATGATTTTGAGCCTATGTTTTTTTAGTTCAACAGGAGGATATTATATTGAAACAGGAGGATATTATATTGGAAATGCTTCCTTCTTAGGGTTGACAGGAAGAACAATTTGCACTTGAGACTCTGCTCCTGCTTTTAATCAGAGTACTCATCACTAGTCCCTGAAACACATTCACATTCTTAAAAAAATAAAATAAAATAAATTTAAAATTGATTCCAGAGAGGAAGGGAGACGGAGAGAGTGATAGAAACATCAATGATGAGAGAGAACAATCATCCATCATCTGCCTCCTGCAAGCTCCACACTGGGAATCAAACCCGGAACCTGGGCATGTACTCTGACCGAAAATTGAACCATGACCTTCTGGTTCATAGGTCAATGCTCAACCACTGAGCCATGCTGCTTGGGCACGTTCACATTCTTGGTGGCTGTAGCCTGGAGTCTTCTTTGTGTTTGGTACCTTTGTCATACTCTTCCACCCCACTGCACTGGCCAGTGTCTCTGCGAGAACTCTGCAGGAAGGAACATGCTCACTGTAGCACCTCTGGTATTCTTTCACTAGCCAGGTTGCTGTTCTTCTGGGCTAGTCCAGTGGTCGGCAAACTGCGGCTCAAGAGCCACATGTGGCTCCAGGGCCTCGGTTTGCCAATCTGTTGACTACAGAGTTTGCCAACCATTGGGCTAGTCTATGCAGCCGCAGTTTACCTGGAGGCAGTTTCTGACTGGCAATGAAGGACTTTGGCCAGATTGGATTGCTATAGACAGAATGAAATATTTATTTTTCCCTTTGAAAAAGTAAATAGAGGTGCTGCTTAACCAACTAATATTATTTTAATGTTGCTGGGTGTGAGATACTGTGGTTAAATCAGGAAGGTGTAAAATACATTTTTACCCACTCCCAAAAAACCATGTTAAGTTGCTTTAGATACATTATCTCATTCATTAAATCTTCTCAGCAACCTTACCAGTTAAATCTATTAGATCATTATTTCACAAATTAGGAAAATAAAACCTAGATAGTCTCACAGTTTAAAAGTGATAGAGTTTTTATTTAGATTTGAACTTAAGTTTGTATGATTTCACGAGATAGGAACTAGTAAATAGATTAAGCATGTGCACACACATAGAATCTAATCATGAGAAAACATCAGACAAACCCAAGTTAGCATTCTATAAAGTAACTAGCTTGTATTGTTAAAAAATTTCAATATCAAAGAACATAAGAAAGGCCAACTAAGAAACCTTTCCAAATTAAAGGTACATCTAAATAATCAATGTGTGATTACAGATTTGATTTGGGAGCAGGAAAAACTTTATAAAGGACATTTTACTGGGGTAGTTGATAGAATTAGATACTGGATTAGGTGACATGACTATATAAAAGAATATCCTTGTCTTTAGGAAGTGTACACTAAAGTTTTTAGGGATAAAAGGTCATGACTTTCCCATACTTACCCTCAAGTAAATGTGTAATAGAGAAAGAGAATGACAAAGCAAATGTGGCAACATTTGAACAATTAAACAAATGGTGAATCTGGAGAAAGGAGAGTCATATTTTTTTTGTACACTTGAAATGAAGAAAAAAATTTTTAAGTGCCTTATATTTTACACATTAGTTTAAAATTACTAAGGAACTAGCAAAACCCACTGAGGCATGGTTAAAACCCAACTCAGTGAGAAGTTAAGGACTATGCTCATGCTTCCTCCTTTGGCAAAGAATTTATCAAACTATGTTGAGGAGATAAACATAGACTGCAGTTTCATAGAGGAAATATATGGCATGGTGTCTTGATTTTTTCTTATACTCCCATTAGGGGACATACATCGCTTTTCTTCAAAATAGTTGTTTTTATTGTTTTGTCTCATTTATTTTGATGCCTCTTAGTTCATATTTCTAGTTTATTGACATAATCCTGGATAGAGTGATAAATGTGTTCTTTTTCACAAAAGGATGGACTACAAAGTAGAGTTAGCATTATTTATTTCTAATTATTTGTTTGCTTATAACAGTGTACATGCTTCCTGCACTGTCTTTACGTTTTTAGTCAAGCAGTTACGTACGTACAACTGAACTATGCTATTTTGGGCATTATCAAGAGCTTTCTTTCCCTTCCCTCCACCTATTCCTGTTTACACTTGGCTTGGCTAGAGAATAGATGTGGGCTAAATATGAAGGATTTTAAAGATTTAAACTCACAATTGAATGTATATATCTTTTTTGTATCCCAAAAGTTCTTATAAATGCTGATGGGATTTTTCTCAAGTTGAATAATTTGGTGTTCTTGGGTTAGATAACAAGGTAGAATTAGTAATTTCTTCTGATTATTAATGGAAAGAATCCGAAGTTTAAGCAAAGTATATTGGTTCTGCTGAGTATGATTTGGGTTAATGGGAGAAGAGTCTCTCTCGTTCAAGGATTTCTACACATTAGTCTGTAGAACAACAAAGGTAAATTTCGTCTCCACCTCTCCTGGTGGTGGAGAAATGAGCTATATAAGTAACTGAAGTTTCACTATCTCCCCCCCACCCAAAAAATAAATAAAGAGAAAGAGAAGGAATAAAGGGTTTATCTTGCTTCAGAATAAGAACTTAATCTCTTTATGATATGCTTCTCTGCCTGGATCACATGCACATATTAACTTAGTTGTGCTGTTATCTCATTATACTTAAAGCTGAAAATCTTTCTATGCAACCAGGATATAATTATTGCCTATCCAAATGTTTATATAGGATGCTTTAGGTTGACTTGAAGTAATCATACTACCAGCACTCTTTCATACTATCTATCAGCTTTTCTTTGAGTCTTTGTTAAAGTTAACTGAATCCTAGCATAACTTTCACATGTGGGTACTCAGTGATTGTGATGATGTTTATAGTATATATGAATGTGAATCAGGATCGTGAAATGGTTAAGGGCCCAAACTCAAGTGAGACAAGCCTGGGTTTAAAACTGGCTCTGCCATTTACCACCTGGGTGGCCTTACACAAATTGATCGTCCTTCTTTACTTTTGTTATCTGTAAAGTGGAATAAAATTGTCCTTACTAAGATGAAGTGATGCATGTAAAGTACTTAGAGTAATGCTTGGCATTTTTAATGTGTTCAATAAACCTTAGCTATTATTAGTTATCATTGCTATTAATATTACCATTATTATATCCCTCTGAATTTGCTTATGCCTTCAGATTTGTCACACTTTCCCCACAATATCTCCTATTCCTGTCTTCCAAACTAACTTTTTAAAAATTATGGCATGTCATTTCCGCCCAGGGTCTAGAGATGATCCTTGTATCCCCCTTCAAACTTTTCTATTCTCTTCATTGCTTCAAAACTATTGAATAAATGGTGGCCAAATAAGAAAGTCTATTTTTTCTTCATTTAGAACCTGACTACCTGCTCTGTTTTTTTGCAAATGACTGAACTTTTAATCTCTAGTTTCTAGATTTGTGGGCTCTTTTCCTATATAAATTGGATCAGAAGTATATAAAAATCCATTGCATTATCTGACAAAGTCTTCTTGCCGAATATAGCGGAAAATACCTGCTTTGGGTCAAATTGAAAAGGTGTGCCACTCTACAGTTGTTTAAAGGAACTTATCCCTGACTTGGACTCTTTCTAGTTCTCAGGGTAGTTCCAAGGATCAAGCGAGGTCATGCATGTGAGTGCTTTAAAACTATGAAGCATGGGGTTAATGTGAGGGATGATTATTGCATTTGAACGTAGGCTCAGCAACTTAAGTGATATTAGAATTCAACCCTATATAATAAAGATGCAATCTACTCTCTTCTGCAAAATGGTGTGCCAGACTCTGAGTCAGTCTTCAGGGCTGGATATTGACAGCAAGGTGCATAAGAGATTCTGAGAGTGAGAGTTATGAGAGATTTCTTTTTAAACCATTTTCTAGTCCTTTTCCTGGCAGCTTTTATTTTGGTAGCTCCCACAGATTAAATGACATTCCAAAATCAAGTTCAGTGATATGTCTTCTGCCAAATTGGACTGGTATACTTGAGCAATCCTCAGTTTTTGAATATTTGTTTTCTTGTTTTTGGACTATTCAAAATTCTTTTCTTTATGATATGAACAGCAAGCCTAGAATCATGTGTGAGATCGTCAACATCATCTCACCATCTGCAAATACTTACCAAATGCTTGAGAGAGTAGCCTCTAAGCCAGTGGTAGGCAAACTGTAGCTCTCCAGCCACGTGTAGCTTGCAAGCCGTGGTTTGCCGCTCTTTTGACTAACAAGTTTGCTGACCACTGCTCTAAGCTTTGGGGATTGTATGGACTGAATTGTGTCCTTTCAAATTCATATATTAAGGTCCCAACCACTAGTATTACCTCAGAATGTAACTTATATTTGAAATTTGTTGGACACACAACAAAATTAGTCCACTTTCCCCATAACCGCAGAAAAAAATTATTAAAAATCACCCCACACCTCCAATTAGTGTGTTTTGAATTTGAAAGTCCGACCCTTGGTTTTTCCATCATTGCTCTATTTACCTATTTGTTTACTCCAGAGAAGGGCCAAGGGAAATGCTGCTTTCTCTCTACCCTTGTTTCTGCTTAATTATGCTGTCATTATTGACTTGAAAGAAACCATATCCAGAAAGCTGAGAACTGAGAGATGGTGTTGTTGGCAAAGCAAGTTGGTGATTTCTTGGAGAAAATCTGCAACCCGGAATTGGTTTGATTAGTACCACTTCTGTCTTCCTCTTCTGCCAAGGAGTTTACCATTCATTGCTGCACTCCTGTCTTTTTACTGGATATACTAAGATGTTTCCTCCCTCTTAATCTATAGATTATCAAAGACCCCCTAGAAAGGAGGTGCCATTGCATACTTTGTTCCTGCTTGACCAATGGTATTGCCTAAACAAGGAACTATGGATGAATTTTGCTTTGTTTTTCATTTTCTCTATTTCTGTCATGCAAATATATTTTAGTTTGTTTGTCAAAGTTGTTTGCAAATGAATTTGCTCTGGAACATACCTCATCAGGAATGAGGAGGGGCCCCGTTTGAAAATTAGCAACACACTTTTTTTTTTTTAAGTGCTAGAGTTTTGTCATTTGGTTTCTCTAAGATTTAAGTGAAATTTATCTCTCCTTCAGTGCGATTTGCCTTTTCAGCTGTTTAGCAGTTGTTCCTCTGGTTCTTTGTCCATTTTCACATGGAAACTAGATCTACTCAGCCAAAAGCTTAGTATGATTTCCTGCGGATCTAACCAGAACACCTAAAATAGTTTTCTACCCAAATATTTTTTTTTTAGCCAAAGTTATTAAAAATACAGAAATCTTTATAGCTAAACATTCAATCCTGCTGAAAATAGAAAAAGTTGGAAAATGGATCCGAGCACAATGTTTTGAAAAACATAGGAAACAGCCAATGATCTAATTGTTGAGCTTTTTGTTTTAATATAACTTGGTTCCATTTTCCTTTCTTTTCGTTGGGTGTTTCTGAATACCTTTGTAAATGCTTAAGTCCTGGTGTTTATGTAAATCAGCATAAAATCGGGCATTTTTAATTAGTTGCCATTCTACTCTGTTTCATGTACTACACTAATCATGTTTGAAACTATCCAAATTTAGAGGCAGGTGTGAATAGTTAGCAGGCGGTACGTTAAATCAAAGATCTGGGAATTCTGGTCTTCCCATAATTGGGATTAATCTGTGAGTCTCTCTCTCTCTCTCTCTTTTCTTTTCTAGTGTTAAAATGAAGATTGATGGTCCTCTACCTTTCACTATCCACTGGCCTGTAACGGGGATCAGAGTATATATCCAGTTGTTTTGAAATCTTGGGGTGGGATGGGGTGATGGGAAGAAGAATAGTCATGGTCGTGGTTCAGCCCACGAAAGAACCACTCATTCTTGCAAAATCAAAACTATTTTCTCCATTTCATAAACAAGTCAGGATTGCTTGGACCAAAATTCATATTCCTTTTAACCACACATTGGCAGTACAGTCATGTATACATTTCTTCTAAATCATGGATCTAGCTTTTTTCCAGCTAAGAAACCTAAACCAAAAGAATCTCAGGGTCCTGTTCTTGGCATATTCCCACTTTCTGTCTTAGAAATTCAAACAGCTTTGAGTGGACTGTGTTCTTCAATGTTATTGCCTTGTTGGCTCACAGGCTCTGAGTCTGCAGATAAAAATGAAAACACAGCAGCAGAAGAATATGTTTGTGTGTGTGTAAATTCAACCTTTGATTTTCATTGAAATTATCTTGCTAATGCTCCCTTTGTAAGATTCCCAAGGTTTTCTTGGTGCCTGAGTATTTATGTTTTAAAGACATCTAGGTTGAAAACAGTAGTCCTTGTTACTAAAGGAAAAGAAATATTTGGAAGAAGTCCTTTTTTTTTTTTTTTAATCCTCACCTGAAGGTATTTTTTCATTGATGTTTAGAGAGAGTGGAAAGGAGGGGGGAGGAGGAAGAAAGAGAGAAACATCAATGTGAGAGAGACATATTGATTGGTTGCCTCCTGCACATCCCCCACCAGGGCCAGGGATCAAGCCTGCAACTGAGATAGGTGCTCTTGACTGGAAATCAAATCCAAGACCCTTCAGTCTGAGTGGTGGCACTAACCACTGAGCGAGCAATGCCTTGGCATTGTTTATTTCATTTATCAGAGTAAATTCTCTTAGTCCCAATTGTTTTTAGAACATTATGGACACCTTCTGAGTTTTGGGTGAGTCATTTTAATTTACTTGCTCAGTCATCAGTGGGATGATTTGCTTAGTGATTTTTCCCCTGTTAAAATATTGGATTATCCTATTCTTTACACAGTAGATGTATGATTTGTCAGCTATTATATTTGAAATGAGGATTTCCTTAGGATAAAAATGGTCTGAGTAAGGACATTGGTTATAATATGTATTGTTAAATTTTTTTTGAAAGATTTTAAAAAAGATTATAAATCACAAGTTTTCTGTTTTGAAGTATTGTTTTAAATTAATTTTTTTTTTATTGATTTCAGAGAGGAAGAAGGAGGGAGAGAGAGATAGAAACATCAACGATGGGAATAATTGATCGGCTGCCTTCTGCATGTCCCACACTGGGGATCAAGCCCTGACTGAAATTGAACTGTGACCTCCTGATTCATAAGTTAATGCTCAACCACTGAGTCATACCAGCCAGGCGAAGTTTTATTTTAAACTACAGCTAAGGTATCTGTTGTTCTAGATATAGGATATAAGAACAGGTTATTGATAGATATGAGACCATGTTTTTGGTATTAAGATCTTTGATGCAAATGTTTCAATGAAATCTCATCTTCCACATATTGCAATTGTTGTTGTTCTTTAATTAATCAAGTGTGACTATACAAGATTTCCAGTTCAAATGATAAAAAAACACATATTGTTTCTGGTTTATCCTATGGCTTACACTTGGAGGGCAGCCTTTCTACCAACTTAAGGCATGATGAAAAGTCTTGCTTTGCTGAAACCGGTTCAGCTCAATGGATAGAACGTGGGCCTTCGGACTGAAAGGTCCCAGGTTCGATTCCAGTCAAGGGCATGTACCTTGGTTGTGGGCACATCTCCAGTGGGGAGCGTGCAGAAGGCAGCTGATCGATGTCTCTCTCTCATCGATGTTTCTAAACTTTCTATCCCTCTCCCTTCCTCTCTGTAAAAAAATCAATAAAAATATATTTAAAAAAAGAGGAGCTTAAAAAAAAAAGTTTTGCTTTGCTTGTCTTTGGAGTTTATATTGGGTGAAAATATATTTTGGTAGTGTAAAGAAACTCAACTTTATATTTATGTTGAAATAGTGATTATTGCTAGAAAGTAAAGTGAGAAATGAAGAAACACTGCCCCCACATAGCAAATATTGGAAATGGTAGAAGAGAAGGAGTTGGGGGTTAGGGAATAAATATCCTGACCTCTCTCTTCTTGCCTGAACTCAGCTATAAGTCAGAAAACAAGGGGGGTGACACAATCTTAGAGAAAAGCTTCACAGGGACTAGAACAAAGCAGAGAAGGTGGAGAATAGATATGAAAGGACAAGTGGAGAGTTATTAGCCCAGTTTTCAGGGAACTATAAAATTTTAATTTTGGGCAAATTGTTCCTTAGGAAGGAACTTGAAAGATCCTCTGCCATGGAGAAGCTGTTTTGAGGTAGCCTGAAGGAGTCAGGGAACAGTATTAATGATAATTCTGAGGAAGCCACAGAAAATGAGTGGTGAACACAGGTCTACTTATGAAAAGGTTTGGAACTTCTCTGGTGGGCAATACTCAAAGCTTTCGGGTATCTTACTTGTTATATAATTGATGTTTGAGAAGCCATTGCCAGTTTTGTTTGACCTTTGCTGCTTGTTCTTGTTCTCTCTCCAGTTGTTAAACACAGAAGACAGAGTGCCAGAGCTGCAGTGGCAGAGGGTTAATTTAGGTTTATGAAGTGGCAGCCTAAACAGGGGATAGGCCTTATGGTTAAAATTTTTCTCAACCATGAGTCTCTTTGCATCATTAAATAAAACAGGCAGAATAGTAAGAAGCTAGGAAAATTCATTGGGAAGTGGATGGGGAAACTGAGACAGATAGCTGATTCAGATTGGCCCCATCCTTATACCTGACTCACTTGCCTCCTTCTCTTTTGCACAACCACTCCCTTAAGCAGTAAGCCCTCAGGATCATGAGGTTCTGATCAGCATCAGATAATCTTAGGAACAAAGCTTTGGGTCTGTAAACCACAGAGAGAGTTTTGGTCAAACTGAAGATAACATCTAGTCCTCAGTTGTGTCTCAGCTCCAGACCCAGAAAAGCAGCAAAACTAGATGAAGTGATGCCTATGGTTGACATCAGGATTGGATGCAATGACTAATGACCCCTACCTCTGATCCTATATGTTCATTTTGATGTATCAGGACATTAACATACCTGATAAGCTAATAAATATTCTATTGAGATCATCCTCCCCTGGGATCTTTCTGAAATTCCTGCCCCTTCCTCCCCTCTTTCTCTCTCTGGTCTCTTGAACACCTGAGCCTAAATCTCCCTCCGCCACTGCTCCTTCTTTCAGGTGTGTGTCTTTGCTTTCTTTCTCCTAAGCTCCAAGGGCCCTTCTTTTGCCACTGTAATTTGTTCCCTGAATCACATGGACCATCTGGATCACTTTTTCTGCCTCTGTGACTTTCTTTCTAAACGGCCAAGGCAGCTCTGAGCAGCCCACTCTTTTCTTCTCTTCAAGGGTGCTTTTGCTTTCCTTGCTAAATAAACTTCATACACTAGAGTTCTTGGCTCTGAATTCTTTCTTTGTTGAACCCAAGAACCAAGATCCACATTCCCAGTAACAAAACCAAAAGAAAAACTAGGAATAAGCCTTATGAAAGCTGGTCTACTTAGTATCTGTTTAGCAGGATCCTTAGGCATCCTTTGTTACTCTCGCCCTCCATCCCCCAACTTTAGAATTTTAAGGAAACCACAGCATGTTAGAAATTGCCAAAGTTGTATTATAATGCTAAATATGGCCAATAAATTGGGAATAAAACTTTGTGGAAATTATGCATGGAAAATAAGAATATAGAGCATAGGTTATAGGATTTCTAATTTGTTTTATGTTGAATTTATTCTGAATAATTCTACTCAGTAATTCTATTCAATAAGTCATAGTTCTTTTTTTATTTTCTATTTTTTAGCATTTTATCACTGTAGTATTGTATACCAAAGAATGCTTATGGGCCCAGTAAGGAAGTCATCTAAATGGACATCCTACACAGAGGTTACTTAGTTTGTAGATGGGGAAAACCAAACACGTGCTTAATTATTATTATACTAGAGGCTAAGGGAGATCCAGACCCAATGCCCTGGCGGGACCTAGACTGACTCCTGCAGCACTGTGCACTTCCCTGTGCATGCAGTCTCCTGGTGACCAGTCTTTGGTCAATCCGAGTTACAGCATCATGGCCACAGGCCTTTTATAGATAAATTAATAATCACTTATATTCTTTGACCCTGATAGGAAATGAGCTTCAGATAAAACATTAAAGACTTAGGCTTGACAAGTAAGAGTTTCCTTGTTAGGATGTTAGAGTGGTTACCTGGGAAAAGAGTTCCTTAGAAATCTGTGAAATGTTCTTGTCTGGAAGTCATTAAAGATAGCTTGATTTTTGTTATTGTTGTGTTGTTGTTGCTTTGGGTAGGTTGGCCTCTCAAGGATCTCCTCCTAGAATTTTGTAGTTTTTGCACTTGGAGAGTCTATTTGAATATTTTGCCTTTGCTTTTTTTTCTAATTTAAAATAATTATTTAAAACCTTGTGTTTAATACAATGCTAGATTCCCCATAATCACAAAATACATAATCTTAGTAATGATATGCTTGCTTATTCATCTGCTAACCACTTTCTGCTTTATCTTATACTGTATCTAAACTCTACTGAAAAGAAATGATTCTAACTCTTTAATCAGATATTCAAATACCAGAGTTTAGTTTTGTTATCTCTCATTATTATGATCAGTTAGGTCCAGATTAAAGTGGAGGACTTTGAAAAAAAAAAGGGGGGTGGGGTGGTTGCATAATGCTTTGTACTTTCTGCATCTGGCTTAATAAACATTACCTGCATTTCTAAAGATATTTTTCAAGTGCATTTGATGTACTTTTGGTAGGGTACTTCAGTCACATGTGAAATTTGAAAAAAGACCCATTTGTTAAGCCCCAGTTTAAAGGCTCTTGAATACCTGATAAGATATTGATAGCATAACTAGATGAAGGTTAGGCATTGATAATACAATTTCAGGTTAGCTGTTTCTCTGAGTCATATATGGTTATATGTCTTTCTAAGACTTTAGTGTTCATTGTTTCAAAGGGTGAGAGGTGAGGTTGGAAGAGGATAGAAAATATTTGTCTTACTATTTAAAAAAAATATTCTTATTGATTTCAGAGAGGAATGGAGAGGGAGATAAAGAAACAGTGATGAGAGGGAATCATTGACTGGCTGCCTCCTGCACACTCCACAATGGGGATCGAGCCTACAACCTAGGCGTGTGCCCTGATGGGAAAGCAAACTGTGACCTCTTGGTTCATAGGTTGATACTCAACCACTGAGCTACGCTGACTTTGGACTTTTCTTTATCTAGCCTGCTATTTCTCTTCAATATTTGATTTCCTTTAAAAATAAACCGACCATGGCTCATTGGTTGAGCATCAACCTATGAACCAGGAGGTCACAGTTCAATTCCCTGTCAGGGCACATGCCCGGGTTACGGATTCAATCCCCAGTGTGGGGTGTGCAGGAGGTAGCTGATCAATGTTTCTCTTTCACCACTGATGTTTCTATCTCTCTCTCCCTCTCCCTTTCTCTCTGAAATCAATAAAAATATATAAAAATAAATGAAATAAAATGAGTTTCAGTAATACTTAAGACGGTTAATAAAAAATAATGTGAATACTAAAACCTACAACAAATTAATGACTCTGATCAGAAAAGATCCTGGCTGTTAATAAACTCTGCTTACATATTTCTGATCAATGTCCTTGATAATCTCTTCTCACATAAATGAGAAACCAGGTGATTTATCATTGTAACGAACTTTCTCCTAGGTGAAACAGGGAATATATCGTCTTTTCTGCCAGTTTTCTAAATATGTATGTTAGACTCTGCTAGTTATTAGTTTCTACATCATTGGTTCAAAAGCCAGATGTTAAAAAATGTTTTAGAGTCAAGCTAAAGATCTCAGTAAAACTGAGTGAAGAATAAGAGGGTTTCAAATCCGAGGTCTGTTCTTAATGTAGCCAGCTGAACTGCCTAATTTGCTATAAATTTGCTCCTCCTGAAGCTCAAACACAGCTGGCTTCCTTTTGTTTTGTTTTTTGTTTTTTGCTTTAAACTAAATGAAAACCTGGTAGTTTCTAAGCTCATATATGAGACTTTACCCCTCTCCTATTCAAATATATGTTTGAGGAGAAAGTTTCCTGTTATCAGGGAAAGTTACCTTCCCTTCCTTTGGGAGACTTTCATCTGAGAGGCCTCTTCTTTTCCTCTGCATTCATTTTTTTTGGCGGATGTTCAATGCCATCAGTATAGATTCAGCACAGCAGCTTAGCAGCAGCAAAGGTACTTCTTCAAAATCAATTGCTGAAGATTCTTCTAACTGATGACAGAATGACTCCTTTCCTCTGAAGAGGCTGTGGTCTTCTTTTACCTGCCACTTTGGAAAATGCCATAGTATTTACAGAGGAAAATGTAGAGAAGATCACTGATCTGTGGTTTTGCTGTTAACTGGGAGATAGACAATAGGCATTTCATTTAACATGCCTGGGCCTCGATTTCATTATCTGAAAAACAAGACAGTTGGATTATATGATTTCTTATAATTCATACAGCTTTAAAATTACATAACTATTGTTCCTAAGAGTCTTGAACATAGTTACTCTTAGATATATAATTTGCCTTTCTCTCAAGACAGTGTGAACCTAGGATTTAAAGCTCATGAAATTTCTGTCACCATACTTCAGAGGCTTTTGTCTTTGATGTCTACCTAATCTAGAGTTGACTGACTGATCCTACCAGGGATTAAAGGAAATGTGTTTGAGGGAAATCTGAGGAGAGCCAGTTTGCAGCAAGCTGTTTCAAGATCTGGTTATCTTTCAATGATCTGATTGATATTTCCCTTGGTCTAGCAATGATTCTTAGCGGTCCAACTTTCTAATCAAGTTTACCTAGGTTGTTGGGAAAACTGTTCATGTACACTGAGTTTTTTTTACCACCTGTCACAATTTCTAGTACAACCAGTAGATCCAAATTAGCCCTATTCCCAGGGTAACAAAGAGCCAACCCAAATCCTTCTTTCATTTTATACTGCATGTGCTGTGGAGACAGCATGGACTTTGGAATTCACAATTCAATTTTGCCTTTTTGAGATGCAGGTTAACCTCTCTGTGTCCCAGGATCATCTATAAAATAGCAATATTTAGTACTTACCTTAAAAATTATTAAGGGATCAAGTATGATGATAGATGATAAGAGCTTCTCACATGACTCATAATGAGAACACCTGACATTTGAATACCGCTTTACCAGAGAAATAGTTTGATTTAGGGCATTGTGCTGAATTTGCTGTGGTGGGTAAAATATCATTTAGGGATTTAGACACTTGAGCCAGGCTTGCTGGATATGGGCCCTGGGCCTTTGGAATTGCGTCAGACCAGATCCAGAGTCTTGGCTATCTTGAGTCTCTTATAGCTAAAACACCCTTTTATGTTTTCCAGGAATCTGAATTTCTGTGTTTGGAATTTGATGAGGCCAAGGTCAACCAAGTTCTGAAGAAGCTCTCAGAGGTAGAAGAAAGTATCAGCACACTGATGCAGCCAGCCTAGCTGAAAACAGACTTGTTGAAGCAAAGGTGTTCATGATCTGTTTAGTTGTGTTTTTTTTTTCAAATATTATTCACCCATTAATATTAAATCCTCAAATTCAAATTTGCCTGCCTCTGCTTGCTGGAACTTATTTTTCCATTTACTCTTATAGTTGTTCTACTGCAAAAGCTCTTATACTTCAGCATGCAGATGTACTTGTAACAACAAATTTTTTTTTAAAGGAGGTGTCCAGAACCCTATTCCCAGAGACTTGGATTTAGATTGGCTGTGGTCATCTTTAGAAACCCATATTATGGTGGTTTTTTCCTGAGTAGGATTTTAGGAATATATACATGATAAATTATACAAGAATTAGAAAACATTTTATACAAACAAATACAAGGCTGTCCAAAATACTATGTATTTTGAGTTGAGGCCTAGAGATTTGCTGACCCTTGACAATAAAACTAAAGATGCTTCTGGAACTGATTCAGGTATTTGAATTAGTTCTACTCAAATCTGGGGTACCTGGTTTGATCTGAGCTACTGAGAAGCATGGGCTTTTTTTAGAACCTAGGAATAAACTGATCTCATCACAAAGGGACTCCCTGACCTCAAGTCAGGACTGTGGAAAGATAAAAATGTCACTAGAGGTGATGTGAGGTTCTTTACCTCAGAAAATTTTACTTGAGTCATCAAAACCTCTTTAAGAAAATATCTTCAGGGCAGGGAAAAATGGCGGCAGAATAGACAGACCTACCTGAGCCTTGTCCTGGAGCAGATAGAATAGCTGAGGGTTGCACAGGGAGTGTTTATTGGTGAGTTGAGAGACAGCTATAGTCCAAGAGACGGTGGGGGACTGCTGGACAGGGCTACCCGGACCAGGCAGCCCCCTCTGCTGCTGGGTTCCCTCCTGGAGTGACCAGCTAAGACATGGAGACCACGCCATCTTGAAGGGGAAAGTGGATGTTATGGGAAGCCTGAAAATCTACAACTGTGGTACCCACTGCACAGCTGTGAACCCCAGAGCACCAGTCCCCAATTAGCGCAAACACGCGATTCAGAGGAGCTCTACACTCCACCACGAAAAGGTCAGATTTCACCTGGGATAAGGAGAGAACTACTTAACCAGACACCCTGAGAAGAGAGACCATGGGGAGACAAAGAAACAGCCCACATATGAAAGAAAAGCAGGCATCACCAGAAAAGGAAGTAAATGAAATCGAGGTAAGCAACCTGCCAGAAAATGAATTCAGAGAAATGGTCATAAGGTGCCTATAAAGAATGGAGGGCAAATTCGACAATATGTGTAAGAACCAAGAGGAAATGAAGAAGAACCAAGAAGAAATGAAAAATGACATCACTCCTGTGAAGTACTCAATAGAAAGCATAAAAGTAGACTAGAACAGCAAAGGACTACATCAGTGAGCTAGAAGATAAAGTAGGAACAAATACCCACTTAGAGCAGCTTCTAGAAAAAAAATTAAAAAGTAGGCAGAGAGCCTAAGGGAACTTTGGGACAACACAAAACAAGACAACATCTGCATAATAGGAGTTCCAGAAGGAGAGGAAACTGAGCAAAGACTAGAAAACCTCTTTGAAGAAATAATGACAGGAAACTTCCTGATACAGGAACCCCACACTAATTCAAGCTCACAGAGTCCCAAGCAAAATGAACCCCAAAAGACCAACGCCAAGGCACATTATAATTAAATTGGCAAACACCAATGACAAAGTAAGAATTGTAAAGGTGGCCTGAGCGAGACAGAAAATTACCAACAAAGGAACCCCTATAAGACTAGCAACTGATTTCTCAACAGAAGAGAATGGAATGAAATATACAGTAATTCAAAAAGGGTCTGAATCCAAGAATATTGTACCCAGCAAGGCTATCAATCAAAATTGAAGGTGAAATCATGAGCTTCCCAGATAAAAAAGGACTAACGGAATTTATTACCACCAAACCAGTAATGCAAGAAATGCTAAAGGGTCTGCTGTAAAAAGAAATAGGAACTGAAGAAGGAACACAGGTAAAGAATAAAAATGGCGACAAATAAGCACCTATCAATAATAACTTTAAATGGCTTAGATGCCCCAATCAAAAGACATAGGGTAACAGACTGGATAAGAAAACATGACCCATATATCTGCTGTCTACAAAAAACCCACCTCAGAAAAAAGACGCACACACACTGAAGGTGAAGGGATAGAAAAAGGTTTTGCAGGCGAATGGAAATGAAAAAGAAAAAGCTGGGCTAGCAATACTTATATCTGACAAATTAGATCTCAAAGTGAAGGACATAACAAGAGATAAGGAAGGGAACTTTATAATACTAAAGGGAGCAATCCAACAAGAAGAAATAACTCTGGTAAACATATACACACCTAATATAGGAGCACCCAAATACATTAAAAAACTCCTGGAGGATATCAAGGAAGAGACTGACAGCAATACAATCATAGTAGGAGACTTTAGTACCCCTCTATCACCATTGGACAAATCCTCTAAACAAAAAATCAGCAAAGAAACTTCAATCCTAAATGACTCACTAGAACAGATGGAATTAATTGACATCCTCAGAACGTTTCACCCCAAAGCCACAGAATAGACATTCTTCTCAAGTGCACGTGGGTGATTTTCAAAGATGGACTATATGTTGGTCATAGGCAAAGTCTCTTCAAATTCAAGAAGATGGAAATCATATCAAGCATCTTCTCAGATTACAGTGGCATAAAACTGGAAATCAACTACAATAAAAGCAATAAAAAAAAAATCAAACACATGGAGACTAAATAGCATGCTATTGAACAATAACTGGGTTACCAGGGAGATCAAAGAAGAAATAAAATAAACCTCATGGCAACAAATCACAATGAAAACACAACAATCCAAAATCTATGGGACACAGTGAAAGCAGTCTTCAGAGGGAAGTTCCTAGCTCTGCAAGCCTATTGCAAAAAACAAACAATGGTAATAAATTACTTAACCCTACAACTCAACAAGCTAGAAAGAGAGCAACAAGAAAAGCCCAGTGTAAGCAGAAGGAAGGAAATAGTAAAGATCAAACAAGATAAACGACATAGACCAAAGAAATAATTCAAAAGATCAACAAAACCAAGAGCTGGTTCTTTGAAAGGATAAACAAGATTGATGAACCTCTAACAGACTCACCAAGAAGCAAAGAAAAAGGACTCAAATAAAGAAAATCAGAAATGAAAGAGGTGAAATAACAGATGCCACCAAAATACAAAGGACTGTGAAAAAATACTATGAACAACTCTATTCCAACAAACTGTACAACCTGGAGGAAATGGACATGTTCCTAGAAAAATATAACCTTCCAAAACCCAATCAGGAAGAATCTTAACATGTCAATAGGCCACTAACTATGGAAGAAATTGAGAAATTGAAGCAGTCATCAAAAAGTCCAGGGAACGCTGGTATCATAGGCTGAATTAACACAGAAGTTTCCCCGGCATAGTGAAAATGCAGAGACAAGGGAAGAGATCACAAACAAAAGAAATGGAGGAAAAAAAATGACTGGATATAGAGTTCAAAAGCACGCTTATAAGGTTTTTCAAGAATATGCTAGAAAAGATGGATAAATTTATCAAGTCCCAAGAGGAGATGCAAAAGGACCAACTAGAGATGCAAAAGATCCAACTAGAGATGATGGATAAATTTAGCGAGTCCCAAGAGGAGATGAAAAAGGACCAACTAGAGACACTGACTGAAATAAAAAATACTATACAGAGTCCTAACAGTAGACTAGAGGAAGGCAAGAATCAAGTAAAAAATTTGAAATATAAAGAAGAAGAAAACACTCAACTGGAAAAGCAAGAAGAGAAAAGAATCCAAAAATGTGAAGATAATGTAAGGAGCCTCTGGGACAACTTCAAGCGTACCAACATCAGAATTGTGGGGGTGCCAGAAGAAGAGAGAGAGCAAGATACTGAAAACCTATTTAAAGAAATAATGACTGTAAACTTCCTACATCTGGTGAAAGAAATAGACTTACAAGTCCAGGCAGCACACAGAACCCCATATAAAAGGAATCCAAAGAGGACCACACCAAGACACATCATAATTAAAATACCAAGAGCAAAAGACAAAGAGAATATTAAAAGCAGCAAGAGAAAAACAGTTAATTACCTACAAGGGAGCACCCATACGACTGTCAGCTGATTTCTCAACAGAAACGATGCAGGCCAGACGGGAGTGGCAAGAAATATTCAACGTGATGAATAGCAAGAACCTACAACCAAGAATAATCTATCCAACAAAGCTATCATTCAGAATTGAAGGGCAGATAAAGAGCTTCACAGAGAAGAAAAAGCTAAAGGAGTTCATCAACTCCAAACCAGTATTATATGAAATGCTGAAAGGTACTCTTTTAGAACAGGAAGAAGAAAAAGGTAAAAGACAAAAAATTATGAACAACAAATACATATCTGTCAACAAGTGAATCTAAAAATTAAGTAAATTAAAAATTTGATCAACAGAATAAACTGGTGAATATAATAGAATCAGGAACAGAGAAAGGGAGTGGACTGATAATTCTCAGGGGGGAAGGGGTGAGGGTTGTACAGGGAGAGACTGGACAAAAATCATACACCTATGGATGAGATCAATGGGAGGGAGTTAAGGGCAGAGGGAAGGGTGGGAGCTGGGTGGAGGGGTGCTATGGAGGCGAAAAAAGAGAAACAAATGTAATAATCTGAATAATAAAGATTTAATTAAAAAAAAAAAAAAGCCCAGGGAACAAAAGCCCAGGGCCAGACAGCTTCACAGGGGAGTTTTACCAAACATTCAAGGAAGAACTAAAACTTATCCTCAGACTATTTCAAAAAATTCAAGAAGAAGGAACACTTCCAAACACCTTCTATGAAGCCAGCATCACCCTAATACCAAAACCAGATAAAGACAACACTGTGAAAGAATTACAGACCAATATCCCTCATGAACATAGATGCCAAAATCCTCAACAAAATTCTAGGAAATCAGATCCAAGAGTACATCAGAAAGATCATATACTATGACCAAGTAGGATTTATCCCAGGAATGCAAGTATGGTACAATATTCGCAAATTAATAAATGTGATATATCACACAAACAAATTGAGAGGTAAAAATCATATAGTCATATCATTTGATGCAGAAAAAGCATTTGACAAAATCCAACACCCTTTCTTGATAAAAACTCTCAGCAAGGTGGTAATAGAAGTAGCATACCTCAACATCATAAAAGCCATATATGGTAAACCCACAGCTAACATAATACTCAGTGGGCCAAAACTAGAACCATTTCCCCTAAGAACAGGATCAAGACAGGGATGTCCAATCTCACTACTCCTGTTTGACATAATATTGGAAGTATTAGCCATTGCAATTAAACAAGAAGAAATAAAAGGCATCCAAATTGGAAAAGAAAAAGCTGTCCTTATTTCAAATGACATGATATTGTACATAAAAAACCCAAAAGACTCCATCAAAAAAACTAATAGACTTAATAAATGAATTTGGCAATGTAGCAGGATACAAAATTAATGTCAAGAAATCTATGGCATTTCTATACACTATTAGTGAACTTACAGAAAGAGAGACTTTTAAAAAAGCAATCCCACTTATCATCACACCAAAAAAAATTGATACCTAGGAATAAACTTAACTAAGGAGGTAAAAGACTTTTATCCGGAAAACTACAGGACACTGAAAAAAGAGATAGAGGAAGACGTAAACAGATGGAAGAGCATACCATGCTCATGGATTAGGAGAATCAACATCATTAAAATATCCATACTACCCAAAGCAATCTATAGATTCAATGCACTTTCCATTAAAATTCCAATGGCGTATTTCACAGACCTAGAAATAATTCTTCAAAAGTTCATCTGAATTTTTTTTTTTAAAGCCCCAAATAGCCACAGCTATCACAAGAAAGAAGAACGAAGTAGGTGGGAACTCAATACTAGATTTCAAGCCGTATTACAAAGCCACTGTTCTGGTACTGGCACAAGAAGAGACATATAGACCAATGGAATAGAATAGAGAATCCAGATATCGATCCAAACCACTATGCTCAATTAATATTTGACAAAGGAGGCATGAACATACAATGGAGTCAAGACAGTCTCTTCAATAAATGGTGTGTGGAAAATTGGAAAGTACATGCAAAAATAATGAAACTAGGCTACCAACTTACACCATACACAAAAATTAACTTAAAATGGATACAGGTCTTAAACATAGGACGGGAGATCATAAAAAGCTAGAAGAATCCATAGTCAGAGAAATCTCAGACATATACCGAAGCAGTTTTTTCACCAATACCACTCCTAGGGCAATGGAAGCTAAAGAGAAAACAAAGGAATGGGATTACATCAAAATAAAAAGCTTTTGCACAGCAGAAGAACCCATCAACAAAACAACAAGAAAGCCTACTGTATGGGAGAACATATTTGCAAATGTTATCATTGATAAAGGTTTAATCTGCAACATCTACAAGGAATTATACAACTTAATAAAAGGAAGATAAATGATCCAAATGGCAATGGACCTAAATAGAACCTTTTCGAAATAAGACAGAAGGAAAACCAATAGGCATATGAAAACATGCTCAAAATCACTAATCATCTGAGAGATGCAAATCAAAATGACAATTCGGTACCATCTCACACCTGTCAGAATGGCAACCATCAACAAATCAACAAATGACAAGTGCTGGTGAGGATGTGGAGAAAAAGGAACCCTCATGCACTACTGGTGGGAATGCAGACTGGGGCAACCTTTGTGGAGAACAGTATGGAGTTTCCTCGAAAAACTAAAAATGGAGCTCCCATTTGACCCAGTAATCCCACTTCTAGGATTATATCTCAAGAAACGAGAAACACCAGTCAGAAAGGATATATGCAGCCCTATGTTCATAGCAGCACAATTCACCATTGTTAAGATTTCAAAATAGCCTAAATGTTCATCAGCATATGAGTGGATTAGAAAAGTATGGTACATCTACACAATGGAATACTATGCTGTGGTAAAAATGAAGGGATTCTTACCATTTTTAGCAGCATGGATGGACCTGGAGAGCATTATGTTAAGTGAAATAAGCCATGCAATGAAAGAAAAATACCACATGATCTCACTCATTTATGGAAAATAAAGAACATTATAACCTGATTAATAAAAAGATAGATACAGAGGCAGTAAATCACAAAACATACTGTCAAATTACAGTGGAAAGGCTGGGGAATGTTGCGGGGGCCGGGGGTGTGGTGGGGGAGGGAAGTAGATCAACCGAAGGACTTGTATGCATCCATATAAACACACCATTGGACAGAAGACACTGGGGGAGGGTGGGATGAGGGCAAGTGATGGGGTAGGGGAGGCTAGCGAAGGTCAATGGGGAATAAAAGGGAGATATATGTACTAATATATGTAATATTTTAAACAATAAAAAGAATAGTTTGAGGTAAAAATAATATATATATCTTCAATCCATCTGATGTTGCTCAGTGGTTGAGCATCGGCCCATGTACCACGAGGTCACTGGTTTGATTCCCGGTCAGGACACATGCCTGGGTTGTGAGCTCCTTCCCCAGTAGGAGGCGTGCAGGAGGCAGCCAATCAATGTTCCTCTCTCAGTGATGGTGCTTCTCTCTCTCTTTCCCTCTCCCTTCTCTCTTGAAAATCAATAAAAACATATTTTAAATAAAGAAATGTCTTTAAAAAAAAAAACTAGTGTAAAAACTAGATCCTAGTAGAGAAATTGTATTAAACACCAAGGTTATTCTAAGGAGGAAGCTGTCAACAAGTATATGAAAGCGATGGTTCCTTTTGAACAGTTTTTGTAACCTGATCTTGATAAACTTTAGAAACCTCAATTGCCTTTGGGATATAAGGTGTTAAAAAAGAAATGTAGTTCTCTTAGTCTGTGGTTACATCATATATCAGTTCTAATGAGTTTATTCCAGGGCAGGAATAAGTTCTCTTTTGTCAAGCATGTTCTCCTAAATCAGTTTGGAGACATTTTTTAGGAGTTCTTCCCAACCCCCAAGCTGAAAATACTGGCTTCCTCCCTGATTAAAACCATCCCAGCAGTTAGCAAACAATAACCAGAAGGTTTTAAATGTAGCCCCTGTGGACTCTTCAGAAAACATCATGAAATAGTAGGGTAATGTGGTTTGGCCAACAAACTATTAAAACTTGTTCTCTGTTCCCAGGGCTACCTTCATGTGATCCAGAAGAATTAGATAATGTCTCCTGCTATAAAATGGAGGTCAACAATATTTCATTAGATAATGAGATTCCAGAAGTCTTAGGGAGGAAGAACTATAGCTACCACATTAGTATTAACTTACATTCCAAAGAAAGTTTGTGGAAGCCTAAAGAACCAGTCCAAGGGCCCACAGGGAAAGTTCGGTGTAGGTCATCCTACCAAAGCAGTAGCCACAGTGATGAGCATAGACTTTTTTATTATATCCTCCAACTAGGTCATTGGGAAAACTGTTCACGGTCACTGAATTTTTCATCATCATTATCATAAAAGAAACTGGTTGTTGAAGGTTAACACTAAGCGTTTTTGTGTTTTGTTTTGTTTTTAATTATATTTTTAATCAGAGAGGGAGGGAGAGGGAGAAAGAAATAGAAATATCAATGATGAATCATTTATCGGTTGCCTCCTGTACACCCCCCACTGGGAATCGAGGCTGCAACCTGGGCATGTGTCCTTGATTGGAATCAAACCTGGAATCTTTCAATTCGAAGGCCAGTGCTCTATCTACTGAGCCAAATGGGCTAGGACTAACAATAAGCATTTTTTTAATGCAAGTGGCTTTGGACAGGATGTCTTTGCCTGTGTTTTATATTTCCCAGTGATTGTTTTAGTTCTAATTACTGAAGGAGTATATGTTTATTAGTCTACAGAGACCTGAGGCACAAAATTAGCTTAATTCGAGGTGACAGGTATTTAAGATTCCAGGTACTCAACGTCATCTTTGGCTTTTTACTGCCTTCTTGCAGTTAGGGGAGAATAACTTAAACTAAACTTGAAAATGCTGTCATTTAAAAAAAAAATCTATTTTATTGAATTTTTACAGAGAGGAAGGCAGAGGGGATAGAGAGTTTGAAACATCGATCATCTGCCTCAATGATCGTAAGGGGCTCAATCTCGCAGCCCCAGCTTCATCTGGCTTCGTCTGGCATTGTCTGGCATCGTCTGGAAGGGCTTCCAGAAGGACATCTGGTCTAATTAGCATATTACCCTTTTATTATTATAGATTGTGAAAATATAGAACATTCTAAGAACACTTAAATGATTCATCATCCTAATCTAGAGAGATAATAGAAAGAAAGCTAGAACTGGGAGAAGAGTTGACGTTCTCTGAATGAATTCCTGGAAGTGGAGCAGACTGTTTTTAAGACTTTAATAAATGCTGGCAGATTCATTGCAAAAGGTTTTATCAGTTTATATTCCCTCTAAGAAAATATGAGAATAAAACACCCCTCTTCTTGTCTAATTGGGTATTACCTGTTTTTGTATTTTCTGGGACTAGTGTTTGTAAATTTTTGAAGGGACACGCATACTTAAACCAGGACATCTCTGGGGAAAGGACCAAGGAAGGAGAAAACTGGCATAAGGGTCCCAGCAGATCCCACCAGATTTTTTACCTCTGTATCCTAGGTTAAAACCACTTTATTTTAAGTTCAGGAAATATGGGGCAAAGTAAAAATAATCCTTGCCTAAATTAGACCTTGTAGAAATTGTCCTCGCTTGAGCAATAAGCACTCTAACTTGCCTGTTCAGAAAAAGTCTAGGCAAAAGCCAAAAGTTGCTCTCAGAATAAAAGACAGAAACTCCAGACTTCAGCAGTTTCACCTTGATAAGAAACAAAGGATTGGCCTGATCCTCAGTGCTGGCTTTTCTTGGGAGCTCTGATTCTTATCAACTCATCAGTGAAGGCTTAAATTCCACCATCTTAACCTCCCCTTTCCTTTATTTAACTCTCTCTTCCCCCAGTCTTTTTAATAATGATTCAAAAAAAATGACAGTGCCCTAACCAGTTTGGCACAGTGGACAGAGCATTGGCCTGCGGACTGAAGGGTCCCAGGTTCGATTCCAGTCAATGGCATGTACCTTGGTTGCAGGCACATCCCCAGTAGGAGGTGTGCAGAAGGCAGATGATCGATGTTTCAAACTCTCTATCCCCTCTGCCTTCCTCTCTGTAAAAAATCAATAAAATAGATTTTTTTAAAAAATGACAGCATTTTCAAGTTTAGTTTAAGTTATTCTCCCCTAAATGCAAGAAGGCAGTAAAAAGCCAAGGATGATGTTGAGTACCTGGAATCTTAAATACCTGTCACCAGCTATTAGTTACTGAAGTTCTTTTTTTAGACCTGAGTGAAATTTTGGAATACAGAATATAAATAGAAATTAAATGAAAATAAATGTATAAATGTTAAACAGAATGTTAGAAAGTGTTTTTTTTTTTTTGGAAGTGCACAATAAATATCTAGACCAGTAAAGGGACAAGGATAAAGAAGGAAGCCTTCTAGAATCAGCTCAGAAATGAACAGGATGCTAGAAAGGATGGGCCCTTGTGAGACAATTGCCACCTTAATGATTCTTAGTTGACCAACTTTCTAATCAAGGTTTTAAAATATTTTAGATGGTGAATTATTCAGCCGAAGAGAAAACCCAACTAGAACATAATTAGCTTAATTTGAGTTGCAAAATTAAGTGCCATGTGAAAGTTTTTACCTCAAAATTTGAGAACTAGCCATTTTTATTCAAGTGCAGTGAATTCTCCCTTGTTGGGGATTGGCCATAATTGTCTCTTACAGCATCACAACTGTATGCTGGACAGAGCTAGCCTTTTTTTTTTTTTTTAATATATTTTATTGATTTTTTACAGAGAGGAAGAGAGTGGGATAGAAAGTCAGAAACATCGATGAGAGAGACATCAATCAGCCGCCTCCTGCACGCCCCCTACTGGGGATGTGCCTGCAACCAAGGTACATGCCCCTGACTGGAATCGAACCCGGGACCTTTCAGTCTGCAGGCTGATGCTCTATCCACTGAGCCAAACCGGTCTCGGCCAGAGCTAGCCTTTGTTACAAAGGAACCTGCCTGTGCCTGCTGCTTATCAGGTAATGATATCAAGTGACATAAGTTAAAAGATCACTACATATCCTATCAGAATAAAAAATTAAACCTATGAGCAGGTAGCAAAATATGGGTATTAATATCGTTTACTCGCCAAGGCCTTTTTTTTCCTTACCTGTTCTCAGCTAGTTTTATGTTTGCTGCTGATGTTGGGTTTCAAGTTTTGTTGATTCAAATAATGCAAGCTGGGAGAAATGAAAAGGGGGATAATAAGGATTTGATAGCATAAATAGAATAAGAGATTAAACTGTTAGTTTAAAAGAAATTCAGACTGAAAGGTGGAAGTAGTTAAAGTCTTTAATGCTATTATTATATTAAAAATAATAAATTTGGGGACTTCATATGACTCATATTCTGGATATTTTTAGAACCATGATACAGATTTGGCACTGAACTCAGAATGACTGATTTTCAGGCTTTTGGTAGAAGCTATTTTATTGTCTTGTGAAAATGGAGAAACATCTGGATAGACAGGGCATAGGACTTGCACAAGGCCATGGTCAGAAAGAGATGTCAAGGTACTATCTTCCAGCACCATATTCTACCTGCCAGATCCCCCAAAAGAATAATGTGTGCTTGTAAAAAATAACTATGTCCTTGCTCATTATGTTTGGATGATGACAGTTCCTATAGTGATGATTTTGTGTTCATATGTGACCTTGGGGGACAGGAAGGCCCATTTTTACTTTGCAACCTGCATTCATGTAAACCTGTCTCAGTGCAGAGGTTGCTGATGCTTTTAGTGAAGCCTGATGCTGTTCTCAATGGCTATGGCCTCACTGTCTGTCTCTGGGTGCCATGTGAAAGATGAATCTGCTGTCATACAGGGCTTCCTGGCCATCCACAGTACCCAAGTGGGCAGCAGTTTATCATTATCCTACCTGGGCAACCATGACCCAAGCTTGCTAAATATAGCATCACTCTTACCAATTAATTCATTGTAACAATGTTTCTAGTAAAGTCTGTAACAGCTGCTTCCTCACTATTACGGTTTTCTCAACATGGTCTACCTACAATGCTATAATACAGAGATAAGATTTTTTTTTACATTTTAATTATAAAGGTGATACATATTCATTAAAATTATTAATTATTTAATTGTTAAATCAATATGGAATAGTATGGAGCAAAAATGAGTCTCCCTTATCTTCTGCTTAAAAAACAACAAATGGTTGCTGTTAATAGTTTGGTATGTTTCCTTCCATTTTCTTTGTACACAGAAGTGTGTGTGTGTGTGTGTGTGTGTGTGTGTATTTAAAAATGTGTATGTGTGTGTATATATAAATGTATATAGTTATATGTTCAGGTATACCTTCAAAGTTCATTTTAGTGGTTCTTAACTTTTGTATGACACTTTATTTCTTAAAGAATCCAATAAAAGCTCAGATTCTGTTTCCCCCCAACACACACACACACACACAAATATGCACATAGTCACTGAATTTTTCACTATGTCAGGAGTTTCTAGAATTCCCAGACAGCATTCTATGACCACCTCTTCCTGCTCCTTATGGAACCAGGGCAACCTAGGAAATCGCAACACTTTATAATGGATTTGGAGGATGTTATTATTCATAACAGAAACCTAATGAACCCACATACTGAGAGTGCTCTTAGTTGAATTTTCTAGTCAACAGAGTCTATCACAAAACCTTGAGTTAAAAATTTGACAAAAAGTCTAAATTCACTTTCCTCTGTGACAATCCAGGGATTCTCTGAGCTCATCCCTTTGTGCCTGCTGAACTTTCACAACTGCCATCCCAGCAGGTACAACATGTTAGTCTAAGTACCTCCTTTGTGCCATCTGTTTCCTCCAATACTGTGAACTCCTTGAGGGTAGGAAGCTTGGCTCACACATCTTTATCCTTTCTCCTCCCCCTGATTGCACATGTCTCTATCACTATGCATGAGATGAGTATCAGAGAGAGATGATGATTGAGTTGGGTATTAATCAAATCATGGTTTCCATGTAAGGGGGGGGATAAAGGAAGCATCAGATCTAGATTTGTCTCACAGTTTCTCCACAGGGCCCTGGCTGTGTGACCTCAGTTTAGTTTTCTCATCTGAAAATAGGGATGATAAATCGAATTCACAGGATAAGTATTACAGATGGAATAAATAGTATTTAGGAGATAATCTAAAAGACATCTTTTAAAGATACCAGGGCTCTTCAACTTGGGTTAAGTCCTAGCTCCTTTATTTACTAGTTTGCAACCTTGGGCAACTTATTTAGCATCTTTGTGCCTCAGCCTCTTCAGTTGTACCAAAAAAAACAAACAAACAAAACACAAAAAAACAAAAAGTGATAATGCAGTAGTGTATTCCACAGTGGGATACTGGGAAAATAAAATGAGTTAACACGTGGAAAATAATATCTGCACAGAGTTAGCCATTTATAAATGTTTACTGCTGCTGCTGTTATTATCCACATTACTGTTGTTAGGAACTATCTCCTTAGGAAACTGAAACCAGTAACCATGATGCAGTTTACGAGCAATACAAGTCACTAGCCAAATAGATTGCTAAGTGGAACGGTATAAGCCACAATTGCTAAGAGAGTTTCAGCAAAAATAAAGGTCAGAGGGGCAGGAGTCATCAGAAGAGGTTTTAAGCCAAAGCTGCTTTCTTCTTCCCCACCCCAGCTTTT
Source organism: Lasiurus cinereus (assembly GCA_011751065.1). NCBI lineage: Eukaryota > Metazoa > Chordata > Mammalia > Chiroptera > Vespertilionidae > Lasiurus > Lasiurus cinereus. The sequence continues at coordinate 34,306,512 of JAAGEH010000041.1, read as the reverse complement.
ACAAAGATTTTATTTTCCAATTACAATTGACATAAAATATTATAGTAGTTTCAAGTGTACAACATAATGATTAGACATTTATATATCTTACGAAGTGACCCCTCCCGCAAAGAATTCTAGTATCCATCTGACACCATCATTTTTACAGTATTTTAAGCCAAAACTTTTTAAATCAGATGAGCTTGTGAAGGATAGAGGGGTATGTCTTTGGATTTAGAGGTAGAAAAGGAACACATTTACAGAAATGAGTGGGGTCACCCTTCTTCATGCAAGGGGCCTCTCTTTTCTCTTGGTGGATGTTTACAAATCCAGAAGACATCTGGCTCATCATCTGGGGCTCAAGTCCTTGGTGATGAATTGTTGAGAACAGAGAGCTGGGAAAAGTCGTGTTCCCATGGAAGACAATCAAACAAAGCTAAACATAGCTGGAGTAAGACAACCTATGAGTGCTAACAGACGTGGAACTGTGCAACTGAACAAATCCCAGTGCTAACCTCCTTCCCTGGGGAGTTGAGGCCAGAAAGTTTCTGTAGGCTCCCCTGGCAGAGCTGGGGGCCTGTTCTGGCTTGATTGGGAAGGAAGGTGAGGTTAACTGTTCTTTCTAGGGTTGCTTACCTGCCTCCTGAAGAGAATCCCTAGGGGCTACAGTCTGGAAAGGGAAGGGAGAGTGACCATACTTTGTCTTGTTAGCCCATGAAATTCATGCTCACCTGCTCCAAGCAGTTTGCAGAAAGGAATAAGAACTCTTAAAAAAAAAAAAAGAAGTCCCTCCTACTTTTCCTCAAAACAGAGTTCAGTGTAGAAGCCTTAAAGGGTTATTACTGTACACACAGCTAAACTTTGCCTAAAGGGTTTATAGTATTAGCTAGCAACCAGCATCATATCAGCCAGAGAATGGCACAGGAAAGCAGGAGAGCCATGTAACGTTCAATCTTCTCTGGGGTCCCAGTCTGACCTGGATTGTCTGGCCAGGATCGGGGCTAAAAGTAAGGTGCCAAATCCTTTGGGCACAAAGGGACCACTTGACTTCGGACCTTATAGACTAAGGAGATGCCTTTTCCCAGATCCCTTCTGAGCTTGAACAAAGCAAATTACATAGGAAGTTACTGTATGAGCCATTAAACCATAGATGTAGCCATTTGACGGATAGTGTAGTCTCACTTCAATATGGAACATAGGGAATTTAGAGAAAAATATTTTTCCTCACTATCAGGAAGAAGTAAAGTAAAAAACTAAGTAAAATAATAAATAACCAGATAATCTGGGTCCAGGAGCATCTAGTGGGAGATTTAACAGAACCGCCCACTTCAAAGCTGATCCTTCTCTTCATCAAAGCTTATGCTTGTAATTTTAATAAATGGGCAAGCATATGCAACAGTTCAAACAGTTCCTTTCCCTCTCCTCTTTCACATAGGGAGCAGTTATTAAAAAGCTAAGGGAATTTGATTCTGAAGGTTCCCTAAAGAGATGGAGAAATCTCCTCACTAGAGACCTGACCCTGGAAGAATCAACGTGCAGTCCCCCTGGGCAAACAGCCCTCAACTCATTGCCAGAGGGGCGAGACCCAGCAAGTCCCTGTTGTCTTGCATGAGCTCTGGGAGAGAGGTGGTTGCTGAGTAACCATGGAGCCATTCTTTGTAGATCAAAGGCCACACCTAGTTTTGCACCTGGATGTTTAGCCAATTAACTGTGTGCAAGGCTTGTTAAGGAGACAAGTAGTGATTAAATTCTTGTCCTTGCCTTTCCTTCTTTTATCTTATCCTTGTTTGGGAGAAGGACTGTGAAAATTGCTGATGACTTGTTCCATTTTTCATTCTTGTATTGCCAGGTGCTAAAATACCCAGTTAATTAAAATTAAGTACATGCTTTTAGCTAAGCCAGCATTTTTGAGAGATTTAAAAATGTTCAAATGTAAAAAATATCACTACAGTAATAGGAAAAAATCAGAACTTTGTAGGATTTTTTTACTTTCATAATATTTTTTTTAAATTTAAATGCAGATAAAGAAGGAGAATCTTTATCTTTTCAGTGCTTTTCTGGGACCATTAAGGGTTTTAATCAGGCCTGATAACCCACAAAGGTTTCAGAGTGTCCAGAGAGAGAAGTGTGGGGCTACCCTTACACCCAGAGTAAGAGGGTGTCGACCATTCCGGGAGCATTTTGTGTGGAAGCTTATGGACATTTCTGTCTTCAAGAGGTTGTTTTGGTTTGGTTTTAACTTGACACAAATAATACAGGGATACATTGTCCTTGAGAAGCATTTAAACCTTACAATTAAGGCTAACGTTCCTTATCATTACTTAGAGGCCTGATGCACAAATTCATGCCCTAATGGGTTCCCTTGACCTGGCCTGTGGGATTGGGCCAAAACTGGCTCTCTGAAATCCCTTGAGGGGTCCCAGATTGCAAGAGGGCACAGGCTAGGCTGAGGGACCCCACAGGTGCACGGTTTGGGCTGGGGAGGATTGCGAGAGGTTGGCTAGCTCAGGAGGGAACGTAGGAGGGTTCAGTCCTGATCAGACAGATCCCAGCAGCAAGGTAAATTACTAGTTGCAGCGTCTGTCACCTGGTGGTCAGTGCACATCATAGCGACTGGTCAACTGCCCTCTGGTGGCCGGTGCATGTCATAGCTAGCAGTTGAGTGGTCTTAGCAAATCATTAGCATATTATGCTTTGATTGGTTGAGCGGACCAGACACCTAGCATATTAGGTTTTTATTTTATAGGATACTGTCCATCCTGGTTTCTGCCTCTTCTTCCCCAGCAGTAACCTCTGTGATTATTTTGGGTGTATCTCTTTCCAGATTTTTAAATTATTTTTACTAACTTGCATATACAGGCAGTCCTCGGGTTACATTGGACTCGACATTCATTTTTGTGTGGTTATGTCACCATCTCCCATTTATTTATGTTAAAAAAAAAGGTTTCATCACTTTGATGTATGTACATACTATGTGCTTTTTTATTATTTATTTACTACAAGTAAAGGTCAGGAATTGTTATCCTTCTTATAAATTTTTTACTGTTTCACTTCATTACTGCTGTGTATGTGCTCCACGTGAGTGACGTAGTGCTTATGTAGATAGGTTCCTACTTATGGCAAAAATCACGTTACATCACGCTGTAGGAATTGATCTCCGACGTAACCCAAGGACTTACTGTATGCCTATATTTATTGTATTGTTTTAGGTACTCCTGTAGTGTATGTACAATCCTATTGTATTTTTCTGCAAGTTGCTTTTGCCCTTAACATGTCTTGAGATTTTTTTCAAATTAGTACTGCAGAGACCAACAGCCCACCAAACTGGTATAGAGAAACTTAGAGTGGAAATAACTGAGCTGTAGAAGATACTAAAAGAAATATCATCTGAATGTCTCTCATCTGATAAGAACAGAACTTTACTAGTTGGTGGCTAGCACTCCCTTTCCTCACCTTTCATATCTCAGTCAGAAAACACAGACCTGAAGCACTGGGACATTCCACAAAAACTGGGGAAGCAGGAATCACCAGAACCTTCCATCCTATGATTTTCCAAACTCCCTCCCTTCCCCCACCACTTTATTATAAGTTGGTCCTGCATGAGTAATATTTTTTTTTCCTGTTAATATGTGTATTGTCAGTTATTTTCTCATTCACAACTAAATAGGTAAAGAAATTTCCCCTTCCATCAGTGTGTGTGTATACTTTTTTTTTCATTTCCTTCAACTGCATATCTAGGCACATAATTTAGGTGTGTGGTTTTTTTTTTAATTCCCTATCAATAGATTTTTTAGGTTGTTTCCATTTTTTCCTCATTGCAAATAATACTGCAATGAACATCCTTGCACATGCCTCCCTGTATTCCTGTGCAAATATATATTAGGAAACAGGAATTGCTCTATCTTGAGTTATGTACTTGTTTAGATTCTAGACTCTGACAAATACACTATGATAAATGTTTAATAACTAGTCTTCAAATAAAGGGGGTAGAGGCTGATTTGTGGCATTTGTCCATTTCCATTGTGAAATCAGCCTCACCGTGGTTGATTTCAAACTATTAATGTGACCTTACTAAAATAAACTTGGAGTTGAAAAAAGATACACACAACTGGCTCTTGAAAGCTGATATGAACTGGCTCCAGCACAGAGCCCAGAATCCTTTAAATTCGGGATGCAAATAGATATTGGCAAATAGCCCTCTCAGGTAGCCCGGCCAACTTACACTTTTCACAGTGTATGAAAGTATCTTGATAGTATACCTTTTTGCTAATGTAATTAGTAAAAAACGGTGTTTCCTTTTGCCTGGCATTTTCCCAATTATCAATGAGGTTGAGCATCTTTTTATTGTCAGCCAGGGCTCATTCATGTTTTTGCATTGATCATAGTTTGTTCCTTTTTATTGATGTATGGTATCCAACTGTGTGGATATACCACATTTTATTTGTACCACATTTTTCAGTGGAAGGACATTTGGGTTGTTTACAGTGTTAGGCAATTATGAATAAAACTACATTAAACATTTGTATATGGAATTTTGTGTGAACACAAATTTTCACTTCTCTTGGGTAAATATTGAGGAGGGCATATTTAATTCTATAAGAAACTGACACTTTTCCAAAGTAGTGATACTGTTTTCCATTCTCATCAGCAATATATGAGAATTCTAGTCTTCTACATTTTCACCAACACTTGATAGTATCAGTTTTTCTGATTATAGCAATTTTCATGTATGCATAGTGTTATCTCATTGTGATTTTAATTTGCATTTCCATAATGACTTATGTTCAGGATTTTTCCACATGCTTATTTTCTATGTATATATCTTTATAGATTATTTGTTTTCTCATTATTGAGTTTTGTGTATTATTTGAATATTTTGGATACAAGTCTTTTATCAGATGTATTTTTAAAATATTTTCATGCAGTCTGTGGCTTGTCTTTCATTTAAAAAAATATATATATTTTGTTGATTTTTTACAGAGAGGAAGGGAGAGAGATAGAAAGTCAGATGAGAGAGAGACATTGGTCAGCCGCCTCCTGCACGCCCCAGAGTGGAGATGCGCCCGCAAGCAAGGCACATGTCCCCAACCGGAATCGAACCTGGGACCCTTCAGTCTGCAAGCCGACACTCTATCCGCTGAGCCAAACCGGTCTCGGCTGTCTTTCATTTTTTTAAACAGTGCTTTTCAAGGAGCAGAAGCTTGTAATTTTAATGAAATCCAGTTTGTTTTCAGAATGGCAGTGTAAGGAGCTCAACAGACTTCCTCAGCAAACAATTTAGTGAAAAACTATTTTTTTTAATGTCTCTGGGAATTGTCCTAAGGGCATACTGCAAACGAAGAAACATTCACTCAAACTGAAAACAACCCAAATGTCCTTCATTCAAGAAAATCTACTGTATCACTGGAAGATAAGGTTCCTTCCCAGATCTCCCCATCTGGGATCATGGCTTAACCCCAAGGAGGTCCAGGCTGCCAGTGTTCAGTTGCAAAAGCTCTATAGTAGGGAGGACCAAGTCTTCTTCTACTCAGCCTTCTTTCATAGAAAGCAAATCACTCCTACATTGCTGGAGTGAATGTAAAATGGTACAGCCACTTTGGAAATCAGTTTGGCAGTTTCTTAAAAACCCAAACATACAACTACCATAAATCCAGCAATTGCAATCCTGGGCATTTATCCAAGAGAAATGAAGACATATGTTTAAATCAAAACCTGTACACATATGTTTATAGCAGCTTTATTTGTAATAGCTCAAAACTGGAAACAACCCAAATGTCCTTCAATAGGTGAATGTTTAAACAAACTGTTACATCCATATGATGGGATACTCTTCAGGAATAAAAAAATCACAAAACAAACTCTTGATCATGCCAACAACCTGGCTGAATATAGAGAATTTTGCTAAGTGGTGGAAAACCAATCCCAAACGGTTATATACTGTATTATTTCATTCATGTAATATTGAAATGACAAAATTACAGGAGTGAAGAATAGATTACTGGTTAGCAGGGGTAACCAGGGGTAGGGGTGGGAAGTAAGTGTGGCTATAAAAGGACACTGGAGGGATACTTGTGATGGGGAATTTCTGTATCTGTGTCAATATCAGTATCCTGGTTGTGATATTGTAGTATAGTTTTTCAAAATGTTACCACGGAGAATACTGAGTAAAGGATACATAGATGTTCTCTATATTATTTCTTACATCTATGTGTAAAGCTACAATTACCTAACAATTAAAAACTTAATTTAAAAAAAATTGTAAAGGACCTGGCCAGTATGTTTCAGTTGGTTGAGCATCATCTAGTAGTTACTGGTTGGTATCCTAGTTGTGGGTCCATCCTTGGCAGGGCATGTGGGAGGCAGCTAATCAATGTTTCTCTCTCATGTTGTTTCTCTCTCTCTCTCTCTTTCTCTCCCACTTCTTTCCTCCCTCCCTCCTTCTCCCTTTCTCTCACTCTCAAATCAATAAAAATATATTTTTTAAAATAGATCTGATTTTAAAAATTGGAAAGGATTGGAGTAGAAATTTGTCGAAACATTTCAGATAGCTAATAAAGACTTGAAAAAATGCTTAACATCACAAATCATTATGGAAATGCAAATCAAAACCACAATGAAATAGGAAAACTATAACAAAAGCCAGACAGTAGCAAGTGTTGGGAGGATGTAGAGAAATTGGAGTCCTTACACTTTGCTGGTGGGAATATAAAACGGTGCAGTTGCTTTTCAAAAACAGTGTGGCAGTTCTTCAAAATAATAATCAGAGTTACCATAGGACCCAATAGTTCTATTCCTAGGTATATATACCTTCACCAGAAACTTTTTCAGCAATAAAAAGGAATAACAATACAATTCACAAAATGAATGAACTTGAAAACGTTCTAAATAAGACAATCACAAAAGACCACACATTACATTTACAATTATATTTGTATGAAATGTCCACAATAGGCAAATCTCAAAACAAAGTGTGACTGCTAATAGGTATAGGATTTCTTTAGGAGAGAATGAAAATGTCCAAAATCAAATTGTGGTGATGGTTGCAGAACCTTGTGAATTTACTAAAGAACACTGACTTTTACCTTTTATCTGGGTAAGTAGCTGATATATGAATTATATCTCAATCAAGACTTAAAAAAAAAGAGAATCAAGCTTAAATCCAAGCTATCTCTTCCTTTTGTATTTTTTTAAAATCTTTATTCAGAAAACATTTCAAATCAAGTTCACAAAAGTTTTAAGGTTCCCCAATTACTGACAATTAGGCCTATTTATTTTCTGATTAATCCTCACCCGAGATATTTTTTCATTGATATTTTTAAAAATATTTTTTTAATTGATTTTAGAGAGGAAGGGAGAGGGAGATAGAAATATCAATGATGAGAGAGAATCATTGATCGGCTGCCTCCTGCGCAACCCCTTTGGGAGGTTGAGCCCGCAACCCAGGCATGTGCCTTTGACTGGAATTGAACCTGTGACTCTGCAGTCTGCAGGCCAACACTCTATCCACTGAGCCAAAACCAGCTAGGGCTTCATTAATTTTTTTTTTTTTTTTAGAGAGAGTGGAAGGGAGAAGGAGAGAGAAACATTGGTGTGAGAGAGACACATCGATTGGTTGTGTCCTGCATGTACCCTGACCAGGGCTGGGAACCTGCAACCAAGGGTGTGCACTTGACTGGAGTTGAACCCAGGATCCTTCAGTCCGTGAGCCGATGCTCTATCCACAGAACCAAATCAGCTAAGGATGGCCTATTTTTAAGGTTAAATTGCATCAGCTTTGGTGTGATATATTCATTGGCTTTTTTTGTAGGTCTGGATTTCATACTGTATTGCTTACTCCGCCCCAGCAATTCTCAGTCCACACATTTGGCAATGTTTGGAGACCTTTGGGGAGTGGCTGCTATGGGCATCCACATTCTACACCGCATAGGGCAGCACTCGCAACAAAAACTTACTTGAACCAAAATGCTAATAGTGCCAATGCTGAGAAACTTGCCATATCTGTTAGTGTATTTATCAAAACAGAGAAATATTATAGTCTGGTTATACAGGATGGGGATGTTAAAAAGTATTTTTTTTTTTAATTTCCGAGAGGAAGGGAGAGGGAGAGAGAGATAGAAACATCAGCGATGAGAGAGAATCATCGATCAGCTGCCTCCTGCATTGGGGATCATGTCTGCAACCCCGACATGTAACTGAGACCTCCTGGTTCATAGGGTCATGCTCAACCACTGAGCCACACCAGCTGGGCCAGGATGGGTATTTTACTCTTAAATTAGGGTTTGGGAGCATGGAGTGATTATATCTCATATGGTTATTTATAAGTTGGTCTTCTGGTTGTTTCTCTCACCCTAACCATCTGCCTGCTGCCTAAGAGGGCAGGAGCCAGAAGTAAAGTGCTAGAGCATCTCAGCAGTGCTATAAACTAAAGGGCACTTAGTATTTGGAAACAAGGATAGGGGAGCAGCTGGGGAGTCAGTTGGCAGCATTAACATAGCCCGGGGGTGGGCATTAAAGCTTGTGGCTGGGAGAGATCTGGTCCCAGTTTGAGGCAGCCCTGTCATGGCACTGGGACAGACCCCAGTCACAGAACTTAAAGGCTCCAATAGGTCATTTCACATGTAATTTCTTGCTGGTGTATTTTTCCTATGCATTGGGTACACTGTGGCCATTCTTGGAGGCTTAGCAGTTGAAGGGATTAATTACTACATGTAGGATATATCTTTATTTTTATTTTAAAAATTTTACTTAATCTATTGGGGTGACATTGGTTAGTAAAATATAGGTTTCAGGTATACAATTCTATACTACATTATCTGTATATTGTATTACTAGAGGTTCATGCACAAAATTCATGCATGGGGGTGTGTGTTCCTCAGCCCAGCCTACACCCTCTCCAATATGGGACCCCTTGAAGGATATCTGACTGCCCATTTAGGCCTGATCCTGGTATTGGGCCTAAATGGGCAGGTGGATATCCCTCTCACAATCCAGGACTGCTGGCTCCCAACTGCTTGCCTGCCTGCCTTCCTGATCGCCCCCTAATCACTCCCCTGCCAGCCTGATTGCCCCTAACTGCCCTCCCCTGCAGGCCTGGTCACCCCTAACTGCCCTCCCCTGCAGGCCTGCTCAGCCCTAACTGCCTCCCCTGTAGGCCTAGTCCCCTCCAACTGCCCTTTCCTGCAGGTCCAGTTTCCCCCAACTTCCCTCCTCTGCTGGCCTGGTTCCTCCCAACTGCCCTCCCCTGCTGGCCATCTTTTGGAAGCCATTTTGTGTCCACATGAGGGAAGTCATCTTTGACCACATGGGGGCAGCCATCTTGTATATTGGAGTGATGGTCAATTTGCACATTACTTTTTTATTAGCTAGGATAGAGGCCTGGTGCATGGGTAGGGGCCAGCTGGTTTGCCCTGAACGGTGTCCTAGATCAGGGTGGGAGTTCCCGTGGGCGTGGGATGGCCTGGGTGAGAGCCTGTGATGTTTGCAAGCTGGCCATGCCCCCCCCACAGCCACCCAAATGAAGGTCTTGGGATCTGGGATTTATTTATCTTCTATAATTGAAACTTTGTAGCCTTAAGCAGAAGCCAAAGTAGGCCAGAGTGGGCAGAAAGCTTGGCTTCCTCCATCACCAGGGGCAACTCAAGCCTCCTGCTCTCTCTGTGGCCGCAGCCATCTTGGTTGGGTTGATTTGCATACTTGCTCCTAATTGGCTGATGGGCGTGGCTTGTGGGTGTAGCAGGGGTATGGTCAATTTGCATATTGCTCTTTTATTAGATAGGATGTGTTCACCATTCAAAGTCAAGTCTCCTTTATCACCGTTTATTCCTTTATTCTCTTCTACCTCCCCCAATCCCCTTCCCATATGGTAATCACCATACTGTTGTCTGGGCCTATGAATTTTCTTATTGTTTTTGCTTAATCCTTTCACCTTTTTCACTCAGTCCACCAACCCTCCTCCCCTCTAACAGTTGTCAGTCTGTTTTCTGTATCTATGAGTCTGTTTCTGTTTTGTTTGTTTGTTTTGTTCACTGGATTCCACATATAAGTGAAATCACATGCGATTTGCGGTTTTTTTTTTTTTGACTGTCTTATTTCACTTAGAATAATACTCTCCAGGTCCATCCATACTGTCGCAAAAGGCAAGACTTCTGTGTTTTTACAGCCAAGTAGCATTCCATTGTATAAATATACTGTAGCTTTTTATATAACCATCTACTGGTGGGCACTTGGGCTGCTTCCAAATCGTGGCCATTGTAAATGACATTGCAATGAACATAGGGTGCATATTGGATTCTTAATTTCTTACTAGTTTTTGTTTATGGTTTGTATGTCATTTTTAATGCTATCTCTTTGTTGAGGTTCTCACTAAGTTCCTTGAACATCCTTAAAACCATTTTTTTTTTAAACTTTATATCTGGTAAATTCCTTGCCTCTTTCATTTAGTTCGTTGTTTTGGAGATTTCCCATACTCTTTCATTTGGGGCATGTTTCTTTGTCTTCCCATTTTGGCTCTCTCTTTGAGTTTGTTTCTATGAATTAGGTAAAACTGCTATGACTCCCAGTCTTGGTAGGGTGGCCTTATTAGGAGGTGTCCTATGGGACCCAGTGGTACAGTCCCCTTGATCACTTGAGTGGGGTGTTCCAGGAATGTCCCTGTGTGGATTATGTAGATCCTCCTGTTGTAATTGAGTCTTGTGTGCTATTGGCCTATTTGTGGGTAGGGTCAACACTCAGGCTGGTGACTGTGAGGATCTGCCCCTAAACACCGTTTATAAGCTTCTGTGCAGGTGCTGACCACACAAAGCAGGGTCTGGCACCTGCCAGATCTCCCTTTGAACATGCCACTTGTAAAGCTAATTAGATCCTGCTTTGATGATGTCTGAAGCTGGTCACGGTGTGTGTTGTTTCTGGAGCTTTTTGGGAGGGACTCAGATGCAGGCTGATGTCAGATGCTGCCTGTGACTGGCCCTGAGTAACCTATTTGGAGCTACAAAGCCATCCACAGTTTGTGGCTGCCTCTGCTGGGCCTAGGTGTGAGTGGTAAGGACCAAATTGTGTACCAAGACTGGCTTTTACCTGCACTGGTACCAGGGGCAGATCAGCAAAAGTCCTAAGGCACCCTGAGATCTGGCCTGCCACTGCTTGCTGGCTGCCTGATAGGCTCAGTTCCCGAAAGAGCCTCTGGTGAGACTCGAGTTGCATAAGGTAGGTGTTCAGTGAGTCACCAGCTAAGGCGAGTGGTGTTCACCAGTTGATACAAGTTCAAACTCAATGTCAGTGCTGGATCTGAGGCAACTCAGGAAATGTCCCAGGGTATACCAAGGCTAGGTGCCACTCACCAGGTGCCAGCAGACCTTTGTGTGGGGCAGGATCTCAGAGAGTCGTCAGGGTGAGGCTGGAAGACTTTGTCAGGCCCAAATGATCAAGATTTGGCTGTGCCAAGGTAGGGCTCTGCACTAGTCTGGTGTGTGAGGAAAAAGGCCCCTGTCCTAGAGCCATACTATTTAGTCTGTCCAAGATTCTGCCAGGAGCCCTAGTTCAGCAGGGTGGGGCCACAAGTGTATCTCTACATCCAACTAGCCAAGGCTTTCAATGGATATGCCCTTCCCAATCTCACACCCTGGGACTGTGCAGGGTGAACCATAAGAGTCTTGGCTTGTCTGAAAGACCTTTGCATAGAAAGTTGAAGCTTTCACCCACCATTTGTTATATATGTTGTGATGTATCTTGGTGAGGGTAGGATGCTAATTATGAACTCCAGGATGTTTTAGGAAAGTATACTGCTCAGAGAGGGCACTCAGCAATTTCAGTAAATAGTAGAATCTGTATTATATCCCATGCACTGTATGAGGCATATTACTGGGCAAGAGAGAAAAGGTCCTTAACCTTCGGTCTCATATATAACAGGAATACCTTAATATATATTTAATCACCACTTGATATTTCTCTCTAAGAAACTGGTTTTATCATATCATTGTTCATTATCATCAGAAAGTTTTCAAGATCAGTGCTTGTCCATGAGAGCACCAGAGGGACCAACTGTTGGGTTTTCTAGAAGGGTTAACAGCCACCAGCTGGAGTCTTAGACTATTGGAAAATCTGTCTTAAGATACCTGTTTAAGTGGACACACCACTAAAAGCTCAGTAATTGAACAAAATAGTGAAATAGAAAATATGTAAAAATTGAATTGTATATGTATAAATTGAACATACAACTTTGAAGGCATCATATGGAACATTCAAATGATGGCTTTCTAAAAGAGTAGTTGCATTTGAGTATGAGAAGTGAAGAACATTCTTGAAAAGCAAAATATAATTATTGTATATAAATATAATGATAAATGCTAATTTGGGTTCATCTATTTTTCAGTTTTGGTTTTATTTTCCTTTTTGTTCTATTCTATGTAGGAAATTATCTTATTTTTTAAATTTTTTCAAAGCTTTTTCTTGGAGTAGGGTGGGGTGTAAATAAATAGGTTTTTTGTTTTTGAAAAAATCAGTGCAGACAATAGGTGTCCCCTGTGGTGAAGGTCAGAAAGGACAGGGTGGAGAAAGTATGTCAGGAAGGACAGAAAGTCCCCTGAGAGCATTGTGCCTCTGTGAGTTCCCGAACACAATGTTCTGTCACTCCAGACAAAACTGACTTTTGTGTAAAGAGTTATTTTTTTAAAAACCAAATATTTTTGATACATCAAGGGCCCTCCTCCTTAGATCACTGAGATCTAATTGAACTCTATAGTAGCATGGTTTTATCTATATTCACAACTGTTAGTGAATGGGTTTAATCTATATTCACAACTGTCAGTGAATGGATTTTATTTATAGTCACAACTGTCAGTGAATAGAACTTAAAAATTTCCTGGGCTGGATGCAACAGAAATTGAGAAAAGTGAGAGAACCAAACTTGGATAATAATTTAGGAATCTATTTTAAGAGAACCAATTAGAAAAGGGTAGGTACTTTCTTAGGTTGAAAATCAATCCCATTTTGCCATTGGCGGGGAGAAGGGGGCTTTGTTAGCTTTGTTCTATTTCTTTGCAAAATGTAGGCAGAATCAGAACTCATTTTTGGAGACCCAGAAAGTAAATGCCATTTCTGTTGCCTGGAGTTTCAAACAGCTGATTTTGAGCCTCTGCTGGATGCAGACCATGATTTCCTTCCTATCCCTCCCACAGAGTTGTTGGTTTTTATTTTGTTTTTCACCCTCTGCATGCCACAGAGATTTCCCTGACACATGTTCCTGATAGGAGCCGAGAGTTTATCATGTTATTACTGGTCAGTCCATAGGGTTTACAATGATGACTGGAGGAACGGGCTTCCTCTCATGCTCTGGTTTTGCCTCTTCAATCTCATGCATGCAGGAGAGGAGCCAGGCTCCTCTGCACTCAAAGCGCCTGACTTGGAGCAGGCATACAAGGTGTTTATGGCTTTCCAAAAGAAAGTATGCACACATCTATCAGAATGGCTAAAACCAAATTAGGGATAACACCAACTGCTGACAAGGACGCAGGAAACTGAATCACTCTTACATTGCTGGTGAGAATGCAAACTGGTATAGCCTCTCTGGAAAATGGTTTGGTAGTTTGTCACAAACCTAAACACTCACTTATCACATGATCTAGCAATTGTGCAACTTGGATATTTACCATAGAGTAATAAAAACCTATATTAAAAAAACTTGTACATAAATGTCGATGTCCTTCGACAGGTGAATGGTTTAACAAACTTTGGTATATCTGTACTCTAGAATATTATGCAACAATAAAAAAGAATGAACTTTTTAAAAAATTATTTTCAGAAAGGAAGGGAGAGGGGGAGAGAGATGGAAACATCAATGATGAGAGAGAATTATTGATTGGCTGCCTCCTGCACCCCACCTCCCACTGGGGATCGAGCCCACAACCCAGCCATGTATCCTGATGAGGAACCAAACCATGACCCACTGGCTGATGCAAAACCACTGAGCCATACCATCTGGGCAGGAATGAACTATTGATACACAGAACAGCTTGGAGGGAACTCAAATTATCTGAGTCTAAAAAGTTCTAGTCCATCCAAAGGATACACACTGTATGATCCAATTTATATAATATTCATAGAATAACAAAATTATAGAAATGAAGAACAGATTAATGGGTACCAGGGATTAGAGATGAAGGAAGAAGGTGCAGGATAGAGATGGATGTAGTTATAAAAGTCCATAAGAGAGATCTTCATACTTATGTAACTGTTCTGTATTTAAATATATATATTACATATTTTTATTGATTTGAGAGAGGAAGGGAGAGGGAGAAAGAGATAAAACAGTAATGATGAGGGAGAATCATTGATTGGCTGCCTTCTGCATATCCCACACTGGGGATTGAGCTCACAACCCAGGCATGTGCCCTTGACTGGAATTGAACCCAGGACTCTTCAGTCCACAGCACTAGAGAGCCACTGAGCTAAACCAACTAGGGCTGTTCTGTATTTTGACTGTGGTGATAGATATATCTAATCGTGTGATTAAATTGTATAAACACATAGAAATAAGTAAATTAAACTAGAGAAGTCTGCATAAATTTGGTGGATTGTATTAATGTCAATATTCTGGTTATAATATTGTTTTTCAAGCTGTTAGCTTTGGAGGAACTGGGTAAACCATACATGGATCTCTTTTTATTCTTTCTCACAACTGCATATACATCTACAGTTAATTAAAATGTCAAAGACATTCATGATAACAACTCAGAAGACGGGGAGTAGAGGGGGAGTTCCTCAAAGAGCACCTACAAAAGACCTACAGCTAACATCATACTTAACAGTGAGAACCTGAATGCTTTCTCTCTATGATTAAGAACAAGGCAAGTGTGTCTTTGTCACTACTTCTATTTGAACATTATACTGAAATTCCTAGATAGTGAATTATGACAAGAAAAGGAAATAAAACACATGTAGATTAGAAAGGAAGAAGTAGAACTTTATTCACAGATGACATGAAAATCCCAAACAACCAACAAAAAACCTTCCTGAAACTAATTAGTAAGGAAAGCAAAGTCATAGGATAACAAAGCTAATATGTAAAAGTCAATTACTTTCCTATATACCAGCAATGAACTATTGAATTTGAAATTTCAAAAAGCAATTCCATTTACAATAGCACCCAATAAATAAGGTTAACAAAATATGTGCAGGATCTATATGAGAAAGATTAAAAAACACTGATGAAAAGGAAACAAGATCTAAATAAATGAAGATATATTCTATGTTCATGGATTGGAAGACTAAATATTGTTAAGGTGTCAGTTCTTTCCAACTTTATCTATAGACTCAGTATCATCAAAATAAAAATCTCAGCAAGCTATTTTGTAAATAACAACAAACTGATTCTAAAGTTTAGAAAAACAAGTGTATATGTAAAGGCAAAGGACCTTGAATAGCCAACACAATACTAAAAAAAAAAAAAGTTGGAAGATTCACATTACCTAATTTCAAGACTTATTATAAGGTTTCCATAATCAAGATAACATGGCATTAGTGAAAGAATAGACACATAGGTCAATGAAATAAAATAGAAAACCCATAAATAAACCCAAACAAATATAACCAAGTTATCTTTGGCAAAAGGGCAAAGGTAATTCATTGGAGAAAGGATAGTCTTATCTAAACTAATAAAAGAGAAACATGCAAATTGACCGTACCTCTGCTATGCCCACAAGCCAAACAGGAGTGAATATGCAAATTAACCCAACCAAGATGGCTGCAGCCAGAGAGAGAGCAAAAGGTTTGGGTTTCCCCAGAAATAGAGGAAGCCAAGCTTCCTGCCTGCTCTGGCCAGTCCCTGCCCTCTGCTCAAGGCTACAAAGTTTCGATTTTAGAAGATAAATAAACCCCAACAAAGATGGCAGCAGCCACGGAGCTGGAGAGAGCAGTAGGCTTGAGGTGCTTCAGGTGATGGAGGAAGCCAAGCTTCCCACAGCCCCAGCCTGCCCTGGCCTCCACTTAATTATAGAAGATAAATAAATCCCAGATCCTAGGGCCTCCACTTGGATCACCAGGGGGTCACCAGGGGATGTGGCCAGCCTGCTAACCACAACAGGCCCCTCGCCCAGGCTGCTCCCCCACCCCAAGGGAACCCTCACCCTGATCTGGGACACCCTTCAGGGCAAACTAGTCATGCACCCATGCACCAGGCCTCTATCCTACTTAATAAAAGAGTAATATGCAAATTGATCACTTCAACACAAAAGATGGCTGCCCCCATGTTGACACAAGATGGCCACCACAAGATGGCCAGCAGGGGAGGGAAGTTGGGAGGAACCCAGGCCTTCAAGGGAGGGCAATTGGGGGCGATCAGGCCAGCAGGGAAAGGCAGTTGGGAGGGAGTAGGTTTGCAAGGGAGGGCAGTTGGGGGCAATCAAGCTTGCAGGGGAGGGCAGTTAGGAGTGACCAAGCCAGCAGAGGAGGGAAGATGAAGGTGACCAGGCCTGTAGGGAAGGGCAGTTGGGGGGGACCCAGGTCTGCAGGAGAGGGCAGTTAGGGGTGACCAGGCCTGTGGGGAAGGCCAGTTAGGGGCAATCAGGCTGGCAGGGGAACAGTTAGGGGAGTGATTAGGGGGTGATCAGGCTGGCAGGCAGAAGCAGGTAGGGACAATCAGAAAGGCAAGCAGGTGAGCAGTTGGGAGCCAGCAGTCCTGGATTGTGAGAGGGATTTCTGACTGGCCGTTTAGGTCTGATCCTACTGGGATTGAGTCTAAATGGGCAGTCGGACATCCCTCGAGTGGTTCCCTAATTGGAGAAGGTGCAGGCTGGGCTGAGGTACACCCCCCGCCTTATGCACGAATTTCGTGCACCAGGCCTCTAGTCTTTTCAATAAATAGTGATTGAACAAATGGTGATGGATATCCATATACAAAGAAATGAACCTAGATACAGACCTTCCACCTTCTATAAAAAGTAACTAAAAATGGATCATAGACTTAAATATAAAATGTAAAGTCATAAGATACAGGAGAAAATATGTATGACTTTGCATTGAGCTATGAATTTTTTAATATAACAACAGTAGCAGATCCAGGAAAGAAAAAGTAATGTCTGACTTTATTAAAATTAAAGATGTATTCTTTGCAAAAGACACTTAAAAACAATGAAAAGAAAAGCCAAAGACTTGGAGAAAATATTTGCAAAATGTATAGGACTCATATATAAAATATATTTTAAAAAATTCTAGAACTCAACAATGGGAAAACATTGCAGTTAAAAAATTAACAAAGGGACATACCTGGTTTGGTTCAGTGGACAGAACATAGGCCTGTGGACTGAAGGGTCCCAGATTCGATTCCAATCAGGAGCACATGCCTAGGATGTAGGCTGTATCTCCAGTGGGGGATGTGCAAGAGGCAGCTGATCAATGATTCTCTCTCATTGTTGATGTTTCTATTTCTCCATTTCTCTCTGAAATCAATTAAAAAATATATATATATATAGATTAGTGGAAAAAAGTTTTATATATATAAAGCTTTTTTCCACTAATCTTTTTGTTTATTTGTTTTTAATTTTTTTATTAATGTATTCCATGTATACATATCTTCTCATTGCCCCCCCCTCCCATACATGCTCTAACCCTCCACCCCCCGTCTGTGTTTATTGGTTATGTGTATATGCATGCATACAAGTCCTTTGGTTGATCTCTTATCTACCCACCTCTCCCTAACCTTTCCACTGTAATTTGACAGTCTGTTTGATGCTTTATACTACCTCTTATCTATCTTTTGTTCATCCTAGTATATAATGTTCTTTATTATCCATAAATGAGTGAGATCGTGTGGTATTTCTCTTTCATTGCCTGGCTTATTTCACTTAACATATTGCTCTCCAGTTCCATCCAGGTTGCTGCAAATGGTAAGAATTCCTTCTTTTTTATGGCAGCATAGTATTCCATTGTGTAGATGACCATAGTTTTCTGATCCACTCATCTGCTGACGGGCACCTAGGCTGTTTCCAAATCTTAGCTATTGTAAATTATGCTGCTATGAACATAGGAGTGCATATATCCTTTCTGATTGGCATTTCTAGTTTCTTAGGACATATTCCTACGAGTGGGATGACTGGATCAAATGGGAGTCCCATTTTTAGTTTCTTGAGAAAATTTCATACTGTTCTACACAGTGGCTGCACCACCAGTGCATGAGGGTTTCTTTTTCTCCACATCCTCGCTATCAATTGTCATTTGTTGATTTGTTGATGGTTGCCATTCTGACAGGTGTGAGATGGTATTGCACTGTCGTTTTGATTTGCATCTGTCGGATAATTAGTGACTTTGAGCATGTTTTCATGTGTCTCTTGACCTTCTGTCTTCTTTAGAAAAGATTCTATTTAGGTCCATTGCCCATTTTTTATTGGATCATTTATCTTCCTTTTATTCAATTGTATAAATTGCCTGTAGATGTTGGAGATTAAGCCTTTATGAGTGATAACATTTGCAAATATGTCTCCCATGCAGTGGATTTTCTTGTTGTTTTGTTGATGGTTTCTTTTGCTGTGCAAAAGCTTTTTATTTTGATGTAGTCCCATTTGTTTATTTTCTCTTTAGCTTCCAGTGCCCTTGGAGCAGTATCAGTGGAGAAGTTCCTTTGGCATATGTCTGAGATTTCTCTGCCTGTGGATTCCTTTAGTATTTTTATGATTTCCCATCTTATGTTTAAGTCCTGTATCCATTTGGAGTTTATTTTTGTGTGTGGTGTAAGTTGGTGGTCTAGTTTCATTTTTTTGCATGTATCTGTCCAATTTTCCCAATACCATTTATTGAAGAGATTGTCTTGACTCTATTGTATGTTCATGCCTCCTTTGTCAAATATTAGTTGAGCATAGTGCTTTGGGTCGTTATCTGGATTCTCTATTGTATTCCATTGGTCTATGTGTCTGTTCTTGTGCCAGAACTAGGCTGTTTTGAGAACAGTTGCTTTGTAATACAGCTTGAAATCTGGAATTGAAATCCCACCTACTTTATTCTTCTTTGTCAGGATTGCTGTAGCTGTTCGGGGTCTTTTTTTTTTTTTCCAGATGAATCTTTGGAGAGTTCTTTCTCAGTCTGTGAAATATGCCATTGGAATTTTAATGGAGAATGCACTGAATCCATAGATTGCTTTTGGGTAGTATGGACTTTTTAATGATGTTGATGCTTCCAATCCATGAGCATGGTATGCTCTTCCATCTGTTTACATCTTCCTCTATCTCTTTTTTCAGTGTCCTGAAGTTTTCCACATATAGGTCTTTTACCTCCTTAGTTAAGTTTATTCCTAGATATCTTAATTGTTTTGGTGTGAAAGTAAATGGGATTGCAATTTTAGTCTCTTTTTCTGTAAGTTCACTATTAGTGTATGGAAATGCCATAGATTTCTTGGCATTAATTTTGTATCCTGCTACATTGCCAAATTCATTTATTAAGTTTATTAGTTTTTGGATGGAGTCTTTGTTTTGTTTTTATGTACAGTATCATGTCATCTGTAAATAAAGACAGCTTTATTACTTCTTTTCCAATTTGGATGCCTTTTATTTCTTCTTCTTGTCTAATTGCAATGGCTAATACTTCCAGTACTATGTCGAACAGGAGTGGTGATAGTGGGCACCCCTGTATTGATCCTCTTCTTAGGGGAAATGGTTTTAGTTTTGGCCCATCGAGTATCATGTTAGCTGTGGGTTTATCATATATGGCGTTTATGATGTTGAGGTATGATCCTTCGATTCCCACCTTGCTGAGAGTTTTTTTTTTTTAATCAAGAAAAGGTGTTGGATTTTGTCAAATGCTTTTTCTGCATCAATTGATATGACTATGTGATTTTTATCTCTCAGTTTGTTTATGTGATGTATCACATTTATTAATTTGTGGATATTGTACCATCTTTGCATTTCTGGGACAAATCCTACTTGGTCATGGAGTATGATCTTTCTGATGAATTGCTGGATATGATTTGCTAGAATTCTGTTAATGATTTTGGCATTAGGGATATTGGCCTGTGATTCTCTTTCTTGTGTTGTCTTTATCTGGTTTTGGTATTAGGGTGATGCTGGCTTCATAGAAGGTGCTTGGAAGTGTTCCTTCTTTTTGAATTTTTTAAAAAATATATTTTATTGATTTTTTACAGAGAGTAAGGGAGAGAGATAGAAAGTCAGAAACATCCATGAGAGAGAGACATTGATCAGCTGCCTCCTGCATGCCCCACAGTGGAGATGTGCCCGCAAGCAAGGTACATGCCCCCAACTGGAATTGAACGTGGGACCTTTCAGTCCGCAAGCCGACTCTCTATCCATTGAGCCAAACCGGTCTCGGCCTTTTTGAATTTTTTTGGAATAGTCTGAGGAGGCTATTTTAATTCTTCCTTGAATGTTTGGTAAAACTCTTCTGGGTAGCCATCTGGTCCTGGGCTTTTGTTTGCTGGAAGCTTTTTGATGACTGCTTCAATTTCTTCCATAGTTATTGGCCTATTGAGATGTTTAGATACTTTCTGATTGAGTTTTGGAAGGTTATATTTTTCTAGGGATATGTCCATTTCCTCCAAGTTGTCCAGTTTGCTGGAATAGAGTTGTTCATAGTATTTTTTCACAATTCTTTGTATTTTGGTGAAGTCTTCTGGTATTTCACCTCTTTCATTTCTGATTTTGTTTATTTGGGGCCCCTCTCTTTAGTTCTGGCTAAAGATGAACCTCTAGATCCTGGATAGAGGTTCATCAATCTTTATCCTTTCAAAGAACCAGCTCTTGGTTTTGTTGATCTTTTGAATTGTTTCTTTGATTTCTATGTCATTCATCTCCTCTTTGATCTTTACTATTTCCTTCTTTCTGCTTACACTGGGCTTTTATTGTTGCTCTCTTTCTAGCTCATTGAGTTGTAGGGTTAGGTAATTTACTACCATTGTTTCTTGTTTTTTGCAGTAGGCTTGTAGAGCTAGGAACTTCCCTCTGAAGACTGCTTTCACTGTGTCCCATAGATTTTGGATTGTTGTGTTTTCATTGTCACTTGTTGCCATGATGTTTTTTATTTCTTCCTTGATCTTTCTGATTACCCAGTCATTGTTTAATAGCATGTTGTTTAGTCTCCATGTGTTTGATTTCTTTGGATTTTTTTTATTGTAGTTGATTTCCATTTTTATGCCACTGTGATCTGAGAAGATGCCTGATATGATTTCTTTTTTTAAAAAATATATTTTATTGATTTTTTTACAGAGAGGAAGGGAGAGGGATAGAGAGTTAGAAACATCGATGAGAGAGAGACATCGATCAGCTGCTTCCTGCACACCCCACACTGGGGATGTGCCCACAACCAAGGTACATGCCCTTGACCAGAATCGAACCTGGGACCTTTCAGTCTGAAGGCTGTCGCTATATCCACTGAGCCAAACCGGTTTCAGCCTGATATGATTTCTATCTTCTTGAATTTAAAGAGACTTTGCCTATGACCCAACCTATGGTTTATCTTTGAATATAACCCATGTGCACTTGAGAAGAATATATATTCTGTGACTTTGGGGTAAAATGTTCTGAGGATGTCAATTAATTCCATCTGTTCTAGTGTGTCATTTAAGATTGATGTTTCTTTGCTTATTTTTTGTTTAGAGAATTTGTCCAAAGGTGATAGTGGGGTATTAAAGTCTCCTACTATGATTGTATTGCTGTCGATCTCTCCCTTGATATCCTCCAGGAGTTTTTTAATGTATTTATGTGCTCCTGTATTGGGTATGTACATATATGTTTACCAGAGTTATTTCTTATTGTTGGATTGCTCCCTTTAGTATTATGAAGTGGTCTTCCTTATCTCTTGTTATGTCCTTCACTTGAGATCTAATTTGCCAGATATAAGTATTAATGCCCCAGCTCTTTTGTTTTTTTTCATTCCCATTCGCCTAAAAACGTTTTCCATCCCTTCACCCTCAGTGTGTGTGAGTCTTTTTTTCTGAGATGGGTTTCTTGTAGACAGCAGATATATGGGTCATATTTTCTTATCCAGTCTGTTACCCTATGTCCTTTGATTGGGGCATTTAATTCATTTACATTTAAAGTTATTATTGATAGGTGCTTATTGGTTGCCATTTTTATTCTTTACCCCTGTGTTCCTTCTTTGCTTCTGATTTCTTTTTTTTTTTTTTTACAGCAGACCCTTTAGCATTTCTTGCATTGCTGGTTTGGTGGTAATAAATTCCCTTAGTCCTTTTTTGTCTGTGAAGCTCCTGATTTCACCTTCAATTTTGATTGAAAGCCTTGCTGGGTATAGTATTATCGGATTCATACCCTTCCTTTGCATGACTTTATATATTTCATTCTATTCCCTTCTGGCCTGATGAGTTTCTGTTGAGAAATCAGTAGCTAGTTTGATGGGGGTTACTTTGTAGGTAACTTTCTGTCTCTCTCAGGCCACTTTTAAGATCCTTACTTTGTCATTGGTGTTTACCAATTTAATTATGATGTTGTGCCTTGGTGTCGTTCTTTTGGGGTTCATTTTGTTTGAGAGTCTGTGAGTTTCTTGGATTTGTATGGATTTTTTCTTCCTTTATTAGGGAAGTTTTCTGTCATTATTTCTTCAGACAGGTTTTCTATTCCTTGCTCAGTTTCTTCTCCTTCTGGAACTCCTATTATGCCGATGTTGTTTTGTTTTGTGCTATCCCAAAGTTCCCTTAGGCTCTCCGCTTACTTTTTAATTATTTTTTTCTAGAAGTTGCTCTACGTGGGTATTTTTTCCTACCTTGTTTCTAGCTCACTGATGTAGTCCTCTGCTTCTTCTAGTCTACTTTTGATGCTTTTTTTTAGTTATTTACAGCAGCGATGTCATTTTTCATTTCTTCTTGGTTCTTCTTCATTTCCTCTTGGTTCTTACTCATATTGTCGAATTTGTCTTCCATTCTTTTCAACCACCTTATGACCATTTCTCTGAATTCTTTCTCTGGCAGGTTGCTTGCCTCCATTTCATTTACTTTCTTTTCTGGTGATGCCTGCTTTTCTTTTATATGTGGACTGTTTCCTTGTATCCCCATGGTCTCCCTTCTCCAGGTGTCTAGTTATGTAGCTCTTTCTCTCCGGTGTTGATTTAAAGGCACAAAATATAATACAACCAGCTACAATGCACAAGGCACTGAACAGAAATGTATTCATGATATTAATAGCCACAAATAAAAGTGACCACCAGATAGAGACAAATTAAGGAGAGAAAGAAAAAGAGAGAGAAGACGAAAAAAGAAAAGAAAAGAAAGGAGTGCCAAAATGAAATTGGGAGAAGGGAGAAAAAAGAAAAAAA
The DNA here is from genome assembly GCA_011751065.1 of Lasiurus cinereus. NCBI lineage: Eukaryota > Metazoa > Chordata > Mammalia > Chiroptera > Vespertilionidae > Lasiurus > Lasiurus cinereus. The sequence continues at coordinate 34,283,274 of JAAGEH010000041.1, read as the reverse complement.
AGAATAAAAAAATAAGAGAGAAAAGAGAGTAAGAAAGAAAAGGGGAATAAACTCCAATAGAACAGCCACTAATCCCAACAAATTCCAGCAACAAGTACCTGGAGATTAATACAAACTACAAACAACTTGCTAATATCATGGGAGGCAAGGGAAAACAGAGGTAAAAACAAACAAAAAAAAAGAAACAATGAAACATATAAAACAAGAAGAATAATGAAAACAATCTCCCAAAAATGTATAAAAAATCAATATAATCAACAATGGCAAACAACAACAAAAGGACAGAGAGAAAAACAAATTTTTGGATGGTGAAAACAGAGAAGAGAGCGGTGCGTATGGTCTTGGAACTGGGGATTGGAAATTAGATATATATGTGGGGTAAATTTTAACAAGGGGTAAAAAGAAAGAATATGGAAAATCTAAAATAGGAAAAGGGTAAGAGAAACAGGACAACAAAATGGGAAAAGTTAGGAAGAGAGTGATGGCATAATGGTAGAGTTGAGATAGAGTAAAATGATGCTAAAGGAAACATGAAAATAGAATGTAGAACTCTAATCCCAAAGTAAAATAAAGAGAAAATAAAATGACACTTTTTTTTTCAAAAAGGTAAAATAGTAGTAGTAATACTACTGATTGAAAATAAAAATGTAATAATTAAAAAAGGTAAAATCAACTGAGGAAAAAAATTAGTTTATTAAGTAAAAGATGAAAAAATAAAAAATAAAAAAATAGAATGTGCAGTAGTGAAGATCACTCACTTCTTCTATTTCCCTGTTTGGCACGCCTGTTTCCCAGTTGGAACAGTATTGCAGTTCTCTGCATTCCACTAGTGCTCAGTGTTGTAAGCCATTCCTGGTTTTTAAGCAGGCGGTGTGTCTTAATCTCTTTATTCTTTTGTGATTACACAAGAATCAATTTGTGAGTCAGCCCCTGGGTGGCAGTGTTTCAGGACTGACTTCTGAGACTATAGGTTCTCTCTAGCCTGCTTTCCCTGTGGCACTTAATACCGGTTTGTGAGAATGGGCTGCCCCAGACCTGGTTCTCCGAAGGTTACTCCCCGCTCTGATCCCCAGGCTCCAGAAAAACAACTTTCCCTTGCAGTCTCCCAGAGTATTCCCAACTGGGTGATCTTTTGTATTGGGCTTAGGAATCAGAAGCAAGGATCTGAAGAAGAGAGAGTGCAAGTCTGCACAGTCCCCTCCCCTGCTCCTGTCCAAGCAGCCAGCACACTTTAATAACTCCCAGGCTGTCCTTCTATGTCAGATCAAAATGGGTTGCTTTCTAGAGATCCCCTCTGAAAGCAGGTCTGAAGCCCCACTTCCACTTTCATAGATCACGCCAGGCCCAACAGTGACGGATTTCTCTAGGTGCAGAGTACTCCACTCTTCCAGCTCCCACAGCGCACACCTTTCTGTTTTGTGGGACCAGAGACCTCACCTTATCCCAGGTGAAATCTGACCTTTCCATGTGTTGTGTAGAGCTCCTCTAAATCCGAGTGTTTGTGCCAATTGGGGACCTGTGTTCTGGGGCTCGTAGCTGTTCGGTGGGTGGCGCAGCTCTAGATTGTCAGGCTTCTGCTAACATCCACTTTCCCCTTCAAGATGGCGCAGTCTCTGTGTCCGAACTGCTGGCTCCTGGAGAAAAAACCCTGCAGCAGTGGGGCTGCCTGGTCAGGGGAGCCCCAACCGGCAGTCTCTCACCTTCTACTGGAGGATAACTATCCCTTAACTCACCAACAAACTCTCCCAGTGTGACCTTCAGCCGTTCTCTCTGTCTGCTCATGGACAAGGCTCGGAACACATCCATTTATTCCACTGCCATTTTTTAAAATCTTTATTGTTCAGATTATTACAATTGTTCCTCTTTTTTTTTCCCCAATAGCTCCCCTTCACCCAGCCCCCAGCCTACTGTCTGCCCTTACCTCCCCCCCACTGTCCTCATTCATAGGTGTATGATTTTTGTCCAGTCTCTCCCTGCACGCCCCCTCACTCCTTTCCCCCTGAGAATTGTCAATCCACTCCCTTTCTATGCCCCTGATTCAATTATATTCACCAGTTTATTCTGTTCATCAGATTTTTAATTCACTTGATTTTTAGATTCACTTGTTGATAGATATGTATTTGTTGTTCCTAATTTTTATCTTTACCTTTTTCTTCTTCTTCCTCTTCATTAAAAAGTACCTTTCAGCATTTCATATAATTCTGGTTTGGTGTTGATGAACACCTTTAATTTTTTCTTATCTGTGAAGCTCTTTATCTGCCCTTCAATTCTGAAGAGTAATCTTGGTTGTAGGTTCTTGCTATTCATCACTTTGAATATTTCTTGCCACTCCCATCTGGCCTGCATAGTTTCTGTTGAGAAATCAGCTGACAATCATATGGGTGCTCCCTTTTTAGGTAATAAACTGTTTTTCTCTTGCTGCTTTTAATATTCTTTGTCTTTTGCTCTTGGTATTTTAATTATGATGTATCTTGGTGTGGTCCTCTTTGGATTCCTTTTGTTTGGGGTTCTGTGCACTTCCTGGACTATTTCTTTCACCAAGTGGGGGAAGTTTTCAGTCATTATTTCTTCAAAGAGGTTTTCAGTATCTTGCTCTCTCTCTTCTTCTGGCACCTCCATAATTCTGATGTTGGTGTGCTTGAATCTGTCCCAGAGGCTCCTTACATTATCTTCACATTTTTGGATTCTTTTCTCTTCTTGCTTTTTCAGTTGAGTGTTTTCTGCTTCTTTATATTTCAAATTTTTGACTTGATTCTTGTGTTCCTCTAGTCTGCTGTTAGGTTTCTGTATAACATTTTTTTTTATTTCTGTCAGTGCATGTTTAATTTCTAGTTGGTCCTTTTTCATCTCTGTTTGGCCCTTTTTCATTTCCTCTTGGGTCTCGCTAAATTTATCCATCTTTTCCAGGAAATTCTTGAAAAATCTTATAACTGTGTTTTTGAACTCTATATCCAGTTGTTTGTTTTCTTCCATTTCTTTTGTTTGTGATCTGTTCTTATGTCTCTGCATTTTTGCTGCTTTCTTGAGTTGGTAGATTAGCTTTGTGTGCTAGGTGTTCTATATGGCCCAGTAGCTCTGCCTCCTCTTGGTGCACCCCTTTGTGGACTGTGTGTACAGCCTTGTTGTAGTTAAGTCTTGATTTTTGTTGATATCACTGCGGGGAATAGAACTCCAATCCAACTGGTTGTGAGTATCAGCTGTATCTACCCCGGGAGAATTTCTGTGCTGAACTCTGCCTTAAGACTTGCAAGATTGCAAAAGCCTCTGTGCTAGGCTTGGATGGGGCGGAGTCTCAGGGCTGAGCAGACAGCCTTGGCTTCCAGTCAGCCCCTGGGTCTCAGTGACCCTCGGTAATCGCTGCAGTCCTCTTTGTGTGCAGGCCCATGTGCCTCCAGGTCTCTACCTTTCTGACTCCCCTTATGTCTATGCGCTTCAGGAACCTGTATGAGTTTGGGTCCCCAGGGTCTCACCCGAAACTGGGGTTCAGTGCAGTCCAATCTGTATTTCAGTGCAGTTGGGAGGGTCTGTCCTCCTCCTGCTAGAGAAAGCCAGTGGTACAATCAGCAGTAAGCCCTCTGTGCGCACTTTCATGTACAGCTCCAGACCTCTGCCTTTCACGGCTCCCCTAAGTTTCTCTGCACTCCTCTCTTTTCACAACAGTCCAGACTCTCCCATATGAGTCTTGCCTGGAACTGGGGTTCAGTACCATTGAAAGTAGGTTTCAGTGCAGTCGGGATTTTCCGTCTCCCTCCTGCTAGAAGATGCCAGCCAGGCACTCTGCCCCGTCCTCTCCAAACGCGTGTCTCTGTACTTCAGCTTTTTGCAGCTCCTCTGAGTCTCCCTGAACCCCTTTCTTTCCTTCTATTTATAGAATTTCCACTCAGCCAGCTTTCCTGTGGTTCTGGATGATGTCCATTCTGTCTTTTAGTTGTAGTTTTGAAATTGTTATATGAGGCAGCAGTTTAGGTGTTCATTTATGCTGCCATCTTGGTTTTGGAAAAAAAAAAACTCCATTTTTTTTTCAATAAAAATATATTTTAAAAAATTAACAAGGAACTGAACAAATACCTCTCCTAACAAGATCTATAGAAGTTCAATAAGTATATGAAAAGATGCTTAACATCATTTGTGAATAGGAAATTTCAAATTACAGCAACAATGTGATACCACTACATGCCTATTAGAATGGGTTTTAAAACTGAATACTAATTGCTGGAAATGGTGAGGAGCAACAGAAACTCTTCTTCATTGGTGTTGGAAATTCAAAGTGGTAGAGCTACTTTAGAAAAACAGTCTAGCAGTTTGTTACGAAACTAAACATAGTCTTACCATATGATGCATCAATCATGCTCCTGATTTAAAACCTCACGTCCCAACTGCTTTAAAACGTATGGCCACACAAAAACCTCCATGTGAATGTTTATAAAAGTTTGATTCATAATTGCCCAAAACTGGAAGTAACCAACATGTCCTTCAATAGGTGAATGATTAAAATTGGTACATCATCCATACAGTGGGATATTATCTATACTAATAAAAGGGTAATATGCTAATTAGACTGGGAGACCTTCTAGGAGACCTTTTGGACATTCTTCTGGACAAAATCATGGTGACGGGGCTGAGGTAGAAATAGTTAGGAGCCAAGGGGGGGGCAGTTGTGTGTGATCAAGCAAGGATGGGATGGCAGTTGTGGGTGATCAGGCCAGTATGTGTGTGTGGGGGGGTTGTTGGGGTGATCAGGATGGTGGGGGGGGCAGTTGGGGTGAGCAGATCAGCTGGGGGGCAAGTTGGGAGTGAGCAGGCCATCAGTGGGGTTTAGTTGGGGATCAGGAGAGCAGGGGGGCAGTTTGGGGTGTGCAGGCCAGTAGGGGGGCAGTTGGGGGCGAGCACACTGGCACAGGGGGCAATTGGGGATGATCAGGCTGAGGGGTATTTGGGGGCAAGTACGCCAGCAGCGGGGAGCAGTTAGGAGCGAGCAGGCTGGCAGAGTTGTTAGGGACAATCAGGCAGGCAGGCAGGTGAGTGGTTAAGAGCCAGCAGTCCCAGATTGTGAGAGGTATGTTGGACTGCCAGTTTAGGCCCGATCCCTGTAACCAGCAGTAGGACATTCTTCGAGGAGTCCCAGACTGGAGAGGGTGCAAGCCGGGCTGATGGATATCCCATTCTTCCCCCCCTCGCCCCCCGCATGAATTCCGTGCACTGGGCCACTAGTACAGCAATAAAAAAGAAACAAGCTCTTCTAGACATCGATGAATCTAAAATGTATACTACTGAAAAAAAAATCCCAACATGCTGTATGAGTCCAATTACTAAGACAAAATTATAGAGATGGTAAACAGATCAGTGCTTTCCAGGGGTTCAAGGTGGAAGAGGCTGGAAAAAGTGAATTTTTTTTTTAGGGCAGTGAAATTATTCTGTATGATGCTATAATGGTGAATCCAAGACAGTATTTTTTTCAAAACTCATAGATATTCTTTGCTTCAAAAAGAGTAAATCTTTGACATATACAAATTAAAAAAAAATATTTAGGAATTTAGAGGTCGCATGACGGAATACAGAATATCACCAAAAAATATAAATATACTAGAGGCCCAGTGCATGGGTTTGTTTACCAATGGGATCCCTCAGCCTGGCCTGTGCCCTCTTGCAATCCGGGGCACCTCAGGGGATGTCAGACTGTGGGTTTCAGCCCAATCCCCACAAGCCAGGCCAAGGAACCCCACCAGTGCATGAATACATGTGCTAGGCCTCTAGTATGCATATAAGATCTTCAGTTAATCTCTTCCCTCCCTCTTCTCCCCCTTTACCTCTGAGATTAAGCAGTCTGTTTCATATTTCCATGCCTATGTGTTGAGCATCTTCCCCCCTGGTGACCAGTGTGCATCACAGCTACCGGTCTAACGGTCCCTTAGGCTTTTATATATATGGATTCCAAATTCACTAAAAGGGGTAGGGAAATAAGGTACTGACCTACGTGATTTTGGAAATGAGAGAAGTCTGTGAGACTAAAAGTAAATGGAATTGTATATAAATACCATTTCTCATGGGAGTATGGGCTAGCAATTCTGAAACCACCACACATGTACTTTACTGGAATTGAAGAACTAAATAAATGAATTAGGGGTGATGGGAGCCAGGTTGTTGTTGGAGTGGGAAGTTACAGCTAAGCAAGGGGAAGATGCTACAATTATCCATGTTGTAATGGGTTAGAGTTGGAAATATCAGTATGAACTTATATTTACCTTAATATAGGTACAAGTGGTTACTTATATGGGTTAGCACATACAACTATATTTATTTTCTCTGTCAACTAGGAGGGCCTAAAAGAAATGAGACCCAAGTAGTAATAAGCCTAGAGCCCAGCTCTTAGTTTCTAATACATTCTCCATTAAAAGAAGCCAGGGGCTTCATGGAGAAAAGGCTGATTCTGGGAATAGGATGGAAAAGATAGAGTTTGAGCCTACAGCACTTTCTAGTGCCAGTAAGTGAACAAATGCAAAAATAAAAATAAAAAATTCAGAAACACCCACAATGGTGGTCATATGTCAAAGGGATATAAGAGCCAAATGAAGAGCACCTAATGGCCAAAGCTGGAATAATTTGAGCAATAAAATGAATAAAGTAGTATTGTATTGTTACCCTAAGTATAAAATAAATATTCATGAATCTATACTGACATAAATAAATGATTGAATAAATAAATAAATAAATTGAGGATTTTAGATATACATCCCATGCAGAAGAATTGCAAATAATTGATGTAGACATTCTGCTCTTAAGAGGGTGAAACGTAATTCCTACTCCTTAAATATGGGCTGTGAGCACAGTACAGAAAAAGCAAAAAAAAAAAAAAAAAGAAAGAAAGAAAGAAAAAGAAGTAACTTTACAGCAGAGAAACCTGACAACACTGTTTCATCCTTATCAAGAGTGACACCAGCAATAATGTCATATTGATAGTATGTTCCTTTGATGTGAGGAGGATGGGACTTCACCTCTCTGATTTTCTTCCGCATAACGCATTACTCCAGTATAACCATGAGGAAAACACCAGAGAAATTACAATTGAAAGACCTTCTATAAAATATCAGACCAGGACTCCTCAAAATTCTCAAGGGTCATCTGCAGTCAAGAGGAGCCTAAGGAGATACAACTACAAACATAATTGGGTATCTTAGATGAAATCCTGATACAGAAAAGGAACAGCAAGTGAAAACAGGAAATCTCAAGTTATGGACTTTAATTAACATAAATGTATCAAAATTGGTACATTGATTGTGTCAATTGTAGCATACTAACGTGAAATGCTAATGACAGTGGAAATAGGTTATGGTGTGTTATGAGCACTGTCTGTACTATCCTCACAGTACTTCTGTTAATCTCAAGCTGTTCTGAAAATAAAAATGTATCCTCCTATCCTATATACTAAAGAGTTAATATGCTAATTAGACTGAACAGTGGAATGACTGCCTGGACGAATGTCCGGATGACCTTCATGATGAAGCCGGGGCTGCAAGGGTTGAGCCCCTTGCACAAATTTTGTGCATCAGGCCTCTAGTCCTATCTAATAAAAGAGTAATATGCAAATTGACCATACCTCCGCTATACTCATAAGCCACACCCACCAGCTACATCCACCAGCCAATCAGAGTGAGTATGCAAATTAACCCAATCAAGATGGCTGCTGCCACAGAGAGAGCAAGAGGGAGGCTTGGGTTGCCCCTGGTGATGGAGGAAGCCAAGCTTGCTGCACACCCTGGCCCTTGCTTAAGGCAACAAACTTTCAATGCTGTGCAAGCAGAAGTCTTGGCTATGCTCCAGGCTACAAAGTTTCAATTGTAGAAGATAAATAAATTCCAGATACCAGGGCCTTGGCTTGAATTGCCAGGGGGAGGTGGGGCATGGCCTGTCTGCAAACCAGCACAGGCCCCTCACCCAGGCCACACCATGCCCCAAGGGAACATCCACCCTGATCCAGGACACCCTTCAGGGCAAACCAGCTGGCCTCCACCTGTGCACCAGGCCTCTCCTATCTAATAAAAGAGTAATATGCAGATTGACCATCACTCCAACACACAAGATGACTGCCCCATATGGTCAAAAGATCCTGCCCCCATGTGGACACTAGATGACCACCACAAGATGGGCCAGCAGAGGAGGGCAGTTGAGAGGAACCAGGCCTGCAAGGGAGGGCAGTTGGGGGTAATCAAGCCTGGGGGGGGGACCCAGGCCTGCAGGGGAAGGCAGTTAGGGATGACCAGGTCTGCAGGGGAGGGCAGTTAGGGGTGACCAGGCCCACAGAGGAGGGCAGTTAGGGGCAAACTGGCTAGTAGGGGAGCAGTTAGGCATCAATCAGGGGAGTGGCTAAGGGGTGATCAGGCTGGCAGGCAGAAGTGGTTAGGGGAAATCAGGAAGGCAGGCAGGTGAGCAGTTGGGAGCCAGACCTGGATTGTGAGAGGGATGTTTGACTGCCTGTTTTAGGCCCGATTCTACCTGGATGGGGCCTAAACGGGCAGTGGGACATCCCTTAAGGGGTCCCAGATTGGAGAAGGAGCAGGCTGGGCTGAAGGACATCACCCTCTGCCCCCGTGCACAAATTTTGTGTACCGGGCCTCTAGTATATAATAAAAGGCTAATATGCAAATCAACCCAATGACAGAAAGACTGGTTGCTATGACATGCACTGACCACCAGGGGGCAGACACTCAATGCAGGAGCTGCCTCCTGGTGATCAGTGCACTCCCACAGTGGGATCTCCGCTCAGCCAGAAGCATTGAGCCTGTCTCATGGCTGGCGAGCACAGCGGCAGTGGTGGGAGCCTCTCCCGCCTCCACGTAGCTAAGGATGTCTGACTGCTGACTTAGGTTGTTTCCCACCCTGGTGGCTGATTGCTTGTCAGTTTTGTTGATCTTTTCAAAGAACCAACTTTTGGTTTTACTGATTATATCCATTGTTTTTTTTCATTCTCTATTTCATTTATTTTCTTTCTAATTTTTCCCCTCTTCTCCTTTCTTCTACTTGCTTTGGATTTAGTTTGCTCTTCTTTTTCTAGTTACTTCAGGTAAAAAGTTAGGTTATTGATTTAAGATTTTTCTTCTTTTAAAGTATACACATTTATAGCTTCTCTCTCTCTATTTTTTGCCTCTTTATATGAATCTGTAATTATTTTTAAATAAAAACTTAAGTCCTGGATGGTGCGGCTCAGTTGGTTGGATGTTGTCCATACACTAAGAAGTTGTTAGTGCAATCCTCAGCACATGCCTGGGTTGCGGGCTGGATCCCTGGTAGTGGGCATGCATTGATGTTTCTCTCTCTCTCTCTCTCCCTCCCGCTCTGTCTCTAAAAATCAATAATAAAATAAAACAAACTTAAGAAGAAGGTATGTCTGTGCTATGCTAGGAGGCTGTGTATGTCTATGACTCAACCATTGTACTTACCCTCAAGGAGCTTAGTCTTATAGCGAAATACCAATAAAGTGATCCAGAGGAGAAAGAGATGGCTGCTGCTGCTGCAGAGATGAGCGAAAACACTGAAGGTTCCCAAGGAAAGCCAGGAAGACACGACTGAGGGCCTACATGCATTGAAGAATGATGCTCTCCTGGGAGTTCCATACGCAGGAGGCTAGTCCTGAAGGAGGCTGTCACTTATTTCTCCCCAGATCTGTAGGGACTGCAGCTGAAGCCATTTAGAACACTCTGATTGAGGCCAATGGTCCTCGCTGAGGGCTTTTCTCTGCAGCTCAGAATGCTCAAAAGGTGCCCCGTCTCCTACCAACTCATTCAGAATGTTCAAAATGTGCAGACTGACTTTCTTCAGTAAAGGTAGCAAGCATGATGTTAAAATGGAAGGAGAGCCTGGAAAATTTGTAGGGATTGCTAATATTGTAAACATTTCTTTTAACTTTAATTTTGAAATCATTTCAGACTCACTGTAAAAGTTACAAAAATAGTTCAGTAAATTCCCATATACTCTCTTCCCCAGCTTTCTCAACACTGCCAAAATATAACTTGTTTAATGTTTCTTTTTAAAATTTATTTTTTCTTTTACTAGGTAACACTTTCTTTTAGTTTATAACGCAAAAATAATATGAAGAGGTCTGCAGGTGAAAATCTTGTTCTCACCTCTGCTTTCTACTCCATCTCTCTCACTTCTCACAAACACTCATGGGTGGCCACCTGTATTTTTCTTTATGCAAACACAAACACGATATTTTCATACCTCCCTCTCTCCTCTCTACCACCCCAGAAGCTAGCATTCTAGCTTCTGCACCTTGCATTTATCAGTTAGCAATATAGCTTAGAAAAATTTCCAAATCAGAAATTAGTTTATTTATTTATTTATTTTTTTAAAGGGACATCAATATTTATCCTATCTCAGTCCCACTGTCCTTTGGCATCACCTCAAACATTGCTGATGCTCCCTCTCTTTCTTGTCTAATCTCCATTGTTCAGGTTCCAAATTCCCTAATCATAGTCCATTCTCTGTGATGTCAAGCTCAGGGCTTAGATAGACCCCGGAAAGTATGACTGGAGCCAAGCCACCAACCACCTGTGCCAGCAGGACCCCAGGGACACATTCAGAAGCGATAGCAACAGCGCGATGATTGCCTTAGCGTGAGCAATACCCCGAAGAGATCACTCTGGGCCAAGGAGAAGAGATGATCTGGAACAAGGCCTTGTTGCCAAGCAACCCCAGAGGGGATGAAATTAACGCAGTCTGTTTTTCATGTAACTGCATCTCAAATGAAAGCTGAGGCCAGCGTTGGTCCCATGCAAAATTAATAATTACTGCATGATTCTTTCTTTTATATGCCTTTTGGCAAAAGACTGAAGACTAAAGAAACCAGGTATATCCTTTTTTAAAGGGATGGAGCAAGGAAGAAAACAAATAAATTCAGATCCTGTGTTTTTCCATTTGAGTCTTAGGTAGGAAATAAGGCATTTCTATCACAGACTTCTGTTGAATCTGCCCAGGGGAAAACCTGCTTTACAAGCCAGATCCCAAATAGATAAGATAATATGCACCCAAGAGTTGAGAGTGAATATTTTTCTTAGAGGTGAGAGACAGCTTTGGATCATTTGAGTTCCTTTTAGTCTCTTTTTTAGAACATTTACAATGTAATTTTTTCCATTAGTGAGTTCAGAGAGGGTAAATTGTCATAAAAATAGCCCTCCTGCCTAAAGCCTACCCAATCTCCCTAATCTCACACTAAAAGTTGAACGAGAAATATAGCTTGATATGCTCAGAAGCCTTTGCTTTTTTGAGAGCTTAGCAGCATTTAAAAGGCAAAGATGACATAGAAGAGTTCATCCTTTCCCTCCTTTAGCTGCATTAATTTGGGTAAATTAACTGCATGGTGAGAGCAGAGCAATGACCTTCTCACCATGAGAACCTTTTTGATTATTATTTTGTGGTTGTGCAATAAAATATAACTCAAAACAAAGCATTTTTACCTAAAAAGACTAATTTGATGTGAAAAGGAAAACTTTCCTGCCCCAGGGAAGGTCAGATCCAGCCTAGACTTCGTCTTAGGGAAGGTGGTTACCAGGTTGTCTTTCCCATGCAGCGTTCATGCAGTGTGTTTGGTGGCACTGAGGCAGGGCACCCCGTGCCTCCCTTTTGCCACCCTCACATTACGCCAGTTTGAGCAAATGTCCTCCTGGCCAACTTGTCTCTGTGAAGCAATGAGTGTTTGCTGATAGAGTTGAGCAGAATGTACTAGTACAGAGAGAAAACCAGATAGCAAGGAGTGCACACTTGAGCTCTGTAACCTCTATTAGTCAATGTCTCAGCAGGGAACAGATGGTACATTCACAATGGGTGCGTTGAGGACGGTTAATAAAGGGATTATTTACAGAGGTTGGGGGGAAACCACAAAGGGTTGGTGTTGCTTTGGGTTGGGAGTCATTACCAGGTCTAGGCCTGAAGAAGTGAGAGAATCAGGAGGTGGAGGGGTGATATGGAGAGGGACTCCTTATAAGAATGTAACCTTCAGTGGAGATGTGAATATCTCAATGTCACTTGCCTCCTTCCTCCTGATCTCTGGCTAGGGTTCCCTACTTGGCTGAACCCCACTATAAGCCAGAGGACAAGGAAACCCCTGAAGGTAGTAACTATAGATCAGCCTCCCAGAACATGGAGTACCCCCTTAGCCTATGAGGGAGAGACGGGTAACTCTAATCAGTGGCCAGTCCTGGACATGGAACAGCTTTGAGCAGGGAGGTCTAGGCAAGTTCCACTCTATAGGAGGCACAGTTTTTCTGCTATGGTAACTCTCTTATTCTGTGTCAGTGATACGAGCTTATTGACATTGCAGGGAGACTGACACCATCGATACTTCCCAGAACAAAGCTGAGCATAGGACTCCATGCTGTGTATCCTAGAGAGGTGTTCTTCCTGGGTGGGTCTGAGGGATAGAATTCTTTTGGTTAAAAACTAGGGGTATAAGCTGTAGTCCATACAGAACTGCCTGTGGCTCTTCCTTACCACTGGCCTAGGGTCTCTTTTTAAAAAATATATTTTATTGATTTTTTACAGAAAGGATGGGAGAGGGATAGAGAGTTAGAAACATCAATGAGAGAGAGACATTGATCCAGCTGCCTCTTGCACACCTCCTAGTGAGGATGTGCCGGCAACCAAGGTACATGTCCTTGACCGAAATCAAACCTGGGACCCTTGAGTCCGCAGGCCGACATTCTATCCACTGAGCCAAGCCTGTTAGGGCTGGCCTGGGATCTCTGAGGCAAAAAGCAACTGGCACTTTTGACATAGCACATCTTTTCAGACCAAATTGTCAAGTCCTCTGGAGACTCATTCATCTGGAGATTCAGCTGGACCCCAACTTGAAGGTTATTCGTGAACAGCAGGATTTGACCTGTGGGGCAGGGGAAAGTTTTCATTAATTTCACCTGAGAAGCTATCAAGACTTTCCAGATGTTTGGGAATGTTCTGTTCCACACTGTAGAGGTTAAAGCTTCCCCCTTTCTGGGGAAAATGGATCCCTCAAAGTCACATGGCTTTACCCATTCTCCAGTGTCCATTTTCTCTCTCATTCCTTTCCTTTAACTCCCATATCCTCAAGTCAAGAAAAATGCATGCATTGTCTGTCTTCCCTAGGCAAGTTGCTGCCTTGCATGAAGTTCACCTTTAAACCAACGCCAATCTCAGTGGTTGCTGGTCACTGGCAAAAAGCCTGGTTCACTTTAACTCTCCTCGTCTGTCTAACCACCCTTTTATTAAGACGCACTTTAAAATGTATGTTTTCTTTTGATTGATTGATTTCAGAGAGGAAGGGAGAGAGAGATAGAAACATTGGTGATGAGAGAGAATCATTGATTGGCTGTCTCCTGCACCACTCCCCTCTCCCCTGGGATCAAGCCTGCAATCAGGGCATGTGCCCTTGACCAGAATCGAGTCTGCAGGCCGATGTTCTGTCCACTGAACCAAACCAGGTAGGGCTTAAAATGTATGCTTTCTGATTATAAAAATAATAAATACCATTTGGGAAAGAGAATACACTCTTTCCACCTCTACTACATTTTAAAAATGATTTTCCAGGGTGAATTTCTGAAGCCGTGTTTGACTCTTCCCTCCCAGGGGTTTTTCAGAGGAGATGGATCAGTAAAACTCTCCATTTGACCCCTAATTCCATCACTGTACCTGTTGCCCACTGAGAGTGCTTCGGCCCCAGTGACTTGGATTGCATTCAGGTGATCACAGCTGCCTAGATGTTCATTTTAACCAGATTTTACTGGTAAGAAGTGTAGATGGACAGTCAGGCATTAGCATTGGATGCTATTCCATTATAAACATTTTGAGTCCAGGCTTTTGCCGGAAACTAGCTGTTACTGTATGAGAGTCTCTCAGCCTCTCTGCCTGTTTATTTTATCATTTGTGTGAAATATTATTTGATTTGATTATTTGTAAGGTTCTATAAACTGCCCCGAGCCATAGTTTAAGAACAAAATGTTTATTTGATCTACTTTCTCCACCATGATTCTTAAACCTTTTCACCTCAGTTCTACTCTTTTCTCATTACCCACCCCTCCCGTCTCCCACGTGATAAGGAGTGAAACGTTCTCCTCCCCTACTGTTCATGCCAGTCAGCAAACTCTCTTGCTTCTTAGTCATTTTTGTGTCCTTTCTCTTTGCTCTTTCTGCTCTCTTTCCAGTCTTTCATCCCAAATGAGGCCTCACAAACGCAGGTTGCCTCTGATGTAAGGCTTTAACTGACACATTAATTAGCAAGTCTTTATGTGGCACCTACAAGGACCAAAGCACAGCTCAGCACCGTAAAAACGGTGAAAGAATTTAAGACATGGTCTCCGTCTTCTAGGGGACACTACTGCTGAGGCTGCAAATCCTAGTTGCCTCCGGTTCAGTGCTGACCTCTGAGTTGCCAACTCGGATAACCACTCCTCGGTGCCCAAGGTTCCCTTCTCCGGCTCGGGGTTTGCGCACCTGGCTCTCCTCTCCCACTTCTTCCTGGCTCTTTTTGCTGCCTCCTCCCTTGGGTCCACGGACTACTTTGGTCCTCAGGAGCTCCGTCCCAGTCCCTGTTTCCTCTCAGTGTCTTTTCACTCCCCGGACCATTTCAACCATCCCCGTAACTTCAGTTACCACCTATATCAGTGGTCCTCAATCTTCCTAATGCCGCGACCCTTTAATACAGTTCCTCATGTGGTGGTGACCCCCAACCATAAAATTATTTTCGTTGTTATTTCACAACTATAATTTTGCTACTGTCATGAATCGTAATGTAGATATCTGTGTTTTCCGGTGGTTTTAGGCGACCCTGCTAGCGGTTCTCAACCTGTGGGTCACGACTCATTTCCCAATCTGCTGGGAATATTAGTCGTGACCCACAGGTTGAGAACCGCTAGCAGGGTCCTAACAGTAGCTAAATTACAGTTATGAAGTAGCAACGAAAATAATTTTATGGTTGGGGGTCACTACAACATAAGGAACTGTGTTAAAGGGTCACGGCATTAGAAAGGTTGAGAACCATTGATCTATATGCTGATAATTCCCCCAAATCGCTATCTTTATTCAGATAGCTTTTAATAAGATATGTCTGGGGCAGGACCTTTGATTGCATTAACATATTTGTAGTGAAATATGGGTTCTACAAAAACTATGCCCTTTCGTAGGTTCCAGTCAGATTTTGCTGCCATGTTAGTTTATGAGAAAACATTTTCAGAGCTTTCTGGACTCCGGAGTTGCAGAGAAGATCATGGACCAGTCTGTAGAGGGATGGCCTGTGTCAGCCAGGGAGGGATCTGCATGTCCCTTTCCACAGAATAACAAGTATTCACAAGACTTGAGGTTTCTACTCGTAGAATGAAGAATACAATCGCTTGTAAACAGTTTTTCTTGTTAAAAATATGTATGTCTATGTATAAAATTACCAAATTTTGTATAAAGTTCTACCATATCTGACTCCCCACTGCAATAGTGGCAATATCAGATTCCAGCACCTCACTGCGTAGCATTTCTCACTTAGCTGAAATGTTTGGGCTTTCTGTAACACATAGTACTTCCTGAATATACACACAAGCATTCATGTGTATGGCTTTAATTCTTGAATATTTAAATAGGTATACAACAATGAACAAGTTAATTTTCCAGCTCTTTTCAACGATGGTTATTTTTATACCCTAACACTTCCTAGGCTTTGGCCCTCCAGCCAGATCCGTGACAGAGCTAGGGAATGTTCACTAAAGGAGGTGGGGGAGGAGCAGGCAGCACCAGGAGCGTCTGGATGCAGTTACTTTAGTATGTTCAGTGAGACAGAGAAAAACCTCACGCAAATATCTCTACCCTCGTTTGGTAGAGATATTTTGTTTTATAAAACCTTTCATTGTCCAAATCTCCATTTTGTATTAGACCCTTGTGGATGATGTCTAAGTCCTAAATAAAGGCTTATTTGTTTGACCTGCCGTATCCATAATTGCTCTAACTGCTCATTTTGAGTTCCTATTGTGTAGACTGTTCTAGGAAGCTTGGCAGGAAGCACACAATGAAAATGTGGAACTGAACAGCTTAATGTGTGTAATTTGGGGAGTTCAGCAGATGCCAGGGCTTAGCAGGCTCCCGGCTTGTTCAAGACTAATCCTGTGGATTTTCATTCTTGTGGGCATCATGCCCCTTAAGTCTGAGGGCTTGGGTCCCACCCAAACTCAGTCTACACAGCCATCTCCCAGCTGGCTAACACACACACACTCTCTCTCTCTCTCTTTTTAATTAGAGAGAGGAAGGGGGAGAGAGAGAGAAGAAAAGGGGAGGGGGGAGAGGAGAGACATATTGATGTGAGAGAGAAACATGGATAGGTTGCCTCCATTTGCACCCCAACCAGGGATCAAACTCGAAACCCAGGTAGGTGCCCTGACGGCAAATGGAACCCACCGACTTTTGGTGTATTGAAGGAAGCTTCAACCAACTGAACCACCCGGCCAGGGCCCAGCTGTCTCACTCTTAAAAGCCAGGATAGTAGCTGACACTTGGAAGCTCTCCTGTCACTTCCTCCTAAGTAGAAGAGTAGTGAGATAATTGGGTTCCAGAGCTGGTGCTGGTAAAGGCTGACATGTTTTTCTCTGCTCATGAGTGTGGTTTCTCTGAGGCCTGAATTGAGCTAGGGGTTGCCCATGCAACATCATCTTCCCCTGTAGTGGATGGCATGTCTTCCCCCCTAACCCCCCCCCCCCCCCCAACCCCGCGACACAAACTCCAAAACTGAAGCACTCATTTCACAGTCTGCTGGGAATATTAACAGCAGCAACTGTCAGCTGAGTCCCTCTCTGAGACTTCTCTGCTGAAAACAGCCACTTTGTTCATGGTTATGCTCCTTTCCAAAGAGCAACCCACAAGTACTGTCTGGTTGATGTAAGAGTAAGAAAGGCTCAGCTCTCCTCCACTGATTCAGGACCACTCTGACCTCTCCTAGCACCAGAAGTCTTCAAAAGATCAGCTAAGGCCTTTATTGTGACTGCATTGCAGTTCACCTTCTCTCTCCATTTCCGTTTACTCATTCCTCCCAGGTGCTGGTGCTGAGTACTCCCCACAAAATTTCCACATGCATACCTCTGTCTCAGACTGGGGAAACCCTACCTGAACAACTTCCTTTATCCTGTTGGTGCTGCACTGACTGTGTTTGGGGGCCCACACCTTCATGTGATGAGCCAGGAAGTAAACCATAATTGATCTAAGTTAGTCAGATGGGCTCATTCATTTAGCCAGAGATGGGCTTTGGAAAGATCATGTGACCCCAATGAGCTAGGAAGGGAAATCTGGTAGGGAACTGGAGGGAAGGTTTCCTGCATCATGAAAGAGACAAGGGAGAAAAGAGTACTTTTTCTGCTGATGTTAGCCCTGATGAGATCCCTGAAATAGCTATAAAAAAAGGACAGAGGTGGGAAGAAGATGGAGCAGAGAATAGCAGAGGAATCAAACAGAAGCAGTGCCCACTTTGCCCGAGATCTTTTTGTCATATTTGACAAATCCCCTTTGACAGTACAGAAGGGGTTTGTCACAGGAGTCCTTAATGATGGAGTTAGATCTACAATCTATGATGTTCCAATTCCAGCTGCCTATTTCATTTTCCCACCCTTTGGAAGTCTGTACTTTAAAAAAAATATTACTTAAATATATTTTTTTATTGATTTCAGAGAGAAAGCGAAAGATAGAAACATTAATGATGAGAGAGAATAATTGATAGGCTGCCTCCTGCACACCCTACAATGAGGATCGAACCAGCAATCTGGGCGTGTGCCCTGACCGGGAATTGAACTGTGACCTCCTGGTTCATAGGTCCACACTCAACCATTGAGCCACACTGGCCAAGCTGGAGGTATGTCCTTTTTGAAATGTCTGATTGCCAGGATTCTTTCTTGACAATTTCCTGGTGACCCAAATTCTCTTTTTTCCTGACATTTTATGATCATTAATTTGACTTTGGTTTGTCAATTAAACCCTGCTTCTTTTTTCTAGGGCAATAGGGGCAGGAAGTTCATAGAGTTAATGTTATGCAATAGTACCCGCAGCCGAGGGCGGAGGGAGAGCGCTCCTAAAGGGTGCTGACTCTGGAAACCATGTTCGGGGATGGTTTTCGGTAAGACAAGAAAGACATGGTGCTGAAGAGGCTTGCAAACTGCAGAGGAACAAAGGCTTGAACCCAATGTTTGGCTCAGAATAGGATATTTATTTTTAGAAAAACGCATTCTTTCCTATCTGTAGTTTGTTTTGAAATGTCAGTTCATAGCTGCCCCAGAGTCTGGTGCAGAAGAAATTGCCTGGCATGGTAGTGGGGAGCCTACTTCTCTCTTCCATTTGCCAGCACTCCCCTCTGTCTACCGACTGTGCTTCCTAATTTATAAACAATAAAACGCACAAACCCCAAGTACACAGTGTGATAAGTTTTGACCATGGTATGCTTTTATGTAATCATCATTCTAGTCAACAGATGGAATGTTTCTCTCATCTCAGAAAGTTCCTTCATGCTTCTCTTTCCAGTTAATTCTGTTCTTATCCTCAAAGCAACTAGTATTCTGACTTCCATAACCATACACCAGTTTTAACCTGTCCTTAAACCTCATGCATATTCTTTTGTGTTTGATTTATTTCACTCAACATATTTTGAGATCCATCCATGTTATTACATTTATCCTGCTTCCCTTTTAAGATTATCATGGGGTCCATTGCTCTCTGACGTCATCTGACTGTTAGGTTTAAACCAGAGGCCTGATGCATGAAACTCGTGCAAGGGCCTTGACCCTCACAGCCATGTGGCTTGCCTCAGTCCTCGAAGCCCCAGCTTCATCCAGAAGGTCATCTGGAAGGTCATTTGGCTAGCCAGTCTAATTAGTATATTACGCTTTTATTGTTATAGATGAGGAGAGCCTGCCTATCGTGGTGATTGTTTTGCTATGAGACTACTTGCTAACCAAGTGCCCTATAAGTCACTGGGTCCTAAAGACCAACCAAGTGGCTCCTCCTAGGGACAGCCAATTGATCCTTCCATTCTACATGGTAATGATGATGAGGAGGAGGATGATGTCTGAGCTCTTTGGAATGAGGAGAGAATAACAATTCCTCCTATAAAACTGCCAGGACAAATGCCCAGAATTCTATGCCAAGATACCACCTATACTTTATCCTGGTGAGCACTTGGTTCTGCTTCCATGACCAAGGAAGAAACAAACAGTTATTAAGAACCAAGTGTCTACAGGCACGTGGTCACATATGATCTCATTTCCCTTTCCTGGAAACTCTTTGAGTAGGTGTTACTATACTCATGAGGACACACAGGGCTTATTCCTAGAGTGGGATTTAAGTCTGAGTTTGTAGACTTCCATAACATGATTTTTCACCACCAGCAGCAGCCAAGACCTAACCACCTGTGTCCATCTGAGGTGGCTCATGCATATCTCTAGGTGACCATTAGACCTCACAGTCATTACCATGACTGGATTGCTGCAGGGTTAGAGAGGACTTGGAGCTAGAGGTACTTCCTTTCTCAATACGAGCCAACTACAGTTGGCAGATTAAGTCTTAATTTTTCAGAAATAGTCTGTGCTCTCCTTAGTTGGACAACTTTGACCTTTGGTGAAGGCCAGCAGATCTTTGTTTTGCCCCTTGGAAATCACTGCTTTTTAACAGTTGTGTTTACCACTGAGATGGTTTCCAGACCCAGGAAAGCTTTACAAAGGATGATGCTAGCAAAGAGGCATTAGTTTCTGTAATAGGCTTATGTCTTGATAATCATATTAATGGTATTGTCTCATGCTTGATGCTACAATTATGGGCCTCTCCTCTAGCATGCAATTTTGCAGTTTGATAACAATTAGGAATATGATTTTGCATTTCTCCTTAATGAAAGTTCCATTCACCAAAATAACATGATGATCCGAATAGAGATGACCGTTCCGTTCCAATTGCTGACCTTATATCCCATCACAATGTTATATACAAGCTGGACTTTACTAATCTGGGAATTCTGAATTTTCTAGCATCAAGACTCCATGGGATATGTAGCAAATCCCTTGGAATCATGATACTGGTTTCTGGTATATTCATCTGATAATAAGGTTTTATGTTTCTCTGCTGTTGTAAAGTCAAAGTAATTTTGGGGGGAAGGGAGGGAGAAGGGTTTGCTTTAGGAGCCAGATAATTTTTAGCATGTAACTCAATTGTTCAACATTCACGATGTTATCTCTAGTATCAGGTGTTTGGCCTCTAGAAAGCTACTTTGGGGACCTTTTTTTTTTTTTTCTCATTTGCAAGTTCCGAAGGATTTGGACTGAAATTCTAAGAATGATTCCATTTTTCCATTAGTAATTAATATTTTAACATTGGCAGAAGTGGCCGTTTTTTTCCCCCTGTAGTTTTCATGGCCTAGGACCGATTAACAGAGACAAACACAACACTGCTATCCTTCTGGAGCAATCTAAATCCATAGAATACTAGGATATGAGATTTGGGGATTTGTTTTGCTGATGCTACCTACCTTCAGAACTCAGCTCAAATGTCACCTCCTCTTGGATTTCTCAGACAAATGGGACCCTATACTCCCTTTGGCCCATATCACAGCTGTAATTATATAATTGATAATGCATTTAGATGTTAAGCCATTCTCTCTCCAACTAGACTGTGAGTGCCAAGAAGGAAGAGTTTGCCTTCCATGTTCATCACTTCAGTGCCTAGCCCTGTGCTGTGTACCTAGTAGATGGTCAACACATATTTGTTAAATATATGAATACTTAATTTAAATAACTAAATAACACATCTTTACCTAATGATGATGGACTTAAGCCCCAACTCAAGAGTAAAGACTACAGCCAACTGGGTGCGGAATTTAGTCCCCAAAGACAACGTAATTGTTACAGATACACTTTCAGCTGCATTAATTAATAGCTCAATGGAGAGAATGCCCTTATTTTTTTAAATTTCAGGGCCTGCACAGCTTTTGGCAGCTGTAAAGGATACAAGCTAATTTCCTTGTTGGCTGCCAGCTGACAGTGTAGCAGTTCCTTAACTAAAAACTCCTTGGCTAGCAGTTCCTGAAAGTCTGTCTGTGGCTAATGGGAGTGCAGTTCCAGGGAAGACAACATATGCATAGAGACAATGTTACCCACCCGATGGCACAGAAAAATCTTCAGATGTTAGTGTTCAATCATAGCAATTAAAGAACAGCTTAAAAATACTTTATTTAAACCAAGGAACATGGACTCAGCATTAATTATTTTGACACAAAATGAAAGATCTAGACTTCATTTATTTATTATTAATACTTTCTGTAGAGTTCTTAAAGATATTCTAATTTCTATAAAATTTAGCTTTCTAAGTTATGAAAGTTAATATACCGGAAAAATACAAAATTTAAAGTCAGTGAAGGTGTAAAATTCATTTCTCCTCCTCCAACACCCCTATCCCGCCCGTGCGGTAACGAGGGTTACCAGTCAGTGTGCACCCTTCCAGATGTTTTTCTATGAATACGCAAAAATCCAACTTGTTTTTGGACATTATGCCGTACTCTTAGGAGAATCATGTGATCAACATAAAAGCAAAAAGGCCCGGAGGCTGCAAATCAAAACTTTCCTAGATCTGACTGAGAATTCCTGTTTCTAGTAGAACCACATGGCTCAGCGCATCCAGCAACGCGTTCTTCTTTTGCGCTAGTTTATAACCGAGTGGGCTGAGCTCAGAGGTGCCTGAGATTCCTTACAGAAACAATTTTGGGCTAATTCCGCCTCCGAAAGGCTTCTAAAAAATCCGAACAGTCGAGGGTGGAGTGTCCTTCATTCCTCAGTCTGATTATCTAAAAGGGGAACGCTGCTCTTTTCCCGGAGAGAGCAGGGCCAGAGGAGGGGAGGCGGCTTTCCAGTACGCGTGGGGCCAGGCTCGCCTTCCCGCGGGGCGCGCGCGGGACGAGCTGGCTGCTCCGGGCCTTGCAAACCGGGCAACCTCTCCTGCTCGCGCGGCGCTTTCCTGGGGTCCCCGAGGTGGTGTCCACAGCGGCTCGGACTCCGCTCGGAATGCAGTGCTCTGGCGAGCCCGCAGGGGCGCTGGCGGTCCCCAGAGCTCGGGCCGGCGGGTGTCTTTGGCGCCTCGCCCCCACCCTCCTCGGGGAGCCCGTGGTGTGTGCGTGTGTGCGTGTGTGCGTGTGTGCGTGTTAGAGACCAGCCATTTAGGTTGCACCGAGCTATGCGCCCTGCCCCTTGGGCCGCGGCACGGGTTCGAGGCCCAGCCTCTGGGAACTTCGCGCTTCCCTTTCCCGAGACACCCGTGGATCCTCGAGGAAACCTGCAGGACACCGCCAGGGGGACTAAAACTGCCCCCCCCACACACCCCAAGTCCTAAGCAGCTTCACCAATCTGCAGATAGGGTGGCGGCGGCACACAGGGCACCACCCGCGGGCCTGGGAGTCAGGGCATCAGCTGGGCACCTGAGCACGGGGGCAGAAAGCACCGGCCGAGCCCCGCTTTGGCCCTGGTTGCCCCCCCCCCGCACCTTCCACGGTGGGACCTGGGGTTCGGCGGGGACGCGGCCGTCCACGCACCTGAGGGAGGGCGGGGCCGGTGCGCGTCCGGCACAAACTGGCTCTGGCCAGAAAGGTCACTGCAGCCCAACGAGGCCATGCGTTTCGCCCCCCAACATCAGGGGCCACCAGCGGGGCGACCTGCCGCCGGGGGGCTGGGTTGGGCAGGACACGGCACGCAGTTCTCTGCAACTTCTGCTGCCCCGCTTCCCCGGAGCGGCTCCTTTGGGGGTCGCGTCCCTCCAGCTCAACCTTTGGCTTTCCGGGGGCGGGGGTCCCGGGGAGCGCCGGCCGGGGGGGGGGTCCCGGGCGCCGGCTGGCTGTCAGCCGCAGCAGGGCCGCCCCCAAACTTGGGGCGGCGGGCGGGGCGGGGCGGGGCGGTGACGCGCGGGGCGGTGCCGGGCCCGATTGGCCGGCCGGGCGGGGCGGGGCGCCCGGAGCCAGGGCGGCGGCGGGGCGGGGAGCGGGACCGAGCGAGGCGCCGCGGCCGTGGCGGCAACAAGTGCGGAGCCCAGCGGAGCCGGCGCGGAGCGCGTCGCCCACCCGACCGGCCGCCCGTCGCGGGCGCCCCGCATGGAGCGTGAGCGGCGGCGGTCGCCGGGCTGAGCCGCGCCGAGCGGCCCGGACGTGGATGTGGCCGCGCTGTCCCGCCCCCGCCCCGCCGAGCAGAGGCTGCAGCCGGACAAGGTAGGGCCGGGCGGGCGGGCGCCCCGCCGCCGCCCTCTCCCGGGACCTCCCCGGGCCGCCCCGCTCCCCGCAGGCTGCTCCCGGCCACCCCCACCGCACCCAGCCGCCGCCTCCCGCGCCGCCAGCCCCAGCCCGTGCTCGGCGGCTGCGGCTTCGCCCGGCGTCTCCGCGGAGCACACAGCCAGGTGGCTCCTGCCGCAGCGTCCTCCTCCCCCGCCCCCCCCTCCGCTCCGCTCCGCTCTGCGCCCCCCTCCGCGAGCCTTAGCCTGGACGAGGAGGGGAAAGCCCGCGGCGGCGAGTCTTTGGAGCGTGTTGCCCCATCCCCAGGGCCCGGGGATCCGGGACATCCCCCCCGCCCCGCTGCACCCCAACTTCCGGGGGAGCCCGCGCCAGGGTGCTGCAGGCACTAGGAAGGGGCGTGTGGGGCCCGGGCATCCTCCTGGGGGCTGCTCCGGCCTTTGGGGGACAGGGCCGCGCGGAACTCGCTCCCGCACCTCGCGCCGCGCACTGGCGCCGCGCCGCTCCCGTGCCGCAGGGGGTCAGGTGTTTGGGGAGCGCGAGCCGCACGGCCTCTCCCCGCCCCCCGCGCCTGCCTGCCTGCCTGCCTGCCTGCCTCCGGCTGCTCCCCAAAGACGGGTCTCTGCGAAACTTAGGGAGAACCTTCCGCTCTGACCTCTGAAAAATATGCCGCGTGCCCGCGCTGAATGATTAACCCGCCTCCGACCCGGGGAGCGGGGGGGGGGGCGCTGCGGGGAGCGCGTCTGTCCGTCCGCCCGTCCGTCCGGCCGGCCTCTGCCAAACACCTCCCCGCAGCCGGCGCGGGGCGCCCTCCGCGGGGCCGGGGGCGCTGGTCCTGGCGGCTCCCCGAGGACGGCAGGCGGCCCTTCTGGAGGCGATAAAGCCGAGTTGCCCTCATTCCCAGGCCACAGCACTTGGCACGCTGAGCTGGGGAGCCCACTCCCCGGGAGCTCCCCACAAGTTGCCCAGCGTGAAGGCTCGTCGGGGGAAAGGACATGTGCATTGTAATCCCTGGCTGTCGGGGAGGCTCCCTCCTTCCTGCCTGCGACGTGGGGGGTGGGTGGCATGTTGGTCTGTGCTCCCCTACCACCCATGGCCTCGCGCACCCCCTCTTCTCCTCTCCCCCCAAACATCTTCGTAGAGCGATAGTGGAGAACAATTCTGTCCTCCTGCCCCTCCCTTTTTGGAGGCTTGCTTTAGATTTGAGATGGCGCGGCCAGTCGTTGGAGAGGAGCTCCTGCTTGTTATATATAATAAATTCCCAGAGAAATGGTGCCGGGGAGGCGCCGGGCGGCCCGGGCTGGGGCTGGGGGGCGGGGAGCGGGAGCCCCGTCCACGGGCTGGCTCTCCAGCCGCGTCGCGGTCCCACCCAGGCAGATCCTGACAACTGACCCCAGGTCCGGGCGGCCACTTCCCTCTGCCCTAGTTTTCACTTCTGTTTCTTTTGAATAGAGGTTGTTAAGCCCGGTGGAATTTGGGAGGGTTTTACACAGAGGCTCTGTACTCTTAAATCAGATTAGATTTTAAGACCAGGTTGAGTAAACCTTTCCCTGCTGCCCAGCCTTATCAGATGTCTCTATCTTTAGATCTTTTTGAAATGACTTTTTTTCTTCTTCCCTGTTTGGAATACAGCTTTCCCCCTTAGGAATCTCCCCACAGCAGGTGGTCACTGCTCTCCATTGCGATTTTGTGCCGATGGATGGCTGGTGTATGGCGAAAGGGCTGATTCTCCGCAAAAGTGCAAAGTTTCCACCCTCACTGTTCACGAATCTTGATTCTACCCCCGGAACTGTTCAGCGACCCTGGGCAAGCTTAGCATCCCTGCCTCATTTTCCATCTCTGGTTTTGGGGACGGTAATGTCTGCTCTACCAGGTAGTTCTGAGGGCAAATAGTTTGCCTAACGTTGCCTCCTGGCAGTTAAGAAGTGCTTAATGAGTGTGTACGTTGTGTCATTAGTATAGAAGTTCCTTCCTGCACCAATTTCCCCTCCAACGAAAAACAGTAACTGGTGTGGAAACGGTTTAGATTTGTCTGACTGAAAGATACTAAAGTTGCTAAGAACAGGAAAGTGAAACTGATAATTTATGGTTGATTTCCCCCCCAACCCCCGTACATTTTGTTTAAATGGATAGCTTTTTCCTTTTTCTTTCTTTTTTTTTAAATAAAAGTTACATTAGGAAATTAATGTGTCAAATATTCTTAATCATTTTGCTTTACATGACACATTGTTGGTACAAAGCTAAGATACTCTTGATAGAAATATGTGTGTCTTTTTCTAACTGATTCAGGGATAAGAGAAAAGGTGGTAACTGTAGTTTCACAAAGTAACTTTGAAACTAAGTTTTAGTTTTTTTGGTAATGCTGGTTTAAAAAAACAACAAAACACAACAAAAAGAAATAATTTGGGGATGCTGATCCAGAGCTGTGAAAGTGCCTGAAGCACTTTCTGTTCTTAACATACTGGGTCAATGCTTTTAATTCTTTCTAATTTGCTTAATAGCTACAATATTTGACTCTACTCAGGTTTTTTTGGACCGTTTTATTGGACATTTTATAAAAGACTAAAAGTTAATACATGCAAACAGTTACTTTTATAAACATTGAGAACCTTGCATCTGGGATAACATTTGGTTATGTAATCTATTACAACACATCAATTGTGGTGTATAAATTACCAGTACTGAAAATTTTCCATAAAAGGCCTTTTGATCTTATATATGCAGATGCCCAAGGGCAACAAAAATCATTTCAGTCAATTGCCTGCCATTTCTAGTGTGTGCAGAAGGCTAAAATGTGAATTAAATTGGACTCTGACAATTTGAAGGTTGGGTTTCCCCGAAAGCACCTAGTAAAGACCACCAGCACATAAACCCAACAGGTGTGGATCCAGCTGCCTTCTCCCTACCCCCCAAGGTGTGATAACTGTTACTAGGTGCTTGCCAAATGTGTCTCCACATTGTAGGAAGAATAAATTCCTCTCTCTGGGGAGGTAATTACTGTTTGAATAAGAGGTATAGTATGTGTGGGATAAAGCTTTGAGAGAATTGATGTAATGATTTCATCATCAAAGGCTGGTGATGAGGCTTTGCTAGTCTGAACAAAACTTCTGTGGGAAGAACTAGTTACTTATGAAGAACTTGTAACTAGAATATATGTGTCATAATTACTTTACTGCTGGGAAAAGTTATTTGTATGAGTTTTTCGTTTGTTACAACTCTTAGTTGAGAGTTTTCACTCACTGTGTGTTGCCCCTACTGTGAGTTTTATCCTCCTTGCCCATTAGCTTTGTCTTCTTGTTTTAATTCTTGTAACAACAACAACAAAAAATCAAACTTCTTTTGAGAGTTAGCATTGTTGATAAAGTTATATAGCAGATGTCTTGAAATACTTGCTGTAATTTTAGGTTTAGGTATTTACATAGATAGCTCTACAAATACTGTTACAAATTATTTTCTGTGCCTCTATGAACTTTCCCTTGGAGCAGGGTTTACAGTTGTTTCTATTCAGCCTGGCTGCTGTTGGTTCAGTGGTTGAGCATAGGCCTTAGAACCAGGAGATCACCATAGAATTCCAGGTCAGGGCACGTGCCTAGGTTTCTGACTCGATCCCCAGAAGGGGGCGTGCAGGAGGCAGCTGATCAATAATTCTCTCTCACCGAAATTTCTCTTTCTTTCCCTCTCCTTTCCCCTCTGAAATCAATAAAAAAACATATTAAAAATGAAATAAAATCAATAAAAATTTGTTTGTTTATTCTGATTTGGCTACAGGGGAAATTCCCAGGAGCCAGGAAATTGATACTGACTACTTTTCATTCTGTGGCATTTAAAAATATGTTTATTATTTAGATTTCTTCACTCTGGTGTGGTTAGGATGTACGTTGCTTACCAGAATGTTTTTAAAAACTGGTTATCTAAGAGAATCAATTTTAGATTGTGGCTATGTTCTGCCAGTGTGGCTATGTGGTGATTTAGTGGTTAGGAGCATGGACTTGGAGTCAATCAAATAAGGATTTCTTTTTTAGCTTGAGGTATAACAAGCAGTAAAGTATGTGAAGTGCACTAATATTAAGCAGGCAACTGATGGATGTGTGTCTATCAGCCATCACAAAGTAAGTGTTTTCAATAGTCCAGAATGTGCCTGTGTTCCTTCTGGTCAGTATTCATTCACAGAGGGAACTGATATTCCTACTTACATCACCTTAGCTGTGACACACGTCATCACAGGTTTGGTTTGTCTGTTCTTGAATTTCAAATAAGTGGAATTACAGAATCATACAATGTGTAGTCTTTTGTGAAACAAACCTGGATTTGGGTTCCATTTTGCAACTTACTGTGTGACTGTGGTTACCGTGTGACTAAGTTACTTAACCTCTCTGAATCTCAGTTTCTCATTTGTGAAATGGAGAATTAAAGCTCTGTTGTAGATTAGCTAAGAATATTAATGTGATGAAATATCTAAAATAACTAGCACGATACCTGACATGCAGTTTCCGCATTCCCCTTTTCTTTCTTTAAAAAGGTGGTAACTGAAGCAACTCTACAGATATGCTGTTTCATTATCTATAATAATAAAAGTGTAATATGCTAATTAGACCGGACAACCAGATAACCTTCCGGATGAAGTTGGGGCTGGGAGGGCTGAGCCACTTGCACGAATTTCATGCATCGGGCCTTTAGTAAACTTATAAAAGTTTCTCATTGAAACTTAGAGACCAAATCTTGATTCAACACTTATTTAGCAATTAGCTTAAATAAGACATATTATTTCTTAATAATTGACCCCTTATTATTATTATTATTAAAATTATTATTTTTTAAATTTGACATTTGTGCTGGCTCTCCATAATTCTTTTTTAAAATATATTTTATTGATTTTTTACAGAGAGGAGGGGAGAGGGATAGAGAGTTAGAAACATCGATGAGAGAGAGACATCATCAGCTGCTCCTTGCACACCTCCCACCGGGCATATGCCCGCAACCAAGCTACATGCCCTTGACCGGAATCGAACCTGGGACCCTTCAGTCCACAGACCGACGCTCTCTCTATCTACTGAGCCAAACCGGTTTTGGCCCCTTATTATTTTTGATTGACATTTCCTCTGTAAGTCATGAGATGACAATCATTGAAATGTCCCATTCAGAGCTGGTGGGTCACCTGTGTGATGTGATTGGGTGTGCAGGAGGGTGCAGCGATGACAGCTAGTTTACACTCTATTGAAAGGCCCATGGGAGAGTTTAGTTTCAGTAAGAGGCATCAGTAAGTGCCCGGGATGCCCAGAATAACATTTACAGCTTTATGTTCTGTGAAATAATTATTTCAGAAGTGAAAGCACAGGGCCAGCTGTTAATGCATGCTTCAGACAAGCCACTAAAAACCTTTTCAACTTTTATAATTTTACTCTATAAGGGGTATACTAGTATATTCAGTGGGCTCATGTCCCCAGTGTTTTGGTGGTTTTATTGGATACTTCTTTGGGAGTCATTTTACAAATTTTTAATTGAACTTATTAGGATGACATTGTTTAATAAAATTATATAGGTTTCAGGTATATAATTCTATAATACATTATATATATATGTTATTGATTTCTTAAAGAGAGGAAAAGAGAGGGATAGAAAGTTAGAAACATTAATCAGCTGCCTCCTGCACGCCCCCTACTGGGGATATGCCTACAACCAAGGTACATGCCCTTGACCAGAATCAAACCTGAGACCCTTCAGTCCGCAGGCTGATGCTCTATCCACTGAGCCAAACTGGTTAGGGCAATCACCTGTATATTGTATTGTGTGTTCACCACCCAAAATCAAATCTCTTTCTGTCATCAATTATCCCCTCTTCTACCTCCACCTCCCCTCGCCCACTTTCTCTAGTAATCACCATGCTATTGTCTGTGTCTATGAGCATCATTTTTTTTCCTGCTTAATTCCTTCACCTATTTCTTCCAGCCTCCCAATCCCTCTCTCCTCCAATAGCTGTAAGTCTGATTCTATATTGAGTATGTTATTGTTTAGTATTTTGTTCATTAGGTTCCACATGTAAGTAAAATCATATGGTATTTGTCTTTCTCTGACTGGCTTATTTCACTTAGCATAATACTTCTCCATGTCCATCCCTGCTGTTGCAAATGGTAAGATTTCCTTCTTCTTTTTTGGCCAAGTAGTATTCCAATGTGTAAATGTATACAGCTTTTTTATCCACTCATCTACTGATAAGCACTTGCATTGCTTCCAAACTTTGATTATTATAAATAATGCTGCAGTGAACATAGGGATACATATAGTAATCTTTTAGATCAGTGTTTTGGGTTTCTTCAGATATGTTCCCAGAAATGGAATCTCTTGGGTCATATGGCAGTTCCATTTTTAAATGTTTGGGAAACTCCATACTGTTTTCCATAGTGGCTGCACCAGTCTGCATTCCCACCAACAGTGCACAAAGGTTCCCCTTTCTCCACATCCTCACCAATACTTATTATTTGTTGATTTACTAATGATAACCATTCTGACAGATATGAAGTGATATCTTATTGTAGTTGGTTTTAATTTGCATTTCTCTGATTACTGATGTTGAGCATCTTTTCATATGTCTATTGGCCATCTATCTGTATGTCCTTTTTGGAGAAATGTCTGTTCAGGTCCTTTGTCCATTTTTAAATTGGACTGCCTTTTTTTTTTTTTCCCCAGTTATAAGTTTTGGATATTAACCACTTTCAAATTTATCACTGGCAAACATGTTCTCTCATTCATTGGATTGTCTTTTCATTTTGTAGGTGGGTTCCTTTACTGTGCAAAAACTTTTTAGTTTGATGTAGTCCCTTTTGTCTATTTTTTTGTTTGTTTCTCTTGCCTGAGGAGACATATCAGAAAAAAATACTGCCCTGGCATCATGATATGAATTGCATTCAATCTATAAATTGCTTTGGGTAGCAATGACATTTTAATAGTGTTGACTTTTCCTATCCATGAACACGGTATGCATTTTCACTTATTTGTATTTCTTCATTTTCTTTCTTCAGTGTCTTATAATTTTTCAAGTACAGGTCTTTGAGTATTTTAAATGTTTAAATGCAACTGTAAATGGGATAGTTTTCTTAGTTTCCCTTTCTGGTAGTTCATTATTAGTGTATAAAAATGCAACTGATTTCTGGATATTTATTTTGTATCCTGCTACTTTTTTGAATACATTTATCAGTCCTAGTAGTTTTTTGTTGGAATCTTTATGGTTTTCTATATATAGTATCACATCATCTGCAAATAATGACAGTTTTACTTCTTTTCCAATTCAGATGCCTTTTATTTCTTCTTCTTGTTTGATTTCTGTGCTTAGAACTTCCCATACTATGTTGAGTCAGTGGTGAAAGCAGACACCCCTGTTTGTTCCTGATCTTAAGGGAAATGCTTCCAATTTTTGCCAATTGAGTATGATGTTGTCTGTGAGTTTGTCATACATTTTATTACACTGAGGTATGTTCCCTCTATTTTCACTTTGCTGAGAATATTTAATATAAATGAGTCCTAGATTTTAACAGATGCTTTTGCTGCATCTATGGATATGACCATGTGTTTTTTATTCTTCATATTGTTTATGTGATGTACTTAATCATAGTGTACTAGTATCTTTTTTAAAACACATATATAAATTTTAATTTCAGAGAGGAAGAATAGAGAGAAATAGAAACATCAATGATGAAAGAGAATCATTGATTGGCTGCCTCCTGTATGCCCCTATTGGGGACTGAACCCACCACCTGGGCATGTGCCCTTGGCCGGAATTGAACCCTGGGCCCTTCAGTCCACAGGCCACGCTGTATACACGGAGCCAAACCAGCTAGTTTGCATCTGTACACTTCTTAAATGAGCTTAGGAAAAACACATTGCCACCACTTGAGACAAATTGAAAACAGATTGTGTAGCCCTGTGTAGAGAAACCTGGCAGAGAAGGCAGGAGGCCCTGAAGGCCTAGGTTCAAGTTTGCCCTCGCCCTGGCTCCTACTTGTGGCCGTACCATTGTCAGAAGTGCTGGGCACAGTCCTTCAGAGGGGTCCCTGGCTCCAGATTGCAGTAGCTGAGAATGAAAGCCTGTTCTTGGAGCGCCCTGCCCCCAAAGACCTCAAGTTGATATATAATGAAATGGCATGAGGCCCTCGAGCCATGGTTTGCCATTCTGTTGACTAATGAGTTTACCGACTTCTGACTTAGAGCATGCATTGGTTGAGGACTTAGTTTGTACTTAGCACAATGCTTGGCCCTATGCATATTCCTAGGTGGGTCAGGGCACAGTTCGTGCGCTCAAGGAATTAGCAGTCTGGTAGAAACTCTCGCCAGAAACTGAGAAAATAGTGCTTAGTAGAGATAGAAGCAAAGGGCCATGTTGGGGCAGCTGTGAAAGGTTTCCTGAGGAAGTGGTGTTTGGGCTTAGCCTTTAAAGGGTGAGTACCCTTCAGGGGCAGAGAAAGGAGGGTGGGGCAGTGGGGGTGGCAGGCTTGTGGCTGTGTGTGTCTGGGGGAAACAGCAGGTGCGATTCCCCTAGGTTAGGGGGGCAGGGTGCTTAGGAAGGGGTAACAGGACACAGTGCAGCCTCAATAACCCCCCAAAGAAGTTGATGGTTATGAAGGTCATGGTGAGCTGGAAAGTTCTCGTGGTGAGCGTGTAGTGACATGTCATGGTCAGGCATGTGTTTTAGAAGATGAGCTTGTGAAGGAGAGGAAGGTGTGGCCCGGGCCTGGGTCATGTGACGGCTTCCTGGTGGGCTCCCTGCTTCGTATTTGCCCCACAACCGCATATTCTCAGAGAGAAGTTGGAGGAATCTTTAATGTATAAAGTAAAAAGTGAAATCACTTCATACATTTCTCTATTCAGAATCCTCTGGGTCCTCATCTCCCTCCGAGTAAAGCCAAGTTCTCCCGGCCCTGGGCTCAGTTCAGTGCAGCCACATGGTCTCTGAGCTGGCCTGCCTCTGGCTTTATGCTGGCTGTTCCCTCTTCCTGCAGTTGCTTCCTCCTCCCACCACCTCTGTGAGAAGACAGGCTTTCTCTGATCATCCTTATCCTCATCCCCTGTTCTCTGCTTTATATTTTGTCTAAGCACTTGTCAACTTTATAAAAATTGCCCACATAACTTTATTCTTCATTATCTGTTTTAAACACTGCTGCGTTTAATTAGGTGCTTGATAATCATTGAATTAAGTCACTTTGTCAGTCTTGCTGGGGGAAAAAAATGGAGGGCTCAAACCCAGTCAGGGATACAGAGATGGAACAGAATTAAAGTGAGCTCAAGTGTGTGTGTATGTGTGTGTGTGTATGTGTGTGTGTGTGTGTGTGTGAGAGAGAGAGAGAGAGAGAGAGAGAGAGAGAGAGAGAGAAGATTGAGAGAGATTTATTTGAAAGGGAGTGAGACATAAAAAGACTCTCATGGTGGGTGGGATGGGATTTGGAATCCAAATTCAAGGAGGTGTGGCAGAGACAAGCTACAGATGCAGGTAGATTGGGGCATTGTTAACATTTAGGACATTGAAGGCTGCAGTGGGCCCAGGGACTGGAGTATGGGGGTAGGGAAGATCGTAGGCTTCAGCCCAGAACTGTGGAGAGCTCCCATTGGGGGTGATGAGGCCAGGAGCAAAGGTGCAAGAGAATAAGGAAGAGGAGACTCAGGATTAGGGCTGGCCTTGAACTTGGGGCGGGAGTAGAGGTGGAGGCCAGCTGTGTTAGGTATCCTGGACAGTCAGGAGAGGCCAAGGACCGTGAAGGTCCTAGAGGGTGAAGGGGATTGGGAAAGTCATGCCACACAAAGGACGTGACTCTTTCAGGAGGTTGGCAGAGAGGGAAAGAGGACCGGTGCTGAGCCCGGGAGAGGGAGAGCCGGAGCCGGAGACAGTGGAGAGGGCCGCTGGAGCAGGACCCCAGGGAGCAGCAAGACATGGTCATCTCGTGGGGCTGCGACTTGCTGAAAGGGTGACGACTGGTCTATGTGGAGAATCTACAGTAGATTTTGGTCCCAGAGCTGACCTCAAATAGCTTTGTAACGATGGCAACCACTTAGTAGCTTCTGTTTCCACCTGCCACCCCACCCCTGAAAAAAAGGCCTGCATTGCCAACCTCACATACTGATTGATTGTTTGAATCCAGTGCACTCGCGAATATGAAAGTATTAGCCCTCCAGGAAGGTTATCTCTATGGACCATGAGTTTGCTGTGACTTAAAATGTGTGCTTCAGAATTCTGATGTTTATTTTCTTTAAAAAGCTCTTAACATCCACATGCTTCTCTGTTCAGGCTATAGCACAATTGTGTTTCTTTTAAAAAAACAAAACAAGTCTGGCTCAGATTGTTCATTGGGAAGCCTGTGATGTCTCAGAATCAGATATATTTGTTTAGAATTGAAAGGGTCAAAGTGGGTTTGTTATAACTACACTATTTTCTAAATATTTAACATTTGGAACAAATGATATATGGTTTTATGTCTTATTTTTATGGCTGGATTTCACAAGGCTTTATGAGGAATTTATGTCACTTTTGTTCTTGAAGTAAATGAGATGCAGACCATTTAAATTTTCTTCCTCCTCCACTGCATAAAGAATTATTTTCTTCAAATGAACTTAAAATACCTCTCATGAATATTACTATTTTTAACTGAACGTTTCTCTTCTGATTTTTTTCCCTTCAAGGTTCTGATGAATTCTCTTAAAAAAAAAAAATCCTAATAATGAAAAGTTTCAAACAAGTTCAGACACAGGGAGTGATCTAATGAGGCCTTAGGAGGCTATCACTGGTTTCAGCATGATGGCCTCTTTTTGTCCCTCCCCCGCACATGACTAGGAGGTTGTGTAAGCACCAGCCAGAGCCAGAGAGCAGGTCCATGTTGGACTCCAGGTGTGGGAGTCTTCATTGGAGAGACAGTAGAAGCTATGGGAGTGCATGGAGCCCCCAGGGGGAGAGGGCAGAAGTGGAAACGCCAGGATGGTTGCTCCTGTGACCCGTGAAGGTGACATTCACAGACACACTTAAAATCAGGTGACTTACACTGCACTTAAACCCGGTCACAGGCCTCATTTCTGAGCTGCTCAGTAGTTTGTTCATATAATAAGCAAACAACATGTGTTCTTTTATTTTAGCCAGTAAATTTTTCTTGGCAGGTGACACAGAGAGCGATGTTGCTATTTCGTCTCTCCTTTACGTGTGTAGTCAGAAGTCTTGGTTGAACAGACCTCCAACCCCCACCCGTAGGGCATTTGGATAAAAGGCCAAATTGTCACTGTTTTGAGGACATGTATTTTTAATCCATATGACTTACTGTGATATTTTACAAAAGTGAGCACCTACCAGTAACTTGCTGAAACTTAACAACACTTGAGAAAGGGAAAAGGGTCAGGAACGGAATCTGGGAAGAGGGGACACCACTTTGCCTGCTTGGTACCCCATTCTGAAGTTGCCACCCCAGGGGCTGCTTGTCACTAGAAAGGTTGTCTCCTGGCAGGAGGATGGTTTCTGACTCAGAGCCCAATTAATTAATTAATTAATTAATTATGTTATTTTAAAATATGTTTTCATTGATTTCAGAGAGGAACGAAGAGCGGGAGAGAGATAGGAACATCAGTGGCATGAGAGAATCATTGATCGGCTGCCTCCTGTACACCCCACACTGGGGATTGAGCCCACAAGCTGGGCATGTGCCCTAACCGGGAATCGAATCGTGACCTCCTGGTTCATAGGTCAGTCACTGAGCCATGCCGGCTGGGCTGGGGAGCCCAATTTAATTGGGTACTCAGTGTGTGTAGGGAGCAGTGCCTGGTGCTCATTTCATGGTTACAGCATGTGTAGGGTGGAGCGCCTCTGTCCTCCATCCCTCTGAGTTGAGGAGAGTGGATCTTGGTTGGCTCACCTGGAACCAGTTGGGCTGGGAAGCATTGATGGGGGAGAGTTCTAGGTAATGGGCTCTTGGTATTCCTTTTGAGAGGCTTCAGTTTGGGGGAAAATCTGAGGGCCAAGAGGGAAGATTAAATATAATGCACTAAGGGCCTTGAGGAGGAGGCCTTGAGGAACCTGGCCTTTCAAGAATGGGGATGGGATTGAGAAGCAAGCAAATGGACATTTTAGGCTGGGAGAAGCTATATGAGCAAAGGTGTGGGTGGGGAGGACAGCAGTTCTTAGGGGTGCTGAGGCCTCTGGGAGTTGGCTCACCTGGATCTAGTATCAGGTCTTTGTGAGAATGCTTAGTGGAGATGCAGATGCTGACCTCCCCTCCACCCTGGCTGTGCCACCCATTCAGTCCATGCCTGGCTTCAAGTTTGACAGCAGCTGGGATGGACTTGCTGGCTGGAGCGGCCCATCTGGGCCCCAGTGCCTGCCCCCTCCGTCCACTCTGTCTTGGGGACCTCGGACAAGTTTTTGGGAACAGTTCACTTATCTGTACAGTGAAGATGCTTTGTAACCACTTCACAGAACTGTGGATCCAGCGGACTCCTTAATGTGCTTTCTGGCACATGGACAAGCCCTCTGTGGATGGTGGGGCCTGGTGTGCCATTGTTAATTTGCCTTGTTTTAAAAAATGCCCAGAATAGTTTCATCCCATTTCTTCGTTCCTTGTCTTTTTTCTTCCTCCCCCAAGGTATTATTAGACCTGTTAATTCCTTTTAGTTTATACAACATTACTTAAGTTTCTGCACATGCAAGTTCTGCACAGTGCTCTGTGATTTTCGTGCATGGTGTTAAGGAGAGTCAGACAGTAATCTCAGCTGCTTCTCTAAGGGAGCCCTGGGCCTGAGGTGCATAGTGCCTGTTGCTCCTTGGTGTCCCCTTCATTGTCACCAAAGGCAAATGCTCTCTAAGAAAACACATTACTGGAAGCCTTTATTCTAACAGTTGAGAAATTGAGACTTCCCAAAGCAATTATTAAATTAGTAGAGGCCTAGTGCACGAAGATTTGTGCAAGAATGGCCTTCCTTTCCCTGGCTGCCAGCACCGCCTCTTTCCGCTCAGGCCCTGCCTTCCCTCGCTGCCCAGAGACCCTGAATGGCCGCCCTCGGCCGCTTGGCACCTGCATATGCAAATTAACCCACCATATTTGTTGGGTTAATTTGCATTCTCCTGATGGGCTGGTGGGCATGGTGAAGGCACAGTCAATTTACATCCTTCTCTTTTATTAGTGTAGATGTAAAATAAGCACAGTGAATGTCATTGGTAGTAATTTAAGTATTTGTTAAAGTTATAAAAGAAGGCTAACTTTAATATGCTCTATGCAGTCCTAACTTGCAGCATGTTTTCTTGATTTGGGGAGGTTATATTTTGGAAGGAAGACAAATGTGTACTTTTATTTATTTGATGAAGATGCTCTCAAACTCAACCTTTGATGGGGACAAGAATTGCCCAATGTAATTTAATAGAATTTGGCTGGTCGGTGGTTGATTTGAGAGTATGTAAAATACCTGGTGGAAATGACATAAATGAAGCTCTGTGCCAGGGGAAATGGCAGCTTGAATTTGGCTGCTCAAGGGCTGAACATTTGGTGATTGTTTTAAAATCTGAAGTTTCGACTTCTGTTTGTGGTCATTCATCACAAGCCAGGGAATTAAGTGGTGGGGAATGATGTGATTTTTTTAAAGCCAATTTTAAAACTTTGAGGACATTAGCTTTGAATTTAGTGTAATTAGTCTTTTTTAAGTTTTTAATTTTTATATAATTGACTTTATCAATATCAATTTATTTTTATTGCTTTCAGAGAGAGGAAGGAAGAGAGAGAGAGAAACATCAATTATGAACAAGAATCATCAATCAGCTGCCTCCTGCATGCCCTGACCAGAAATTGAACCGTGACTTCCTGGTTCATGGATCCACGATGAACCAGAGTCACACTGACCAGGCTCAATTAGTCTTTAATTGAAGTTTTCATGTATTTACTATGTAAAATGATACTAATCTCCTTTCCAATACCTATTTGAAAATATTCTTTCTTAATCGATTTTCACCAGCTTTTCTCTTTACGTGTCTACAGACACAAGTGCCCTACACAGCAGGCACCAGATTACCTTCTCCCTCCCTTCCCTGCATCAAGATTGCAAACCATGGCTGATGGCCTACTTATTTCCAGAAGCATTTACACAAGGTCACTTTGATAACTGGGTTTATATAATGGAACTTTGTTTCTAGTCCAGCCCTGTAATTTATGCTTGTGGGTTTTTATTTATTTATTTTATTTTTATTAATTCTTCCGCCCCTCCCTCACTCCTTGGGCCTAAGTTTATTGACAGATTTAGTTGTGTGAGACTGTTTTCTGCGATGTGACCCCAGG
Organism: Lasiurus cinereus; assembly: GCA_011751065.1. Lineage (NCBI taxonomy): Eukaryota > Metazoa > Chordata > Mammalia > Chiroptera > Vespertilionidae > Lasiurus > Lasiurus cinereus. The sequence continues at coordinate 34,245,759 of JAAGEH010000041.1, read as the reverse complement.
TGCTGCTGTCCCAGTGGGGGAGGGATGAGGCATTGAGGGGAAAGTACAGAATTGGAAAAGACTGATGTCCCTTATGATGAGGGGTGATGGGGACGGAGGAGGGGTTGGCGGGAATGAGTGATCGGCAACTAGATAGCCCGGGGTCTGGCGGGGCCTGGAAATGTAGGGCCTCTGAGTGAAATTATTCAGCAATGATTTGTCTAGAGCAGTGTATCAAAAAATAAAAGTTGATATTCCTTCCTTTACTGCTCCACCCCTTTTATGTCCTTCTTGTCCTCAAGTTTATTGCCTGATTGTCAGAGAGGCAGACACCAGGGGTGTAGAAAGGAACAGTGCCCAGCCCTGCTCCCGGAGGCCCATACTTCTGTTGGTGTGTCAGACTTGTTAACAACAAGGTGTGTGAAGTCAGGTGGGACAGCTGCGGGGAAGTCATAAACACACCCACCTAGGGAGAGAGATCCAGGAAGATACAATAAGAGGTGATGCTGGGCAATTGACCTTTTTGTTTTTTTTTATGTTAGGTGGCTTACAATGGAATCGGTAGACAGTGACAGAACAGACTTTGTCACTAATAATTCTCACCACCCTGGATCTCCTCCCTGTGGGGGAGCCTTGGTTTCCTCTTCTGTAAATGAGGTGGTTGGAGTAGAGGAGCTTATACTTCAAAGAAGCTCATCTACTGGTGAAGATATTCTTGTAGCTTCTTTCTGGCAATGAAACTGGATTGCGCTCTGCGTGTGGATTGGTGTGTGCCTGTTACAGAGAAAACAAAGGGTGGGATGGTTCAGCTTGTGGCCCACACGTGTTCTTCCATCACCTTCTTTGCATGGGTGGCGACCTTTCCTCTCCACCTCTGCACTAACCGGCAGCAGGTCTGTGGGACTGCTGGGTGCCCTTCACTTCAGGCTGTGGTGCTGGAAGGGAGGGGAAGGAAAAAGCAGCATTTCCTCTGTGTAAACAGCTCTGCAAAGAGTTTGCCTAGACTTGTTTGTGATTAGCCAGTTTGAGCCCCAGCCAGTCTGTCATTCTTGAGTGTGGATAAATACCTAACACCTCTGCAGGGATGTCACCCATGGTAAGGAAGGGACTCATTACCAGACCAGGACCTCTGGGCGCCTGAAAGCAGGGAACAGTTCTCAACCTGCAATTCTATTTACGTGATTCCCTTCGTGTACTCATTAAGCTTCAGAATTGTCTACATCTTCTGGGTATCCACAAATGTAAGGATTTTAGCTCCTAAATTATTTTTTTAAGCCCAACTTCTTGAAATCCTCTTTGAGTGAAAGAAAGAGTAAGAGCTTAGTCTTGGGGTCGGGGTCCAAGGTCGAAATGCTGGCTCCACCAGGATTAGCTCTGTGACCCCAGACTGGTTGCTTCACATTTTGAAGCTTGTGGAGATTAAATGAGATGAAAACATCCCAACGTAGAAAAAATGGGGAAAGGGCATGGGGAATAGGAAAATCCAGAAGGAAGCAGATAAAGAGAGGGTGTAAATTAAACTAGGATGTGCCTTTTTGGTAAAGATGATAAAGAACAATGTCCACAGTCAGTGTAGGTAGCTCCGTGCTCGTGGGTATTCAATGTGAAGACAAATCAGCCTGGCCTTTCTTTTTTTGCTTGGGGGATGAAAGGGGAAGGAAGGGGAGTTAGTTGATTATATTCTAAATGACTTAAAAAATTGTGTTCTCTTTGTAATTTTTCCAAAGGAAACGTAAGACAGGAAAAAGACACACGTGAGGTTGTTTTGTTTTAGGTTTTGATTTTTAATTATAGGGAAAAGCGGAAACAATTCATGGGTTAGTTGATTGGTAAACCAGACCAAATACCTGTATTCCGTTAGAGGTGCGTGAGAGATCTGATGCTAGATGATCTTGTTCCTGCCCCGCTGGGAACTGAATCTGCTTTGCAGAAATTAAATCTCAGTGGACACAAAAGCCATTTGCAATCCACATGGACATCCGATTTGGAGTTTTTCATTTTTTCCTTGTTTCTTTCTTGAGGGGCTGTGGGAGAAAACACGTTCCTCCAGTGCCCCAGGGGCAGCATTTATTGGTGAGACAGAGGCTTGGAGAGGCCCTGGGCCTGTCAGCACTGACCTGCTCTTACATGTGACATCAGAACCCACCTGTCCACAGACTGGCTGTGTCAGTCTCTACCTGCACACACCCTGTGCCCTGGCCCCATCCCTTGCCTGCCCAGTTTCTCCCCACCTCTATAAAATCTACCCTGTTTCCAGTCCCACTCAGGTCCTGCCACACCCCTGTTGTCAGATAATAAACTGTCATGTGTTTATTGACTATCTGCCAGTTCAGTGTACACGACCTGTGTTTTAGGCCTTTTCTCCCAATTTCAGGCTCAAATAAAGATGTGTGTGGTTGGAGATGACTTCGAGCTGGTGGTACAGAGATTTACAGCTTGTGCCGGTTTCCGACTTGTGCCTCTCAGCTCCACGTCCACCCTCGTGGCCTGACCTGTGAAAAGGGATAGGAACCCTTCAGATCCGTTGCCTTTGCCGTCTGTAAGCTGAGGGCTCTGAACAGGGAGCTGCAGGAAGAAGGGATTTCCCCTCCAGGTTCCTGGCGTATTGACTTGTGTGACTTTAGGCTCCCGGAGAGGCTGCTGCTTTTCCTGCACGCCAAGGTACCTGTCGGGCACAGCTTTTTCTAGCATTTGGCTGCTCTGTGCTTGCGTCAGCTCTGGCAGCAGCAGTGGCAGGGGAGCCTGCACCCAGCCCAGGCCACTGCTTCTCTGCACCCTCCCCTAGCCCCATGTGTGTGCACATTGTAGACCCCATGATCCCAGTCATCTAGTGAGCTGGCCACCCGATATTGCCCTGAGCAGCGGCCCTGAGCTGCTCCTGGCCAAGCCATGCGTTGGTGTGCTGAGCTCCTTCAGAGAGAGACCCCTCCAGTTCCAGTTCCAGTTCCAGCAGCACCTTGACTATCTCTGTGTGCATGACCCCCTCTGCACCCTCATTCTCTCTGCACCCCCACACAGCAGTCTAGGCTCACCTGCATCCCTAAGGTTTGTTTCCTGTAGCTCTCCGATGGGATGCTATGTTCTAGGCTTTGTGCCTGCATCCCAGAGGGATGCTGTCCCAGTGAGTGAACCATCTCTGGCGTGTGCCAGGGGCTTTATGCCATCCATACCTACTTCAGCAAGCTCCGAATGCCCCTTCCACATTTGTCTTCTTTGTGTACTTTTCATCTGTAGGCCTAGAGTTTTAGTGTGTCTTTACAGTTACTCAATTATATTCTTTATATTAAACTTCCCCTGCTTAAATTACTGTTGTTGTTGTTTTGCTTCCTGGTTGGACCCAAATTGAAATTCATCCCATAGGAACCAACTGAGCAAACAGAAGAATGAATTAGAAATCTTGAAGGGCAGCGATTTTCAACTGGTGTGCTGCAAGGATTTTAAAAGCATACAATAGCTGACTATTTAGTCAGGGCATTGACTTCTTTCCCTTTACATTGTCAAATAAAAAAATGACAATAGCTAACAATAGCCATCTGGTATGAATGAATCAAAATTACTCTTGTCAAGTTGGCAAAAAATTAATATATTTTCTGATGTGCCTTGGAGTTTTATTTTTTTATTATGCCATGGAATTTTAGTAATTTGTTTATGTGTGCCATGAGATTAAAAAGATTGAAAATTGCTGTTGTAGGGATTTCTCTGAGGGCTCATCAACACTTGTTGATACATCAGTCCTCGCGCTCAGAGTAGAAACTTTTACTAAGCCATAGCCATAAATGACAATCTGTATTGCAGCATTTCTTTCTTAAAATGATTTCCCGCCTTTGGTGAGTAGATGTCCCCAAGTTTTAAATCTGTGTTAGGGGCCTTCCTTCCTTTAGGCATTTTCACCCAGCCCCTGAGCTGTCATGGCCTTGGTGGGAGGTCCTCCCTTCTCCAGAATGGGGATCTGGAGCCCTTATTTTGGGAGAGGGTGAAGGAGAGGTTGGCTTGGATCTGCTGCTGGAGTATGATGGAGATCTGCTGAGTCCCTCGCACCTCCATTCCCACACAAAGGGCCTGCACAGTCAACCCATCCTCCTGTGGGTTGCCTTTGGTGGATCTGAGGCTGACTGTGGGGGATGAGGGACTGGGCTGTACTTCCCACACCAGTTTACCTCTTCAGATCTTGCCCCACCCTCTTCATCTAATACAGACTCCCTTCTTTTGAAACTCCCTTAACTCGAGAAAATTCTTTAAATTTTTTCTATTGTAGTTTAGTACTCAAAAGAGGCAAGACCGATTTTTATAAACATATGTGTATCATTTACCAACACACATATAAGTGCTTTCGCAGTGTCCTCCCTTTGGAGAAAGGCGTGTATATTTAATTAACCCAGTTTCTACTGAGCACCTCACTGTATTCAATGTACTTGACCAGGTGACCAAAATGTTGGTTCAGCAAATGCTGAATGGGTTTCAGGGCTGTGTGCTGGGGTCATGGTGGTACCATGTGGAGACTTTGCTTGTGGAAGAAGCCCAGGAGTGGATGCCCTAACTCCTGGGAGGTGGGTTGCTTCAGCCAGGAAGTGACACAAGCTAATTTGGAAGGAGTAGCAGTTCTCCAAGAAGGTACAGCAGAAGACGGAGAGAGCTGGGATTTTTTCTAACATAAACATGTCTGCTCTGGTTAGAGTCTAAAGTGTGTCTTGTGGAGATGGGAGGCATTGGCAGGAGGTGATGTGAAGGGAAGCACAGATCATCATAAAGGGTCCTGGCTGGGACCAGATGGGCATATGAGTTGAGATAATTGGAGGAATAAGGCTGGTACTCGGGCTGGGACATGTCCTTGAGCAGGAGATCTCTTAGAGGGGAAGAAGGGCGAAGCTCTAAGCTCGAGCTCTAGGAGTGGAAAAGAAGAGAGGAGCTCTAGAAAACAATACTCGTTTCCAGATAAGAATAGCATGTTGAGGGAGCATAGCCTGTTGTGGTGGTCTGACCAAACTGGGGGAGCAGTGTGAGCAGGGACTGTACATACAGGGGACTGAAGACGGAGTGGTTGGGGAGTAGGACATATTTGGGAGCATGGTAGGAAATGAGGCATTAGGCTTCTGCAGTAGTCAGCAGAAGAGCTTGAATGGAATCAAAGAGAGGTGAGAAGGGAGTGTGGGGTGCAAGTGGCCTTATGGATGTGGGAGCGCAAAACTTGGCTGGATGTGGAGAGCAGAGAGAAGAAGCAGATCAAGGTCATGCTGAGGTGTGCTAGATGCTTGGTAAGTTGATTCATTGCAAATAGGGGTCTGGGAAGAGGGTCTCCCCTAGATATTAGAAGCTAATATCTAGAGTTAGCTGGGTTGACTTGTAAGCCTCCTTTTGAAGATGATATTTAAGGCTGTGAATATATGGGTTTCTACAAAGAATAAATTAAAATTTTTTTTCGTTTACGAACAGTAAATGTATAAAAGAGGCAGTGAACGACAAAACTTTAGAAAGGTACTTTCATTGAGTATCTGGTGGAGAAGTCAAACTTCAGAAGGAGAACTATTGAATGTCCATTGTGTGGCAGACAACAAATTGGCGTGGTAGGTTATATCATCCCATTTTACAAATGAGGAAACCGAGGCTCAGAGAGGTCAAACAATTTGCCTAAGGTCACATAGCTACGTGGGTAGCAGAACCAGAACTTAACTTGGGGCTATCTAACACCAGGTGCCAGGCTGACTTTCCAAAATAAAAATGGATCTGGGATTGTAAGCTTTTTACACCGAAGATCTGAAACTCGTTATTAGTTTTACTAAAGGCAAGGGCAAGATGGCCTCTGGTAGGGTTAATTCTCTGCTGTTCGATAAATTTTCATCTTCCCCTTTTCTGAAAGTTCTGTATCTACTTAGTGACTGATTTGATTTTAAATGATGAATATCATTTGAGGAAGACCAGCCATGCTGGGCTTTGGGAGAATTTAATCAATGGGCACCAGAATGTGTCCTGCCAGACACTTTGATGTATAATGTTGCCTGTGGGGATGCGTAGGTGAAGAGATTGATTGTATGTACTTTTCCCTCTAAATTTTAAAAAAAAATATATTTTATTGATTTTTTACGGAGAGGAAGGGAGAGAGATAGAAAGTCAGAAACATCGATGAGAGAGAGAGACATCGATCAGCCGCCTCCTGCACGCCCCACAGTGGAGATGTGCCTGCAAGCAAGGTACATGCCCCCAACTGGAATCGAACCTGGGACCTTTCAGTCCACAAGCCAACGCTCTATCCACTGAGCCAAACCGGAATCGGCTCCCTCTAAATTTTGAACATGAAGGGTACTAGTAATGACTAGGGACCAAATTCTTTGAATTCAGCTAGTTCCAAGACTTACCAAAAAGCAGAGTCAGACACATGTCTTGCTCCAGGCCAGTCTCTGGGTGAGGTTGTGAAGGCAGTCCTGAGGCTCCCATCCCCAGGCCTGGCAAGAACCAAGGCCAGGCTTCTTGTTCCTATTAAGAAACAAGCTTTCTAGGTATGGCCCAGCTCTCGGATCCAACTGAGTTGCTTCATTAGGACATTAGCACCCACTGCCTGCCTTGCATGCTAGAAGCTGTTTTCTCCCCCAGAGCCACTCAGCTGCAAGCTGTCCCTGTCTCTTCATCTGGGCAGAACCTAGAAAGGGCTGGCAAGAGCCAGGCAACAGATGGGGGCAGCCTGGGAGAAAAGGATTTAGGAAAGGGACTCTGACCAGGCTCCCAGAGGGTGGGGAGAACAGGGGGCAGGCAGAATGATGGACAAGTTCTCCAAAGGGTAAACACGTTTCTCCCACCTCTCTTATGTCAGGTTTGTGCAAGGGAGTTATCCAGAAGCAGGATCCCATGGACATGAATGCTACTAGCTCAGTCTCCTGAATTGACTTGGATTTCAAGTCTCCTTGTCTCAGCCTGATTGGATGGGAGATGGGTAGTCCTTTTATTGCAGGATTGCAAGAAGATCCTGGTCCTGCCTTTCTCTTGTCCTGACTCTTGGTACTTGAGGGCCTGGGTGTGGTTGCTGGCTCTGTCCCTGACTAGCTATTGGTGGCCACCAACCTCACTTACTGGAGCCCCTTGGGGGATGAGTCTCAATCACTGACTCAGAATTTTGTGAGAATGAGTCCTTGTGGCTGTCTATGGTCACATTGAAGTGTCTTCTGGCCAGCATGTTGCTTCAGTGATTATAGGGCTTTCAGAAATGGAGGAGACCTTTTAGGATCATCCTCTTCAGTGCTTCCCAGTGTAGTAGGATCCATAATAAAACATTGGGATTGTTTGAACAGCATATTGGGAAACAAAATGAGTTATGTGAGGTGTTTTGCCCAGAACTTGGCTTAGAGAATTCATTCAATAAATATTTCTTATGATACCACTCTGCCTCCCATTTCTAATTTTGACTCATGGTACTTTTTGTCAGTTAAAATGTACAAAGCTTTAAAACGTAATTCTCTTTTTAAAAAAAAAATTTATTGATTTCTTACAGAGAGGAAGGGAGAGGGATAGAGAGCCAGAAACATAGATGAAAGAGAAATATCAATCAGCCACCTCCTGCACACCCTCTTACCCTTGACTGGAATCAAACCTTGGACCCTTCAGTCTGCAGGCTGACGCTCTGTCCACTGAGCCAAGCCAAGCCGGTCAGGGCAACATGTAATACTAATACTCTTAAAGAAGATCAGCCTTTGAAAATAAGACTTGCATCCCTTCAGTTCCTTTAGTCAGCATTCATTTGCATCACTGTTTAAAACTTGGATTCTGGAGCCCAACTCCTTGGGTTTGAGTCCTGGCTCTGCCATTTACCAGATGTGTGACCTTGGGCAAGTGAAATCCCTTCGGTGACCATCTGCCTCATAAGGTTGCTAGGTCCAGGCAGGATATTTATTATACCTGAATATTTATTAAAATAAAATAGATGTTCATATTTTGTTATTAGTTTAGGAACCCTTTTAAGTGAGGGCTTCAGGCAAATAGCACAGGCCCAAGGAAATGTGTGTAGAGTCGGTACAGTGATGGAGTGTCTGTGAAGCCATGACACAGGCTAGTGACGTGGGCTGCAGAAATGAGAACCCCGCCTGGGGAGTTTTGTGTGATGTGCTCCACACCCTTTCCAGGCCGTCTGGATGTGTGCGGTAGAGGCTGTTGAAGGAGAGAGGTGGTGTGGCGGCAGTAAAGAATGTTCAAGTAGCTGGAAATCCCAGCATCCTGATTGAACCGGTCTTGTTTCTGTGTGGTGTTTTATCTGGATTTTCACATCGCCTGTACTATTTTGTAATCCACTTTGCAGCTATAACAAATATGTTTTTCTGCCTCTACTTTGTCTTTCTAAATATTTTCATTACAAAATAAAAGAGGAAGTTGTTTTTTCACTAAACAAAATCAACTGATGTGTTTTAGAAATTTCAAAACTGTTGGGTCCTTGTTGGGAGACTTTATGCCAAAGCACGAGGTGAAAAGCTAAGGCTGTTTGTACACGGGGCGTTCTCCTATTTCTGTTACTCACCGAAGAAATCCCATGTTTTGCAGTGAGAGTTGTACAATGTCTTCCCCAGTGTCGGGGTAAGTTTTCTTACTCAGATTCTTCTTAAGTAACGTAACTTCCTGCTCAGAAAGGGACACGGAATTGGTTTTATGTTTGCAATGGGAATATTTAGTCAGCTATTCATAGAGCTTTTTCCCACAGATATTTTTACGGGAGGTCACTTGCTTTCTCCTCCTTTCCATGAACTTCAGTTTGTTGCAGAGCTCTCGTGCAAGGGACTGTGCCCAGTTCACAAATGAAAGATGACATTTAAGCGTGTTGGATAAGTACAAAGGAGAATCTCAGTCTTCCCACCCTTCCTTCGCAAGTTGGTTGGGGAAAGTGCCATTGAGCAAGTAGTGGTAAGAATTAGCCCCATAAACACGCTTGGAAACTTGGACAAGGAAGGCTGGCCCTTCAATGCTCAGAAGGGGAGCTGGGAGCTCGGAGACGGTCCCATTTCCCTTTCTTTGGAGAGTCTTGATAACATCAGATGGACCATGGCCCTGAGGCTTGGGTCTTGAGCCAGCCTTTGAGACTTCACTGTTGACCTGGACCAGTGCCTTCACTGTTGATCTGGACATGCCTTGTAGGAAAAGGAGGAGGTCCAAAGAGCCCGGGCTGGAATGGGAGCCATCTCAGCTTTGTTACTTAGCTCTTATGTTAACATTAGGCAGCCCGATGAACTCTCCCTTCGAGCCTCCATTCTTCTTTCTGGTAAAGGGCTCTCCTCTCACCTTCCCTCAGGGGGTGCCAGTGAGAAGTGGGTGGGGAAATGCTCTGCAGAGGGGAATCCTTGAGGAAGCAGAAGGTGAGATGGTGCCTGTCTTAGTTGAGATGGTGGCACGTTGTGGCTGGGTCTTGGGGGAGGAAATAAAAGCCTCAGTTGTAGTGGATGGAGTTGTAAACCTTGGTCAAGGTCAGCCAGCCCAGTGTGTCCCTCAAAGTATTCCCCAAGGAAAGGTCTGTGCTTTCCATGATAGAAACTCCAAACTGTCTCTTCAGGTGTTTCTGGCTGGATCCAGATACCCATGCCCTGCCCCATAACCTGCAGCCACTGCTGGCTCATTCATCTAGCATCATCCCCCATGTTTTTCACTCTGAGTCTTTTCCTAAGAAAAGTAACTTAGGTAAGTGTTTTTTTTTAAAACTTTTTCTAGAATTTTAGAAACAGTCTACAGATACTCATACTCTTTTTTGGAGTTGAAAACTTCCAAGAAGTAGTTAGCTATTCGTAGTGTATGCTGTTTGTTCCTGAGTAGCCTTCCAAATCTTTTTCCTCATTGTGCCCTTTCTCTGTTTGATATAGGTATCTCTCTTGCAATAATATTTCTCTCTCTTCCACCTTCCCTTCCACTCTCTCTAAAAATGAATGGAAAAAATACCCTTGGATGAGGATTAACAAAATAAATAAAAATAAAAAATTGCCTGTCGACTGAAATCTGCTTTTGTGGCCTTTCATATGTCACTTAAATATCGTGTTCATTTCTCCTTTCCTTTTTGCCGTAAACAGCAGAGACCGTAAGTACACACTTAGGGTATTGACAAATGTGTAAACCCATGGAATTCTCATTCCAATCAAGGCATGCCTTTCCTTGTTACTGTTCTTTCAGCCTGTTCACACGAAGGGCCTAAGACCCAGAGATTGGAGACCCTGGATTAAGTGCTACGTTAGCTTTAGGAGATGTATCCCAATTTAGAGAGAATTGTTTATTTTTGAAGTGTTTAGTCTCAAATCTGGAAGCCAAAAATAAAAAAAAAGGCTTAAAACTCTCAATGATTTGTTTTCTAAAGAAATGACAACTGACTTTAATTCTGAGAAATACTCATGCAAATACATTCTAAGCGTCCTTTTGAGCTCTTTTTGTCCTTGCAAGTAAGACCGATAGCAAAGTGGCTTAAGTTGCCAAAGATGGCCTCAGTTTGATAGTAAGGTTTGTCCAGAAGCTCATTTGAAAGGAACTGACCTAACGAGGGTGTGGATCCTCAACTTAGGTGTGGACATTTTGAATTATTCAGGTTGTGTGTGACTTGGATCCTTTGAAACTGTAATTAAGGAGTAATAAATGTCTTGCGGTTTTTTACTACCTTCTTTGAAGGAAGTTTAAGAAGGCCCTTTCGTGGTAGTTTAAGAGACACATGATAGCTTGGGAATTCAGATTGATTAGTCTGGGCAATCCAACATGTAATAACTTCACAGCATTCTCAACAAGACAAATACTGCTACCTTGGAACTACTTGTTAGAACCCAGTGAACTTAAAAATCCTCTTACATTAAAAGTGTAAACACTACCCTTGATTAAAGAGTAGTCACACAACTTTGTTATAAAGGTTGGAGAAGAGTGATTACCATTTGACATACCTCATTGCTTTGGCTAAAATTCCAGCTCTCCCCTTAACACAGTTACCTCTTTAAATCTGTTTCCTAAGGTATGAAATGTAAATAAAAGTAAAATACTGGGTTTGTAAGCTCACTGTATCAAGTAAGACAACGCTCAGTGCTTGTGATGCAGTGCTACTTTGGGATTCTTTTTTTACATATATTTTATTGATTTTTTTACAGAGAGAAAGGGAGAGAGACTGAGAGCTAGAAACATCCATGAGAGAGAAACACCGAACAGCTGCCTCCTGCACACCTCCCACTGGGAATGTGCCTGCAACCAAGGTACATGCCCTTGACTAGAATCGAACCTGGGACCCTTCAGTTCACAGGCTGACGCTCTATCCACTGATCCAAACCGGTCATGGCGTGATTCTTTCTTAAGGATAAAGTCCCAGTCATAGAATTAATCTGAAAAGAAAAATTTTTACAGTGTATTGCCATTCCACTTTTGTGGGTTGTCTTTCAATGTCAAGCTTATCTAAATGGTTGTTCTGGTCATCCATCTCAATAGTGTTAGAACTGTGGAGTTACATCCCCAGCAAACCACACCATTACTCTTTGTTCTTCTGTTGCCCATAGACTGAAATCTGTGGCCTTCGATAGTTCATTAAGATATCATTTTCATTTCTCTTTTCCTTTTTTGTTATAAACAACATGAAATTCTCATTCCAATCAAGACATACATAGTACATTTCTTTTTCTTTTCTTTTTTTTTGGTCAATCCTCACCCGAGAATATTTTTTCCATTCATTTATAGAGAGGGTAGTAGGGAGGATGATAAGATTGGTTGGGGGGTAGGAGAAAGAGAGGGGGAATGGGGGTACAAGAGAGAGATATCGATTGGCTGCTCCTGCATGTACCCTGACTGGGGCTGGGATGGAATCCACAACCTTTGGTGCTCGAATCGGAACTCCAACCACCTAGCACACTGGCCAGGGCTCATTTCTATACTCTAGAACATTCCTTCCTGCCCCTCTCCAGACAAAACCTCTACCCCTGTCACTTTCAGACATCTAGGATCTGGGTTAATTTTGCCTTCTTGGACCTAACATAAATGGGATTTCACTCCTACGGTATTCTTGTTACTAGTAGCAATAGTTTCTTTTTTATTGCTGAGGGTGATTCCATTGTATGAACATACTGAAATTTGAAAATCTATTTCTCTGTTGATGGTATATGGGTTGTTCTCAGTTTTGAGACATGAGGATGAAGCTGGTGTGACTCTTGTCATTTGATTTCTCTGAGCACTCAGTGTGGTTAGTGGCTCCTTCACCTCCTAGCCCTTCAGTTCTGGGCAAGCGTCTTAATCTCTCTGCCATTGTTTTTTAATCCATGAAATGGTGGGTTGGGAAACAATTCAGGGTTGGGACCACCATTAAAAAATAAAATAAAATAAAATAAAATCTTGGAGTGAATTCCATGAAACTATACACATTGCAACACCTATAAATACATATGGCTAGGGTTAGGGTTAGGGTTAGAATTAAGGTTAGTGTTAGGGTTAGAATTAGGGTTACTGTTAGGGTTATACACATGTGTGTGCACATATGTGTACTGGGTCACAATATAAAATGTATTTGATATTATGAATTGTGTGGGCAAATCAACTTGTAGCACATTGATTTGTATGTGTTCTTGTAAGCAAGGAAGTCAAACACCTGTGAGGTCAGTAAATGCATATTTCTGCCCTCCGGTGTCTAAAACAGCCGTAGTGTTAACAGCCACTTATGTACTGCTTGCTATGGGCCAGACACTGTTTTAAAAGCTTTACATATAAAGTCATGTAGTACTCACACCCATCCTATGAGGTAGAGTATTATCTCCACTTTATAGGTGAAGAAGCTGAGACTTCAGTTATACCACTGGCCCGAGGTCACACAGCTAGAACACAGTAGGGCCACTGGTTTGAACGGAGGCCATCCACATCTAGAATCTGTGCTCTAAACCACTCTCCAGGGGGAGGTCAAGGGCAAGAGGCAAGTGACATATGTGTGCAAACACAAATGAATAGTTATTCAATTAATACAATGCTTCTTCCTTTTGTTCCAGATATGAGAAATGAGTGTTGGACGTCGAAGAATAAAGTTGTTGGGTATCCTGATGATGGTAAATGTCTTCATTTATTTGATTGTGGAAGTCTCCAAAAGCAGTAACCAAGAAAAAAATGGAAAGGGGGAAGTAATAATACCCAAAGAAAAGTTCTGGAAGATATCTAACCCTCCCGTGGCATATTGGAACCGAGAACAAGAAAAGCTGAACAGGAGGTACAACCCCATTTTGAGCATGCTGGCAAACCAGACCGGGGAAGCATCCGGGTTCTCCAATGTAAGCCATCTGAATTATTGCGAACCTGACCTGAGGGTCACATCTGTAGTCTCAAGTTTCAACAATTTGCCGGACAGGTTTAAAGACTTTCTGCTGTATCTGAGATGTCGAAATTATTCGCTGCTTATAGATCAACGGGATAAGTGTGCAAAGAAACCCTTCTTACTGCTGGCGATTAAGTCCCTCACTCCACATTTCGCCAGAAGGCAAGCAATTCGGGAATCTTGGGGCAGAGAAACCAGTGCGGGGAACCAAACGGTGGTGCGAGTCTTCTTGCTGGGCCAGACGCCCCCGGAAGACAACCACCCCGATCTATCAGATATGCTGAAATTTGAGAGCGAGAAGCACCAAGACATTCTTATGTGGAACTACAGAGACACTTTCTTCAACTTGTCCCTGAAAGAAGTGCTCTTTCTCAGGTGGGTGAGCACTTCCTGCCCAAATGCCGAGTTCATTTTCAAGGGCGATGATGATGTTTTTGTGAACACCCATCATATCCTGAATTACTTGAATAGCTTATCCAAGAACAAAGCCAAAGATTTGTTTATCGGTGATGTGATCCACAACGCTGGACCTCATCGGGATAAGAAACTGAAGTACTACATCCCCGAGGTTGTTTACACTGGTGTGTACCCGCCTTATGCCGGGGGAGGTGGCTTCCTGTACTCCGGCCACCTGGCTCTGAGGCTGTACAATGTAACTGACCAGGTCCTTCTGTACCCCATTGATGATGTTTATACTGGAATGTGCCTTCAGAAACTTGGCCTTGTTCCAGAGAAACACAAAGGCTTCAAGACATTTGATATAGAAGAGAAAAAAAGAAATAACATTTGTTCCTATCTAGATTTGATGTTAGTACATAGCAGAAAACCTCAGGAGATGATTGATATTTGGTCTCGATTGCAAAATGCTCATTTAACTTGCTAAAAGGTATACAAGCTAAGTTTTGCATCGAAAGACATATCTCGGAGAGTTTCCAGTTGAGTTCTCTCATTAGGGGTAATTTCTGTGTTAAACCATCAAAATTGCCTTCATAAGTAGTATCTATTTGAGGACCTCGAAACCCTTTGATGTACTTTCTGAAGAAGAAAAGCAGAAGATCATAATTTTTAAAGGAAGCTACAGCAGGATGATTGGTTCTGATTCTTCCTACTGGCTAGTGGTCATTATTTTCTCATTCCGCACCCCCCTTGACTGAAATCATGTTTTTGGAATTGGACTATATTTTAAGTTATTTTTGTTTTGACCTAATATTGTAATATTCCAACTTTTTGTTATAATGAGTGAATTGTCTGCAATTTAGGTGTTTAAAACCTATTGGCTACAAATGATTTGTTATATATGATTCAATGATTTTTGTGGTGATATTTGAATTACATTGATTTCCATAGAATTTGGATGAATTTAAGAAAATTATCTAGAAAAATTGAGGCTTGTTGAAATTTCCTGCCACCCCAACAGTATTTTCTTGTGTTAATATAATCAGTTAATTTTGCAAAACAAAAATCATTTGTGTGATCCAGTTTATCTTGGTATGGTCTTATGATCATAAGGAGATTATGACATAGGAACACAATAACTGTTCTTGCATTTCATTTGCTGGGTGGTATAATAGTTCACTATTTTTAGTATTTGAAAGTAATGAGAATGATTCCATAATGACCAACTAAAGATTAAATTGACTCTGGCAGAAATATTATGTTTATGATTTTTTTGATGTGGACCAGGAAAGCATATGTATGTAACTTTTGAACTTCAAAGGAAAAGATTGAAGTTGCAGATCTTTTCACGACTGGTTTGTCTGTTTAAAACTCCAGGATTCTATTCTTGCCATATTTTCACATGTTGCTTAGGCAGAATTATGCTCAGTGAGTGACTGCTTCCCTGTCTCAGTGTAGAAGTGCCTGTGTTTTTATTTATTGTTCAGATCAATGACCAAAAATTTTCTTAAATATATTTTGTGTAATATTTTATTTGTATACGGTGTTGTTGATGAAATATTTAACTAGAGCATGATATTTTAAATGTAAGGTGTAACATATGTAAAATAAAGCTGTTATTTTTGAATTTTAAAGTTTTTTTTTTTTTTGAGAGAGAGAGATGAATGCTAGAGTTGACAAAATTCTGCCAAACTGTTGCTTATATATACCATCTTGTAACAATGCTTTCTTGGAAAAAATATTTTGTGTGTTTATAGAGATGCGGCTTCTTACTAGATGTGATACTTGGAACTGTAAGAAGATAGAAATAAAGTCATTGTATTTTTAATTGTCATGTGTAATAATCTATGATCTTTTTTGTTTTCCATATTTGGTTTTCCATATTTGGTTACATTTTCTCTTCAGAAACTATATTATAGTGATATTGAATGATAACCTTTTCTCTGTATCAATGGGTCATCTGTCTTAACATTTAAAATTCTTAAAAGTGTTTTCCTATTTGATTCTGTAAGGAGGAATATGAATATTTATTTATGCTTCCATTTTAAGTAAGTATAAAGAATTTAATTAGGAGATGGAGCAGCATTAAAAAAACACACCACTATATTGTCCTAAACCGTGTTCACTTTGGAGATTGTATCCACAGTGATGCAATCTAGAGGCAGCCTTTTACCACTTAAGGTTTCATACTAGACTCATGTTGAGAAGAAACTACTAATGGTCAATTAAGAACAATAGAGCCCTAGCCAGTTTGGCTCAGTGGATAGAGCGACAGCCTGCTGACTGAAGGGTACCGGGTTCGATTCTGCTCAAGGTCATGTACCTCAGTTGCAAGCTCCTCCCTGTCCTGGCCCCTGCTCGGGGCATGCACAGAGGTTACCAATCGATGTTTCTCTTACATCGATATTTCCCTCTGTCTTTCCTCTCTCTTCCATTCTCTCTAAAATTCAATGGAAAAATATCTCTGAGTGAGGATTAAAAAAAAAAGTAGTCATTTGATGAAACTCAGGAAACAGAAGGGATCAGTGTTGTGAGGACATTTAGCAGACTGTCTTCTCCTACAGGGAATGTTGAGGCCATATGTGAGCAGTTTCAAGGCACACATACTTAATGTGGGTTTGAAGACTGTAAGCGAAGTCCTTCTAAGGGTTTCATGTGACTGCATCTGACCTTTCTACTGCAGTGGTTGCTAGCACGCCTCCTAGAGAGCAGCATTGCCTCATTAGTTTAGAGAAGAGTAATCAAGCTCTCAAAACATTCACTGGTCATTGGTCTATATAACTTGACCACATATTTCCAAATAATGCATTTTTCCTCTGAGGGGAATTTCTGTAATTTTTCTTGTAGGGAATTTTCCTTCTCTGATATTTCAAGTCTGCAGGGGGGAAAAAAGGAGATGTAGCAGCTTTAGAAATGTGTTTAGAGGGCTCCTGAGGGTCTTCTGTGAGCCTCCAGTTGCCATGTGCCATTGTTTGAACATACGCTCTTGGTGTTGGTGATGTTTGATGGGTGAGTTGATCTCTGGCTCTTCTTTATTGGGCAGAAGTTACCTGGGCCCACAGCACTGGCCATCAGTCTCATAGGCTTTTCAGCAAAGGGATGCTTAGGTTTTAGAGTTCTGCACATGCTTGGGCTCAGTCAAGGTAGCAATTGATTCTTAAATCAATGTAGCCTTCTCTTGGTGCTCCTGGGACGGATTCTCCCCGGAGCCTCCCTCTCATGAATGAATGTAAGCATCATGGCTACTTCATTCTCTCAGAACTGCTCAATACTGTGGCCTCAGTGAAACTGGCATTTGGATTTTTTTTGTGTGTGGCTACTCCCACATCATTTTGATTTTGAATTTTAAAGTCAAAGGGCTGAATAAACATTGACAGGGTTTGGACTTTTCATAAACCCAACCAGGTCTTAAGAGAAAGAGACCCAAATGGCTCATTTCCATCCCTGGCTCTGCTTATACCCATCTCTGTTTGCATACTTGGAGTCAGACTTGAAAATTGAATCCAGAATCAAAGGCACTCAAAAGTGTGGCCATCTCCTGCTTTAATACCCCTGATTGATAAAGGTCTGGAATCTTCGATGTTCTAGGTTGTTGTGACCCCCTCATGCAGAAAGTGAGAATTCATTTTTTAAAGCAAAGGAAGACTTATTTTCACTAACAGGAAAGCCAAAAAGAATGAAGCTTTTATTTAGGCCAAAAGTTAACTTCTGTGATTTACTTTCTTATGAAAAAGGTCAAGTGAAGTAAAATTCTTATTTAGAATGAGAAAACAAATACTTCATGTGCTGGGCTGTTAAGATTATTGGGTAAGTTTTTCTTTAATGTTTATTCTGTATTGGTTTTATCCTCTAAATGCTAGGAACATCTGCCAGATAATTTTGATGAACTTTATTAGCATGAACAATAAATCTGAAAAATTAAACTATTATCCTGATTCATTCAGGTCTCAAAGTAAAATATTAGGAATATTAGGTGGTGGTGGTGTTTTTTTGTCATGATATTATATCTTGAAAGATAGAGGCCATGAATGAGACACTTTTGTCCCTAGGGAGGCCAAAAATTTTTGTCATATTACATGTGAATTATATTTATTAATTTTAAGCTGTGATACTTTTTACATACCATACCATAAAAAACTGCCAATTCAGAATGATTTATTATATCAATTGTATGATGTGCCTCAATTGCAGAGGTATTAAAATGTAAAAGGTTATGTCTTGGAAAAACTGAGTTTCAGCATTAGTGTGTATATAGACACAAAAATACACCCATAGGTCAAGGCCCGGTGGTAAAACAAAGGTGCCTGCAGCTTCCTGACTGCTGCCCAGCATCAGGAGGATGCGCTTTCATTCTCAAGCAGTAACCCACATGAACTTACATGCTAAGTGTTAGCAAGGGCTCGCTCATTGCCCTGGAAACCTACCATCCTCTGACTAGTCCTTCCCTAGCTTGTCTTCAGCTAACATTCTTTTCCTGTTCATCACCTGTCCTCCATGCTGCCCACCATGCAGAGCTCAGTAGCCTTGGGCCTGTGGGGCTCATTTACAGACACCCAGCCCTGCCCAGGCAGCACCCCTGCAGCTGCCAAAATACTGGGTGGGGGTCGAGGGGAGGGGGGAGAGTGGCCAGGCACTCCCAGCCTCAGAGTGGCCCTACCCAAGATCTCCCTAGACATTAAAGACCAACTCATACCTTTGAATCAATGGCCTTCAGGGCTCTTCATCCTCTTGTTTAAGGGTCCCAGGCATTGGGCTTAGAATGGCTTTTCCCCTCTTGTCTTACTTCATTGCAAAATGTGCAGTCATGAGGTGTTAGCTAATCACTGGATAACTTATTTTCCAGTGTGTGGGATGGAGAGAAGAAAATGAAAGCAGAACTTTGTTGGAACAGGACAAAGACAGCTGTGGAGCAGGCTTTCAGAGGTCCACCAGGAAACCTAACCATGGGTACCTACCCAGGAATCAGACGACAGGTGCCCAGGCCCTGCACACTAACAAGGCACATGTCCTGCCTGTTTTGCTTGTTGGAACATATGTCCTCCCGGTGGTGGGTGCTCAGTCAACCAGGAGGCCAGAGCTGCAGATTCTGTACCCTCTCATCTGCTGCTGTCCTCCTAGCTCGGAAGATGGGAGAAACTCAGAAGCACACAGAGAGAAAAACAAAATAATCAAATGTGGGCAAAATAGCAATTATTTTTTTCCTCTTGTGGGATATGAGAAATGAATGGTAGACATTGAAGGATAAAGTTGAAGGGCTTCAAGTTAGTGGGAAATGCCTTTATTTGGTTGCAAAAGCCTCCCAAAGTGAGTCACCATGGAAGGAATGTAGAAGGAGGAGCCGTGACACATTGTCATGAAAATTAGAGAACTATCTCAGTCATCAAGTCCTCCTGGATTGAAGAGCAAGACAAACAGAAGATGCAGAATAATCCCAGAGAACCTGGAGGCTGGGGAGGAACACTGTAGGAGGGAGCCTGTCTTGTCAGTCACACCTCCAGACATTGCAGCGCTGCTTATTGAAATGTGTGCTCGCACCCTCCCTGCAGCTGAAGACCTGCTCAACACAAAGGCAATAGGAACCCCAGCTGTGGCAGAACTTTAACAATATGGCCGGCGGTTGAAACTATTTTCAGCTTTATCCAAAATCTGGACATGTGCCATTGCTGGTAGACCAACCCAATAAGTAACTCTTCTGAGATGGGCTTGATTTGTTTGCAGAATCTTGCACTTAGAAAATACATTTTAAGATAATTGGAAATTTTAAGATTTAAATTTTTGACTTGCAGAAAATATGTAAAGGAGTATTCGTATACCTCCACCTAACTTTCCCTAATGCCAACATTTTACAGAACCATATTACAATGTTCAAGATAAACATTGGACCAACCAACAACAGGAAATCAATGCTGCTATAATTCTATTACCTACACTAAGATCTTATTTGAACTTGACCATCGCTAATGTCTATTTTCTGTTTCAGGATCCTGTACTAGGTCCCATGTAGCATTTAGTTATTTTTTCTTAGTTTCCTCCAATCTGTTGCAGTTTTTTAACCTTCGTCTCTTAACTTGAATATGTACTTTGGACGAGTGGTAGGCTTGCCTGACGTCGTCCTCACAATTAGAACGAGGTTATGTATGTTTGGCAAGAATGCCACAGACGTGATGTTGTGGCCTCAGCGCAGTTTGTCAGAGTTTCATGGTGTCACTCTGTCCCATTCCTGGCACTTGACACCTTGTTCACTGGGCTTTACTGTAAGGCGTTGTCTTTCTCTTTGTAGTTAAGGAAAGTCGTGGGGACATTTGTACATTTAAACTGTATAATGATTAAATAATTTAATGCATGGAAAGTGCTCAGAGCCTGGCAGGTAGTCAGAGCTCAGTGAATGGTAGCTGTAGCTTTTCCCATCATCATTTTTGTTGCCCCTGTCTTAGTTCTGTCCCTGGTTTTCCTTCTCTGGTGTTGATTGCTTGTCCTGTTACTTCATTATTCCCTGCATCCTATGCTGACCCACTCCTGACTAGTCGCTTTCTCACATTGGGGTTAGTGCTCTCATTCAAAATATCTGTGGCCTTAAGGAGGGCACAGAAGAGCTGAATGCCTCTCAGCATGTGGGGGTTGAGGTGGGCAAGAGCCTGCTGTAACTCCAGGGTCAGGGCACAGCCATGCTCACAGGAGCAAGGATACCTCTGTCTTTGCAGGATGTGTTTGCCTCAGAGGTGACCTTGGTTGGGGAATGGGGCCCCAGCTGGCTCATATAACTCATGATAGAATCTGGACCAGAACCCAAGGACCCATAGTTACTCTCCTCTTGGACTTGGAGGGACAGGTTGGGAAAAAAGCCACCTGGCTGAGGCCTTGAAGCAGGCCTGAGCCGGAGGTGGACTTCCTCCTATGAAAGGTAGCGTTCTTTCCAACAAAGGGGTGGGGTTGCTATACTGAGCAACCTTCAGGAGTCACAGCAGAAAAGGAGTCAGATCAGGGCTGGAGGAAGCGTCGAGGTTTGATTTGATAGAGCAAGGATGCCCAAATTAAAGCAACCTTGGTTCCCCCTCGAGAGCAGAGATGCCAGTGTGCTCAAGAACAGCCTGCTAGAATTGCTTTCCGGGAGACTCCCTGTCCTACTCTAGCACACAAGAGCTTTATTTACAGAACGGCTGTTCTTGGCAGTTTTCTCAGCCTCCCAGACTCTTGCCCTACTGTTGAGCGTTTCGGCTCTATTTTTACTCAGAGATGAGAAGTTTCCCATGTTTGAAAATAGCTGCACATAGAGGACTGTTAAGTTCGACTTTTGCCTGCTTAGGATGCTTTCAGGAGAAAGCCAAAGTTTTAAAACATGCGCATGGGAATTCACATAGGCATGAAAGTTTCAAAGACAGTGAGGCAACCTTGGGTATATATGACACTTCAGACCAAGGAGAAAGTGGGTAACGGGTATTTGATTGCAGAAGTGAGAAAGGGCGATTTACAGATAGTTGAGGAAGAGAGGAGCATATGTGGCAGACAATGGGGCATAGTGCTATCTACCTAACAGGTCTCTACCTGAAGCCCTCCTGTTTACCATACTTCATTCAAATTGGGCCAGGGCAGTGGTAGGCAAACTGCGGCTCGGGAGCCATGGTTTGCTGCTCTGTTGACTAATGAGTTTTCTGACCACTGGTCTAAGGTGACATCTTAAACTCTCCTCCCTGAAGCAGGTTCCTCTGAAAAGGGGGGAGTGTCAAATATTCTTTCTGAGTCTTTTGTTCTTTAATAAATATTTTAAAATCAGCGCCCAAAGAGCAGCTTTAGTGCTGTGTGGGTCTATGGTCAGAGGAGGGAGAGCCAGGTGAGGCTCTGGTGGCTACAGTGTTGTATGAACAGCCTGGCCCAGCTGCGAAGAGGAAGGAGAGTATCTGCTCCAAAGCAAGTTCTGTGCTCCAAGCTGCGCAGAATCCTCCTGGGCCAGAGCAAGCTAGGACCTGGCAGCACGCAGCTGCTGAAGTGGGAAGAGCCAACTGACAATGCCAATCAACGTGATGGTCATTCCTGAAAACGTGCTTGGTGGGTGTCATGGGGAGACAGGACCTCTGCTCCACTGGGGGAATGTCAAGGGGCTGGCCAAATGGCAGGCACTCTGGCCCCAGGGGGAAACGGTCAGTGTGCCTGTGATCCACCAGCCCAGCCAGTCCTGGTTTCCTCCTTCAGTTTACAGATGAGGAAAGTGAGGCTTCAAAAGTTCCATCAACTGAGTTCACAGAATGAGCAAGTGGGGAGCCCAGATTTATTCCTGAGGTCTCTGACTCCACAGCCCTAAGGCTTTCCCCTGGTGAGGGACTGTCTCCTTGGGCAGTCCAGAGGAGGTCCTTGAAAGGTCATCATGGTTCAAGGAAGTGCCAGTGCTGGATCATCTCGGCCAAAGTTCACAGCCATGAATTTGGACTTACCCTTCAGCCTTTGACCCAGCTGTCTAGAAATTTTTGGCTCCATCAGCTGCCTTACTCAGGCTTTGTCATCTCAGGCTTTGTCACTGGTGGTGTATTCCAACCTGTCTCCGTGTTTATTAATGAAGGTTGTGGCCACTGAGAAGATAGGTTATTAGGTGAGAAAACTGAGGCTCATGGAGGATGTGACCTTTGAATTTTAAATAGTCATTGTTAGTAATTGCCTAGGGCTTGGAGATGATGGTGGAGGGAAATGGGGAGGGACTATTAAGGGGTTAAACAGTTTTGTTTTGTGATGATAAAAATACTCTAAAACTCATAATGGCAATGGCTGAACAACTCTGAACATACTAAAAACCATTGAATCGCACACTTTAAATGAATGAATTATATGATATGTGAGTTATATCTTAATAAAGTTGTTATAAAAATAAAATTTCACTGAATCTAAGAAAAAAGAAAAGGTAAGGCAGGGCTCTAAGTCTTGCACAAAACAGACAAAATCAATCGATTCACACTGTTCCCTGATGCCAGTAACATACAGGACCTTCACATTAGGCTCTACATGGTTTACTGCCCACTAGAAGAGTGCTTTTAATGCTTCCCCCTCTCAAAAGAGGGCCACTATATTGCATAAGCTTCCGGGTCCAAAGCTGGGATCTATTCCAGTTGCCATCAAACAGGAGAGAATATTCCTTGACTGAGAATCCTTCTTTCTATTTTTCCACCTCAAGGGCTCAATAATAATAATAATAATTTTTAAAAATATTTTTATTGATTTCAGAGAGGAAGGGGGACAGATAGAAACATTAATGATGAGATAGAGTCATTGATCAGCTGCCTCCTGCACGCCCCACACTGGGGATCGAGCCCACAACCCAGGCATGTGCCCTAACTGGGAATCAAACCATGACCTCCTGGTTCATAGGTCAATGCTCAACCATTGAGCCACACTGGCCAGGCCCAATAATGATTATTTTAAAAAACCGAATTAAACTGAAAGTGCTTAGGTTTTGAGAAGAGGAAACAAAAGAAACACTTGTATAAATATTTCTCTCATTTCCGCATCCAGTGCGGCTAGAAAGCGGTCTGGTTCCTGAGTAGGGGCAGCTGGGAATTGAGAAAATGAAAAAGGAGACAGATACAGAGATAAAAGGAAAAAGCTGGGGCTGAGTGGGATAGCTGTCCTCTGATGGAGAGACAGTGACCCAGAGCTGATATAGTGAGTTTATTTTATAGAGCAAAATACCAGGAAGTTTTACTAAAGCCCAAAACAAAGGAGATTATGTGCATTCTTGTGGCTTCTTCGTAATCATCACTTCTGGGTGGGCCAGGATAATCATGTTTTGCTTCAATTAACTAAGAAAGATAACCTTTTTAATAGTTGACCATCCATCAATGACCCTGCCTGGATAAGCAAGTAGATTACATGGCATCTGAAGTCTCCTCTCTCAACACTTGGATGCTGAGGGTAGCATTTCAGGTCTGACCAGAGGTGCTGGTACCTGTAGATTGGACGTATAATTAGGGGAGAGGGTGAACCTGGAGGAAGACCCTGGTGTAAGCCTAGCTCGGCAGGCATACCCTGGGACCATGAACGGTGGTATGCAGACCTTGTTAGGAGTGGTGGATGGGTATTTGGAGCTTTGGAACAGGAATCTGGTGGGGGCACTATGGAGAAATACTGAGCAGGTCAGTATGACAGATATGGGCTCCAGGCAAAACAGAGGGCCAGCCTGGAGAAGGGAATAGTGCTGAAGAAATCAAAGTCAGATGCTAGACTCTGGGGAAACCAGATGGAATCCCCCTGGTTTAAGACCAGCTTACAAGCCTGGCTGTGGTCTTGTTGGCAGTACAAGTCTTGCTTGCACTTAAGAGACTTCCCAGCTATTTGCCTCTTGTCAGCTATGTGAGTGAGTAATGACAGCCGGATATCTCATTTAGACATAGCTCAACGTTCTGAAATCTCAGTTTGCTAGTTGCTCTGCTCAGCGGTTCTCTCTTTAAAATAAGGGCAGCTACTTGAGGCCATCAGGCTTCAAGAGGAAGGTAGTTTCCCGAATCTGATCTTTATCATTATGTTGGCTGCCATGCTTCTTGTGCTGGCTAAGAAAGATTAATAGGAAGCTCTTGAGAAAGGCTTGGGGCCTCAGTCATTTTCTGACTCAGTCTCAATTTACACATTGCAGATCGCAGGCTGATAAAGCCTTTCTTAGCAGGGCCAAGAATATAAGACTGTATTCCTCAGCATCTCAAAAGATAATCAATGGTTTAAATAAAAATAATAATGTATTGTGGGGTTTATAACACATGTAAAAGTAAAATGCATGAAAACAATAGCATAAAGGCTAGGAGGGGAGAAATGGAAGTGTATTATTGTAAAGTTCTTATATAATATGTAAAATGGAATATCACTTGAAAGTAGATTGTGATAAGTTAAATATATATATACAGGTGTCCCAAAAAATGTAGACATACTTTGAATCATTATTGATTCCAATGAGTTAAATCTGAAATGAAAGAAACATCAGCTAGAAAATTTGTATACATTTTTTGGGGACATCCTATATTATATAACCTAAAGCAACTATTAAAGCAAAGAAATAAGCCAATAAAAAAGATAAAATAGAATCATATAGTATGGTCAATTAATCTATAAGTAGGTAGAAAAAGAAGAAAAAGGCAAGAAAGGACATACAGAACCACTAGGAAACAAATAATATATACTTAAAACCTAATTTATGACAATAATTATATTACATAAAAATGATCAAATACCTTCAATCAAAAGATAAAGAATGTCAGATAGGTTTATCAAAACAAGACTGAACAATATGCTGCCTATATGAAACACACATAAATATAGATACATAGAGTAAAAGGATGGAAAAAGATATACATGCAAACACCAGTCAAAAGAAACATAGGGTGACTATGTTAACAGTCAAAGTTGATTTCATAGAGATAAAGAAAGTCATTTCATAGTGAGAATAAGGTCAGTTAATTAAGAAGATATAAAAATCCTAAATGTTTATGTACTTAACAGATTTTCTGAACATATAAAGCAAAAACTAATAGAATAGCCAGGAGAAATAAATCCACAATTATGGCTAGAGATTTCAATAGTATCTATATATATATAAAAGCGTAAGTGACTGTTTGACTGCTTGACTGGTAGCTATGACATGCACTGACCACCAGGGGGCAAATGCTCAATGCACAGACATGGAAACATAGTACAGATTGAGGAATCTCAGAGGGAATGGGGGCGGGGGGCAGAAAGAGATTAACCAAAGATCTTACATGCAAACTAGAGGCCTGGTGCATGGATTCATGCACTGGTGGGGTCCTTTGGCCTGGCTTTTGGAGATTGGGCTGAAACTGGCAGTCAGACATTCCCTGGGGGCTCCTGGATTGTGAGAGGGTGCAGGAACCCCACTATTTGCCCCTTGTTTCTTTAATAATTGATAGGCATGAAGGCAGAATATCATTAAGGATATAGAAAATTTGGAAGGCAGCTATGCTTACCACTATACCACCAATGCCTTAAGAATATAGAAAATTTGAACATTATCTGCCAGCTTAACCCCAAATACTCTATTCCACAAGAGCAAAACATTTTCAAGGGCATGAGAGATTTACCAAGATAGACCACATTTTAGGCCATAGAACAAGTCTCAGTAAATTTTATAAGATTAAAGTCATGCTAAGTATTTTCTGTGGCCATAATGAATTAAATTGGAAATTGATAACAAACCTCTGGAAAAATCTTCAAATACTTATAAATGAAATAACACACTTCTAACTCTAACTGTGTCATGGATAACAGAAAAAATCAAAAGAGACATTAGAAAATCTTCTTTGAACTGAATGAAAATAAAAACACAACACAGAATTTGTGAGATGTTGTGAAAGCAGTGTTTAAGGTGACATTTATAGCACTAAATTCCTGCATTAGAAAAAAAGAGAGGTCTCAAATAAATGACCTCAATTTTTACCTTAAGAAACTAAAGAGAGAGAGAGAGAGAGAGAGCAACCAAATTAAATTAAAGTAAGCAGAAGAAACAAAATAATGAAAATAAAGCAGACATCAATGAAACAGAAAATTACCAATCAAGAAAAGAAGGTGATGCTACTATAGATTCTACAGATATTTCCAGGAATCTATACTAATAAAAGGCTAATATGCTAATTAGGCCAGATGTCTTCCAAATGTCCTTCCGGACAAAGCCACAGTGCTGGTGCCAAGACAGATCAGGTGGTTAGGGGTGATCAGGTTGGCAGGGGAGAGCAGTTAGGGAGATTAGGGCAGCAGGGGAGAACAGTTAGGCAGTTAGGGGGATCAGTCTGGCAGGAAAGTGGTTGAGGGCATCAAACAGGCAAGCAGAGGCAGTTAGGAGTGATCAGGCAGGCAGGGGAGCAGTAAGGGGCATCAGGTAGGCAGGTGAGTGGTTAGGAGCCAATGGTTCGGGATTACAAGAGGGATGTCTGACTGCCAGTTTCAGCCTGATCCCTGCCAGCATTCAGACATCCCCTAAGGGATCCTGGATTGGAGAGGGTGCAGGCCAGCCTGAGGAACACGTGCCCCTCCCTCCCCCATGCACAAATTTCATGCACTGGGGCTCTAGTCTATAATAATAAAAGTGTCATATGCTAATGATCTTCCAGACGTCCTTCTGGATGACCTTCCGGACAAAGCTGGGGCTGCAAGGGCGAGGCAGCCACCATGGCTGCGAGGGTCAAGCCCCTTGAATGAATTTTGTGCATCAGGCCTCTAGTATAGGGAATATTCTGCAAAACATTATGACAACAAGCTTAAAACTCAGATGAAGAAGACAAATTCCTTAAAAGACCCAAACTACCGAAGTTCTCTCAAGAAAAAAAAATAGGTTTACCTCAGTAGCTCTATGCCTATTAAAGAAATAGAATTTGTAGTTAAAAGCTAGCCCCCCCAAATGATTCAGTTCTAGATGGCTTTACTGGTGAATTATACCAAACATTTAAGGAAAAAAAAATAGCAATTCAGTACAAACTCTTCAAGAAAATTGAAGAGGAGGACACATTTCCCAACTCATTTTATGACACCAGTATTACTCATACATCAAAACTGGGCAAACACATTATAAGAAAATGATAGACTAATATTCATCATGATTATAGGTGAAAAAATTTTAAACAAATTTTAACAAATAAAATCCAATAGTATCTAAAAAGGATAATCATGACCAAGTAAGGCTTACTCTAAGATTGTAAGATTGGTTCAACATTCAATACTAAATTAATGTAAGTTACCATTTTAACAAATTAAAACAGAAAAATGTTATGATTATTTTAATAGATATCTCTCAAAGCAAAAACAATTAACAAAGATAGACAGGAGGGCTTGGGACCCACACAGAATCAGTCTCTGCCCCAGATCTTTCACAGGGTGACTCCTCAAAGGGCCCCGGCCTGGGGTGGGGGGTGGGGGCGCTTGGGAGTGGTTTATCGTTGGTGTGAGATTAGTTTAGAAACTGGTGAACTGTTCTCCAAATTTTATTGCTAAGAAGTTAAAGGTATTGAGGGATTCTAGGAATCAAGAAACCCTCCAAGCCTGACTGAAGAAGAAATCTTCAAAATGTGAAAGAATCTGTTGCCAACATGTGTCCTCTTGTACTTTCTTAAAGCTGCTAGTGATAGGTGGGGCAGGGGTGAGCTTTCTGTGTCTTTTACCTCTGTAGTCAGATAAGATGACTTCTCAGATGTCCTCTAGGTGTTCCTGGGAATGTCCAGAATCCAGTCTCAGATTTCTTCTGAGCTCGTCTGTTCACATTCTCCTACTGAATTTAAAGGGGCCTCTGTGGGTGGTGCCCTTGTGATAACAGCAAGTACCACATACAGACCATTACAGACCATTTCTTGGGGGAGAGGTACCATGAGGTGCGGGGGTGGGGGTGGGGGGAGGCTTATGCCAGAGCTAGCAATAGTTTTCTTTTAAAGTTTTTTTTATTAAATTTATTGGGGTGGCATTGGTTAATGAAAGTGCGATATAGGTTTCAGGCACATCATCGGTATATTGTATTGTGTGTTTGTCACTGAAAGTCAAGTTTCTTTCTGTCACCATTTATCACACTCCCCACTAACCTCCCCTTTCCCTCTGGTAATCACCATACTATTGTCTGTGAATTGTTTTTGCTTAATCCCTTCACCATTTTTTACCCAGCCCTCTCCCCTCCTACCCACCCCCACTCCTGGCTCTGACAGCTGTCACTCTGTTCTCTGAATCTATGAGTCTGTTTCTATCTTGTTTATTTGTTTTGCTCATTGGATTCTAAATATACTGGTAAGTGAAATGGTATGGTAGTTGTTTTTCTCTAACTGGCTTATTTCACTTAGTATAATACATCCCAGGTCCATCCATGCTGTTTCAAAAAATAAATTTTATTTTTTAAGGTCAAGTAATATTCCATTGTATAAATGTACTACAGTTTTTAAAATTCACCTTTATTATTGAAAGTATTATAGATGCCCTCCTTTCACCCCCTCCCCATTGTACAACAGTGTTTGTTTTTAATCCATGCATCCACTGATGGGCACTTGGGCTGTTTTCAAATCTTGGCTATTGTAAATATGCTGCAATGAATATCTTTCAAATCAGTGTTTCTGGTTTCTTCAGATATATTCCCAGAAGTGGAATCTCTGGTACATAAGACAATTCCATTTTTTTTATTTTTTGAGGAAACTCTAAACCATTTTCCACAGTCTGCACCAGTCTGCATTCCCACCAACAGTGCACAAGGGTTCCCTTTTCTCCATATCTTCGCCAGCACTTGTTTGTTGCTTCATTGATGATAACCATTCTGACAGGTATGAGTGTTGTAGAGAAAAACCAAGCCACGCATAGAGAAAGGAGTTATACAGCTTTAGTATGCCGATGGACTCAGAGGAGTTTGCCTCTCAAATTCTGAGCAAACCAATATGGTGGAAGCCCCTCTTTTATGCCCTTTGGTGTCTTTGTCCCCCAAATATGGATTATGCTTCTGGACCTTTCATGGACTTTGCTAAAAGCTCCAGGTATTAGGGGTCTTGAGACCATAACTAAGGGCCTGTCCTGGCCACAGACTGATAATCCCCCTCCGAGGGCTGTTTATGGCCTCTGTAAAAATGTGAGCATTTAGGTAACAGGTCTTGAAGATTAGTTTGTGGAGAAAGGGGCAATGACTTAATTATAGGTTATCAATAATGTACAGTAGGCTTGCTGGCACAGATTCAGATTGCTAGTGTTCCACCCTCCTCCCCAAATCTCAGGGTTACATTGGAATTAGCCTTTTAGCCTTTTCATGAGGTGATATCTCATTGTGGTTGGTTTTAGTTTGCATTTCTCTGATGATTACTGATGTTGAGCATCTTTTCATATGTCTATTGGCCATCTGTATGTCTTTGAAAAAGTGTCTATACAGATCCTATGTCATTTTTAAACGGAATTGCTTGTAGTTTGTTTTCTGTGTGTGTGTGTGTTTTTGAGTTGTGTAAGTTCTTTATGAATTTTGGGTGTTAACCTCTTATCAGTTTTATCATTGGTGAATATGTTCTCCCATTCAATGGGTTGTTTTTGCATTTTGTAGAGATGGTTTCCTTTGCTGTGCAAAAACCTTTTAGGTTGATGTAATTCCATTTGTTTGTTTCCCTTGCCCAAGAAAAAATATTGCTATGAAAAATGTCTAAGATTTTACTGTATGTTTTCTTCTGGGATTTTAATGGTTTCTATTCTTATGGTTAAATATTTCATCTACTTTGAGTTTATTCCTGTGTATAGTGTAAGAAGATGGTCTAATTTCATTTTTTTGGTATGTATCTGTCCAATTTTCCTAACACCATTTATTAAATGGACTACCTTCACCCCATTGTATGTTCTTGCCTCCTTTGTTGAATATTAATTGACCATAAAGTCATGGGTTTATTTTTTGGCCTCTATTCTGTTTCATGTCAGTTTTGTGCCAGGACTATGTTATTCTGATTGCTATGTCCTTGTAGTAAAGTTTGATATCAGGTGGCATGATTCCTCTAACTTTTTCATATAAAAGAAATTTGGGGAACAGTTGGGGAAATTTTGAATTTGAACTAGATATTAGAGAATGTTGGGAGATTATTATTACTATGGGTACTATTATTATTATTATGTAGGTCAATGCCCATATTTTTAGAAGATGCATGCTGAAATAATTAGTAGTGCAGTGTCCTGATATACGATTTATTTAAAAACTTTTCAACAAAGACTAAAATGTTAACTGATATTGAATATCTATGAAATTTATTCCATTATCCATGTCAATTTTTAAAAGGTATATTTTTCATTGATTTCTGAAAGGAAGAGAGAGATATAGAAATATCACTGATGAGAATCATCGATTGGCTGCCTTCATCATGTCCCCAACTGGGGATTGAGCTGCAACCCCAGCATGTGTCCTAACCAGGATTTGAACTGTGATCTCCTGGTTCATGGGTTGACACTCAACCACTGAGCCACACCGGTGGGGCTCCATGTCAATTTTTGATTCAACAGTTTGACAATTTCCATAATAAAATTTGAAGGAAGAAAATAAATAGAACATTATCCTCTCAAAGTTTCCTTTATTCCAAGTTTTTTTTTTTTAATGCATTTGTTTGTTGTTTTTGTTATTGCTATAAAGAATAGCTCTTGGAGCACCTAAGGGGGCAACAGCAGGAATCAGGGTTTCATTGAAGACTGGGGTTACAGTTCTCAGCTCCAGCTGGTTCTAACATTTACACTAACATTAATTATTGTCTTTTTACTCTTCTAGGTTCTCTGCTGGAGCCTCTGTTATAAAAGACAGATTTACAAGAGAAAAAAACACAATGGTTTATTAATATGTTATATCTCATATATGTGGGAGAAACTCTGGGAAGAATAATTCAAAGAGGTGGCTAGAACTTGAGCTTAATTGCCACCTTCAGCTAATAAAGAAAAGTGTAGGGGAGGCAAGTTCTGGGGAAGTGACCAGGGAAAATAAGACCAAAAAGGTAAAGTTTGTTATGCAGATTTAAGTCGGTGCCTTTGCATTAATAAGTCTCCTGTGGTCTACTCTCTTTATCTGGTACTGAGAGGGAGACTCCCTGACAAATGGAGATTTCCCTTTCTAAATGTCAATTCCCCTTACAAAAAGGTAATTTCTGTTTTCAGAGCTTCTCCTGTGTCTGCTGTTTCACAGAATAATGAACTCAAAATACCCCTGAAACTAAAGAGGCATATTTGGGGTGGCACATCCTGGTCTCTTACAGTGGCCCTTGTTCTGGGCCTCAGTCAGCTGCCCTAATACATACCAGTTATTGTGCTCAAGCTTTACAAACATGATTTCATTAAAAACACACTAACAAACAAGCAAATAATGCCTCGGGCCTGCCTTCAGACAGCCAATAATGTAGTTGAGAGACAGGTCTTCGAACTCCCTATAAAAAACAAAGAGGAAGAGCCCTGGCCCGTGTGGCTCAGTTGTTTGAGTATTGTGGGCGATTCCAGGCAGCACACATGCCAGGGTTGTGGGCTGGAGGATCCCTAGTAGGCGGCATGCAGGAGGCAGCTAATTGATGCCTCTCTCTCTCCCCCCTCCCTTTCTCTCTTACATCAATAAAAACATATTTAAGAAACAAAGAGGAAGAAAAGAGAAACTGTGAAATAAAGTTTCAGAAAAAGCCATTTATTCTGTCATGATTTGGGAGGTACTCACAGAAAAAGCAATTTCTGATCCCACCTTGGAGGATTTTGATAAACAAGGTGGGGGCATTCTTGGATGGAGGATCAGTGTGAGCAGAGAGCCACAGATTGTGAAAAGTGCCAGTTCCTGTTGGAACACCATGCTGCCAGATGCCTGCTATTAAACTGGAGTCCAGGGTTTTTTGTAATGATTAGTGAGGTTGAACAGTTTTTCCCATGTTCATGGACTGCTCATTCATTTACATTTTATATATATTGATCTTGGTCTTAGAAATTATCCCCAGAGGGTGGTCCTAGAGCTCGATGTTCCTCTATTTCTGCGAATCACAAAAAGGCTTCCCCTTTGCTGAATCAGAAAGTAAAGGCTTGCTTCATAGAGCTGCAGAATCTGCTTTGATGTTAGATTCTCCCGATGGATATCTGGGCATTTCACCATCCTACCCTTATTTGATTAAGATCATTTGAAAAGAAAGGCATTCTTGAACCACAAAGCCCAAATCACAGTTTCCCTCAATTTGCTCCAGATGGGGTAGGAGATTCTAATCACAACAACATGTGAGATGTAAAATCATCTATTATTTTTTAATTCTAAAGTTATTTTTTCCTACTAACTACAGGTTTAATAACTGGCCAACTATTATACATGCCCTAATAAAAATGGAGAGCACAGTTGGAATATTGGCTCTCCATTAATTAGTATGAGCCCAGAGGTAAGTAACTTAGCTTCTCTGAGGTTCAATTTTCTCATCTGTAAAATGGCTGTAACTAAATATAACCAAGCTTTCCCTGGAAGCTCAGATCAGACCTCACAAATAATGATGTACTACTGAAAAAAGAAGAAAAGCCACATAGCTGGTTGCAAAAGGATTAACAAATAATCTTTGTTTCTTTGAAATCAGAATATATTCTCAATTGATGAGGACTTATTCAGTCATACACAGCTTAATGACAGAAATGTGTTCTTAGATGGTTTTGTTGTTGTATGAACATCATAGAATGTACTTATAAAAACCTACATGTATAGCCTACTGATCACCTAGGCTATATGGTGTAGCACTGTCATATATGTGGTATATCATAGACTGAAACGTTGTTATGTGGTACATGATTAATTTTTGTCCTTTCTTCTTCTTTTTCTTTCTCTTTTTTCCTTCCCTCCTCCTTTCCTCCTTTCTGTTCTTTCTTTCAATTCTTTCTCTTTCTTTCTTTTCTTTCATCCTTTCTTTCTTTCTTTCTTTCTTTTTGACATAAAAATAATGATGTATCTTAAAATGATTATATTTCAGTCAGAGGTATCTTAGATTAAATGAAATATAGCAGGTTTTGTATTGAAAGAAAAAATAAGTTATACTTCCCCTATCAGAACTTTGAAAATCCTCTCCAAGTATCCCACTCTTTCCCACAATTCTCCTCCACTCTGTAGTGACACATTCCTGTTTTTCTCTTGCAGCCTGCCAGCCCTTGCCAGGCAACTCATAACCCTTCATCTCCACCCTCATTTTCTCCGTTCTCTCCCCTTCCACCTGTTAACCTGTCCAGATCACTGCAGCCCTCCACAATCTCCATCTCTTTAGTCCTATCCAGCCCCCTCTCTAGGCTGCTCCATTGCCGTCCCCAACAGCACCCCACACAGGAGAACAGAGTCATCCAAGAAATTTACCTGCTTAGAAAGTAAAGAGCAGGAAAGCAACTATACATACTTAATGTTTAATTTTTGTGCATGGTTTTATGGATAATAATAATACCAACCTCATGAGGCTTTGGTGAAGATTAAGAGACAAGAAAATGTAAACACATGGCAAATTGCTGGCACATGTTAAGGATTCAAAAAGTGTGTGAATAATGTTAGCTATTATTCTTTACTATTGTTTATAAAAGATTGTACAATCAACACTGTAACAACACAAGAAAGACCACAACAAACAAAAAACCAAAGGAAAAAGTATCACTCAAAATCTTAAGACATTATGTCTTTTCTTGGTAGTAATCATAAATATGTCATGAAGAAATTTGATTTTTGTACTTTTCCAGTGACAGAGTATTCTTATGAATCAAAGTCCATAAATGGAAATATAAAAAAGTGGAAAGAAGGTCATTGTGCATTTTTAATGTGTTTTAACTGGTAGCAGTCTGTGATATTTTTAGATCACCCCAGAGAGGAACTTCTTCCTGTATCTAGCATGAATTTCTTTTTCTCCAAAGGCCCTTTGGCAGAAACATTTTGAAATTCAAATGCTCCTTTCTGCTATTTTAATGAAGTATCTGAAGAGGACTGTAAGAAATTTTTTAAAGCTGGGGTAATAATTTTTAAAAGCTTTCCTAATTCTACTCATGGAAGATAGGTGGGAAACTTTGCAGAATTTCAAATACAGCCTGTGATCTTAATTGTCATTTCATATCCCATAACTGAGAAATAAAGAGACTGCCCTAAAGGCTGAGACCCCACTATGGCTGAAGCAAGTCCTTCCCAGATTCATAGGTTGAAGCTCTAACCCCCAAATGTGATGATGGTATTTGGAGATAGGGCCTTTGGAAATGGAGGTTAGATCAGGGTTAGATGAGGTCATGAGGTCATGAGGGTGGGGCACTCATGATGAAATTAGTGTCCTCACAAGGAGAGATACCAGAAAGCTCCATTTTTTTTTTGGGGGGGGAGAGAAAGAGAGCGAGCGCGCGCGAGAGAGAGAAAGAGAGAGAGAGAGAGAGAGAGAACAGCTGCCTAGTAATACAGTCTCCCATATTCAAAGTCACCACGAAGGTTAACATTGAGTTTTCTTAGGCCAGCCTCTTCATGCAAAGGGAAGTTTCCTAAAAGTGTGTGAAAGTTGAGACGGTGTAAGAAGTAAAGAACGTATGTAAAATATTGAAAAATCAAATTAAATCTTAGAAACTTAAACTTAGGAAATTTAAGAAATTACAATGTGCAGTTTAACTCTACCTTGATTTTTTTGCTGGCCAAAGTGTGGAGGTTATGAGTTGATAACCAACACAGGACTGTGGTATTTGCTCTCTCAGGGTTTCAGGCTGTTGCTTTGGTATTGACCAAATGGTGTTGTTCCATCTGTGGAACAGCTAAGAGACTTCAGACTGTATGCCTGGAGCAGGACACAACTGACGTATGCTCAAAAGATTTCCATTGCCTTAAGGAAAACTGGGTTTCTCCCTAAAGGGAAATTATTATTTGAACTCTTTTGTGGGCTTTAAGAAAGGGAATATAAATATGGTAAATTCAGGAACCATTTCCCTGAGAGGCATGTGACAAAAAATTCCCTCTTTCTTACCTCCATTTTTGTTATATATTTACATTGTCCTCTCCCAAGGGGGTGAGAGAAGAAACTTTTGCTTTTTAAAACAAGAATCAACTGCCAACTTCCCATTCTAGAGAATGTCGTGCTTTGTATAAGAGGAAATGGCTTTTAGTCCAGGAGGAATATCTTTGTGGGGAGGAAGAAACCTGGCTCTGCCCTCTTGGTTCTTTTAGCTGATCTCATCATTCAGTCTACAGGAGACAGATTAGATCAACAAGAGAAAATAATGAAATTTAATGACCTACATATGGGGACCCACATACATGAGCAAGTGAGAGACCTGAAAGGGACAGAGGGGAAATGAGGTCTAGATGACATTGTGAGCTAAATATGAGGTAAAGCTTCAAGGGGGAGGAAGATCATTTTCAGGATGATAAGAAGAGCAGAGATATTCAGTAAAGAGAAGCTTTCCCTCCTATAGATAGGTCATACAAAGTTATTTCTGGTGATATTTTTTATTATGGGCAAGGCCCCCAATTTAAATTTTCTAAGGGAGGGGTGAAAATTTTTTCCTGGGGCCGGCAGAGTCTCTCGATGACCATCAGCTCAAAATAATTTACCTGGCGCGTTGGGAAGACCTGTCTGAACGCTGTCACCTGTTGGCCTCAGTGTTAAAGGTGAAGACTCAAATCCAAGGCCAAATGGGCTGTGGCTACCCTTTCTCCAGGAAGGTGGGAAGACTTGAATTCCTAGAGACAGTCCTAGAGTGAGGAGCAGAGGGGCAAGGAAAAGAAGCAGGAAGGGGGAATGGAGGGGTTTAGAGAAAGGAGAATGGACCCAACCAGCATGGCTCAGTGATTGAGTGTCAACCTATGAACCAGGGGCTCACGGTTCGATTCCCATTCAGAGCACATGCCTGGGTTGTGGGCTCTATCCCTAGTGTGGGGCATGCAGGAGACAGCCGATCAAGGATTCTCTTTCATCATTGGTCTCTCTCTCTTCGCCCCCCCCCTCCTTCCTCTCTGAAATCATATATATATATATGAAAAGGAGAATGGAGGGACTTAATGTCCAGATAGTACAGTGTGAGGCCTGAGAAGGGGGAGCCAGCAAAACACTTGAAAAGACAGAAATACTAGCAGGTTCTAATAGTAAATGTGAAAATGGTGATAACTTCCCCCAAACCTTCATCCGATCTGATATTCACAGCTGCTCTGGGCAAGCGATGGCTCTGGGAAATCTGGAGGGAGCTGGGTTCAGGGCTGGGACCAAAGGAAGGAAACAGCAAGGGGGCATGACACAGGCATGTGGTAGGAATTGGGTGGTCTGGAGGGAAGGATAACCCCAGAAATGTATGTACCCCAAGCCATTCAAATGCAAAAGTTAAGGGACAGGGCAAGTCCCTGAGGCTGAGGACTTCCAGGCGACTTCTGAGTCATGCCTCCTAAGGGCCAATTAGTTATATAGTGGAGTGCTGGTGAGGGGAGTCCAGAGGAGGGAGAACACAGCCAGGACCCGTCCCTTGTTTTGGACAAAACAAGGTCCAAACCTGAGTCATAGATTTTGACACTTTTGTGGCCTAACTTTGGAGGTGCCAAAGGGCCTGGAGTTGGCAGCTGGTCAGAGGGCACTCTGTGAGGATGTGGCAGAAAAGTGACCTCTCTGAGTAAGGAAAGTCAGAGGGGTCACCGTGGCCTTCTGCAGCAGCCACTTGTTCTATTTGGGGACAAGGTATGAAATAGAAAACACTTTAACCATGATAGTATCAGAAACCTGATGATTTAGGCTTCTTAAATCCCTCCTGTTTATTCCCTTTCTTTCATAGTTAGCAGAGTCGTTTGGAAAGCCTGCAAGAGCTAAGAGTGTCCAAGAACAATTTTCAAAAAGTTAAACACATAGCTCCCACACAGACACACAGTGAGTCCTTTCATGCAGTTAGCCCACTAAAGAGAAGACCAGCAGAAGGACAAAGCTAGTTCAAGGCTGAAGCATATTCTCAGTGAGAAAAGGAACGTTGAAACCAGATATCAGTTAGAGACAAAACAGGTTAATGTCCTTGGCAATCACACGTCAACATTTGGGCTCTTCTTTTCTACCAGGCAGAAATTATTTACATCTTTACTGGGAAAAAGTCATTGGCAAATGTACGTCTCTTTTATACATTAAGTAGTGTCATCAAGCCTGGCCTAATCAGTTGTAAACTTCTAAGTCACATCCCTTAGAAGATCAGATGACCTGTTTTAAGGTTGTTACAGACTCAGTCATGAGGCGTCGAAAGGACATGTGGTAATCTTTTTGCTGAATTTCCCAACTGGGCATAATTTTTTTTCACAAAGGGAAACAAGAGAGCAGACCATTGTCCTCGTGTAGGTCAGAGAACTAGAGGAGGAGCAGCATCTGGGAGCTGCTGCAATGGGGCTGGAGGGTTCTTGGAAAGGAAGCACAGAGGTGATAACAAACTCCAGGAAGACAAGGGAATGGCTGCTCAGCTCTCCTCTCCTGGGGATTCTTCCTTTCCTTCCGAAGCCAGACCTTTCTGTTACTGTTCGTAGAAAGGTACTGCTGTTCCCTCATACCCACCAGGTTTCCCTGTGTCACCAATCTAACACGGGGCTCAAAAAATTAGGAGGAACTCAACTGGGGCCTGGGATTGAAGCTGCAACCCAGTTATGGGCCCTTGACTGGGAATCAAACCCCTGTGACTCTAGCCACTGAGTCACACTGACCAGGGCATTTTTATACCAACATCATATATTATTTTTTCAATGGAAAAAATCCCAAAACCAATGGTTCAAAAACACCATAATATTAATAGCAGTTCAGTATATAAGTGGACAACTTCCAGGCACTGTCTTTAGAGTTGCATCAGCCACTGATAACACTTTAAGCTGATAAAAGGCTTGGCTTCAAAAGGTAGAGCCAGAGGCACGTTGTGGGCAGAATCTGGTCCCATTAATTCATCCCAAGCATAGGTTTAATTGAGTCTCCTGATTTGCTGTAACTACTGGGAATATCTATTATTTATGGCTGGTGTCCATTTTGACTGGGCCAGTGTTCTCTCAGATTGTTTTGTGTCCATGATGGACCAGTTGTTAAATATTTGAATAACATTCTGATCTGTCCCACTCAACATGGCTTTTCCCTAGCACTTCAAGTGGCTTCAACCATCTGAATGTATCCTCAGCTCCTGGTGTCTGACCTTGTTTCCTGATAGTGAAGATTATTTAGGACGTATTTTGTAGCAGATACTAAAATATCAACTAAAATAGGTTCAACAATGCAGACTTAATTATTTTATATACCAGGTCTGATAGTGGGCAACTTCAGAGTGAATTTGGTGGCTCAAGGATGTCACGGGAGACCTGGAGGCTGCTCCTTTTTTCTTTCTGTCATCTCAGCACGTTGGCAGTGTCTCCATCTTGGTCACGAGATAGCTGCTGTAGCACCAAGTATTGACATCATGTAACAGCATCTGAACTTGAAGGTTAACAAGGTTATAGAGGTTTTTTTTTGCCTCTCGTGAGTCTCTGTCTCCCTTGTTTTTAACCAAAGAATACAATGTTCCCTAAAAACCACCAGTGGACTTCCACATGTTTTATTGGCCAGAACTCGGTCATGTACATACCCATAGACCAATTACTGACAAAGAGGAAGAGTTCTGAATCAATTAGGATTAATCTTCTTCAATCTGAGTCAAATCAGATTAACAAGAAAGAAGAGGAACTAGCAGGTGAGTAAGCAATTAGCTATAACTGCCACCCATAGCTCTTTGGCTGGTGTTCTTGGTAGATTAGAATTCGGTCAGTAGTCTGTTTCTCCTTTTTCTTGTTTGAAAATAATGTCTATGTGTTTCTTATTATAAAAGCAATGTATGCTGTTTGCTCAAGGGATAAAATATAGAATACATACAAAAAATAAAAATCAATGCATGAGTGTATTACATAAAGTTGGGACTGTATTATATATAATCTAGTTTAGTAGCCTATCTGTTTTCACTTAACATTTTTTGATGAACTTGCTGTTTCCCTCTTGGACCCAGCTCCTCTTCACACATGTCCAAAGGAAAGAAAAAGAAGCACAGAATGTATCATGGGTCTCCATAAAATAATTAATGAGATAAACCTCACTTTTGATTTAG
This sequence comes from Lasiurus cinereus, assembly GCA_011751065.1. Lineage (NCBI taxonomy): Eukaryota > Metazoa > Chordata > Mammalia > Chiroptera > Vespertilionidae > Lasiurus > Lasiurus cinereus. Next base: position 34,206,599 of record JAAGEH010000041.1, on the reverse strand, counting down.
AAGGTCCTGATTTCCTAACTCCTAATTGCTCTCTGCATCTTATCAGTCCTCAGATTCCCAGGACACCAGGGCACCTGGGTTGAGAGTCTGGGGCTGCGGATGGGGAAAGAATATGTATGAATGCGTTCTTCTCCAGACTGATTAGGACTTGGAATTGACACTGGGAGTAACCTCACTCTCTTGGAGAGTCCCAGCCTCACCCTTTCAGGCCTCAACAGGACATTACTAGTATATCTTGATATGACCTGATAGCACCAACTGTTGTGCAAGGAATAAACACACCTGGTGTTGCCGAGAGGTGGTAATCTCTGTCTGCACAGAGCAATGCTTATACCTTCATCCTGCATGTCATTGTGTTGGCTATAGGGAGGCATGCACAGGGAATCTCTCCTGCCCAGCTGGACTTGGGGAGCTCCAGATGGGGAGCCATTTGTTCCTAACAAACGTTTTTTGATTACTCAATGTGTTCACCTCAGGCAGCCTTTAGTAAAAACATTGTCTACAATGGTGCTATGGAGTATCTGTTATTATACTTGTAACTTTGGTCATGGTGTAGGCAGAGAAGAATGCCGATTGCCAATAGGGCTTGAGCTCCTCTCTGAGAACAGTGAGCCCCAAAGCTCAGAGCGAAAGGAAAAATAGATATAAGAGGGTTCTTCCTCCCAATTCTATCCATCCAGGCCACGGAACTTGAATGAGATCCCACCTGGCAAGCATGTGGCAGATTGTGCCCAAGGATGTCCACAGTATCTCCCATCCCACATGCTCTCTGCAATGTCACCTTGTTACGCCTTCATTAAGAAGTGGGTCTTGACCTGGTTGGTTTGGTTCAGTGGGTAGAGCGTCAGCCTGTGGACTGAAGAGTCCCTGGTTTGATTCCAGCCAATGGCACTTGCCTGGGTTGCAGGCTTAATCCCCAGTAGGGGGCATGCAGGAGGCAGCCAATCAATAGTTCTCTCTCATCATTGATGTTTCTATCTCTTTCCTTCTCCCTTCCTCTCTGAAATCAATAAAGATATATTTAAAAAAGAAAGAATTCAACAATAAAGAACTGTTAAGAAAAAGAAGAAGAAGAAGGAGGAGGAGAAGGAGAAGGAAGAAAAGGAAAAGAAGAAGACGGAGAAGGAGGAGAAGGCGAAGAAGGAGGAAAAGAAGAAAAAGAAGTGGGTCTAAATCTCCTCCCTGGACTCTGGCTGGCTTTGGTGACTCCCGTGTAATGTTGCCAAGTTTAGCAAATAAAACTACAGGATGCCCAGTTAAATCTGAATTTCAGATAAATAAAGAACAATTTAAAAATATATACGTATGTTCCATAAAATATCTGTATGTTATCTGGCAACCCTACTCTCATGTACCCAATAGAATGTGACAGAAGGGACGCATGTGACTTCCCAGACTAGGCTAGAGGAAGCCTTGCAGCTTCTGCTCTGGCCTCTTAGAATGTCTGCTCTGTGGACACTGCCCCTCAGGACACAACCTCTTGGAAACCAGCAGGCATGCTGTGGGAAGCCCAAGCCTCTCCCAGCTGATCCACTCAAAGATCCCAGGCCTGTGAGTGAAGAGCCTCTGATCCAGCTTCCCACAGAGCTCTCTATGATGATAGAAATGTCTTCTGTCTGACTGTACATCATAGAAGCCACTAGTTACATATGGCCGTTGAATCTTAAAATGTGGCTAGTGCCACTGAGTAACTAAATTCTTAATTTTATTTAATGCTAATTAATGTAAATGAGCATGTAAATGGCCACGCGTGGCCACTGTATGGCACACTGCAGTTCTAGATGATTCAGTACCAGCCCTTGGAGTCACCCCTACCTGTTGGAGTCTTCCTAGCTGAGGCCCAGGCATGATGGCGCCGAGAAAAGGTACTCCAACATGCCCTCTCCAAATCCTAACCCACAGAATCCGGAAGCAAAATAAAGGTTGTTTTCTGTTGATACATTTGGGGTGGGTGGTTATGCGGTAAAAAGAGACTATTTAGCAGAGGGTTCCAAACCCAAAGGCCCAGTGCCAGGAAGTAAGTCAATGAAGAGAACAGCCTTCAGGGATGGTAGCCAAGGCCCATGAAGACTACAATCTGCACTTAGAGAGTGTCCCCAATTCCTGGTGTCCCAGCAAGGACTCAGGCCTGGCAGTAGAGAGAGATCTGCAGCCGTCCAGGCTCTACCTCTTACCAGCAGTGACATCTCAAGTCACTTTTGACTTGGAGCCTCACTTTCTTAATCTGTAAAGTGAGACTAAAATGATCTACCCAGATTGGCGTAGTGTGTGGTTGGAGGATCAGATGAGCCTATGGAATGAGGGCACATGGTTTGCTACTCCCATCGGAAGCCGTTTCTTTGATCGGCTCAGTCCTCTGCTCTGCAACAGCTTTGCAAACTGACTAGAGCAGCTCTCGTTTCACTTCCAGGAACTCTGCCGTCGTAGGAGCCAAATTCTTATTAAATACACACTGGTTTTGAATTGAGTTGATCTAAAAAGTTGTCAATTCCCCCCCCAAAAAATCAACATTTGGGGGCACAGTTTAGATGAAATCTCACTGTTAAAGGAAACCTTATTGTTTTTCTAAGTATCCTGTGGAGCTCAGTGTCTGTGAAGGCCTTTAGCTCTGAGTTGCACACTTTGCTAAAGGTGATTTCCCATGGTGACCATCCAGGTAGTCTTGGGCTAGAAGGCCCCACTTACCTGAATGGACTTGCCTCAGGGCCTGGGCCTTGGAGAGTGGGCTCTCAATGCTCTCTCAGATGTAGGGGACATTGAATTATGGCCAAAAAGGAACAGCAAGCTTATACATGACTTCTAGTGAAGAGCAAGTGACGGGTGTATAGTCAATACACCCTCAGCTGTAGGAAGGGAGATTCCAAAAGTTCAGGATGGGCCTGATCCCATGTCCTGAGTGGGAACAGCAGAGACTTCAGAATGAGGCAGCCGTGGGTTTGAATCTTGGCTCTACCACTGAAGGGTCAATGATCTCTGAGACTCATTTGGTCTGGGAAAGGGGTGTTGTGAAGAGTACACTAGGATACAGACATTTAGTCAATATTAAAATTAAAATAAAAATATATGATAAGTAATAAAATAAATAAATACAATAGGGTTGGGGACTTTAGAAAATGAAATGTGGCAACTTAGCCGCGAATTGACTTGGGGCCAAAGGAAAAGATAGGCAGCAGAAGTGGTTAGAAGTCAAGCAGGAATGTGGTACGTAGCTACCACGTTCCCACCTACAAAGATGAAAGTGAGTCCAAGTGCCTAGTGTTGGAGAAGATTTCAGGGCGTGGGTGGGCAGGTAAATCACACAAACTTCTGGGAGGCAAGTTAATAACTTCTCAACATATTAGAAAGTCTAGCAGCCTTCCTTCTTGAAATGTATCTTAAAAGAATAATTAGAAATGTAATTCAAGAGGTATATATATTCAAGGGTGCTGTTGGTAAATAATAATAATAAAAAAAAAACTGGCAACAGCCTAAATATCTGACATTAAGAGACAATGTATAAAAGTGGATCTATATTTATTGACATGAACAGATATTAAAAAATGTTGTGTGACAAATTCATGTTAACAAATAATGTAACTATTGTGGCGTCTCTTTTAAAAGTACCTTTATATGCACTATAAACCCAGAATGCATATGGTAGGTTGATAGGATGTGTGTGTGTGTTTTCAATGTAGGAGCTTTTCACTTGCTTTTATTAGGATGTGCTTTTTTTTGACGGAGATATAAATTCACATACCATAAACTTTCCCATTCACTTATAAACATCTACCATTTTAAAAATATGAGCCAGTGGTTTTTAGTAGATTCACAGAGTTGTGTAACCATCACCAGTACCTAATTCCAGAACACTTTTATTACCTGCAAAAGAAACCTCATACCTGTTAGTCGTCACTCTTCTCCCCAGCCCTCAGCAACCACTAACCTTTTCTGTCCCTATGGATTTGCCCATTCTGGGCATTTTATATAAATGGAATCAGACAGCATGTGGCCTTTTGTGTCTGGCTTCTCTTAACATGCTGTCTTCAAGGGTTAGCCCACTGTAGCATGTGTCAGTACGTCGTTCCTTGTGAATTGGCGAGTAATGTTATGCTGTGTGGATATGCCACATTTTGTTTATCCATTCTTCAGTTGGTGGACAGTGGGGTTATTTTCACCTTTGGCTATCATGAATAAGGGGATGAATAGTTGGGTACCATTTTTGTGTGAGCATATGTTTTTGATTCTTTTGGGTATGTACTTTGGAGTGGAATTGCTGGATCATATGGTAAGTCTGTATTTAAGTTCTTGAGTAACCACCAAACTGGCTTCCACAGCAATTTCACCATTTCACATTCCCACCAGCAATGTATGAGCTTTTTCACTTCTCCACATTTCCGCCAACACTTGTTATTTTCTGTTCTTTGTTTTGTTAACAGCCATCCTAATGGATGTGAAGTGGTATCTCACTGTGGCTTTGAATTGTACTCCCCTAATGACTAATGATGTTGAGTATCTTTCCATGTGCTTATTGGTTACTTATATTATCTTCTTTGAGAAATTTCTGTTCAAATCCTTTGCCAGTTGGTGGAATTTTGGTTGTTTTCTTTTTGTTTTTCCACAGTTCTGACTTGTGTGCAATGACAAGAGTTGCTCTGTAATAATGAATGAGTCATGATAAAGGCTGGGGGTGGCTGCACAGTGGACTCTTCCGGGGCCCCTCGGAAGCAGAGGCACTGACCTGGGCCTCACTCCCTGGCAGGGTTTATCTCTCTTGGCTAGGTGTGACTGTCCCGGAGGAGTAGAAGTCCCTTTGGCCTTGGCTGAGGGGCACGTTACAGGAAGAAGACTATAATCGGAGGTGGGTCCTGATTATGGAGAGAAAATTTAGAGTCTGATGGAGGGTTCTGGAGTCAGGTCTAGGAGCCTCTCAGTGGCTGGACTGGGCACAGCTGTGGGAGAGAGGTGCTTCTGCAGCTCAGGGCCCCTGTCCCAGCTGTGCGGAGCTCTGGCTAACGTGGGCCTGTGGGCCACACTCTCCAGAACAGGGAAGGCACTTCCTTCCGGCAGAATTCACATTTTGAAGACATCCCCACAATAATTCTGTTTATTTTACCTGGACTGGTTTCCCCTCCTTTTCAGATGTGATCTGACCTATGCTGATTTGGCCATTAAGCAATCAACCCCCAGGTGCTTTCGGTTAGTCTGGGATCCTTAAGGTCACATGGCTCTCCTACTGGATGTGTGCTCCACTGAAAGCAAGCCTGGGACCAAAGGCCACCAAATAGATGAATGCTTTGCAGTGAAAAGTCACAAATAGGGCGCTACTACCTATTCGAAGTCTTGCTCTCTGTCCTGAGAACCTACCTGCCCTCACCTGAAAGGTCCTCTCTGAGGTGATGTCACACTCTGAGCTGCAGTGTCAGCTAACCTTGTGATTGAGGCAGATAATGGGCCTTTCAGTGAAGTAGGTGGACTCAGGACTATGCCTCAAATACTTAAGGAAGGTTTTAGACCACAAAGGCCTGCCTGATAGACCCTTAACCACTCCTTCCTGCAGCCCACACCCCTTCTTAGTCAACTGCTGTATCTTGATTATGACCATATGACTTGATATGACATGATATCATGCATATCATGAAAACACATCTCTAACTTCCCATAGGCCAATTAACCACCCCTCTTGTGTAGGTAATGATAGCATTTTTGAGCTGCTAAATAATCACCTCTGGAGTGATTTTCACAATTAGGGTGTTTCAAATGTTAACTAATTACCGAGGTGTGTTAAAAGTAACAAAACTTGCAAAAGAAAACATAGGGTAAATTCATAAACTTATGATAGGCAAAACTTTACTTGACAGAACACACAAAAAAGCACCACTCCAAAAGATTTCTTTTTGACAAATTGAAATTCATTGTAATAAACAATGTCCCAGACAGAAAAGCATCTGGTCTTTGGAAAATACCATTAAAAGAATGAAAAGCAAATAAAAGTTTGGAAGAAAATATTTGCAATGTAGACAGAGGTAGGTAAAAATGGATTTACAGTTGTGAGTATGCAAAGCAAAATTTATTCTTATATATTTTATTAATTATTATTTTTGAAATATATTTTCATTGATTTTAGAGAGGAAGAGAAAGAGAGAAAGAGAGAGAGAGAGAGAGAGAGAGAGAGAGAG
>JAAGEH010000041.1:34165130-34200344 GCA_011751065.1 Lasiurus cinereus | reverse complement strand
GAGAAACATCAATGATGAGAGATAATCTCATTGATTGCCTACTTCCTGTATGCCCCACACTGGGGATTGAGTCTGCAACCCAGGCATGTGCTCTAACCAGGAATCGAACTGTCACCTCCTGATTCATAGTTCGAGGCTCAACCATTGAGCCACACCAGGCAAACTAATTATTGTATTTATTTGTATTATAACTGTACCCCTATTTTTGCCCACCCTGACCAAGGACTTGTATTCAGAATATGTAATGGATGCTTGCAATTCAGGAATAAGGAAAACAATCCAATTTTTAAAAAATGAAGAATAGGGTGAAAGGTATATTGGAAGTCTGTATTATCATTACAGTTTTTCTGTAAATCTGAAGTTATTGCAAAATAAAGGCACGTGTTAAGTGCTGTGGCAGGAATATAAGAGTATAAGATCTATTCCCTGTCTCTGGAAGCTGACAATATTGGAGAGGTGAAATTTTTTTCAAAATCCTCAAAGTGTAAGGAATGACAAATCAAATCTCATCTGGCTCCCACCCCTAGGGTAGGAAAGACAGTCTGGCACTTGTTAGTGTTTTCCCCCTTCCTCTCCCATTCCATCCCTCTCCCCAAGCTCCCACCCAGCTGTGGCTGCGCATAAGAAGCCCAGGCCTGCATAGGCTTGGAAGAGTGTCCACCATCAGTCCAGCCTTGGCTGTTCCTCCAAGTGCCCTTTGTCTACTGCCTTCATGGTCTCCTCCAGACTCATGGCTCCTCTTCTAGCTAGGACACAGCTTTGTGGGGGTGCTCAGGCCACCACCCCTGATGCCACTGTTTCTCACCTTCAAGGTACCCCCATTCCTGGGTGTATCTCCCTGTGGGTCATATACATGAGGGTGTATGGCTCATTCCCCCTTCCTTTCTGCACTTGAGAGGATCCCTTCTCTAGCTGCCCACCATATCCTCCCACCAGCTCTTTATCTACTTGAGAAACATAAAGGCTAACACTCTGGGCTAGGGAAACCCAAACTCCCAGGACTCAAACCCTGGTTATCCATTAGGAGGACAGGGAATACTTTTGTTTTTGTTTTGTTTTTTCGTTATGAGCCTGCAGTCCAGAAAACAAGGGACAGTGAGCTTCTCAGCCTGGTTGTTCCATAACACGGCTGCAGAAGCCTGGTTCTAAAAAATGAGAGCGGGGGAAAGTGCTAGAGGTCTGGTGGGACTGGGATAGCCTCAGAGGGTAGTCAGCACATGTCCGTGGAGTGTGCTGACCTTATAAGGGCGGGGCCCATGGCAGGCAGCAGCCTGAGCTCCGGAAACAGACAACACCTCAGTGTGCTGGCCTTGTGCCCGGCCTGTCTGTGGTCAGCATCTTGCCAGCTGAAATGTGTGTGGTCACAGGAGAAAGGGAACGGGGCTGGTGACAGAGCCCATGGTTTCAGTAAGTGTGAGCCCAACGAAATCCTGGCTTTGGGGCCTTAGAGGGAAGTGGCAGTAAGCAGAGAATCAGAAAGTTGGCCCATAATTCAGAATCAGAAAAGGAAAGGCACCTACCCCACCCAGCCTCTGGCCACAAGTGAACGTAAAAGGGAAACTGGTCTATTTCTTGTTGTGTGTAGTCCATCCACCCCCAGGATTTCTAAGAAATGCATAGCCTGTATTTCTTGGTTATCCTGGGAGCCAGATGTATAATATTTGGGGCTACATCTTTAACTTGAAAATGCAAAAACATCCTTCCAGCTGCATCCTCCTTTTCCTTCCAGGGTCAGAATAATTGCAGGGAGGAGTTAGTTCTGAAATCAAATAGAAAGAGCTATTGTTTCTGGAGATTAGGAAAAAGTTGTCAAAGAGCCAAGGCCTCATCTCTAAACAGAAAACGTGAAATGGGCTGAGTCCTGCTTAATAATTCAGGGGCCAAACCGAGCCAACAAGACGCTGGAGAGAATGATCAGATATACCTACACCCTTCTCTTTTTATCAGCTTGCAAATGTTCTGGTTGGCACCTGGTTGGAGAGAAACAGTTAATGACAAATGAAGCTAAACTATTCATTCATTCACTCATTCAATAAAATTTTCACGATTGTATGTACAAGATGGACCAGCGAGGAGCTAAGGATAGACAGCAGCACAAGTCTGTCTGCCCCTGGGCCTTGGAACTGACACGATTCTCCAAATTTAACATACTTCAGACTCCTGTGGATGGCTTGTTAAAACACAGATTGCTGGGCCCCATCCCCAGAATTTCCCATTCAGTTGGTCTAGATAGCTGGAGAAACTGCATTCCTAACAAGTTACCATGCGGAGCTAATGCTGCTGATCCTGGGGTCACCCTTGGAGAATAACTGGGCTAGGCAATTATTTCACCCAAATATTTTGACCTCTTGGCACAACATGGTTTGCTCAGATAAACTGGAGGGAATTTGGAGCTCTGGACCAGGTTGCTAAAACCTGAGGTTATCTGCCCAAGAGCTGTAGCCAACCCCACCCAGTGATGGGAATCAATGTATTAAGGTACACTGACCTTCAGAGAGACCATCCGAAGGCCTTGGCACTGACCTGTGATAGGAGGGAGTGTAGCTTTTTTTTAAAAAAAAAATATATATATATTTTAAATTGATTTCAGAGAGGACAGGAGAGGGAGAGAGAGACAGAGACACCAATGATGAGAGAGAATCATTGATCAGCTGCATATTCCACTCTAGGGATAGAACCTGATCGAGAATTGAACTGTGACCTCCTGGTTCAAAGGTTGATGCTCAACCACTGAGCCTCGCCAGCTGGGTGGGAGTGCAGCTTAGAGAAATCTTATGCTGACGTCCCTTTGCACATTTAGGCTTCATTTGACCTAGTGCAAGCCTATATAGTTCTGTGCACCTGAGTCTGGGTTGGGTTACAAGGTGGCCTTCCACAGTTGTCCTCCCTTCACCTGGAGCCTCTGCTGCTCACTCCCTGTCATGTTTCTAACAACCCTAAGCATACTCATGGGTATTGCAGGCAGGTGAGCTGTCAGTGGGCCCTTGTAACACAGAAGCTTCAGATGGAGCTCCATGGGGCCCGACTGCCGCTGAGGCAAATGTGCCGCCACGAGTAAGGGCAGGGAGGAGGGAGTGGGAGGGTGACATAATCCTTTGTACCAGGAGCCTTCACAATGCATTTGAGGGGGGCATGCGGGGCAGAGGAATAGCTGACCAAGGCTGGATGCAGACCCACAGGCCAAGGGACTGATCATTTTATAAGTCAAGATATTTATTGCAATGTAACTCACATAGCATATAATGCACACCTCTAAGGTGTGCAATTCAGTGGTATATTCACAGAGTTGTGCACCCGTCTTCACAATCAACTTTACCACATTTTCATCATCCCCAAAGGAACCCTGAACCCTTCAAGTTCCCACTCTTCCCAACCCTCCCCCAGTCCGAGGCCACTGCCAACCTACTTTCTGTCTCTATTCTTGACATTTCATATAAGTGAAATCATACTCTATGTGGTCTTTCGTGACAGGCTTCAAAAGTATTTTTGACAGGGAAATGTGACAACCTACATTTGGGTCCAAACTGTGATTGGTAGAAACCCCCGGTGAAGAGAGTTCATTAAGGAGTAGTTGCTTAACTCTGGAGCCTCCATTATCTTAAGGTGCTAATTCCCTCCTCACAAGGCTATGGTGAGGATGTGAAGGGCCGACCCAGGCCCGGAACCCAGCTATGGAGCAGCCCCAGATCAAAGCAATGTTATTATGAGTCAGTGGCATCCTGTGGCTTCTTAAAAGTTCAACTGTGAACTAAGGTTGTATAAGAGGTATTTTCCTTGCCTCTCGTCCAGGAGGTTCTGAGTGGGTGCCAAAGCCAGCAAAGCTGAGCTCTAGGCTCTTCCTCACCAAAGTGGTACAGAAACTTTCAGCCTCTTTGAGATGGCTCCTGCTGCCCAGGAGAGAGGAGACTTTCTGGGCCGCTGTCTCCTCTGACTTCCCAGATTCCTCCTCCCCGGATTTCCCTGAAGGTCATCCAGGGCCTCCGGTGGTGACTGCACGGGCAAGGCAGCGGCTTCTCACCTGCTCCATGTGAGCTGGCTGTCTTTGTGGCTGCAACAGCCACAGCCCCATTTCAGCTCCCTGTGAAAAGTGCCATGACCAGAAATCCCCTCCTTGTGCTGCGTCAGACCCGTGCTTGTCCTCTGTAGGGTGCCCTGGGAGGCCCAGGATGGGTCAGCAATGACCTCTACCCAAGCCTTTGGGGAGCAGGGGTGCTCTTTCAGTGGCCACTTTTCCTGACTGAGGACAGTGACAGGAATGCCAGGAACCAGGCCTCCCTTTGTCCTTCCAGAGGGAATGCTCCTCAGGTGAGAGACGTCACCATCCTCACTTGCCAGAGGCTAAGACCAACAAATGGTTAGTATAATTATGCAAGAGGTTCATTGGAAGGCTAATGGACTTTGATATTAAGCAAGGGCTGAAAATCAGCATAACATTCCCCTGCTTTTGGCCGAATGGCTGAAGGCTATCCCCTAATCTGATAATCCTTTTATTGTTTACCAAACTTTACCATTGATATGCCTGTTTGCTTTGCTAAAGGGCAAATGTGTATTCTAGTAAACTAGAGGCAAGGTGAACGAAATTCGTGCATGGGGGGAGAGGGCATTACCTCAGCCGAGCCTGCACCCTCTCTAATCTGGGACCCCTCAGACATTCTTCTCACAATCCGGAATTGCTGGCTCCTAAACTGCTCACCTGACTGCCAGCCTTATTACCCCTAACTGCCTCTGCCTGCCAGCCTGATTGCCCCTAATTGTCCCCCCTTCCCCCCGACCCTGCCACCCCTGCTGGCCTGGTTGCCCCACGCAGCCTACTGTTTGGTCATTACTGTGAGGGTGTCCTGCCCAATTTGCATATTATCCTTTTATTAATATAGATAAAAGCTAATGGGTCCGAGGTTTCAGAGAGCCTCTCCACTAGAGAGTAAGGTCTCTACCTGGCTCCCCATGCCTTCTAAATTTATATTTCTTGTCTAGTATATACATTTGTGTGCAGCCCCTTCTCCAGACCTTGAACCCCAGCTGCAAATGGATGCAGAGTTCACACTTGACAGTTGCAGAACAGAATCTGTGATCATGAGGGAGGGATGTGCCTGGAGTCCTGCAGGTCTGGGAATGGAGGCAGCTGGGTAATCCTTAAGGCTGGGGTGAGGTAGGTGGGGAGGGGAGGAAGAGCTGAGGAGAAGGTCAAGGAGGAGGGAGGGTAATGAGAACTTTCCTTCTTGAACTGTGTCCAGTGAGGTGTGAATCTAGCATCCCAAGGGAGGGGTTGAGTGGCTGCCAGGGGACAGTAACCAGAGCTATGAACAGCACCCGTCCTTCCCCGGTGCCCTGCCGGCTGCTGGCTGAGATGACGCTGAAGGTTAGTCAGGACTACCTGGGCTGCTGGGTGGAGCAGAGCAGGATCTTTTTAGTGTAGGCCTAAAACCTGTTCCCAACCCCCATAAGCTCAGCATATGGGGAGACACCCAGGGAAACAGAAACCCCGCCTCAGCTGCTGGCCTGGGGCCTACGTGGCTGAGAGGCCTGAATTATTAAGCCCTGGGAGAGAGGCTGGCTGGCACCCATGCCAAGGGGAAACCAATCGCCCGACAGGTGCTCACTTCACAGTCACCCAGGGGTGAAGAATACAGCTGCTTCCAGTTCAGGGGCCCCCAGTGTGGCCAGAACTGTCCACAGGGCATCTGACTGGCCTTGGGGGGACCCGGCCAGGCTGCCCCTGCCTCCCCAGCCGGATTTCTCAGGCCCTTTGTTTACAGGCCTCGGCTCTCCCCGCCCTGGCGCTGAGCTCCCCTGTCACACACATTTTCTGCATTCCTCTTCCTGCAGAGCCGCTTGGCTTCTCCCCTCTCCACGGAGGAGGGCCTTGCAGCAGCCCAGGGCCAAGGTTTCCAGACCTCCCGTTTCCTGGGTCCTGTCACCAGGGCCACCCCCACAAAGAAGTCAGCCTGCAGCTGGCTGGCAAGCCCCCCTTGCTCCCCACCATTCAGAGGGAGGTGTCCAGAGGAGGCCAGATCCACCTCACAACTTCTCGGGGCTTACTGTGGGGTGCCCCTCTGAGCAGGGAGTGCGTCCCACAAGGTCCCATTTCTAGTGCCTGGAAAAGAAAGGCGAAGGGACCCGCTTGAAGTTGGGGAGGTCGGAAGGGTGCCCGTGAAACCTGAAGGGGCAGGTGCCAGGCCCCACGCCAGCACCTTTCTGCAGTGGGTCTAAACTCCTGGGCCAAGAAGGCGTCTGCTGGGCCCCAGGCTGATGCAGGTGGTTTGTGGAGCCAGAAACCCCTTCCTGGTTTTCTTTCTTGCAGTCCTTTCTCTAAATGCCCACGATCCTGAGAACTCCCGATATCCTACCAGTGTGAGGACCCGCTAGCTTCCCCTGCACAAGAGGCCCCAGGGCCTCACTTCTGCTCACTATTTCCTCCCCCGCCTGGCGCTGGGCCTCACACCCCCTGCTTCCCTTCATCGGGACAGTCAAGAAAGTTGTCCAAGACTTGGAACCAGGGCACAGGGGTCCCAGCAAGCCCTAGAGTCATGCTGGGTGGACACTGTCCAGCAGGCCTGCCCTGGGGAAGCACCTGGTTTTCTAGGAATGCGTACCTCGGTCTAACTTTCGGTTTACTATGGATTAGGGTACTGTTCAACTTTTATATGGGACGTGTAGAAAACGGGGAGCAACGCAGGATTGATGTATAGCAGTGCAAATATTTTATTTATTTATTTTAAAGATACACTTTATTGATTTTTTTTTACAGAGAGGAAGGGAGAGGGATAGAGAATTAGAAGCATTGATGGGAGAGAAACATCGATCAGCTGCCTCCCGCACACCCCCAACTGGAGATGTGCCCACAACCAAAGTACATGCCCCTGACTGGAATTGAACCTGGGACAGTTCTATTCAGTCCGCAGGCGGACGCTCTATCCGCTGAGCCAAACTGGTTTTGGCAGTAGTGCAAATATTTCAGTCAGAAGGCTCAGGTTTTATTTTAAATCATATAATTCAGCAATTATTTCAATATTTTCCCCCCCTCCCATTTATTTTAGATACTTAAGTATCTCCTATACTTTTTGAACTTGCTTTACCATCCTGCTGGTTTTCTCACAAATTAACTAAATATATTTTTGATACATGTGCAGTGAGTGTACCATTGTGTGAAAGCCATGTTTTTAAATTATAATTTAAAAAATGATATAAGATCATGGACTTCTTTTTCATATGCAGTTCTATGAATTTTAACTCATATAAAGACTTGTGCAACCCACTAGCACAGCCAGGATATAGAACAGTTTCATCACCCCGGGAAACTACTTTGTGCCAGTCCTGCAGAAGCAGTGCTTTTAGCTTTGTGTGTATTTAAAAAGACACACATTATAAAACCTACCAGGCTAACCGTCTTTACGGTGCGGGTCAGTAGTGTTGAAAATATTTGCATTGTTGTGAAACAGATCTCCAGGCCTTTTTGCATCGCCTCCTTCCCCAGCGCCTGGTTGGCAACCACCATTCCAGCTTCCTACGTCTGTGAATGGGACCACTTAGGTAGACCACCTAAGTGGAATCATATGGCAGTTGTCTTTTTGTGACTGGCTTAGCCAAGCGACAAAAGCAATGCCCTCGAGCTTCATCCGTTTGTGCTGTCTTTGATTTTTTGAAAAGTATCCTTTTCAGGAAAATGCAGAAGGATGTCAGTGATTGGGGTGCTGGTCTGTCCATCTTTCCCAGTCCCCCAGCTTGTGGTTGAGTCCCTATCTGTCCCCTAGGGAAGGGCTTGGGGTCTCAGAATTCACCAACAGGGTGCTTTGAGAGCATCCGGGGGTGTGGGTAGTGAGGTTAACTCCAAGAAGGGTAAATACTGGAGCTGAGCATGGGCATGCAAGCCAGATGTCCTATTAGTTCTGTACTTCAAAGGCAGGGGATAAAAGAGCTGTCACCCCTGGCATTTGCACAAGGGTCTCCTCAACAATGAGCATGGGAACCTGGTCTATAGGAAGAGCTCTACAAACTTGAGGGGGTGGTGGGGTGGAGCCAGTGCATAGAAACAGCAGGGCCAGCCACAGCAGATGAGAACCCCTAAATAATTTACTTGGGCTTCTAAAATACAGTCAGACATATTCTCTCTCTCTCTCTCTCTCTCTCTCTCTCTCTCTCTCTCTCTCTCTCTCTCTTTCTAATCTTAAGCTATTTTTCACTCTGCATTCAGAATCTGTGGCATGTGTAACAGCCAGGTAGTCTTCATTGGTTTAAAATCCATAACTATGCTGTGTCTACACCTTGTGTCTCCCCCTCTTCAGAAGCCTCGTGGTCTCTGCCAGGAGAGAGGTGTGAGGGGGCTGCTAAGGAAAGGAGCCTTAGATACTAGTTCCCGCCGTCCCCAGGAGCCCTCGTGGTCCTGGGAAGCCACTGAAACACCTGGACACTCGGTCTCCCCTCTACCAAACGTCATGACAGTCCTTTACCCAGCTGTGTATTCCACCTGGATTCCTAAGTTCTCTTTTCACTGTTTTATCTCTGTGGCAACTGTATAACTTTTAGTTTCCAAACCACGACATTTTTAAGAGTGAAAGAGGTACCAATACGAATTACAGTGGGACAATATGTGTACACCGGGACTGTGCAAGTACGCAGCAAATGCGGTCACACTTATCTTCCAGACTAAACTAAAAGTCTCTTCCAGGGAGAAGCCTCATCTATCCATCTCAGAGCCCCTCTGTGTGTCTGTCCTACAGCCTCGGGCATGGAGATGCTCAGTGAACCTTGACTGGCGTCTGCTTCTTGAAGATGCTCTTTTCCCAAGAAATCTAACCCAGGGCAGATTTAGAGGGGAGGCTTCTTGGTTTAGCTCAAACACTTGATTGCAGGCTGGGTTGGCTTTGGTTGTTAAATAGCACACATGGTAAATAATCACCACGAGACAACAGGTACCTCGTGTTGGGAGGTGGACCCTTGCAGAGCAGGCTAGGATTAGGCTGCTGAGGGTAGGGTACGTATAACACGTCACAGGCATGTGGCAGAGGCCCCCGAAACCATAGTTGTATGCAAGGGAAGGGGTGCGTGTTGGTATGCACAAATGGAATTTCAGGTATCTGCCTTGCATGAGAACCTGCTGGGAGTACTGAAAGAAATGAAAAGAACTTTGAGGATTAGCTGCTGGACTTTAGGAGAGCAGGTTTATAGCTCTAGGGGGATGGAAGGGGAGAGACCAAGATGACCTTGACCCCTAAAGAGTATGCAGCTTGGGTGGGCAAAATGCTCACTCCCATAGAGAGAAGGCTGTGGTTTGAAATTGATGGGGAGGAGTCTCTTGAATGCTCCCCTGAGTGGTGGGTGGTAGTTGATGGTTGATGACTTTTGACCCAGCCGGGTAAAAGAAAGGAGACAGTAGTAGAAAGTGATTCCCATCTGCCTCAGAAGAAAACCATCTGAACCCGCAGGCCTCCAGCTGGCAGGGGCCATGTCGGCCCCACCAACAGCAATCCCTAGGCCCGTTTACTCCACCGAGAGAGGAGGAAGTTTCTGTCCTTCCAGCCTAAGGCACTCTTCCTGGCCTCCCACAGGATGACTGACAGTGAGAACACCCCTTCCTGTTAGGGACAGTCACCCCGTTGCCACCCACCTACCCCAAATGTGTGGCCTGATTCCCTTGCTCAGACAAGATAACCATGGAAGTCTCCGGTCTGGATTTCAGTCTCAGAGCCACAGGCCAGTGTAAACAGCACCTTCCTTTGCCCAGTACATTGTCACAGCCCTTCTTCCAGCCTGGGGTAGGGAGAAGGTCAAGTCTGTCATCACCGAGTCGCCGCATCTCCCATGAACAAATGTTGGGCAACCCAATATCCACATCTCTCAGGAGCCAATGATTATTTTCAGCCTCAGAGCAGCCTCAAACCAGATTTGAGAAAAGAAAATACCTAAGCCACGCGCCTAACTTGTTTGTGGGCAGCTCTGCCCATACACCCAATTAGTGTTCCCAACAGAGATCGGAAGCATCGTATTTGGGCTTCTTCAAGAAAAACGCTGGCTGCTTGCCTCGCATCCAGTTGATTGCAAGTTCTGTTCGTCGTGGGTAAACTTGGCAACACCAAGAGTGAACCCTAATGTAAACTATGGACTTTTTTTGATAATTATGATTCATCATGTATGTTCATCAGTTGTAACAAATATACCAGTTTGGCAGGAGATGTTGATAATGGAGAAGGCTATGCATACATGGGGCAGGAGGTATATGGGAACTCTCTGTACCTTCTCTTCATTTGTTCTGTGACTCTAACACAGCTCTATAGAATCATTGAACAGACTGTCAAATCTCAGAGGGAAGGCGGCAGAGGATTGGAGGGTGGGGTGGTGGTAAGACATAAATCAAAGGACTTGTATGCACTCATATAAACATAACCAGTGGACAACAGGGGGGTGAAGGCCTGTGCTCGCAGAGCTCAGTCGTGGGGGGGACATATGTAATACTTCTAACAATAAAAATATTGTTTTAAAAAAGCTCTAAAAATTGTCTTAATTAAACACACACACACACACACACACACACACACACACACATTTTTTTAGTGCCTTGTACCAGGCTCGACAGGAAAAGGTTTCAGAGACTATGACCGATGTAAGGCTGACTTCTGGAGGCCTCTCTGCAGGCAGGTGCGAATGCCAGCCAGACCCACGGCCCATTGGATAATCAGACTCCAGCTCGTTTAACCACCCAAGAAAGGCAGGAGCAAAGGGTAACTCGAGGCCAATTATAGTTTCACTCCAGCTCCCCACCGCCTCACCTGCTGTCCTCTCTACAATCATCACCTGCTGGGACGGGGGTGGAGGGCTTGGCTAGGAGGATTCTTTTCTGTTCCTGCCTCGGACAGGCTGCTACAGATGTTGCTGAGCCTTTTGTTTGGGGCAGAGAAGGAAGCCAAATAGGCGAGCCAAGTCTTCGTGCCATGACCAGGTCAGGGGCTTCAGGCCACCTTGGGGCTCTGAATCTGGAATCAAGAGCCAGGACCTGTGAAGCCAGGGTTGGAAACGTTTCTTCCTCGCCAGAAACATTGCCACTCCGGAGGCAGACAGAAAGTCATCTTTGGGCCCGAGTCTCCCTTTGTTCCTGCCTTCCTTGAAGGGTCAGAATATTCTACAGCACAGACCTCAGGTAGGTGAGAAAAGTGGCCGTCCAGTCAGACTGAGCTTGAGACCGCCAGACAGGAAGGGGAGAGCTGGAGCTCTTGGGCCTGATTTTCCCAAGAGGCATGGTGGTGGTGGTGGTGGTGGTGGGTAGGAATCGGACCCGTCTGCAGAGAGGCCTCCGGAAGTCAGCTTATCTGGGACATAGCCTCGGAAGCCCTTTCCTGTGAGCCTGGCACCTAATAAACTCAAATGTCGACAAACAGCATGACCTTTGCTGAATAAAGGCTGGGGAAAGCCAGGGCCAGCGTTCCCACGTTGAGGTGCTTCATAAACGACGTGGCATCTTCTGTACCGAGAATGACAGGAGCAGCCCGCTGCCACCTGAGTCACTGTTTCCGTGTGCGGTGAGTGGGAAGGCGGCCAGCTAATGTCATGGGAAAAGCCCTGGATTTCAGTCTCCATTGCAGGCTGGCTAGCCAAACGGGCTGCTGCTGTTGGCCGCCCCTCCTCCCCACACTCACTGGTGATGAAGAAGGTAGAGAGGGGAGTGACCTGTGCCTGGTGCATCTCACCCAGAATGCATGCGCTCAGAGATGGGAGAGCACCGGAAAAGTAGCCACGTGCCATGGATTTGACAGGCAGGCAGGGTGGAGGATACACGCCGGACTTAGCATTTAAGAACTCAGTTGGCTCTGAGCTACTTCTTGGTCATGTCAATTCAGGCAGGTTACTTAGTGTCTCAAGGCCTAAGTTTCCTCACCTGTGAAAATGGGTACAATCACCCAGTACCTAACTCCTTCAAAGGCAGGGGTGGGAGGGCAGGGCTTACATGAAATAAATATCGAGAAGTGCTATTATCTGATACCGCCCAAGGGAAAGGCCTCTTGTTTGGATTAACTGATCAGGACACATCTTGGCCTCCACAAGCCCACCCTCTCTAGTTGCCCTGGCAACCCGGACAGAGGCTGCCAGCTTCCTGCTGGGGCTTTCCTGCATGCTCTAAGTTTCAGTTTCCTCTCTCAACCTCAGCCCAAGGACGGAAGTGTGGTGGTGGGGTGCCCGGATTTCAAAAGCAGGGCCCTCTGGCATGGTTTGCCACACCTCTCCCTGCTTTGTGAAATAGAGAAGAGAGCCTGGTTATACATTTCACTCATTTTTCTGCTTTCTTTTCATGACTCATTTTTGTGAGTATTTCAGTTGCCTGCGCTGTCTGCGGGCAGGACCCGAGGAGGTCTGGGTGTGCCTGTAACAGTGGGATGCCTTCACTGGGTGTCCTTACAGGCAACTGTCACAGGTTAAACTTTCTCCATGGGCGACCCTCTCCTCCGTGTCTGGGTCTCACGTTTAATGCAAAAGTCTCGGTTAATTGTCTCCAGGAGCAAATTCAGGAACCAGCCTGGTAGGGCTTTGTAACTTCCCCAAGAATTGCTATTTTTACCATCCGTAGTTTCTATAACCGTTAGTTGTGAAACTCATAAACCCAAAATGGCCTGTGTGCTTATCTATGGGCCAACTGAAAAAGTCCCTTCCGTACAAGCAGATTTCCTAGAAGGGTGTTTGGGGCAGCTGCCTGATGAAAAGGAGGCAAGTCTAGTCCTTGGGGTGCAAGGAAGCAAGAAGGCCTGAAGCCCTGATAGAGGACGGGGGACGGGGGGCAGAGAGCAATTGCCATGCTTATGTCGTTCCTATAGGGATGGTCCCTGAGGTTAGTGTGAGAGACCAGGGATCGGAGAGCTATCAGCACTCGCTGACTCCTCACATTAAGTCTGGGAGGTGCTGCTGTTCTATCATCCCCATGTTACAGGCAGAGAAACCAAGGGGCAACACCGTGGGTTAGGAATCGCAGATTCAAGTGGCTCTTTAAAAACATGGAGGTGTAATTGACACACAATATTGTATTGACTTCTGAGGGACAACCTCAGAATTACACACTTGTACACCCTGCCTAATGACCACCACCTGTGCGGCCACCCACTGTCACCACCCAAAGGCAATACGTTACTGACTGTAGTTGATGCGGTGTTTGTTAAAGTGTGCTGCATGCCAGGTGCTTTCCAAGGGCTGTCTCCTGTAATCCTCACCAGGGCTCCGTGGGGTAGGCTCTGGCATCTCCGTGTCACAGGTGAGGCCCATGAAGTCCTGCGATCTTGTGATTTATAACAAGCAATCCATATTTGATCTTCCTCCTAGTTTGTGGCACACAGCTCCTAAAACCCTTAGGATTTCCTGTGAGGAGAGACCCCTGAAGGGGTCTGTTTGGATCGCCCCCGAGATTGGGGGCTGGTTGCCAGGAGGATCAAGCAGATGGTTAGAGGGTTGGAACTTTCAGTCCCACCCCACTCTCCTGCACCCCACCACTGGGATGGGGAGAGAGGCTGGAGATTGAATCAATGGCCAAATAGCCAATGCTTTAGTCAGTCCTGCCTATGTAAGGAAGCCTCCATAAAAACCAAAGGGCTGGGGTTAGGGTGGTGAACATGTGGAAATGCAGGGAGTGACGTGTACCCTGTGCCCTGTGCCCTTTCCCCCTACCTTGCCCTGCATGTCTCTTTCCATCTGGCTCTTTCTGAGTTATACCCTTTTATAATAAACCTGTGATCTAGTAAGTGAAATGTTTCCAAGTTTTGGAGACATTCTATAGCAAATTAATCAAACCTAATGCGGTGGAACTTCTAATCTCTAGCTGATTGCCACTGGCATCTGAAGTGAGGAAGGGCAATCTTGGGGGACTGAGCCTGTAGGATCTGATGCTGGCTCCAGGTGGGTAGTATCAGAATTGAGTGGAATTGTAGGACAGCAGCTGGTGTCAGTGGTATCAGAATTGAGTGGAATTGTAGAACAGCAGCTAGTGTCAGAGAATTGCTTTTTGGTGTGGGACATCCTTCCATTCCTCCCCACCCCTCTGCCACCCCAACACGCACATTGGAATTGGTGACCAGAATCCTTCAGGTCCCCAGAAGGCAATGAGCCAGGAATGCAAGTTCATCTATCTGTGTGTCCTCTGACTCTTCTGCACTATGTTGCCGCTGAAACGGAGCTGGGTTGGCCCAGCTCTTTGATTGGTTAGGATCAGCCCCAGGGTCCTCATGACCATCCCAATCCTTCGTGCTGCTGGAGGGCCATGACCCTCTCTCGGCTGGCTCAGCCATGTAATCCCTAAACATGTCTCAGAGACAAGAAGAAAGAGGGAACACCCAGCCAGAGAAGGGGCTGTGTCTAGCCTGCACTCGACCCCCTGTACCTAACATATTTACTGGTAGTCTCCTCCATACCCCTGCACCTATTTTAAGAGTGTATGTGCTTGGTCCTTTTAAGCCAAGGAGGTAAACTTATTCATCACCTGCTGCAAATCCTGCATTGTCTCTTACAGAAGTGATAATTTTTCAACAGTTTTAAAAAAAATAAGTTGAAGTAATGTTTTAATAATATGTCAGCATAATATTTTATGAAGATTATGAGTGAAAACTATTTTTTCTGCTATGAAGAATCAGTGTGATATATGATGTTAATAAACTATATCAGTGGGGGAAAAGAGGAACAACTCAATAATTGGAGCTAGAAAAACATTTATATGGATAAAATTAAAACTAGAGCCCGGCTGGCATGATTCAGTGGTTGAGCATTGACCTATGAACCAGGAGGCCACAGTTGGATTCCCGGTTAGGGGACATGCCCAGATTTTGGGCTAGATCCCCAGTATAGATCTAGCCCAAAAGAAACTGGACCCCATTAACACACATGAAATAAGCTCTAAATGGATTAAGGAAAGTGTCAAAGCATGTTTTCATATGTTTATCATGGTAGAAAAGATAGATGACTATCTCGTAATAGAGATTTTCCTTTCATAATTTTTTCTTTATTAAAGTTCAATAAAGCACCAACCAGAAAGAGAAAAGATTGATAAATTTGACCATACTGACTGTATTATAAAATTGAATATTCACATTCTCCATGATCTGACATGTATATCAGGATACACATATAAGAATATTCTTAGCTCTAACCATTTTGGCTCAGTGGATAGAGCATTGGCCTGTGGACTGAAGGGTCCCAGGTTCGATTCCAGTCCAGGGCATGTACCTTGGTTGCGGGCACATCCTCAGGAGGGGGTGTGCAGGAGACAGCTGATCGATGTTTCTCTCTCACTGATGTTTCTAACTCTCTCCTTTCCTCTCTGTAAAAAAAGCAATAAAATATATATTAAAAAAAATAATATTCTTAGCAGCTTTCTAGAAATAACAAAAATAAACAAACAAAAAACAAATCCAGAAATGTGATAGATACTTACTGACAGATAAATGGGTGAACAATCTGGTATATTCATACAGTGGGATATTACACAACAGTGAAAACAACTATAACTGCATGCAGCATAGTTCTTATGATATAATTCTATTATATGTGCTGAGTAATATAGACCGTCTACAAGAGGTACCTTTTTCTATAAAGTTTTAGTTTTACCTAAAACTAAACATTAATTAAATATAATTTAACATGAATTAAACAGTAATTAAGTTTGGCATCAAAAGGAAGGAAATTATAAACACAAAATACAAAATGAGAGGTGGGGAAAATACAGGTGAATGTCAGCTTTTCATAATTTAGATCTCAAATGAAGAGCTGTTTTCACAGATGCTCATACACAGGTCATTTCAAAACGAATGAGTAAATTACGACCAAAGAAAGCCACGCTAAGAAAAAAAAGAAAGACAATATCAATGGTCAAGTGACCAGGCTCTGTGACACAAAGAACAGTTAAATGAAGGGAAGCACCGTTTTACATGTTCTCCACTGCCCACCAGCCAGTCGTGCCAACTCCATCCCTCCCCTTGACAGCTCCCATGAGGCAATCCAGCTATCTGCCATCTAGGAGGGCCCTTTTGGCGGAGAAGCTGCAAAGGGATGGTGTGTTTCTGTGGCCCAAGGTTTGGGGCACGTTGTCTGAAGGAGGAGCTCCCTTGTCTAGAGAGATCAGCGTGGCAGCATGTGTCCTGAGCACAATGTAGGGCCTGGGAAGCTGTCACTGCATTGTCAGTAAGGAGCCTCTCCTCAGTTGGAGGGTTAGGGATGGGCCAGCAGAGAAACACTTGCCGGGTACCTAATCACCTCCACTTGATCTTACATAAGTCAGGCTCTCTTGCAACACACATGCCCACTGAGCCATGTCAGAAGGTGGGACAGGAAGGAGGCCCCCTTGAGTATTGTGATCACAGGGGCAGCCTGCACCTGCAACCACATATTCCACGATGGGTGGGGGAGCAGGCAGGGTGGTTAAGAGACCAGAGAACAGAGAAATGCTGTTGTTGTTATCTCCAGACTTGCCACCCCCACATTAGATTTGCCAATGACGATGGGGGCCTATGTTCCCCCACCTCGTCCCACCAGGCCTAATTTGCTAACCAAGATGAATGGTGATGGTTCTTTACAGTCTGCAGATTGCTCTGTATTACATCCTCACATTGGGTCCTCCTGAAAAAACCCTGTGAGATGGCCGTGATTGGTATTTTTATTTTACAGATGAGGAAACTGAGGCTCTCAGTGGCTTGGTGACTTGTCTGAGGCGACAGACTTAGTGGCAGGCTTCTTAGTGGTAGAACTTCTGACTCCCCCCCCAGGGTTCTTACTCCATGCTGTTTAATTTTCACGAAGATCTTGGCAGCTCCCCAAGTGCTAGGAAAGCATGTCCTCTCCGCAGGAGCAGTCACCCGCCCCTGGGTTGGCACCTGGCTCCGTCCCACCAAGGCTGAATGGAACAAAGGAACAGGGCCACATCCTGACCCTCTCCAGCTGGGGGAAGTGGTGGCTCTGAAAGGAAACATCCAGAGAGGGGCCTTCCTGCCGCCCGAGCTGGGGCAGAGGAGCTGTGTCCTAGAGCAGCAGAGGTCTTCATTTTTGTGTGGACTTTCTGCACAGTATCCTCTGGGGCCCCTGAGTGTGCTGTTTTCACTGGTGAGTCTAGAAAAGGGCCTCTGGGGAATCGTTGTATTGTCATTTAAAACAGTTGTATAAAAGAGATGCTTCAAAGTTTGGTGTTCTAGTTGTTTTTATCAAGTGATAATTGCTCATGGTAAAAAATAATTTGGGAAAATATAGTCAAATTAAACGTACGAAAAAGAGTCACACCATCCAGAGATAGTTACTTGTCCATTATCAACTTACCCCTTGGCAGTTACCCCCTCCAGACTGATAGCCAAACACATCATTCTGACCTCCCTTCGAGGCCCTCAGTAGATTCTGACAGAAAGAGTTCTGTTTCTGCTCGGGAGGGAGAAGGCTACAAGAGAATACAGTAAGCTCCCATCTGAACAATGAGAAATGGACAGATACAGGCACACCTTGGAGGTATTGCAAGTTCTGTTCCAGGCCAGTACAATCAAGCAGGTATCACAGTAAAGCGAGTTGTAATCTTTTGCTGATAGAGATCGTGCCTTCAGTTACTAAAAGCCACATCTGTGAAGTGCAATCAGGCCTGGCCTGTGTGGTTCAGTGGTTGGACATTTACAGTTCAATTCCTGGTCAGGCCAGAAGCCCGGGTTTCGGGCTTGATCTTCAGTTGGGGGCCTGCAGGAGGCAGCCGATCAGTGATTCTCTCTCATCATTAATATTTCTCTCTCTCTTTCTCCCTCTCCCTTCCTTTCTGAAATTAATAAAAATATACTTTAAAAATTTTTGTTTAAAAAGTGAAATGCAATCAAATTAGGTATCCCTGGAGCCTGCAAATCACAAACTTTTTTTTTAACCCATCAGAGAATTAAGGTCACAAGGCAACAAAATGAACAGAATTCTAAAGAATGACAAGCCTCTCTGAGAAGAGACAGGACAGAGGAACTGTTTCACCGTTGGCTGGCCCTGTAACCCATGGGATACAGTAAAAACGAAAATGCAGGAATCTTTGTGGAATATGTGGGGTGCTGTTTGAATGCTCAGCTCAAGTGCCTTGACGTGGGCCCTGTCTTTGTTAGAGAACGTGAGAAAGAAGCGGTTGCCATCAATGAAGGTAAAAAGAAAGGAATTAAAATTTGATGTCTGAGTGTGGTTTATCATACCAGTTTAGAATAACTGGGAACCCCAGAGAGATGGGGAATCTGTAATCATGTTCAAGCCCTTTCCCATGGGTCTCCACTAAGTGCTCACAGGAAAAACTGGAGAGAGGCAAGAGACCAAGAGTGCCATTTTGATAGGGCAAGCATTCAAGATGATGCAGGTAGCCTGGCCCTTGGGCATAGGCAAGAAACCCTGCTCACTTCCACAGACCCCTCTATCATCACATAAAAGCCTTAACCACCTGGAGAAAGGGCAACAAACATTTTCGACCCCAGAGTCACTGGGAGAGGTATAGAAGCAGAATCTGGTTGCCTTTGGGGATAAGTAGGAACTTCGCATTCCTGGAAACAGGCAAAGATCCACGGTGTCTGTAAGAATCAAAGCAAAATCCGTCTTCCCCTGAGGAAGGCAGAGATAAGAAAACCTCTTGGACTGAAGATTTTGCATTAATATATAGCAGAGTTCTGCTAAGTGTGGGAGAGAGACTTTTCTACACCCAAACCTGGGGGTGGGGGCAGTAACTTTCTTCTACCCTTCAAAATTCTTTCCATCCTATATAATAAAACACTAATATGCAAAATGACCGAATGGTGGAACAATGGGTCGCTAAGACACACATTGACCACCAGGAGGCAGAAACTCAACACAGGAGCTGCTCCCGGTTCAGTGCACTCCCACAGGGGGAGTGCCACTCAGACAGAAGCTGGGCTCACGGCTGGTGACCACAGCAGTGGTGGCAGGAGCCTCTCCTGCCTCTGCTGCAGGTAGGCAGTAAGGAGTGAGGAGTCCCAGACTGCGAGAGGGATGTCTGATTGCTGGCTTAGGCCTGATCCCTAGGGGGATATGCCTAAACTAGCAGGTGGACATACCCCAAGGGGTCCTGGACTGTAAGAATCCCCCTTCCCCTGTGCACAAATGTCATGCCCTGGGCCCCTACTTATTTTAATAATTAAAACTACCTGCAGATGTGTCTCAGTGTTTGAATGTTACCATGAATTCTGGGGTCAGGGCACATGCCCCGGTTGGTTGTGGGCTTGATCCCCAGTGGGGGGGCTTGTAGGAGGCAGTTGATTGACATTTCTCTCTCATTGAAGTTTTTTTCTCTCTCTCCCTCTTCCTTCCACACACAAACACAAACAAAAAAACCTACCTGAGATAGATTAATATGAAAAATAACCAAATTTAATTACATATGTATGTATGGGAGCCCCACAAACATGAGAGAGTCAGAGACCTCACACACATGACAAGTTTAGAGACAGAAAGTTAAAATGAAGTACATATGGCATTCTGAGCTAAGGATCAGACAAAGCACCGTGGGGCTTCAGAGAGGAGGAAGGTCATTTGCATGACAAGAACAGATGTTCAGTAATTGGACATTTGCCCTGACCTAGGTCAGAAAGGCTTATTGCAGGTGAGAACTCTTAGTATGGGCAAGGCCCCACATTTAAATGCTTTAGGGAGAGGTAAAAGTTTCTCTGTGGGCTTGCAGAGTCTCAATTGACTTCAGCTAAAAATAATTCACATACCAAAGGGGTACATCTTGGGGAGGTCTGTTCTGAATCCCTTTACCTGCCACAGATACAAGACAGAGTTTAGTTTCCATGGTGATAGGGGAAAGGGCAGAAACTCTGAGAAGGCCCCATCTCCAGGCTTAGGCTCACAGGCTCTGCCTAAGACAGACTGGATCTGGAGAACCAATAATGCTCTCAGATCCGACCATGAACCTAACCCTGAGTAACAAAACAACAGCAGTCTGACATCCCTCTGGCAGTCCTGGATCCCTCGCTCCTTATCACCCGCCTGCAGCAGAGGTGGGAGAGATTCTTGCCACTGCCATTGTGCTCGCCAGCCGTGAGCCCAGCTTCTGGCTGAGTGGTGCTCCCCCTGTGGGAGCGCACTGACCACCAGAGGGCAGCTCCTGCATTGAGTGTCTGCCCCCTGGTGGTCGGTGTGCATCATAGCGACCGGTTGTTCCACTGTTTGGTCAATTTGCATATTATACTTTTATTATATAGGATGTACCTAAGTCTAATTGAATAATGATAAAAGCGACTGGGAATTTATCCTCTAACTTTGGATATACAATTACGGTGGAAGATTTAAAACAATCCTTATAATCAGAAAGATCCACCAGGCAAGGGAAAAAAACAATAAAATCCCAGAGGAATGGACTATTTCATTAACAAAGTAATTACAGTAGTGTAAGTAGGCACCCTATGAACAGAGAGAGTGAGAATAGGACAGGTTCTTTGTGGGTAGAACGGGACCCCACCATTTTAGGGACACCAGAGGCTCCTCTGAAAACATTCTTCTTCTGTCTGCCACTGACCTTTACATCCAGATGAGAAATGAACCCTCTGCTTTGAGGCTTTGTTCTTGGCTCCAAACATCTCCTAGATCTTGAAAGCATCTTTATTTTAAATGATGGTGATCACATCTCTTCAGCAGAAGGTTGCTTGTTAAAACTCTACCCTGAGAAGAGCTTTGATAAGGAATATACGGGGCAGAGCCTGAATCCAAAGAAATGGTGCAGGAGGGGTAAGAGATGTGACAGAGGAACCCAGAAGATATTCCAGGGGATATTCCTGCTTCACCTCAAGGCCGTCCGTCTGCTCTGCCTTGCAGTCAGGGGTGCCAACTCCCAGACCTTTCTTCCGGTCCTTTCCCCATCAATACACCACACTGACATTTAAATGGTAGCATCATGGGTGATGGGACAAAGCGTTCTCTTTCCTTTCAGCCTAGCTCCCGAGACAAGCAGCTGCTACTCATGGAATAATTTCTCAAGCTCCAAGCATAATGAAGTGTGATTTTTAACCCTGAAAAAAAAATCTGAATTTTAATTGGAAAGCTCCTGGGCCAGCAAGTCTCCTTGACATTTGAAAGCGTAAACTTTATCTGGAGCAGCTCCGTGGAGGCCCCTTGTTGAACTTGAGTCATTTGAGAACCCACTGTCAGGTTATTTCTCATTTGCTTTTCAATTACACAGCAGCAGAACATTAATTTAGGCTATCAGGGCTTTTCCCATTAATCTACTAAAGAAACCGACTTTAAGATTAAATGGCCATCTTTTACAGAGAGAATAATAAAATAAATATGGCACGGGTTTTCTTATACTAGTTCCCTCTTGTTGTTATTGATATGCAAGGAACATAAGCCTGAGACCTCAGCATGTCTCTCAGGTGTCTCAAACCTCCGGCTCCAAATTTATCTTTTCCCAAGGCTCCTCTGCTCTGCCCTGACACTCAATAACTTCCGTTTTCTCAGCTGTACCTATTTCTAGCTTCTTTCTTTGCCCCATTTGTATGTATTACAAGAATGACCTCACTGTGGGGGTCACTGTTTTTCAGTTATCAAAGTTTCTCAATTTGGGTATGTCCATAATAGATATACGTTTAAAAAAAATTTTTTTTAGTTGATTTCAGAGACGAAGGGAGAGGCAGAAAGAGATAGAAACACACATCAATGATGAGAGAGAATCATTGATTCGCTACCTCCTGCACGCCCTCTACTGGGGATCAAGCTCACAACCTGAGCATGTGCCCTGACTGGGAATCAACCTCTGACCTTCTGATTCATAGGTCGATGCTCCATCACTGAGCCACACCAGCTGGGCCAGATATATCTTTTTTTATTATTATTATTTTTTTTATTTTCCCCCATTACAAATAGCTATTATAAGATACAAAACCATTATGTTAGGCATTTTGAAAATTGTCACACAACGATGTATCAAATAAATGGTAAATATTTTTCAAGGGTCTTAGGGTTTGCAGAGCATAAACACAACTAGGCAATACTCAGAGAGTTTGAAGAAGAAGAAAAAGCTAAGAGTTCTAACAGGAAACGCTCATCATTGAGAAGAACCAGTTTGACATTCTTAGCCCTAGGATTGATCTAGGACAGTGGTTGGCAAACTGCAACTTGCAAGCCACATGCGGATCGTGAGCCGCGATTTGCCGCTCTGTTGATGACTGAGTTTGCCAACCCCTGGTCTAGGATGGTTATTAGTCAGATGTTAGGTGAGCTGGAAAATGGATGTCAGGTAGATTTCAGGTAGTCTTAATACGTGGTTCCTTAAGGGGGCAATCAGAGGGTTTTCTGGAGGTCTAGTTACTAGTATATCTAGGCATTGACGCAGTTTAAAAATTTAAGTCCCAGGGTAATTAGAACAAGAATAGAATTGTTTCTTCATGCCTCAACCTTGGCAATATTAATAATTTCGTCAGCTTGGTTAAAGTGACTCCATTGTATATTTTCCCTAACTCCACTCTTTCCTCACATATATGCTTGGCATTATCATTCCCCTTTCTCAGATGACATTCTGGTTATCTATAGAAATCACCTCCCAAACTTCAGTGGATTAAAACAACTTATAATTATATGCTTAGAAGTCTCATTTATAGTTGCAATCAGATGGCAGCTGGGGCTGGAGCTGTAGTTATCAAGACTGAACATCTGCCCTAACCGGTTTGGCTCAGTGGATAGAGCGTCGGCCTGCGGACTCAAGAGTCCCAGGTTCGATTCCCGTCAAGGGCATGTACCTTGGTTGTGGGCACATCCCCAGGAGGGGGTGTGCAGGAGGCAACTGATCAATGTTTCTCTCTCATTGATGTTTCTAACTCTCTATCCCTCTCCCTTCCTCTCTGTAAAAAATCAATAGACTGAACATCTTAGGTGGCTTCTTCATTCATGTGTGTGAAGCTTCACTTAAGATGATAAGAACAGCTGGAAGCGGGCTGAACATCTGTATCTCCACATAGCCTCGCCTTGTTGGGCATCAGCATAGAAGGACTTCTTACATCTACGGGCTTCCCTTCTTATGACTTCTGATGATCCCATTGGTTATTATATGCAGCCCAATTCAATGTGGGAGGGAACTTCAGAAGAATGGAAATACTGAGAGACAAAATTCATTGTGGGGGAAGGGCATCTTTGCAGACTAGCTACTGTAGGTGAACAGATTTCAGCTCTGAAAGGTTATGTAATGAACTGCCAGTAAGTGGCTAAATTGAGATTTGAACCTAATAGGTCTGTCTGACCCCAAAACCTTTCTTCTGTATCACTCTTTCTTGTGATTGCTTATTTCAATTCTCTAGTATAGCATCTTAAATACTGTCTCTAAATGCCTCTTTTAATCTTTGCCAGGCTGTTGACTCCATCAACAGCGGCTTAGCTGTTTACAGAGAAGAAATCAGGAAAAATGAGTAGTGCAACTACCCCAAACTCCATTTTGGGTTGTATATATATATATACTAAAGGTCCAGTGCACAAAGTTCATGCATGGGGTGGGGGGTGTCCCTCAACCTGGCCTGCACCCTCTCTAATCTGGGACCCCTCAGGGGATGTCCGACTGCCTCTTCCAATCTGGGACCGCTGGCTCCTAAACATTCACCTGATCACCCCAACCTCCCTGCCTGCCTGATTGCCCCTAACTGCTCCCCTACTGGCCTGATCGCTCCTAAATGCTTCTCTGCTGGCCTGATCACCCCTAACTGCTTCTCTGCTGGCCTGATCACCCTCAAACTACCTCTGCCTCATCCCACACCTGGGACCCAGGATTCCCTTCTCTGGCTGGTCCCAGGCACCCGGGACCTGGGTTTCCCTTTCTCTGGCCAGCCTCAGGCACCCAGGACCCAGGCCGGCTTTGCCTGAGCCACAGCTGCAGGCGCTGATGCCTGGGACTGCCAGGCCTGTGGCTTGTCCCTCTCCCGGGCTGCAGCCTGGCTGTCCCCATTTCTCTCTCCCCAGTGTTGAGTTTCTGAGCTGTGAGGGCATGATGACCATTTGCATATTAGCTCTTTATTATATATTTATGTATTTATATATGTATATATATTTAAAAATATATTTTTATTGATTTCAGAGAGGAAGGGAAAGGGACAGAGAGATAGAAACATCAATCATGAGAGAGAATCATTGTACATACCCCAACTAGGGATGGAGCCTACAGCCCAGGCATCTGCTATGATTAGGAATTGAACTGTGACCTTCAAGTTCATAGGTCAATGCTCATGGGATTATATTTTAAGGATGAAACAACCTATGTTCTTCACCACAAAGGATATTTCAGAATGATGAATGGCTGGGCAATTCTGCTGCCATCTGCAAAGGAGTCTAAAATGTCTCCTCCCCTTACTATATATATATAGCCTTAGCCATTTCAGAGGGGAAGGAAGAGGGAGAGATTGAAACATCCATGATGAGAGAGAATCATGGATCGGCTGCCTCCTGCAAGTCCCCCTCTGGGGATTGAGCCCACAACCAGGCATGTGCCCTTGACCAGAATGGAACCTGGGACCTTTCGGTTCACAGGCCAATGCTCTATCCACTGAGCCAAGCCAGCTAGGGCATAAAATGCCCCAGTTGCACTCTGGGGCCTGTGACAGACAGCCCCTTACCATTCCAACAGCAGATCATCAGGACACTGATGAGCAACTTAGACAGAATATACATGATCTCAATGTGAAGGCTTTGGCAATGTCAGGAAAAGCTGCAGTGGGAGTATAAGCAAGTGTAATAACAATTCCTTATATTTGTAAGTGTCCTGTAGCCTTTTTTTTTAAGCTTATTTTGTTGGGTATGAACATATCACATACACACACACACACACACACACACACACACATATTTCTTTATTGATTTAAGAGAGGAAGGAAGAGGGAGAGATAGAAACATCAATGAGGAGAGAGAACCATTGATCAGCTGCCTTCTGCATGGCCCCTACTGGGGATCGAGCCCGCAACCCAGGCATGTGCCCTTGGCTGGAATCGAACCCAGGACCCTTCAGTCCACAGGCCAATGCTCTATCCACTGAGTCAAATTGGCTAGGGATATCCTATAGTTTTTAAAGCACATCCATATATTTTATCAGCCAGGATAGGCTGGGTTATGCTGCAAAAAAGGGAAAAAATAAAAAGAAATTTCAGTACAGTCAAACCTCAGTTCTCTAACATCTCCCATCTCAAACAATTTAGTTCTTGACCAAGTTGTTCACGGGAAAAAAATGTCTTGGTTAACTTCAGTTCTCCACCTGACAGCCACAAAGTGACAGACAGGACCTATTGATGTCTAAGATCTCTTCCATTTCTCAGGCCACAAACAAAGGTGAGAATGCACTAGGATGAGTCAGTTTTCAGCTAGTCTTGTCTTAGCTGTTAACATCTCAGGAAATTGTGCTGTGGATAGAGTGTGTGTGTGTGTGTGTGTGTGTGTGTGTGTGTGTGTGTCTGTGTGTCTGTGTTTGCTTTTGTTGCTGGTGAAATGGCTGATTAGCACAATTTTAAAACATAAGGAGGCCCTCAAGACAGCTAATGTTGCTAAGGCTGTGAAAGAAACAATGATCACAGGCAGTTGAAGAGGTAAAAAAAACACACCTGTTGTGGATTTGAATAAATGAAAAGCAGCTAGTCAATGACAGCATTTCCGAGGCAATGAAATGTGAAAAGGCCTAGATGCTATATGCTGGCCGCCTGAAAGACACTCTGGCACAAGTGCTGAAAGGGATTTGTTTAAGGCTGGTGGGGGTGGTTCTATAAGTTTAAGAACCTAAGTGTTTGTTTATAGAGTAAGCAGTACATTAGACATGTGCTGTATACAAGAAAATCATTGCCTGGAACTGATCACATGCCTCTACCCAACCACAAGGACACCAAGTATAATCCTAACATGTGCCCAGAAGGGGATAAACCTGAAATGATTATATGACAAAACCACTAAAGATTGCCATAAATGGCCTTTTAGGGTTTCTTAGCAGTCCAAGATGCCAGGAACTGGGTAATTATTCTCATTTTCCCTAAGTATAGAGGAGGTAACAGTGGAGCTCATATAGTATGTGAATTATGGCTCAATGGAGATGTTATAAAAATAAAGATAGGTGAAAGACAAAGGAGCAGGATACATGGTTATAGGCAGAAACAACCCTCTCTTTTACAAGACCTGTTAATATACAGCACCTTCAGGTTCCCACCCAGCGCATAACCCTGCACTCGAGAGGGGCAGACGGTATAATGCAAGGGCTTTCACTGTGGGGTCCACAAACAGAGGGAGGTGGTTCACAAACTCACCCCAAAATTGTAAGCAAAACAAGTGTGTGTCAAAGTTCATTTTAGGGGAGGAAAGATCCACAGTGTGCATCAGCTTCCCAAAGAAATCTGGGAAGAGTTAAATACTGTCTCTATTCATAATTGCCTAAACTTGGAAGCCGCCCTCACAGGTTAATGGAAAGAATAATGGACCAGGAGTTAAGAAACTGAGTTCTCCCTCTGGCAAGCTCAGAAAACTTGGACAACTCATCTCTCTTCTTCATTTACAAAGTGTCAGACAGGACTCACTGGAGTCTAAGATTCCTTTCAGCTAGGTATACAAGATACAGGATACTTTGTGGCCAGGCAGACCTGAGTTTATAACTTGGCTCTACCTCTTACTTAATTGCATGCCCTTGTGCAAGTTCCAGAGCCTGAGCATACCTCTGTGAACGGTGAGCATCAATGCAGTGTTCTTGGGAGGATTAGTAACCATGAGCGGAGAACACCTGGGGGCCATGATTCTTAAATGATGCTTCCTATGTGTCTATGCCTGGCCTAAGTACTGCTGAGCATTAGACATTTCAGGGAAGGGCAGGATCTGCTGGGAACTCAAGTGTAGTTGTGCAATTCAGATGTCAGCAAGGCCTTGCCTTCGAGCAGTTCCTACTCTAGAAAGGAAGTCTAGGTGGAGGCCTTGCCCTATCTCATGCAGGTACACACCATGCCTGACTCATGCCCTGCCTGTGTGCCCCTGCAGGGCCAGCTCCTGCCCCTGCCTGCTCCTCTGGGAGGCTGGAGGGCTTGCTGAGTCAGGATGGGCTGCGAGCTTCCTCAAGAGGCGGAACCCGCCACAGCACTGGTACTGATAGAGCCACAAAACCACCCCTCAGCCTTTCCCCTTTCCTTCCCTACACTGCTGTTACCACATAGTAACCGTTGTTCAGGGGATGGCCCCCCCTATCCCAAATGGACTCCCCGCTGCTTCCTGCAAAGGCCAGGGCAGGAATGGCTGCCTCCAGGTTGAAGTGAATAGTTGCTACACTGCTTTGCAGTATAAAGTCAATATTCAAGGATACATTTTCCTCTGTTGGTCCTAGATGTATAGATCAATAAAATAGAACAGAGCCGAGAAATAAACCCTTACTTATAGATCAGTTAATCTACAACAAAGGAGGCAGGAGCAGGCAGTGTGGTAAAAACAGTCTCCCGTTGTCCGAAGCCCTGAAGAGTCAGGTGACCTTACAAGGAAACACAGTGAGTGGATGACAGTACCGAGACTCCTGGTCCCTTGTCACCTCTTTGCAGGACGCTGGCTTTCTGTTCTGCTATAACAAATTACCACACACTTAGTGACTTCAAACAACACCCAGGCCTTAAAACAACAGGATAAACAATGAGATGCCGCTGAAAACAACCAATGTTCGTGAGGACATGGGGCCGTAGAAATAAACTTTCACTCACTGCTGGTAGGAATGCAACATGGCACAGCCGCTTTGGAAAAGAGGTCGGCAGTTTCTTACAAAACCAAAAGTACTCTCACCGTTCAATCGAGCCCTTGCGCTCCTTGGTGTTTATCCAAAGGAGCTGGAAACTTATGCCCACACAGAAACCTGCCCACACATGTTTATTCATAACTGCCTGAACTTGGAAGCAACCATGATATCTTTCAGTAGGTGAATGGATAAGTAAACTGTGGTACATTTCATCCATGTATTCAGCACTTAGAAAGAAGTTATTAAGCCAACACCACTTATTTTTTTAAAATATATTTTTATTGATTTCAGAGAGGAAGGGAAAGGGAGAGACAGAAACATCAATGATGAGAGAAAATGATCAATCAGCTGCCTCCTGCACACCTCCCATTGGGGATCAGGCCTGCAATCCGGGCATGTGCCCTTAACTGGAATCAAATCCGGGACCGGAATCCAACCTGGAATTATCCGCTGAGTCAAACCGGCTAAGGTGCCAACACCACTCATTGAAGAGACTGTTTTTACCACATTGCCTCCTTTGTTGTAGATTAACTGACCTATAAGTAAGGGTTTATTTCTAGGCTCTATTCTATTTATGGATCTTTACATCTCGAACCAACAGAGGAAAATGTATCCC
This sequence comes from Lasiurus cinereus, assembly GCA_011751065.1. Taxonomy (NCBI): domain Eukaryota; kingdom Metazoa; phylum Chordata; class Mammalia; order Chiroptera; family Vespertilionidae; genus Lasiurus; species Lasiurus cinereus. The sequence continues at coordinate 34,172,055 of JAAGEH010000041.1, read as the reverse complement.
TGAATATTGACTTTATAATGCAGAGCAGCGTAGCCAGTATTCGCTTCAACCTGGCTTCGGGGCCCCTACCTTTGCTTAACTAAAGGGTCTGTTAAAATGTTTTCCCAAACAGAAGGTAGATTCTTTCCCACAGTGAATTCTTCTCCCACTCTTGGAATGTGGAAATGCTGAGCTATGGGAGTCTCCCACTGGCTGAGCTGTGCTGGGCAAGGAGAAGTCTTTTCTTCCCCGTGCTGGGGTAGTGACGGAGTATCGCTCCTTGCCGGAGGTGCAAGGTCCGTCTCTTCCTGGTGGGGTCGACAGTCTCCTATAGCCTCCTGACTCGATTTTAAATGAGGTTTCTGTTAATTAATTTCCAAACTGGATTTTCCGTGCTCCTCAAAATCTCACATCCCTTCCCTTTTGTCAGCCTGGGGTTGGCATCTGGTCCTCCCTACTCCCACCCTCAGTCCGACCAGGCTGGGCTGAGCTGGGAAGGCCTTTTCAGGGTGCAGGCGTCCCAGCCCCCAGGGCAAGAGACCCCAGCACCTGCCTCTGCCTACTGTGGCTGACCGCAGTGCAGCAGGAGGGTGCTGTCCCTGCCTGGGCGGAGTGGAAGGAAGCTGGGCTCTGATACCGGAGAGACAGACCTGGTGGCCTGGACAGGAGGGGTGCTGGAGCGGAGGGCACGGTGCTTTGGGAGGAGGGGCCCTCAGGGAATGTCGGATAAAATGGACGGATGAAAGGGACCAGGCATCCCCTAAGTAGGAAATGATGGAAAATCTGGGGGTGGAGAACGTGGATACTGGTTTCCAGGTTTAAAGACTGCCTCTTCCTCATTTTCTCTGTGACAATCCTGCTTCCTTGGGAATTCTACATAGGGCAGCGTTTTGGAGGCTTTTGCCATGTTACACATATGGCTTTGTGTCTGCAGGGAGAGCTATTAGTGTTTCTAAACACGAGCATTCTGGAGAACCTGGTGAAGAAGAGCGTTTTAAGTGGGTGGCAGGGCTGCCCAGGTCTCTAAAAGGACCCCCTAAGCTCAGAGCGAGGCTCGTGAGGGCAGAGGCCTGATGGGGAGAGTGGCCTCTGTATTTTTTTGGATCTAGCCCAGAGTTCCAGCGCTGTGCCTTCTTCCAACACCAACGGTGGCCCTCTGCCCCCACGCTGGCGGCTGGCGGTCGGGAGTTGATTATCCATACTTCCTCCAGCCTGAGGCTGTAAGCTGCACCATTGTTTCACGGATGCAAGGGAAAAAGTGCCAAAGAAGGAGACTGTACCCAGATGCTGGGACACCGGAGAGAGGTCTTCCCCCAGGAGAGACTGGCTGGAAATGTGCCTGTCCCAACCTTGGCACGGTGTGGAGGGAGGAAAAACAGTTCTCCCCTGGGAATCTGAACCACGGACCTGTCCTCATGCAGGTCTGAGGTCAGAACTCACACTGTCCATATGGTCTACAGAAGTCAAACCGAAAATTAGCTTCGAGTGGTCTGGTTGGTAGTGCCCCAGAAGTGACCAGCAAGCGTGCATCCTCTCTGGAGAACTCGGCGTCAACCCCAGCTGACGGCCTCTAGAGGATACCACTAGTTTAAAACAGTCTGATTTCAGTGATGTTAAATGGGAAGAAATGTGTTCCTCAGAATGAATGAGATATGGGCATGAAATAGACATGCTTCTGGCTGACTGGTGATTAATTCACCTGGGTTTGCTTGGAATGTCCCTGGGGTTAGCCCTAAAAGGCACACTTCTAATGAAATTTCTCAGTCCTGGACAAAGGTGATCACTCTACATAGCCCAGTCCTCTTCTGGGGTCCTTATCTCTGGCCTGAAGGGGCCTTGTTTTATACTGTATACTAGAGACCAGTGCACAAAATTCATGCACAGGGAGTGGGGAGTGGGGCATCCCTCAGCCCAGCCTGCAAACTCTCCAATCTGGGATCCCTCTCACAATCTAGGACTGCTGACTCCTAACCACTTTCCTGCCTGCCTGCCTGATTGCCCCTATCTACTTCTGCCTTCCAGCCTGATCACCACCTTAACCGCTCCCCTGCCAGCCTGATTGACACCTACTGATTCCCTGCCAGCCTGATGGCCCCCAACTGCCCTCCCCTGCTGGCCTGATTGCCCCCAATTGCCTTCCCCTATCAGTCCTCTGGCCCCCAACTGTCTTTCCCTGCCAGCCCAATTGCCCCCAAGTGCCCTACCCTGCCAGCTTGATTGCCTGCAACTGCCCTCCCCTGCAGGCCCAATTGCCCCTAACTGCCCTCCCCTGCTGGCCTTATTGCCCACAACTGCCCTCCCCTGCCAGCCATCTTGTGGTGGCCATCTTGTGATGACGTGGGGGTGGCTATCTTATAGCAGCCATCTTGTGATGACTTGAGGTTGTCGTGCAAGGGCACGAGGACCATCTACACTTTTATTAGTATAGATTCCTGCCTAGGGATAGGCTGATTGCACTAGGCTGTGGATGCCTGACCCAGGGACTTTCTGCCTATAAGCCAGCCAGCATCTAGGACTTAAGGCCTCACTGGGGAAAATAAGAGAATTTGGAAATGTGGACTTGGGAATCTGAAGAACTGAGGACATTCTCTAAGAACACTAAGCCTGGCCTGACTTTTTAGCTTCTCTTAGGTTCATGTGCATTGAAAGAATTTAAATAAACACTCCCTTTTATTTATTTACATTTTGGGGAGGTGAAGTTAACCTTAGTACTTCTTGCTAAAAGGCCCCTGGCTGAGGCAGGGAGACTGTCCTGCGAGGCATTGTAGAGGCTACAAGCCCATCCTACGTGCTGCTGAGAGGGGCCTCTTGGCTGGTCTGTGTGCCCAGGAGCAAGAGCTCCCAGGCTCTGCCCATCCATGAAGCAGAAGTAACATGTAATTAGCACAATGACATAAATTATTCCCTAAGCTAAGGCCTAGAAAATAGTTTAACAAGCTCAGTTTTATTTGTGTGCTCAATAAATGTATTTGGAGTTGTGTGTGTTTCCAACCTCCTTTTCACAGTTTTCTTTTTTTCCTCCTTTCCTCCCACATTGGTTAACTTCTTGAGGGAGAAATTTCACCTTCTTTCTCATGTTTGTCCCTCACATAGGAGCTCATTCTCCTGAAAGCTCCTGCAAGGGACAGGGAGCAGGTCTCGGTGTGTGGCTCCCACTGAGCACGATCATGGCACCCAATACATTCTTCATGAGCGAGTGTTAAACTGAGATGAGTGCCCGACTCAACAATAAATGCCTGAGTGTGGATGGAGTTCTTCATCTATTCAACCGGTACTTAATGAACTCCTATTATATGGAGTTGGCTCAAATTAAATCCTTACAAAAAATTTTGAATGTTCTCTACATAGATAGGGGGGTCCTGGCAGGGATTTGTGATCTCTGGAATTTGTGGAGAGCTTTCTAGAAACCATGAGGTTCCAGGTTTCTCCATGGGGCCTGTACTCCTAGACACGGAAGCCTGAGGCAGCGTTTCTGTGGGAGGTGCAAGGACTCCAAGCCATGACAGGTTCTCTCTTTAATTCACAGCCCAAAGGGTGACTGACTGGCTAAGATCACCCAGAGTGTGGCCAGGACTCAGCCTTTGCCTGTGGGGCCCTCCAGCCCGCCTCACTATGCAGCATCCTCAGTGCATACCTGGGACGCAGCAGCCAAGGCCCACACTGGCCTTCACCCACCGAGCCCAGCAGCTGGACTGTCAGACTCAGGGATGGGCAGAACTGCAGGTATCTGGCGAATTCCTGAATGGTCCTGGGTGCTCTGGGCCCAGGGATGGACTGTTAGAGAGAAAAACCAACACCTCATGTTTACCCAGGAGTCTGTGCTTCTAAGGTGATCATACACACTAAATGGTGTGGGTTATGGGGTGAAGGAGTGCAGGCCTTGGGGCGGGAGAGCTGGGGCCTGAGTCCCAGCTCTACTCTTCTGAGCAGTGTGATCTGTGACGTATCACCTCTCTCCTCTGACCCGTTTCTTCCCAGCTGTAAAAGGAATCCTGGTCTCAGCCCGTGTGTGTAGAGTGTCATGTTTTTCCTGCTAATGGGCTGTATCGGCACAGAAGGTCTCATTTGACCGAGGAAGAAATTGGCAAATTGTCCACCTTCTTTCACCGAATGTCCACCACCCCTTTATGAAGTGGCCATTTCTATCGCCACTAAAAATCAGCTGGGGACGAGCAGTCACGGAGTGCCTATATGGCAGAGCTTCAATTCGGAACCCCAGCTGTGGTGGTCTGAGGCTGCTGAGTCGAAGCAAGCTCCGTGGTGTTGGGAGAGGTCTAGAGAAGTGAAAAATAGAGGCGCTCTCCTTCTCAATGGGCTGACAAGGAAAGCAACTAGGAGGCTCCGTGGAGCTTGAGAGGATTAAGGAGGGTTGGGTGGGGATGGCAGAAGGTGCCAGCTGGAGTCCTAGCCATAGCCCAGCCCTGTATCTCCTGAGCGGGTTATGGCAGGGTCCCCCAAGGCTTCTTCTGACGTCACTGGCTGGAAGTCACAAAGGCTTCCTTCAGTCGCTTCCATCTTAGACCCTCTGACCCAAGTTGCCGGCTGAGTGGGAGAGGGGGTTCTGTAATGGGTGCCCCACACTTGATTCAGGGAGGGGAATAATATACACTTACTTTTTCCTGGGCTTCTTAACCACCATCACCATTGCTGAGCCTGCCTGAGCATCCCTGCTTCCCCACCAAGGCCAGGAGTGGTCCAGGGGCCAGGGGCAGGAGCTCAGATCCAGAGGCTAGCGGGAGCCTGAAAAAATATGTGCAGGAATGAACTCTGTGCAAGGCTGTTTATTTTCTCTCTCTTATAATATCTTTATTCAATTTTTTAAATTGACATATATTCACTGCAACCAGTGAAACCGTTCAATAAACACTCCCTCCTGGCCCGCAGGTTTTCTGGTGGTCAGTGTTAACTGTTTGTGGGTCACCTTTCACAACTTTGTCTCCCGTGGTCGGCAAACTGCGGCTCAAGAGCCACGTGCGGTTCTTTGGCCCCTTGAATGTGGCTCTTCCACAAAATAACACGGTCTGGGCAAATCTATTTTGAAGAAGTGGCATGAGAAGAAGTTTAAGTTTAAAAAATTTGGCTCTCAAAAGAAATTTCAACCGTTGTACTGTTGATATTTGGTTCTGTTGACTGAGTTTGCCAACCACTGGTCTAGACTCATTATTAGGGACTGAATTGTGTCGTCTCCAAATTTAAATGTTGAAATCCTAACCCCCAGTGTGACTGTATTTGGAAAAAATAAAGGTTAAGTGAGGTCATAAGAATGGAGCCTTATGGGAAAGAGGCCATGTGAGGTGTGTCACAGCGAGAAGGGTCACAGTCAGAGTGCTCTCACAGAAATTCCCCTGGCGGTACCTTCATGTTAGACTTTCAGCCTCCAGAACTGTGAGAAAATACATTCCTGGCGTTTAAGCCACCCAGTCTGTGGTATTTTGTCAAGCAGCTCTAGATAACGCCTACACAGAGATCCATGCACAAGGAGGAGAGGGTGTTTTATTTGTTTATTTGAACAAAAATGGGATCATGCTAAGCACACAATACTCCCAGATTAGCTGTTCTCATTAACATTACATAATGGCCACTTGGCTCCTTGCTCACACCCACACTCAATTCTGCTAGGACATCCTGCAGGCCCTCCATCAAAACCTGTCTGGACTCTGACCACTTTTCACTACCTTGGTGTTAGCTCCAATCTCTCTCTCTCATTCTCTCTCTCTCTCTCTCTCTCTCAGCCTCTTCACTCTTCTCTGCTTCCACCCTGCCCCCCAGTCTGTTCTCATAGCAGCCAGAAGGATCATTTGAAAACCTAAGTCAGCTCATGCTGCTCCTCAGCTCAAAATCTTCCAATGGATTCCCATTTCATGCAAAGCAAAAACCAAAGTCCTCACCAACAGCAACAAGACTCTATGTGATCTACCTGTGCATGGGCACGCGCGCTTGCGCGGGCACACACACACACACACACACACACACACACACACACCAGCTCTACTCTTCTGAGCAGTGAGATCTGCGACCTATCACCTCTCTCCTCTAACTCTCTCTGACTTTTCCATCTACCCTGTTCCCATGCCACTCTGGTTTCCTTGATCTTTAGATCTCACTCTGTCTCCCTGCCATGGAATTCACCTTCCTGCAGATAATGAGCTTGAGCTATTTCTTCCATAACCTTTTAAATATATTTCAAGGACATAGAAGCATTTACCTGACTAAACTTCTTCTTCTTTTAAAAAAAATTTTTTATTTATTGATTTTTTACAGAGAGTATGGGAGGATAGAGAGTTAGAAACATCGATGAGAGAGAAATATCCATCAGCTGCCTCTTGCGCGCCCCCTACTGGAGGTGTGCCCGCAACCAAGGTACATGCCCTTGACTGGAATGGAACCTGGGATCTTTCAGTTGGCAGCTGACACTCTATCCACTGAGCCAAACTGGTTTTGGCTACCTGACTAATCTTAAAAAACACACACAGCCCTAACTGGTTTGGCTCTGTGGATAGAGCATCAGCCTGTGGACTGAAGGGTCCCAGGTTCGATTTCAGTCAAGAGCACATGCCTGGTTGCAGGCTCCATCCCCAGTTGGGGGCATGCAGAAGGCAGCCAATCAGTGATTCTCTCTCATCATTGATGTTTCTATCTTTCTCTCTCTCCCTCCCTCTCTGAAATAATACACACACACACACACACACACACACACACACACACATATATATATAGCCCAAGTGCATAAATTCACGCATGGGTGGGGTCTGGCCAGCCTTGCCAGGGGGAGGGGACATGGGCAGTTGGGCAGTCTGCCTGCTGGTCGGACTCCTGGATAAGGGGACAATTTACATATTTAGCCTTTTATTATATAGGATATACACTGAGTATATCATTCAGAGATCCTAATAATCTGGCCACTCAGCATATGTGTGTGTGTGTGTGTGTGTGTGTGTGTGTGTGT
>JAAGEH010000041.1:34127548-34165120 GCA_011751065.1 Lasiurus cinereus | reverse complement strand
TTTCTCCAAAGCATTTATCCCTTTCCACTATATATTTACTTGTATATTTATTTCCCACAAAAATGTAAGCTCCATGAGGGCAAGGAATGTATCTGTTTTGTTTGCTACCAATATATTCAGTATATATGAGTACTGGAAATATCAGGGGAACACTTTGTAAAATATATGATTATTTAACCACTATGCTGTACACCTGAAACCAATATAAAATAGTGTTTAAAGTCAACTATAATAAAAAAAACACCCACATAGGTACATGGTTATTCATTGCTACATTGTTTTAATTATAAATCATTGCATAAAATGTCTCTAACTTAAACTTGCTTTCTACATATTCCTTTTTACCATCATTTTATGACTTGCCTTATCTTTTGATTGGGTTATAAACTGCTATTCAACTTTTTAATCCTTCATGGGAAATCCACACTATTTTCTACATAGTAGCAATGAATAAATGTTTGCTGATTTGGAAGTTTAAAAAAACCCCACAGAACATAAATAGAAGCATGCTAAAAATCACTGCCCAGGACCTTGCCTTTTCACTTAATATATTCACTTATTCAATAAATATTTCCTGAGCACCTGCAATGTGCCAAGCATGTTTTTAGGTACTTGGAATTTGGTAGCGGACAAAACAGGTACATTCCTTGTCCTCGTAGAGCTTACATTTTTGTGGGAAATAAATAAACAAGTAAATATATAGTGGAAAGGGGTAAATGCTTTGTAGAAAGGCAGGTTAAGGGGGATAAGGAGGAAATGTGTGTGAAGGGAGAGGAGGCAATTGTTGCTATTTTACATAGGGTGGTTAGCGAAAGCCTTGCCCGCGAAATGATATTTGAGCCCAGGCCTGAAGAAAGTGAGGGGTGAGCCATGCATATGTCTAGAGTTGCACTTTTAAAGCAGAGGGAACTCCCCCCGAGGGAGGAGTGCATCCATATAAGGAACAACAAACAAGGCAGCCACGTAGCTGGACTGAGTAGGTGTATCTCAGAGATTCTGTGTCATGAGAACTTTCTTATTATTTTTTACACCTGCGTCCTATTCTATTATATGTATGCATCACTGAGAAGGCTAAACCCTATTTTGTAAAACTGCTGTTTAGAATTCTCTGCTATTTTTTAGACGACCTCTTATTCTAAATAAATAAATAAATAAATAAATAAATAACTTTGCTTTCCAGCCTGCTTTAGCCTGCTTGAATGATAAGGAAGATAAACTTAGCTGTTTGACCGTGTAGGCCAGAGACTAGATACGCTCATACTCTCAATGCCATGCCAGTTGTATTTTTTAATTGGATAGAACTGTGTTGTTTTCAAGGCCAGCAGCGAGATGACCACTAAGCACTCATAGGGCTGGCTCTTTAATAAAAAGGGAAGTTCTGCTTGTCACTTTGCTTAGAATTTGAATTCAGTTTCTCTGAACCCACCGTGGTGAATAAAGTGTGACTCCAAACTCTCTGAGCATTGCTTGATTTATTCTGATTCTCTGTAACACCATAGTTTAAGCAGTCTCAACTGGTGAAAATTTAAGAGACTTCTGGAATTTTGGTTCTAGGAGTTACCTCTGCAGTGTGGAGAACAAAATTCAACTTAGTACATTTGAAAGTCTGTTTAGCTTTATTAAGTGATTCATGAATTGAGCAGCATCCCATGGAGAATAGAAAGAGCCTCCTGGGAGTTGTACAACATGGAAAGTGTTTATACTCAAAAAGAGTGTGGGATTAAGAAATTAAAGGAATGGATTATTTCTGGCAAGGACAACTTTCAGGAATGCAGGACATTTTATCAGGCAGATCACCTCACTAGAGTTGATCAGGAAATTCCAGACTGATTGACTTAAAATTTCACCCCTGGGAGAGGCTGAAACTGCAATTAGGTTAGTTATTAAGTTTTGGTTTGGTGCTGGTTTTTGTTTTGTTTTGGTGTGTGTGTGTGTGTGTGTGTGTGTGTGTGTGTGTGTGTGTGTTTAATAGTAGCCTCCTTAAAAAAATAATATTCAGAAAAAAGTAAAAGCATGGGACTCTTGTTTGAACAGATACAAGAATGAACGTGTGTTTAAGAGTTTACTCCTTAATTAGTGAGGGAACCAGACCAGTATTATAACAGGTTCAGAGGAAAAGCCATAGAAACTCAAATTTAAATGTAATAAAGGGTTTCAATTACAAATGAAGGCAAAGCTGTTTTTGCAAAGGGAGAAGGAAGTCAAAGGAAACTCTACTGTTATCGGTGGAAGAGGAGTTCTTGGAGTACCCCTGAAGTAAGCATTTCAAGAGGCTGCATAGGAGAATGAGGTATTGTAGGAAGCTTTATTTCTGTGGACTCGAACCACTGAGTTTCCACGGTCCCACTCCCCTTTGTCCCCCCAAGGAAGAAGTGTAATGTAAATATCTGTGTTTTCCAATGGTCTTAAGCAACTCTATTAGTCGTTCTCAATCTGTGGTAGAGCTTAAGGCCACCGGAAAACACAGATATTTACATTACGATTCATAACAGTAGCAAAATTCCAGTTATGAAGTAGCAAGGAAAATAATTTTATGGTTGGGGGTCACCATAACATGAGGAACTATATTAAAGGGTCGTAGCATTAAAAAGGTTAAGAACCACTGGCTTAGGGGATTATATTTATCCCATATTTTGGTGGGCTTGCAGTGATTCTGCCCATTCTAACCAATGATCTGTGTTCCAAGGTTTGACTGACAGTAATCTGCTCTAGTCACCTCAACTTCACTGCATGTGCATCTGTTCCCCTTTGTTGGACCCTTTTCCCCAGTGATCTGTGGGGAAGGGGCCAGGAGTTCCCTGGGAAATTGCAGCTTCCTAATAAAAGCTGCCCAAATGTTTCTTTCCCTCTCCTTCCCTCTAAAATCAACAAAAAAACATATTTAAATAAATAAATATTTAAAAGCTGCGGTTCAAGCTAATCCACTGTTGACTAACATACATTATTCTCCTCCATTATTAAATGCTAGAGGCCTGGTGCACCCTGACAACACCTTGCACCTGCCCCTGAAACAGAGGACCCCATGAAGCCTTCCAAGTTTCCTAACCCACAGAAACTGTGGGATAGTAAATACATGCTCGTGTAAGTCACTACATTTGCAGTGATTTGCTATGGAACAATAGAAAATAAACATAATGGCACTATAGGAAGTGTTGGTGGCCTACTCATTTCTTTCCAACCCCTTCTTTATTTGGAATCTTGATAGACCTCATGTTCATCTCTACAGACACTCCACTCCCTACTCCTAGACATCCTTTAGGCCTAGAGGATTGCACATACTCAGCGCTGCCCTGGGGAGGATGGACTGGGGACAATCCTGGGAATGTCTCAGGGCCATTTATGCAGGGAATTCCAGGGCACTTGGTACTCCGAACATTCTAAAGGGACATTCTAAAGGAGGAGCTTTCGGTCCTTGACTCCCTCCCACCATTGCCTCCTGCCCCAAGACTCTCCACCTCAATGGAAAGGGTATAACTAAAGAAGGAGCAGAGCAAGTCCCTTTAAAACACAAGGCCACAGCCAGGGGCCCCCCTCGCCCACTCTATGGCCAGCATTGTACTCATGAAAAGCATTGGCTGGGGTCAGGTGGATTGGAGCAGACCCAGAGAGCTGCCTGCAGAGCCTAAATGAGTAGAGCTGCTGCACATCTGAGGGGAATCTGCAAAGGGAGCGAGGTTGAGCTGGATGGAAAAAGTGGGAGGACTTAGCAAGGGAATGGGAGGGCCCCCAGGAAAGCAGCCAGAATGGAGTGAGTCAGTGTCCCAGAGGTATAGCCTCCTTAGAGTAGAGTGGTGAAGAGTTTGGGCTATGAAGTCGGAGTGCATCTGTTTAAATCCTGCCTGCCTCTGCACTCTGGCTATGTGATTTTAGGCAAATTACCTAAACCCTCTGAGTATCAGTTTCCTCACCTGTAAAATGGGGATAAGAACAGTATCTATTCCATAGGTGCATGGAGAAGCTAAATGCCTGGAAAGTACTTCCTGAATATTGGCTACCATTAGGGAAACAGAGGCTCCAAGGGCTATTTTTCTGCTCCCTGGTGCTATTGCTTTGCCTCAGAGGGAGAATGAGGAGGGCTTTTTCAGCCGTTTGAATACTCATTTGCTCAACAAGCTTTTATGGAAATTCACAGAGCATGGTACTAACTTCTCCCTCCTTCCTCACACTCCATGAGAACCATGATGGGTCAATGGGAAGATGCTGCTGGAATGTAGAGATGGGTTCTGTGATGCCTGTTTTCAATGAATGTGTGCTATTGGGCAAGGCACTTGTCTCTGTTGCCTCCTCTGTTAAAGGAATCACCAGTGCCAAAACCGGTTTGGCTCAGTGGATAGAGCGCTGGCCTGCGGACTGAAGGGTCCCAGGTTCAATTCCAGTCAAGGGCATGTACCTTGGTTGTGGGCACATCCCCAGTGAGGGATGTGCAGGAGGCAGCTGATCGATGTTTCTCTCTCATCGATGTTTCTAACTCTCTATCCCTCTCCCTTCCTCTCTGTAAAAGATCAATAAAATATATTAAAAAATAAAGGAGTCACCAGTGTAACTCCCTCAAAGTATGGACCACAGACGGTAGCCTCGGCTTCCTGGATCATGTTAGAATGCAAAATCTCAAACCCCTTCTTAGCGCCAGAGCCTCTGGAGTGGCCCCTGAAATCCCCCTCGCTGGGGGATTTTTTGCTCAGTGAGGTCTGGGGATCCCTGGGGTGGGCTGTCAGAAATCTTCACAGACCTGGCTCCTCAGCTCCTCTTGGGGGCCAATGGGCTGGGCTTCACTGTTAGGGGCACCTACGGGGTTCTGGGGAAACAGATGTTCCCTCCTACCCATTAGAGTTTGGAAACGGCCATGGTGTGAATGCTTGTGTCTTCCCAAATACATCCGATGAAACCCTAACCCCCAAAGGTAATGGTCTGAGACGGTGGCGCTAGGGGAGGTGCTCCATCTTGAGGGTAGGGCCTCGTGATGTACTTCTATGAATGAACTTCCTACCTCCCTCTCTTCTAGATGATTCAGTAAAAAGTCTGCATCCTGAAGGAGGGTGCTCACCTGACCAGGCCGGCACCCTGACTTTGGATGTCCAGCCCCCAAAACTATGAGATATAATTTTTTGTTGTTCTTAGGCCACCCACTGTCTGCTATTTTGTTACAGCAGCCTGAACAGATAAGATTCAACTGGGCTGGGGGCCTCATGCAAGGAAATTCAGGGCTTCTTGTGCAAAAGCAGGAGAAAACCTTTTTTCTTTCTTCTGTGGGCTCTGTCTTGACTCACCATGTGTTTTAAAATTTGCTATTTCATGTCATGCCCTCTAGGCATGGGGAGACTTGCCAGCCGAGTACACCCCTCAGGGCCTTCTGCCCCCACCCCCACCCCCACCCTGCCTGTGTTTGTGCTCAGGCCTTTGCTGAGGGCACTGCAGCTCACAGGGTGACCTCTGAGCTCCGGTTGGAGCAAAAGTGATTACAGCTGGAAGAAAGTGCAGCCAGCAGCAACCTGGTATTTAGGGTGATTAATGAATGGACTGGAAATTTCCTCTGCTTCGGCCTCCGCCTGCACCTGAACTGTGGCCGATGCAGCAGTACATTTCTGAATAATTTCTTTTGACAGCTGGGAGGAGGGCAAACCCAAAAGACTAACCCAATTACCGTAAAGGAGAGGAGATCTGGCGGCTCTCTGTTGACAAGGTGAACACAAGGGCATCCTAATTCAGGGATACGGGCGGGCGGGCTGCTGGCAGAGAGAGTACTCTTTTGCCCAGCTCCCCTGCATAGTTTTCCTTTGGGACAAATGGTGGCTGTGACTCCTGGGCTGTGTAAAGTAGGGTGAGGTGAAGAGAACGAAAGAGGTGAGGTTTGGCCTCCGTGTTCTCCCCTAGCCAGACCTGCCATAGGTCCCGCCTGGGAGAGGTTACCGTGGCAGGAGCCCCGATCAGGAACTCGGAAAAGCTGCCGTCTCCTCCTCGAGTAGACATCCAGCCCCCCTGGGCCCCAGTATTCTCATCTGTAGCAGAAATGTATAAAATTAGATTATCCTCAGCTCCACCTCTCCCTTACCGAACAGTTAATATGGTTAAGGACTCAAAAGAGGTATTTCAGCCTGGGAATTAATTTTCCGGGACGAGTAATACAACACAGGGCAGAGATACAACCCCAAAGACGTCACTCCATGAAAGCCTAATTGTCATGGGAGTGTGACGTTTCTTCACAGGCAATGGCGGGCCGAGGGGCATCTAAAGAGGCAAGGGTTGTGTTCAGAGCAGCACCCGAGGAAGAGGTAGTGGGCGGCCAAGTTTCAGAAGAACGGAGGATAAAAGAATCCAGGTAAGTCGTTTCCAGCGGCACTTAATGGGGCGGCCAACAGCCTGCAGAGCAGCGCGCCCAGGTTTTATGGTGACCTTTGGGACACATACCTCACTCATGACTCACCTGCTGTGAGACAGACACGTTGCAGGGGGAGAAAACACAGAGGGAATGTGGCAGATTTCTATCAGAAATGGAAGCACAGGCCCAGAGCCTGATTGGCAAAGCGGCCAAAGGACACCTCTACTCCATTCTCTGCTCCTCCTCCTGCGGAGGAAATGATCCCACCTCTCCCCCAACAATCTCCCTGGTCCTCCCATGATGCCCGTGATGGGCCCTCCCCTTTCTGGGATGATGTCAGCTGGGCCCCCAACGATGAGCCCTCTCACCCATCCCATGATGATGTCTACTCGGCCAGGAATGACTCCACCAGAGTGCATATAAGCATAACCAATGAACACAAGACACTGGGGGGTTAGGGTAAGTACTTCTCTACTTCACCAGGTGACCAGGGTGCTGTGACTTTGTTGGTTTTTTTCTAATGGCATGACAAGGAAGACTTGCTCCCCCTTCTTATCAGAGAGAAGAGTTTTGGAGGGGAGTAGAGGGACAAAAAAAGGGCAAATTTCATTGTAAGAGGCTATGCATACATACATGTCTTCACCTTGACCAGGTAGCATCAATCTGCCTGCCTACGGCTGTCCTAATCCTCACTCCCTCCAGCAGGCTAAGAGAGCTCTCATTTCGGCAAACTCCCACTATAACTTGGTGTTCTTGGGCCTCTACATTTTTGCCAACCACATGGGTGTGAATAACATTTCATTGTAATATTAACTGGCATTTCCCTGGCGAGTAGTGCATTTGAATGTCTTTTGTGTATTATAGAATATTAATGTTTCCTCTTCTGCGAATTTCCTATTAAGTCTTTTGTCTATGTTATTTAATATTCTTTTAAAATGTCCACCTTCAAAGAATCTAGATACTAATCTTCCATCAGTTATCTGCAATGCAGATGTGTTTTCCCAGTTTGTATTGGTATTTTAACTTTGGTTTTGGTGACTTTAGAAAAGCAGTCGGATAACTGTAACAGTTGAATTTATCAGCATTTTAATTTATGGCTTGTTCTTTGGTGTCTCTACCCTCAAATCACAAAGCAATTTTTAAATTTCTCCTGTATTTAAAAAAGTTTTAAGGTTTCCTTTCATCTTTAGGCTTTCACATACTGAATTTATTTGTATACTAGAGGCCCAGTGCATGGATTCATGAACCAGTGGCATCTCTTGGCCTGACCTGTAGGAAAAAATTGGCCCAGTGCACGGATTCGTCCAGGGTGTGTCTGGCTTGTCTCTCCCAGTCCTGATTGGGGCAGCCGGCCACCTAGGGACTGTGGGAGGGCTCCAGGGTGTGTTCGGCTTGTCTCGCCCAGTTCTTATCAGCCAGACCCCAGCAGCAAGCTAACCTAGCGGTTGGAGTATCTGCCCATGGTGGTCAGTGCACATCATAGCGACTGGTCAAATGGCTAAAACAAATGGTTGGACACTTAGCATATTAGGCTTTTATTATTTTGTATATGGTATAGGACAGTGGTTGGCAAACTATGGCTCAAGAGCCACATGCGGCTCTTTGGCCTCTTGAGTGTGGCTCTTCCACAAAATACCACGGCCTGGGCGAGTCTATTTTGAAGAAGTGGCATTAGAAGAAGTTTAAGTTTAAAAACTTTGGATCTCAAAAGAAATTTCAATCGTGGTACTGTTGATGTTTGGCTCTGTTGCCTAATGAGTTTGCCAACCACTGGTGTAGGGTATGGTGAAGTAAAAACCCAATGCTATCACTTTCCATGTGGGTACTAGATTGTTCCAGGACCACCACTGAATGCCTCATGGCCCAGCCCGCCTCCCAGGCCAGGGAGAGGGTTAGATAACTCTTGGGGTTGAAGGGTCTGCAGCAGGGCCAGTCCCTGGGTGCCCTGCTTTCCTACGCTTTTCCTGCCCTCTCTCCCCTTCCCAAGGACCCAGCCCATGGCAGAAAGGTTTGTGCCAGCATGGACACACACAAGATGTTGGGTCTCTTGCCCAGGAATGTTGGTTCCTGAGACAGAAGAGTCTTTGTGAAAAAGGAAGAAGAACCCTGATGTCTCCTGTGGGCTCCAGGCTGAGGAAGGAGGATGCCTGGCACTGAGGGGAGGCGGGGCCTGGGTTGGAGCCTCCAAGGCGTGGTGAGAGGCTTTCTAGATTTCTGAGGTTTCTGGGGCGAAGGGGCTGGGTCCTCTGGAAGGGGAGAGAGGGAGCAAGAATAGGGCCTTTCCCCTCTACACTGACCTGAGGGGGACCTACTGGCTCTGCCCCCTGCCTTCTTTTTAGAATGTGGGAAGTACTTGAGGGTACCCCAGAAAGTTGAGGCTACTGCATCGATATGGAACAGATAGCAGTGGAAGTAGAGAAAGATTGTCTTCTCATTCTCTTTCAATACTTCCTATTGTATCTGGGGAAAGTCTCCCTTTGGTCTAACCCATCAACCCTGTGGAATGCTTGCTAATCCCCCCTTTTAACTGTGAGAGACGGGCCTGAGGCCTTGGAGACCTGGGAGCTAGGGTATCTGACTAGGTATTTAATAACTTTGTCTGTGTGGTATTTAATTCTTGGGGGTTGCCTTCTATTCTGACAAGTGATGGCAGTTTGCTGTTAGTGATGCTAAGCCATACCACCCTGAATGCGCCCGTACTCATCTGATCTCGGAAGCTAAGCAGGGTCGGGCCTGGTTAGTACTTGGATGGGAGAAAGTTTCCTTTTAATACACATATTTGAGCAAAGAAAGCTGCTGTATGTGTGTTAGATAAAATTTTTTTTTTAATTAGGATGATCTCTGATCCCAAATTTTTTTAATTTTTTTTATTAATGTATTACATGTATACATATCTTCCCATTGCCCCCCCCCAAACATACCCTAACCTTCTAGTGTCTTGTGTTCATTGGTTATGCTTATATGCATGCATACACATCCTTTGGTTGATCTCTTATTTACCCCACCTCTCCCTAACCTTCCTGCTATAATTTGACAGTCTGTTTGATGCTTTACTGCCTCTGTATCTATCTTTTTGTTCATCAGTTTATAATGTTCTTTATTATCCACAAATGAGTGAGATCATGTGGTGTTTCTCCTTCATTGACTGGCTTATTTCACTTAGCATAATGCTCTCCAGTTCCATCCAGGTTGCTGCAAATGGTAAGAATTCCTTCTTTTTAATGGCAGCATAGAATTCCACTGTGTAGATGTACCATAGTTTTCTGATCCACTCATCTGCTGACGGGCACCTAGGCTATTTCCAAATTGTAGCTATTGTAAATTGTGCTGCTATGAACATAGGGGTGCATAAATTATGTGAACATCTGGATAAAGAGATGTAGAAAAGGAGGGTCAGCAGAATGTTGATGGCCATCAGCTCCCAGTGATTTTTGTCTTCCTTACCCTTTTTTTGTATTTGCATTTTTCGCAATGAACATACATTATTTAAAATATCATAAATTAACTACAGTGGTACCTCAAGATACGAGTGCCCTAACATACGAGATTTTTGAGATACGAGCCGTCGAGCGAGCGATTTTTGCTTTGAAATACGAGCAACATTTGAGATAGGAGTAATCGCGCGAATCCGCCGGCTGCACACGACCCACCAGTTTACCGTGACTCTAGTGTCTCATAGTTTCCCACACCTCAAGGTTATGGAACGAATTAAACTTGTATCTCGAGGTACCACTGTACTTTTGTTACGGAGAAAGGCATATATGTTTAAAGGACCATATTAAGTACATAATAATGCAAGGAATATATGGCTTTAGCAACATGGTTGGCTTGGCCTGGGTGACTGTGAGCTGGAGGCTATGAGGACTGGCCCAGGCAAAGAGCAAGACAAGCCTACTTGTCACGGAAATTTGGGCACACGTTGCTGGGGGCCAGGCCTGGTCTTTTCGGCCCTGTCCAGAGGATTTCACTTCAGAGTCTCACCGACAACTTTTGAACCAGGTAAAAGCACTGATCGGCTGGTGAGATGGGACGGCGTTGCTGTGGTGAGTTAGACCTTTGCGTTGCCTGCATTTAGATGCCTCAGGTTGGGGTGGACAAAGGGGATTTGGTCAGGGTCTCGCTTTCTCTTCCTGGTGCCATCCTATAGTCTGTTGTTCTAGACCTGGTAGGAGACAGCCTTCTCCCTGTGGGCTGTTCCCCGTCTGCAGAGTGACCACGGTTTGGCTCTCTTCCCAAAGAGTCCCGGCAGCTTGTGCCAAGTCATGGTGCTAAAACTCCTCTGCAATGTAGGGCGTCATTTAACAGGAGCCCCTGGGGCGAAGGATTCCTCCTGGGTAGCCATCGGAATCCACCCGTTCACCGCCCTCAGGAAAAGGCGTTTTCAGATCACACCCTAAGTGACTATTTAATCTTTAATGGGGCCAACTCGCCCAGACAGAACAAGGAGCAGGCAGGGACTCCCAGCTCTTCCTTGGGGATTTACCTGGCTTCATGCTCTGATTGCTGTGTGTGTGTCTTGATTATGGGGTGGCTGGGGATTGAGTCCATAGTGTCTTCCTCCATCATGAGATAATACAGACTATGTTGTCACTAATCCATAGGCACAAGGCAGTCATGGGCCCTGCCCTGCTGGGGTGGCAGTCTGGTGAAGAAGGCAGACTGGTAAGGGCGGGTGTGACCAGGGTTTGCTGCAGTACATAGGAATGGTCACTGCAAGGGGAGCTGAGAGGCATGTCGGAGCAGAAGGCTTAGAATGAGACACTGCAGGGAGGGGAACGTTTCCCCTTTTAGTTTTGCTGGCTGGTCTAATAATCAAATTGACATGAGACAGATTAACAGGAGAAGATAATCAAATGTATTTATGTATGTGCACACAAGGGTTCCTGTAAGAAAAGGGGACCCAAGGACAGATCTGACAGTTGAGGTTTATATGCCATCTTGAGCTAAGGAGAAAGGGAGTAATCCTTTGTATTTCAAAGGGAAGGTAGGCGATTCACAGAGAGAGGGAAAGGAACTAAATATTTAGTAAACAAATTCTTGCAGGTCTAGCCAGAAACAATGGGACACAGAGGCGAGTCTAGCAAACAGACTTCTAGGTTCCTCCCTGTCTGCCACACTTAGTTCATGTTAAAACATAGTTGTCTGTGATTATATCTCTCTTCCTGGAGCAAGTTCTCTGTCTAACTTCATTTAGGCAATTTTGGGGAAGGTCAAAATTGCTTCCTGAGACTTGTGTTTTTTTTTAAATAAACTACACACACACTCACACACACACACACACACACACACACACACACACATCTTTGGGATGGGAAACCTCTCCTCCTCTTCAACTCAAAGAAAGAATTCACCAGATGAGGAGATGTGGGGAGGAGTGATCCAAGGAGAGGGAACAGTGTGTGCAGACATCCAGATGCCAGAGGGACCCTTTAGGTGGCTGAAGAAGAGAATAAGCTGATAGAGAGGGGCCACATCCTGTTGGACCTCCTAGGACAGGAGTTCTCAACTGAGAGCACGGGGATGGTATGTCTCTCAGCCCAGCCTGCACCCTCTCCAATCTGGGACACCTTGAGGTATGTCCAACTGCCCACTTAGGCCCGATCACACCGGCAATCAGACATCCCTCTCACAATCCAAGACTTCTGGCTCCCAACCACTCATCTGCCTGCCTTCCTGATTGCCCCTAACTGTTTCTGCCTGCCAGCCTGATCACCCCCAGGGACCTTTGGCAAGATTGTCACAGCTTGGTTGTCACAAATGTGTGTGTGTGTGTTAGGAGGGGTGGGAGGTGGGGGGTCCTGGCATCCAGTAGCTAGAGGGCCTGGATGCTGCTAAACATCCTGCCAGGCACAGGACAGCCCCTGGCAACAAAGAATGATTCAGCCAAAAAAGGTCAATGGCGCTGGTGTTGAGAAACTGCGTCTAAAGACTCTGTTCCTCCTTCTAAAGCCAAGAGGAAGCGTTGCCTGAGTTTTACAGGAGAGGGACATGATCAGATTTATGTTTCAAAGCGATCAGTCCAGCTGCTCTGAGGAAATGTTGAGATCTAGCTGTTCCAGTTCAGGGCCACTCTCAGTAGTTCTGGGACCTTTTCTCCAGCTTGGGAATTTCCAGCCTCTGTGGTTTCCCCCCCACTGGGACTTACCCTGGACTGCCTTGTGAACATCTGGGTCTCTAGGAAAACCCATCCAGGTCAGAGAAACCAAGTCAGACACTTAGTAAGAACTAAGCAGGCCTGGGGGGGTTTCCATTGAGCACCAGAGGCACAGTACTAGGGCCTGTAAAGTGTTTAAGGCCCATGTGTCAGGCCCCCCAAAGATGTTCCAATCCCCAAAAGCCTGTGAATATGTCACCATACCTGGCAAAAGGATTTTGCAGATGTGATTAAACTAAGAAACTTGAAATGGGAAGGTTATCCTGGAGTGTCTGGGTGGGCCAATGTAATCAGAAGGGTCCTTGTAAGAGGAGACAGGAAGGTCTGATCCAGAAGAGATATGGTGACAGAAATGGCAGGGGGCGTGTGTATGTGTGTGGGGGGGTGGGGTGGGGGAAGAGATTTGAAGATGCAATGCTGTTGGCTTTGAAGATGGGAAATGGGGCTAGTAGAATAAAATAATAAATTTGTGTACCACTAAATTTCTGGCAACTTGCTAACATAGCAATAGGAAACTAATACAGCCTGGGAGAAGTATTAATTGACTATGGCATAAAAAAAATACCCTGCAAAATTGAAATGAATAATGACATTTTTCAAAACTTCTTTTATGATTTTTAATAGATGCAAAAATGTGTAAAGGCTAATATAATACACAACCAAATATTATCCACTCAAGTAAAAAGTTAACCCATCTAACGTCATTTTCCTATCTTCTTCAGGAGGTAATCAGTATCCTAAACTTGACATTTATTATTCCCATACATTTTTATACCTGTATCTCCAATCAATATGTAATACTGCTTTGCATGTTATTTTATATAAATGACATTATAGTGTGTGTTTTCTTATGCAACTTTTCTTTTATATTTAACTAGAGGCCCGATGCACAAAATTCATGCACGGGGGTGGTATGTCCCTCAGTCCAGCCTACACCCTCTCCAACCTGGGACCCCTTGAGGAATGTCTGACTGCCCATTTAGGCCCAATCCCATGGGCAATTGGACATTCCTCTCACAATCCAAGACTTCTGGCTCCCAACTGCTCACCTGCCTGCTTGCTTGATTGCCTCTAACCACTTCTGCCTACCAGTCTGATTACCCCCTAACCACTCCCCTGCCAGCCTGAACAATGCTTAACTGCTCCCCTGCTGACCCCATTTCTCCTAATTGCCCTCCCCTGCTGGCCTGGTCACCCCTAACTGTCCTCCCCTGAGGGCTGGTCACCCCCAAGTGACCTCCCCTGAAGGCCTCGTTACCCCTAAGTACCTTCCCCTGCTGGTCTGGTCATTCACAACTGCCCTCCCTGCAGGCCATCTTGTGGTGGCCATCCTGTGTCCACATGGGGGCATCCATCTTGTGTGTTTGAGTGACAGTCAATTTGCATATTCCTCTTTTATTAGATAGGACTAGAGGCCCGGTGCACAAAATTCGTGCATAGGAGGTGGTGGTGGGGGGGTGTCCCTCAGCCCAGCCTGCACCCTCTCCAATATGAGACCCTTCATGGGCAGTCGGATATCCCTCACACAGTCCAGGACTGCTGGCTCCCAACTGCTCGCCTGCCTGCCTTTCTGATTGCCCGTAATCACTTCTGCCTGCCAGCCTGATCACCCCCTAACCACTCTCCTGCCAGGCTAATTGATGCCTAACTGCTCCCCTGCCAGCCTGTTTGCCCCTAACTGCCCTCCCTTGCAGGCCATCTTGTAGTGGCCATCTTGTGTCCACATGGGGGCAGGATCTTTGACTGCATGGGGGCAGCCATCTTGTGTGTTGGAGTGATGGTCAATCTGCATATTACTCTTTTATTAGATAGGATAGAGACCTGGTACATGGGTGGGGGCCAGCTGGTTTGTCCTAAAGTGTGTCCTGGATCAGGGTGGGGGTTTTCTTGGGGCATAAGGTGGCCTGGGTAAGGGAACTATGGTTGTTTGCAGGCTGGACACACCCCCTAGCAACCCAAGTGGAGGCTCTGGTATCTGAAAATTATTTATCTTCTCCAATTGCAACTTTGTAGCCTGGAGTGGAGCCAAGCTTCCTGCTCGCTTAGTGGCCACAGCCATTTCTGTTGGGATTTATTTATCTTCTATAATTGAAGCTTTATAGCCTTAAGCGGAGGCCAAGGCAGGCCAGGGCTGTGGAAAGCTTGGCTTCCTCCATCGCTGGGAAACCCAAGCCTCCCTCCTGCTCTCTCTGTGGCCGCAGCCATCTTGATTGGGGTTAATTTGCATACTCGCTCCTGATTAGCTGGTGGGCGTGTCTGGTGGTGTAGTGGGGGTATGGTAAATTTGCATATTACTCTTTTATTAGATAGGATGTGCTTTGAGATGTGGACAAAAGAGGCTGCATGTAACATGACAAGCTCAGGGAAGAGCTGCACGGCAGTCTTGCAAACTCAAGACCTAAAGTACCCACAAAGGATGGTCTGAAATTGAACTTTTAACTAAAAGCAGTTATGATGGGTAGTCATGTCCTACGCCGGTATTTTCCCTGATGAGGTCAATCTTTACCTTAACTGATCCTATTGTCGTTTTGCATTTAAGATAACATACCTATGAAATGTCAGAGTAACTTGTAACTTCCCTTTTTCTGGACCTCTCGGGACACAACCAAATGTGCCTGGGCGCCAGGACAGAGACCATAAATTGCTTCATTGTTATTGTTAGGATGTTAAAAGTTACTGTACCCATCTAAGTAAAAGAAGTATCTATCACTTTACTTTTTAATCCAATCACAGAGGTCTCCCTGCTTTGCTTTCTCCCGATTCCCTAATTTATCACCCATGGTTTTCATGTAACCCACTTACATCTCCTCCTTTGATTGTAGTGTATAAAACAAAGTGAAAATCTGCTGTTCTCCGGAGCATTATCCCAATCTGTTGAGATTCTGCTTTCTGGCAATTGTCTACAGTTTGACTCAAATAAATTCACAAAAACTCTTTACAGGTTTGAATGTTTTTATGTTAACAGAGAATATTATTGTTGAATTATTCTAGTGACTGCATGTTACCCGATTGCATGAAGGAGTCATACTTAATTTATCAGTCCTGCTCATCAGCGTTTAAGTTACCAGTTTGGCTTTTACAAACAATGGAGCCATAAACATTTTTGTGCTTGTCTCTCAGTGCATTTCTGCAAGGGTTTCCCCAGGGTTGATTCCTCAGAGTAAACTAATAGGACCTTGAATGAACAAGTTTTCCAGAGAGTTCCAAAGTGCTCCTCACAGAGGTCAGGCCAATCTTTATTCAACGAGCAATGCAGAGACCTGGTGGTGATATTGTTAGACTGTAAAATTTTTGTTGAGTTGATGCATGTGAAATAATATTTTGTTGTGATTTTAACTTTCATTTTTCTGGATCGCTATAAAATTAAGCACCTTTCCCTATGTTTTATAGGTCACTTCTGTTTCTTCCTCTACAAGTTGCCTGCTCATTTCTTTGCCCATTAAAAAAAAAAATAGAGCTAGTTTTCTTTCTCTCATTAGTTTGCAGAAATTATTTATATTATTTTGTATACTAATCCTATGTTTGTTGTAAATATCTTCCCCCTTTTTGTGGCTTGTCTTTTCATGAAGACATGGTGTCTATGAAGGCAGGGAAATCATCTTATTCCAAGGCAGCATTTGGGCAGAAATCCAGTTTCATGACCCACCCAGGACCTGAAAATAAGTTATGCAGTCCGTTAATTTAGTTTCAAGGCTGGGCTGGTGCAGATAGTTAAATGTGTTCCATAAAATGATTTTCGAAGTGAGGAGTGTCTTCTGGACACGTTCAGTTTTATTAATAAGTCCTCATGAAATGATACCCAAATATTTATTTAAATCAGAGACCACAAACTCAATGCCTACAGGGGCTCAGTGGGTAGTATAAAAGATAAAAATGGGCTGTGTGGGACATATAGTCTTCTTAGAGGCACTTATTTGAGGCTGTCTTAAGTGTTTAATCCTCATAACAACCCTGTGAAGTAGTGCCGGTATTATTCTCATTTCACAAATAAGGAAACCTTGGCTTAGAGAGGTTAAGCAACTTGCCCAAAGTCACCTCACCAGATAGTGAAAAAACAACCACCACCAGGATTCAAAACGAGGCTGTCTGCCTTTGGGGTCCATAACCCTAACTATGATGCTAAAATGCTGCTCCGGGTACAAGAAATAGTTCACATTTCTCTTAACTCTACTACCAGGAATAGGGCAGTGCTGGTGAGACTATGGATGGCTCCCGGCGGTGGGCCTCAATGTTGGGAATCACTGGGGCAGCGTGAGGACTGTGCAAGCTGGGGAGGAAATGCCTGTTGCATGGTTCCTGCCTGATGTCAGTAGGGAATGAGTTGCCAGATCTAATTGTTTTTCAAGAGAAGCTGGAAATCCAGATATTCATGGGAATGGCAGTTGATTTAAAAAAAAATACTAATAATCAATTTCAGTAATTTTATAAAATAGCTCTGGCCAAATACAAGATTTTTGTGGGCTGCCACATTATGACCTTGGACAGGGCCCAGAATGAATTGTTTGTTTACAACCAGAACTACCCTCGGGGTAACCAGGTCCCTAAGAGCCATGTGGCCTATAGGAACCCCTTTCAAGTCTCAAGTATCTCCCTGTAATACGATGCTTAGGAATTTGGAGTCCTCAACACAACCTCACAGACTTGAATCATCTCTCACCGTGTCTTTCCAGACCGAGGTTGCCATTGATAAAACAGGACCTGGGACTGATGTTCCTGGTGTCCACTGGCTTTCCACTGAACCTTGTGAACATGATTGTGTTTTTCCTCCCACGCCAGAGCAAGTGTCTTGATATCTGTCACTGACTTGAAAATGCAGCAGCATTGCCGGGTAATGCTGTTTAGTCAGTTAGATCAAGCTTCAATTCCAGGGGCAATCCATGCCCCAGAGGCGTCACCCTGCATTCTGTCACCACTGTCGGCTGCCAAGCTGGCCCTGACAAGGGCTGTGTTTGGCTCCACAGCAGACACTGCTAATCAGCACCATGATATCACAAGTGGATTTTATCTGATGAATTTAGTGGCTTGGTAATTAGTATGGGGAGTGATAGATAGCAGCTCTTACCAATGAAACTGAAGATAGGCAAGGTATGTGAATATTTTCGAGGCATTCCTCACGTTTGCCCAAACAGGGTTTAAGAGTCTAGTAAGGTCATTAGCATGAACCTGTGAGGATGGTGCAAACACTTGATCCTGGGCCACTCCTGTCTCCCAAGTTAGTTTTTGTGTGTCTGTGTGTGTGAGGGGGAGACAGGGGCATTCTTGTTGCCTTACACTGACCACAAGGATAATGAAATGTCTTTGAGAAGGTGGTTCCTCCTCCAGTGAAGTATTTATGCCAGGTGGTGCTTGGGTCACTTAAAGCAACAGGAGCTGAGACTTTGTGGAACCTACAGAGCAGGTGGCATGAAATGTTCTGTCCCTCGTTGCTCATGAATCTTTATTTAATAGATGTGTCTATATAAAGGCGTAAAATATGGTCTGAGATTTGCTTTTGTCATAACGTAATAGCAAGGTAATGAGTAAGCAGCTGACTCTCACCCACTTCAAAACATCTCAGCTACTTATAGACTAAAATTAACTTAGGCTAGCTCCCCAAAACAAGATAATGGAGAGTCAGACCTCAGAGGTGAGAGATGGCGTCCGGCTGCCCCAGGAGGGAGCAGATCATCCTTGCTTCCCAGGTCCTCCCTGCAGCAGATGGGCCTTTGAGACCAGACTGGAGCCATCTCTCTACGCTCGCTTCCCCAGCCCTGTGAGACTGCCCGCGAGGGCTGTTGGGAATCTGAGTCTGTGTGAGCTGCAGAACCAAGCAACTCCTGGAAACCTGTCGCCTCCCACAACAGGAAACAGACAGAAAAGCTGGGTTTCAGGAACCGGCTCTGTAGAATGCTTGCCAGTAAACAGTTTAAAGTCTGAATTAGAGAAGTGGGTTTTCAGTTTGCATTTTTAAAAACAATATCCTCCAGCCCTGGCTGGTTTTGCTCAGTGGATTGAGCGACAACCTGTGGACTGAAGGGTCTCAGGTTTGATTCTGGTCCGGGGCACATGCCCGGGTTGTGGTCTTGATCCCTGGTAGGGGGTGTATACGAGGCAGCTGATCAATGATTCTCTCTCATCATTGATGTTTTTCTCTCTGCCCCTCTCCTTTCCTCTCTGAAATCAATAAAAATATATTTTAAAAAACACCAGAAAAACAAAAACAAAATAAAAAACACACCCCACAATGTCCTCCACAGGTCACTGTGCTAGATTATAGAAGCCTGTAGACACAGCCAGCAAGACTGTAAAGTGAGGCCTCTTTACTAGTTTTGTCATTTAAACATATGTCCCCAAATTCTTTCATACACCTCCCTCCAAAAAGTGGAGCTTAACTACATCCGCTTCAGTGTGAGCTGTCTTGCTAATGAAATAGCATGTGGCAGCAGTGACAAGGTATGGCTCCTGAGACTAAGTCATAACAGGCACTGTGGCTTCCTGCTCGCTCTTGCTCACGATCACTCACTCAGCAGTGGACACTCACTAGGAGGACACTGGACAGCCCAGTGAAGAGGTGCTTGTGGCAGAGAATGGAGGCCCCCTGCCACTAGCCAGCAAGGAACTGAGGCCTTCTGCCAGCAGCCACATGAGCAGACCATCTTAGATGCAGATCTCCAGCCCCAGTCTAGCCTTCAGATAGCAGCTTTCCCAGCTGACTTCATGATGCAACATCACAGGAGATCCCGAACTGGCTAAACCACTCTTCAATTCCTGACCCACAAACCTGTGAGATAAGGAATGCTAGTTGTATTATTACACTGCTAAATTTTGGGGCAATTTGTTATACATAGCAAAGATAACCAGTAAAGTAAGTTACCCTCTAGGTCAGCAGTTCTCAACCTGTGCGTCTCAACCGCTAGCAGTATCTTCTAAGACCATTGAAAAACACAGATATTTACATTACGATTCATTAACAGTAGCAAAATTACAGTTATGAAGTAGCAACGAAAATAATTTTATGGTTGGGAGTCACCACAACATGAGGAACTGTATTAGAGTGTTGCGGCATTAGAAAGATTGAGGACCACTGCTCTAGGTGAATAGTTCTTACCCTTTGGGGTATCAGAGATCCCTTTGAGAATCTCATAAAAGCTATGGACAATCTCCTCAGAAAAATGCGCAGTCACAAAAACACATACCTCACAGTTTCTGGAGGATCCTATATTCTGATAAAGTCCATCAATGGATATCAAGTTAAAAACTCCTTCTTGCCGAAACCGGTTTGGCTCAGTGAATAGAGCGTCTGTCTGTGGACTAAAAGGTCCCAGGTTCTATTCCAGTCAAGGGCACATACCTTGGTTGCAGGCACATCCCCAGTAGGGGACATGAAAGAGGCAGCTGATCGATGTCTCTCTCTCATCGATGTTTCTAACTCTCTATCCCTCTCCCTTCCTCTCTGTAAAAAAAAATCAATAAAATATATTAAAAAAACCAAACCAAAACAAAAAAAACCTTCTTTAACCATTATAGTAGTGCAAATATGAACTCTTTCCCACAAAATCCTTTTCCTGTGGGTGACTCATTTGAAACATTTTAAATCCTTCCCTTCAGTTTGTTTTTCCTTGAGAGACTTGAAACAGTCAGAGAAGGACCCCCTGAGCCCTACCACATTTCCCGAGGCTCTTTCCACCCATGCATTTCTGAGAGCAGAGAGGTCAAACTAACTTTAGTTTTCCCATGGTTCTATTTCTGTGACTTAATTCTTTTGGAAGAGTGAGGGTGGGTTTCCAGAATCAGTAATTATTAGAAATACAGGAAGGAAGTGTGTTCTTGAAAGATTAAAGCTCCAGGGTTCAGTTCTAAGTGAATTGGCTTGGTTCATATTCTCAGGACACGTTAGGGCATTTCAGGGAATCCCACTGAGCTCATTCTCTAGCCACTGAAGCCCCTCCCTCCTTGTTTTCACATTCACTTATTTCTGGCTGACATTACTGGTACGGAGGAGAAGACTAGTTATTTCTCCCCATCTTCTGCCTGGGGAGATAAAGGCCTCTACGTGGACACAGACACAGGAGAAAACAATTGAACTTCCTCTCCAAGGTCAGTATTTGCTAAATCCCTTGAGGCCATATTTTAAATTTTTTTTAAATTAATTTCAGAGAGGAAGAGAGAGAGACAGATGTATCAACAATGAGAGAGAATCATTAATTGGCTGCCTCCTGTACACCCCACACTGGGGATTGAGCCCAAAACCCAGGCATGTGCCCTGACCAGGAATCAAACCATTACCTCTTGGTTCATAGGTCAAAGCTCAACCACTGAACCTTGCTGGCTAGGTGAGGCCATGATTTCTGATCAAACCAAAGATAGCAATTGCAGCTCTCTGAGTCACTTCTGCTTTGGGAACCCCAGCATGGTTCTCATTTCCATCCATGAGCACATTTCCCTGGGCTGCAGAATGTGGTGTAATGCAGGCAGTGTAGACCAGGAAGAGAGACAGTGCTTGCTGGCATGATGGTGTGGTATTTGGGGCAAATTAGGAGATATTAACAGGGGTCGGGCATGTGAAACTGGAACTGTGGAGAGGTCTAGGTTCAGAAATATTTGTTAGCTAAAACATGAGGATAAAAGAACTTGTTTGTGCCCTAGCCATTTTGCTCAGTGGATAGAGCATCAGCCTGCAGCTGGAAGAAACCTGGGTTTGATTTTATGCCCAGATTATGGGCTCAATCCCTAGTGGGAGGCAGCTGACCCATGATTGCTTCTCATCATCGATGTTTCTATCTCTCTCTCCCTCTGCCTTCCTCTCTCTCTCTCTCTCTCTCTCTCTCTCAAATAAAACCAATAAAAACATATTTTTTAAAAAAAGCCCTGAAAACTGACTGGTAGGGGAAGAAGGAAGCCCACTAAAGAATGAGGGGATTGATTGGAGAGTTTGGGAGAAGAACTGGGAGGACAAGATGTGAGAGAAATCAGTGGATGAGGGAGTTTAAGAATGGAGGGAGAAAAACCAAGATGGCGGCATAGGTAAACACCTACACTGCTGCCTCACACAACAATTTCAAAACTACAACTAAAAGACAGAACGGACATCATCCAGAACCAGAGGAAAGCTGGCTGAGTGGAAATTCTACAACTAGAAGGAAAGAGAGGGGCTCACAGAGACCTAGAGGAGCTGCAAAAAGCTGAGGTACAGAGACGTGCGCGTGGAGAGAGCTGGTGCTGGAGTATCTGGCTGGCTTTCTCTGGCAGGAGACTCCCAAAGGCATTGAATCCCTTATCCTATGACACTAAACCCCAGGTCCAGCCAAAACTCATACTCGGGGGGTGGGGTTGGACTGTGAAAAGGGAGAAGTGCACAGAGGTTGGGGGAGTCGCAGGAGGGCAGAAGTCGGGTGGAACACACAGCACTGCGCACAGAAGACCGACTGCTGATTGTGCCGCTGGCTTTCACGAGAGGGCGGGAGACAAAGCATCCCAACTACATCACTTCTGGCTCTACTAAAACCCAGATTCGGGCAAAGTCCTGGGGACCCAGATTCATATGGTCCCAGAACGCAGGGGAGCCAGAGGGGCAGCAGTCTAGAGGCACTGCAAGAGAGTGCACGGGCACACACAGGGACCCCTCCAGCAATTACCCAGTCACATGAGACTTGGGGGCCATGGAGGGCAGGGCTGACTGGAAGGCCAGGCGGTCCCTTAAGCCCTGAGACTCCACCCATCCCAAACTCAACAGAGAGGCTTTTGCAGTTTTGCAAGTCTGGTATCATAAGGCTGAATCCAACACAATAGTTCTCCCAGCATAGTTAAAATGCTGGAACAAGGGAAGAGAACACAAACAAAAGAAATGGAGGAAAACAAACGACTGGATATAGAGTTCAAAACCACGCTTATAAGGTTTTTCAAGAATATCCTAGAAAAGTTGGATAAAGTTAGTGAGACCCAAGAGGAGATGAAAAAAAAAAAAACCAACTAGAGATGAAAAAGGACCAACTAGAGATGGTAAAGGACTAACTAGAAATTAAACATACACTGACTGAAATAAAAAATATTATACACAGACCTAACAGCAGACTAGAGGAAGGCAAGAATCAAGACAAAAATTTGAAATATAAAGAAGCAGAAAACACTCAACTGGAAAAGCAAGAAGGAAAAAGAATCCAAAAATGTGAAGATAATGTAAGGAGCCTCTGGGATAGTTTCAAACATACCAACATCAGAATTGTGGGGGTGCCAGAAGAAGAGAGAGAGCAAGACACTGAAAATCTATTTGAAGAAATAATGACTGAAAACTTCCCGCATCTGGTGAAAGAAATAGACTTACAAGTCCAGGAAGCACACAGAACCCCATATAAAAGGAATCCAAAGAGGACTACACCAAGACACATCATCATTAAAATACCAAGAGCAAAAGACAAAGAGAGAATATTAAAAGCAGCAAGAGAAAAACAGTTCATTACCTACAAGGGAGCACCCATACGACTGTCAGCTGATTTCTCAACAGAAATGATGCAGGCCAGACGGGAATGGCAAGAAATATTCAACGTGATGAATAGCAAGAACCTACAACCAAGAATACTCTATCCAGCAAAGCTATCATTCAGAATTGAAGGGCAGATAAAGAGCTTCACAGATAAGAAAAAGCTAAAGGAGTTCATCAACCAAACAAGTATTATGTGAAATGCTGAAAGGTACTCTTTTAGAAGAAGAAGAAGAAAAAGGTAAAAGATAAAAAATTATGAACAACAAATATGTATCTATTAACAAGGGAATCTAAAAATTAAGTGAATTAAAAATTTGATGAACAGAATAAACTGGTGAATATAATAGAATCGGGAGCACAGAAAGGGAGTGGACTAATAATTCTCAGGGGGAAAGGGTGAGGGGTGTACAGGGAGAGACTGGACAAAAATCATACACCTATGGACTCATCAATGGGGTGGAGGTAAGGGTAGAGGGAGGGTTGGGAGCCTAGTGGAGGGGAGCTATGGAGGGCAAAAAAGAGAAACAAATGTAATAATCTGAATAATAAAGATTTAATTTAAAAAAAAAGAATGGAGGGAATGTGAAGTAATTTCACCTATGAACAGAAGGTTCAAGGAAATGAAAGTTGAAACATGTCCATTGTAGGGACTCATGGATGGTCTTGGCAAGAGCTTGTTAGGAGAGTGGAGGAGGCAAACACCTGATTGGAGCAGGCTGTGGAGTAAATGAACTGACGTGACTCCCATAAGAATGGCTAAACATAGTAGTCACCCAAGGTTTGCACCTGGATAAGGCAGAGACTTCCGTCAGCCCCAATTTTGGGCTGCAGTCTCAGAGAAAGCTGGAAGGTTCTTCTGAAAGGATCGTTTTCATTTTGATGTTTGTTCATCATCTACTTTCACTGAATGAATAAAATTATATATTTAATAAACAGAGGCAGCTCTCTTCAGATGTAAACTTTTGAGGCAGACAAGACGCAACGAAATGAACATAAAGAAGTGGATCAAAAGCCATCTGCCCAAACTAGAACTGTCAGAGAAGAAACAGCTTTGTCAAGCACAGTGACATAAGTTGATCATGAATCAAAGAACTGAAGGATGAAGGGTTCTGAGGGGAGAAACAGGTGAACCACAGGTGGGGGATGAGGTGATAAAATGGTCTCTGCTGCCTTGTCTAAATGGATATAGCTTAAGTTACTCAGCCTCTCTGAATAATTAGCACCTGTTTGAGATGTATCTAGAGAGCAAAGAGGAGATGGAAAAATTGCGGCAAATAATTCTAAGACTTCGATTCAGGACACAGAGAATGTAAGAGTTGTAGTTTCGTTTCATTTTAAATAGATTTATTTTCCTTTACATTTTAACAAAACATTTTCTGTGTTTAATAGTAATCTTTCTAGTTAAAAATAAATAAATAAATGAGTGAGTATAGACAACATTTCCCAAGAAGCTTCCCCAGGCTGCTGGCAGGCCTGCCCTCATGATTCCTGCTATGGTTCTCTGTGCTCAACACTCACTGAAGACCTGTCACCAAGCTCTAGGGCTATGTTACTATGATAACCAGTCTAGTGATTCTGTCCCTTGGAGACACTGGTTACCTGTGATGCCCAGCACTTTGGCAGAGCTCAGTATGGGGGTCCTATGGGCCACACTCCCTTAGGCCTGCATTCAGGTTTAGGTAACATCTCAAGCCCCATAGGAAGCGCTTTTCCTGGCCGGGACCCTGTTCCCACTGCAGACTTCCCCGTCACTGCCCCGCTGCTGGTCCCTGCACCCATTGCTGCTGAGCTGCTGTGCCCTGCTGGGACACCTATTATGTTGTGTAGGCTCGAAAGGTTGAAAGTGAGGGCCAGCACCAACTTTCAGGAAGCAAGGCTGAAAGCTCACAATTCTTCCACCATGAGCTTAGTCTCACAAAACCCCATAGCCTACGTGCTGTATCCACAGAAACTGCCAGCGTGTCTATTAAAATACAGGAAGCAAAGTCATAAAAGATACATTTCCTGCCAAACAGCTGGCGACAACCAGATATAAGAAGAGGAACAACAAAATAGGAATGTGAGGATGCCCGTTTAATGCCCAGATGCCTTTCCTGTTGAAAACCTCCAGCTTGGATCATGGAGTGGGGAACTTGGTCACATGGCTGCGAGTGTAGGACAGTAACAGGGGCAGCTCTCTTGCTTGTGGGCTGAGAAGGACAGAGCCAGCCTCCAGGTTGGTTTCTGGGAGCACTGGGCTCTTCAATGTCACAATGAAGCAAATGTTGGATATTCTCCAAAGTTAGAAGCAGATAAGACTTGTTTTGCTGACCTTAGAGGCGATGTGACTTCTTTGGTGGCTGTGGCTGACTATGGAAAGTCCTTAGTGCATGTGGTGGCATTTGAAGCTGAGGAGTCTTTTGCCACAGTGATGCAGCAGGCACTTTACAATGAACCCTAGAGTGCTCCTAACATCCCAGAGACCTTGTGCCAGTCGTCCACACCCTCAGACCCCACCTTGTGCCTCCTGGGCCCACCTCCTCCTGAGATTGAGTTCACCTCCAATGCCTACAAAGAAAGCTTTTGGAAAATGTGGAACAACTTATTGTTTTTGTTTAAAAATAACAAATTTTATTATAAAAATTCAAGTAATATAAAGAAGTACAACAAGGTTAACAACACACACACACACACACACACACACACACACCCCTTAGTGTAAATCCTATTGCCCAAAGACAAGACAATCATTCCTAATACACACACACACACACACACACACACACACACACACACACACCAGTGCAAGAAATTTGTGCATGGAGGTGGGGGCGTTGGGGTGGCGGGGGGTGTCCCTCAGACCAGACTGCACCCTCTCCAATCTGGGACCCTTGAGGGATGCCCAACTGCCTGTTTAGGCCTGATCCCACTGGATTCGGACCTAAACAAGCAGTCAGACATCCCTCTCACAATCCAGGACTCCCAACTGCTTGCCTGCCTCTGCTGGATTGCCCTTTACCACTTTTGCCTGCCAGCCTGATTACCCCCTAACCACTCCCCTGCCAGCCTGATTGACACCTAACTGCTCCCCAGCTGGTCTGATTGCCCCTAACTGCCCTCCCCTGCTGGCCTGGTCACCCTTAACTACCCTCCCCTGCTGGCCTGGGTCCCCCCAACTACCCTCCCTTGCTGGCCTGGTCTCTCCCAACTGCCATCCTCTGCCAACCTGGTCACCTCCAACTGTCCACAATTGCCCTCTCCTGCCAGCCATCTTGTGTCTTGGAGTGATGGTCAATTTGCATATTACTCTTTTATTAGGATATAACATCATTAGAGATGCTATAGGTATATGGATAGATAGAATAAGTGATAGAATTCTATAAAAATATGACCCTACTCTGCTTAAAATATATTTTTCTTGATTTCAGAGAGGAAGGGAGAGGAAGAGAGATAGGAACATCAGTGATGAGAGAGAATCATTGATTGGCTGCCTCCTGCATGTCCCCTACTGGGGATCGAGATACAACCCAGGTATGTGCCTTTGACTGGAATCAAACCCGAGACCCTTCAACCTGCAGTTCTGTCCACTGAGCCAAACTAGGGCCAGGTGCCTGGGGTGAAGGTGAGATAGGCAGGGCTTCCAGGTGTTACTTTTTTTTTTTTATTTCAGAGAGGAAGCAGGAGAGATAAGAGATAGCTACATCAATGATGAAAGAGAATCATTGATTGGCTGTCTCCTGAATGCCCCCTACTTGGGGAGGGGTGGAATTGAGCCCATAACCCAGCCATGTGTCCTTGGCCAGAATCGAACCTGGGACCCATAAGCCGGCAGGCCGATGCTCTATCCACTGAGCCAAACCAGGTAGGTCTGGTTGTTACTATTTTTAATAACAATCTTCGGTTTTGCACTAAGGATAACATCAGCTCTGTTTTAAATAGTTCTGTATTTTATTATTGTGATATTTTTCTATTCTTTTCTCTCTCTTAAAATGAGAAGTGGGGACTGAATTTTATCAAGTGCTGTTTCAGCGTCTATTGAAATGATTGTATTTTTCACTATTTAACCCAGTGATATGGGTGGTGTTTTATTGTTAGTATCAATCACAGATAGGCCCTTCAGCATATGGATCAGAATATTTGCCTTTGTATCAAGTCCTTTAATCATTCTTGGGATAAAGCCTTTTTGGCCATGGTGTAATGTTTCCCATAATATATTAATTACATCTATTTTATGTATATGTTAATGTGAGATTTGTGTGTGGTTTATAACTGTAGATGAAGATTTTCTAGAGCGGTGCTTCTTATCCTTTCTCATTATTGCCCTCCCTGTGGAGACTTTGAGACATTTCTTTTTTATGTGTGTACTAACAAGCCAAGAGCTTTATTGATGCAGCAGGCACTTTGCAATGAATCCTAGAGAGACCACCTTCTCTGGGAGGATGTTTGTACAAACGCTCCAGGGTTTTCCACTTCAAAAACACAAGCTCTCCCTTTCACCACAGGCCTTGGATCTGCACCACCCAAATCATCCCTCCCCATCTTAAACAGGCAGTGCACACAAGTACGTACACCTGACCAACACTGGCCAGCCACTCTGGCAGACAGTCACAACGTCAGTTCTACATTAGTCGTGGACAAAGGCGTAGATTGTCAGATCCTGCAAAGACTTAGGAAATATAAAACAATTTCTACCTCCACCTTGAAAATAACATACACTTCAGTGGATGCATGTCCTGAAATACTTGGGAGTTTCTGAGAAGATGATGGTTCACTGTTAATCCCTTCTTCTTTTTTTTTTTTTAATATACTTTATTGATTTTTAAAGAGAGGAAGGGAGAGAGATAGAAAGTCAGAAACATCAACATCGATGAGAGAGAGACATCGATCAGCCACCTCCTGCACGCCCCACAGTTGAGATGTGCCCGCAAGCAAGGTACATTGCCCCCGACCGGAATCGAACCTGGGACCTTTCAGTCCGCAAGCCTACGCTCCATCCACTGAGCCAAACCGGTCTTGGCAAATCCCTTCTTTTGAAAAACAGATATTTTAATTGATTTTTAGAGAGAGAGGAGAGAGAGAGGGAGAGAGATAGAGATGGATGGGAGAGGATTGGCTGCCATATGTAGTTTTATATCTTGGAATGAACTAGACAGTAGGCCACATTTTTAAATCCTCACCCAAGGATACATTTTTATTCATTTTTTTTTAGAGAGAGAGATAGTGGGGGGGTGGGGAGAGAAACATTGATGTGAGAGAGACACATTGATCGGTTGCCTCCTATACATGCTCCTACCAGGGATTAAACCTAACCCTTTTGGTGTACAGGGCAATGCTCCAATCAGCCACCTGGCCAGGGCTATTGCCCCTTTCTTTAAGGCATCAGTCACAGATAGGCCCTTCAGCATATGGATCAGAATATTTGCAACATCTGGTGGGTAAGCACGTATAGGACAGGAAAGAAGACCAAGGAGTGAGGCCTAGAATGTCTCTAGCTCCCTAAAGTTGTATGCATTGCACATATGGCCTTAGCAAGAGCATGATGCCATGGAGATCAAGACTCCACTGGGGCAGCTGCTTGTCAAACCAAAAAGTGAAGCCAAGGGTGGACAGTACGTAGCTGGGTTTGAAGTCAGGAAGAAGTGGAGGGCAGAGTTGGACTCACAAGCTGAGCTGTAGACTGGGATGTAGCAATGGTATTAAAGTGCATATGATGCAGGGCCCAATACCATTCTCAAAGGCTTATTTTGTCTGTTGCACATGCTCCCTTTGGAGCTTCAGTCTTACTTTCAAGGGACAGACCTCCTTGACTGCCATTTTTAAAATAAAGTCATTAGCCTTGGAAAGTTGGGTGGGATTTAGCGTTTACTGTACTGATAGGAATATGTAGAGGCCAGCTAAGGTGACTCCAATGAGTAATACTCCTGTATAATCAATCCCCACCCCTCATTAAATGCAAATGGAACCTGTGACTTGCCTCTAGCCAATATGCCACGGCAAAGGTGAGGAGATGTCAGTTCCTTGATTAGATGTGTCACATGGCTAAGGTGATAGAATGTCACTGCTTGGTTATGTTTGTTATAGAAGACTGTTCCGTAAAGAGGAGAGAGGGCTTCTCCTGTTGGTTGTGAAGAAGCAAACTGCCATGTTGTCAACTGCCTATGAAGAGGGCCATGTAGAAACAGACTGCAGGCGGCCTTAGGGCCTGAGGGTAGCCTGCAGTCAGGAAGGAGCTGGGCCCTGAGCCCTGCAGACACAGGCAAATTAATTCTGCCAACAACCAATGACCTTGGAAACAGATTCTCCTCCCCCCCACACAGTCAAACTACCAGACGTGAACACAGTGCATCCAACATCTTGATTGCTACCTGTGGAACTCTGAGCCCAGGACCCAGCTAAGTTACATCTGAACTCCTGAACCAAGGAAAGTATAATAATAAATATGTGTTCATTGAAGCCACAGAATTTGTGGTAATTTGTTATGCAGCAACAGAAAACTAATACATGCACACACACACACACACACACACACACACACACACGGACACTTCTAGTTGAATTATTTTCTACATTTCTCCCCTTTTCTCAAGTAATTAGTTTAATATTTATTAGGTGAAGTTTGGACTTTCAGATTATTAAAAAAATTGTTCTTTTCATTCATATGTTCGAACCTTATGAGCATATACTTTTGTGTTTTATTTTCTTGTTTTTAAATTTTTATGTATTCATTGGTATCTCCTTCCTCAATTCAAAATTTATTAAATTATGGCTTTACTTTTCAAATACTTAACTTTTGGTTTTACTTATTGAGCCCAGTGAAATTATTTTTCATTTTCAAAAATATTTCCTTCTACTTTTATTGTCACACGAGAGGCATGGAGCAAAAAATTCGTACGTAGTACGTAGGTACAGTCCCTAAGCCTGGCCTGTGATCAGGGCCATCTTCCCCAACTGCCTACAGCCGGCCTTGCCCCCTGTGCCACCCACCCCTGGTTCCCCCTGTTCACCACTGGGTGATTGGTGCCTGATAGCGGGGGGAAGGGACCAAGAGGTTGGCTATTCCCGCCTGCTTGCTGGCCCTGCCCCCACAGTGGGTGGCCATTAGGCAACTAGAGCCTGTTGACCAGAAAAAGAGACCAAGAGGTCGTCGGTGCACCTCTTAGTGACTGGTCCAGTGGTCATTCTGCCATTAGGGTCAATTTGCATATTGCCCTTTTATCCCATCGAATAAAGGGTAATATGCAAATTGACAACACCTCTGCCACACACAACCCATGCCTACCAGCCAACCAGGAGCGCATATGCAAATTAACTCAACCAAGATGGCTATAGCCACAGAGAGAGCAGGAAGGAGGCATGGGTTGCCCCACTGATGGAGGAAGCCAAGCTTTCCACACACCCTGTCTGGCCCAGGCTTCTGCTGAAGGCTACAAAGTTTCAATTGTAGAAGATAAATAATTTCCAGATACCAAGGCCTCTGCTTGGGTCACCGGGGGTCATGGCCAGCCTGCAAACCACCACAGGCTCCTAGCCTAGGCTGCCCCATGCCCCAAGGGAACCCCCACCCTGATCTGGGACACCCTTCAGGGCAAACCAGCTGCCCCTCCCCCCCTGTGCACCAGGCCTCTATCCTGTCTAATAAAAGATTAATATGCAAATTGACCATCACTCCAACACACAAGATGGCTGCCCCCATGTGGTCAAAGATCCTGCCCCCATGTGGACACAAGATGGCCGTGACAAGATGTTCAGCAGGGAAGGGCAGTTGGGAGGGACCAAGCCTGCTAGGGAGGGCAGTTGTGGGCCATCAGGCCAGCAGGGGAGGGCAGTTGGGAGGAACCAGGCCTGCAAGAGAGGGCAGTTGGGGGTGATCAAGCCTGCAGGGGAGGGCAGTTAGGGGTGACCCAGGACTGCAGGGAAAGGCAGTTAGGGGTAAACAGGCTGGCAGGGGAGTAGTTAGGCATCAATCAGGCTGGCAGAAGCAGTTAGGGGCAATCAGGAAGACAGGCACATGAGCAGTTGGGAGCCAGCAGGCCTGGATTGTTTAAGCAATCAGACATCCCTCAAGGGGTCCCAGATTGGAGAGGGTGCAGGCTGGGCTGAAGGACACTCTCCTCCTCCCCCATGCATGAATTTCATGCACTGAGCTTCTAGTTATATAGGATGGAGGCCTGGTGCAAGGGTGGGGGCTAGCAGCCTGCCCTGAATGGGGCCCTGGATCAGGGTAGGGGTCCCTGCTGAGGGCAGTGCTGGTCTGAGCCAGAGGCTAAGGGTGGTTTGCAGGCCAGCCAGCCCCTGATTGGGGTGGGGGGTCCTCAATGGGGGACAGGACTGGCCTCAACGAAGGACTACAGGTGGTTTGCAGGCTGGCCATGTCTCTGGCTTTGTCAGGGAGGATGTCTGGAAGACATCTGGTCTAATTAGCATATTACACTTTTATTAGTATAGATTTTCTTCTTCCTCTTTAGCCTGGCTTTTCTTCTCATTTCTTTTCTAATATCTTTGGTGGAATTCTTTCTAAAATGTTCTCTTTTTATCAACCACTAAAACAGAAAATTTCAAATTATAAAAGTTTCTAAAAGTACTGCTTTGAAAACATTCCAGAGATTACTGTGGCATGTTTTAACCATCATTGTTTTCTGAATAAACTCCTTTTTTGTTCTTGATTTTCTTTCCAATTCAATTGTCAATTCAGTAAAAATTTAAAGTAGTTGGTTTATTTTTATTTATTTTGGTTGTTACTTTATATTTCATTCTCTTTTGGCCAAAGAACATAGCAGATATCATTTCTGTCCTGTTTGAACTACTTGAGATTGTGTTTGTGGCCTAGCATGTTGTATGAGACCATATGGGAAGTTGCCATGGACAGTTGGAAGTTATACACAGTAGCAGAGATCTGTTAATTCTGTCTCTAAGATACTTTTTCTCAGGGGCTGGGACCGGCTCAGAGGCTAAGGTAAGAGCTGAGGAGCATCCATGAGTATAATTAGGAGGACCCTGGTTTCTGGCAGAGCTGGGAACAACAAAATGAGAATGTTTTTGAGAGAGAGAGAGAGAATAGTTAAGAGAATAGCTGGTGTGACAGGCCAGAGAGATGGGGACATAGTGTGTCACCCTCCAAGGGATGGCAAGGGCCCAGCAGTAAATGAGCAGAGCAGTCAGTGAGTTAAAGAGAGAGGTATGGATCTTGCTGAAAATCCCTATGTTATGTAGTCCTTCAGTTGGCAGCATATGGTAGATTCCTCTGGTGCTGTCTCTAGGCCAGAAAGTGTTTAGAATTCTCTCTAATGATTAACTTCTCTTTTTTCTGGTAGAGAGGGGAGAGGGGACACCTTTGCAAATTTATGTCATGATTTTAGGAAAATAGGGGGAGGGCAAGAGAGCTTTTCTTCTATTTATTTCTCCCCCTCCCCCTTAAACACACACACACACACACACACACACACACACACACACACACACACAGTTTGTTGATTTCAGAGAGGAAGGTAGAGGGAGAGAGAGAGATGGAAACATCAATGATGAGAGAGAATCATTGCACGCTCCCTACTGGGGATTGAGCCGGTGACCCAGGCATGTGCCCTTGACTGGAATCAAACCCAGGACCCTTCAGTCTGCAGGTTGACACATAATCCACTGAACCAAACAGGCTAGGGCTTGTATTTACTTCTCAACTTCCTTAAGCTCAAAATAATATTTATGCCAGAGTGGCACATTTTGGGATGGCATATTCTGCTACCCTTCAAGGTCAAGAACAGCATACTATAGCAGAGCAGAAAATTAGAAAGAACCTGAATTTTGATAATTTCCAAAACATCTGTACTGGTCCCAGAGGCCTGTCAGACTGCTGTGTTCTTGTTACTTGGGGAAAATACTCCATTTGTTACGCTGCCATATTTGTGCCCCTATTTTTATGCAGTGGAATTCAAGCATAATAGAGGATAGGCCAGTAAAATACCTTACTGTAATTGTTTTTCTAAAATAACTTTCCTTGTACTTATACCCATTTTTGTTTTATGATTTTGTAACTATATTGTGGAGGGGGGGGGTGTCATCTGTATTCAGTATTCTTAGTATTTTATTATTACACGTGTCTTTTCTATTATATGATAATCTTTTTTATTTTTTGAATATTTTTTGCCTTTATCTAGTAGGCAGTGAAAAGCAAAATTATTTTGTTCCTCGTAGATGAGAGTTGAAAGTTCTGATTGTTGATAGTTAGAACCAAATATAGAAAAGAAAATGTTCATTGTTTTAAGTTAATTGCCTGTTACTGCTGAAAAGGAAAATGTGACTTACCACACATACTTACTTATGAAATACAAATAAGCAAAAGACATAATGGAAAAGAAACAGGAAATATAAAATATGAGCCCAGAAAATGACTAAACATCATAGCAAATGAATACAGTCAAAATTCTTCTACTAAAATCTAAGAGCCTCAGTTCAGATTGAAAAACAAAATCCATTAGTAAACTAATTCTGAGGCCTCACAGATGTTTTTGTTTTTTTAAAAAAGGCAAAACCCAGGAAGTAGGACAATACTTCTATCAAAATCAAGCAGAAAGAAGGAAGAGGAGGGTTTCCAGAGTCCTTATGGACCTCGGAGGGTTCCTCTCATCTCCTCAGCCCAGTTCTCCCACCGGAAGGGGCCACACCTCTCCCAGATGTGCTGCAAAGCCGTTCTGGGGGTCCCTGGTGGCCTCCATTGGAGTGGGTAGAAACCGAAGACTCCAGACTCTAGTGAGAAAGAAACAAAGGTTTCTGTTTTCCTGAATGCACCTGGACTTCTAGTACAGTCTCCATTCCATCAAGCTGTCCTGCTCCTCAACCCAGCCGCATGGGGCCCGCACCCTTTTCCTCTGATTGCCTCTTTCTGGAGGACTTCCCAAGGCATGGGGGTGAGGCAGGGCAGATGCTCCTTGGCTGGCCTGGGACCAGGCATCTCTCCACTTCTGTGCTGGTCTGGAGTGCCCGCAAACCGCCCTGCCAGGCCGAACCCGGCTCTGTCTGCCTCCACACGGTGCTCACCCCTTTCCCATCTCCGGAGTCTTGCCACCTCTCTGAGAGGGATTCTGTCTGGAAAGTGAGGCCCACAGATCCTGCATGTTCATTCTGATCTCACAGTCTCTGGGGCTCAGCTCAGGACCGAGGACCCTGAATCCTTCTGAACCATGATCCACTAACATCTAAGTTAAAGGCAGCAAAATAGTAGCAGGCAGGTCGTGTCCCGTCCAGGAGATATTTTGTCTGGCTCAGACAGTATTTAAAGTTTCTTTTCAAAAGGTTAGGAACATTTTGTTATGAGAGCTTTAGCTTTTAAATCCATCCACCAAGTTACAGGAAATACAGAAGACAGAGGAGCATGTAAATGACACCAGCAAAACCCAGACCATGGGAAACTCTAGTTGACCAAGGGCATGGCTTGTTTTTTGTTGTTGTTTTTAGAAAAAAAAAATTTTAATTGGTTTGAGAGAGACAGATTTGTTGTTCCACCTATTTATGCCTTCATTGGTTGC
The DNA here is from genome assembly GCA_011751065.1 of Lasiurus cinereus. Lineage (NCBI taxonomy): Eukaryota > Metazoa > Chordata > Mammalia > Chiroptera > Vespertilionidae > Lasiurus > Lasiurus cinereus. Next base: position 34,130,696 of record JAAGEH010000041.1, on the reverse strand, counting down.
TTCTTGTATGTGTCTTGACCGGGACTAAACCCACAATCTTGGGGTATCGGGATGATGCTCTAACCAAATGAGCTATCTAGTCTGGGCTAAGGGTGTGGCTTCTTTAACCAACACACTGCAAGGGACAAAAAGAAGGGGAGCGGGCCTATAGGTTAAAGGAAACGTAAAAACATCAGTCACTTGCAATGTGGGGACTTCGGATCCTATTTCAAACAAACTGCAAAATGTAAAATAATATAAACATTGATGACCTTCACGGGAAAATTGTAAATGTTAACACTGACAGGCTATTTCATGTGAAATTTTAGGGGTTTATTTAATTATGACACGGTGTTATGGTTAGAAACACGAGTCCTTATTTTCACAAAGAAAATGGTGAGTCTAGGATTTACTTCCCAATATTCAGGGAAGGGGGGGAGTGGGTAGGATTACAGATGAAACAAAATTGACCATGAGTTGATATTTGTTGAAACCTGGTGATAAGTACAAGCAGGTTCATGATATTAATTTGCCGACTTTTAATACATTTAAAGTTTTCCATAGTTACCTTTTTATTTTATATAAAAAAATTTTTTAAAGGAGAATTTCCATATAAAAACCCTGAGTTTCAGATTCTCTGGAAGAAAATGGAAGGCTCTGGTAAGAGGCCCGACTTCCACCCTGCAGAACCAGCTGGAGTTGAGAAGCGTTCTTAGGGCGGCATCTGCCCCCGAGGAGCCTCAACTCCATGCTCCCTGCTGCTGGAGGCCTGGCCCGCACCCTCTGTCCCCACGGCCTGCCTCAGCCCTGGGAACTTTCCTCTCCTTCCTTCCAACCCTCTCCTTCCCGGCGCAGCCACCACTGTGGGGCTGGGTCAAAGGAGCTGCTTGCTCTTCAGCTCCTTTTCCCTATGTTTTTCTCCCAAATCTCCTTTCTGGGCCATGAATCCTTTTTGGTCCCCAGAGAATCCAGGATTTGGAGACTTCACAGCATGAGATGAAAAATCCACTCGAAAATTAATTTAGGAAGACAAGCAAATGTGTTTGTTTTTTTTTAAGGGCAAAACCCAGGAAGTAAGACAAATACTTCTTTCAAAGTCAAACAGAAAGAAGGGAGAGGAAGGTTTCTAGAGGCGGTATGGACCTCGGAGGATTCCTCTCGTCTCCTCAGTCCAGCTCTCCCACCGGAGAGGGGCCACACCTCTCCGAGATGTGCTGTCAAGGCCTTCTGGGAGAGTGGGATGGGAGGGGGGTCCCTCCCCATCCTGCTTTTAGCCCTCACACCCCTTCCCTGAGGAAGTGAGCACAGCACCCCCTGGCATTTCCAATGAAGACACGGATGGGGCTGGGAAGGAAACATTACAGAAATTTTGGTTAAGATGTAGATATGGACCGTATACCAGGTTGGCTGGTGTTAAGAAGTTGGGTGATAACAAGTTCTGCCAAAGGTGAAGGGAAACAGAAACGCTCGTGGGGCTGTTAGCGGGTGTAAGCTTTCCGGGCAGCAGCTTGGAAGTGCTAAGCGAAACGGAATGCGGACCCCCCCCGCACCCCCACACCCAGCACTTCTGGATGCTGAGCCCAGAGGGACTCTTGCCCCGCTCCCCAGAGAAACATGTGTGAGTGCGAGTGTTCTTGTAGAATTGTTTGTAAGAGCGAAGGTTTGGAAACACCTGGAAGCTGACGAATAGTTAAGCGGATAAATAGAACGTGTGCTCTGCAGATGAGCACCATTCAGCAGGTGAAAGGGAATGCTCGGGTCCACATTCTCTTGTGTCAACGTGGAGCCATCGCAAGATCTCAGAATCTTGACTGGACAAAAGTGAGGAGAGAATGACATGTGCACAAAAGAACACTGAAGGTTATTATTTTTTAAAAAATAGGCATAAAATAATACCAATTCTGGGCCTAATACAAATGGAAATGCAGATGAGTGGGACAGACAGGAGTGGTAAGAGGAGAAAAATGAGATTGGGGATGGTGAAGAGGTTAAAAAAAAAAGGTCAGTAAAAGTGAGCCGCGCAGGTGCTGATAGAGATGGTGTGCCTTGGACCACGGAGACAGCTCATTCCTTTTGCCTACATGAGGTTTCAGCAAACAGAAACGAACCAAAACAAAACACCAGTTAATATTTAAAATATTAACCTGACGCATGTGGAAAAAGAGCCGCGTGAGTGGCTGTGAATAATGAGAGGTCTAACGTGTGCCCAGAGGTGGCAGCGAGGCTCTGGCCAGGGCCTCCAGGCAGAGTGGGCCAGCGGGTGGCCCGGGGCGGCACCAGGGGGAGGAGAGTGTCCAGGGCCTCCCCTCCCCTGTGGTTCTCCAATGGCTGAGCTCCTTCTGGGGTCACTCCGTGTTGTGGCCTTGGGTCTCTTTAAACACAGATACTCAGCCTCCTTCCGGCCCTGCTGACTGCTATCAGGGAACCTGCGGGGTCACGAGATTTTCCCACAGAGGTTGTCGCAAGGGGAGGCTTCCACCTGTGATTGGCCGCCGGCTCCTCCAGTAAAGTCAGGGTGTCCTGGGAACAGATGCGGCTCCAGCCCACCTTTTCTTCGGGCGCCTTCAGTTCCAAAAGCTGCTTCTCAAACATGCTATGTGCTCCTCACTAGAACTGTCCAGGTTTTCTCTTCTTGGGATGTGAAGGGGCAGAGGAGAGCGGTTCTAGGGAAGGCTCTGATTTTGCTTGAAGCTCCAGGCAATGAAAGGGTGAAGAACCATGAGTTCTTTGTTGTCTCCTGAGCCCCCCAACCCCCTGCTTCCTTTTCCTTTTTCCTTTTACAAACATATTCAGTGCAGCGCCTGCACCATGAACTGTGCTGGGCACCATATGGTTTGAATCTGACATTGTCGCCTGCCCTCAGGGAGGTTCAAGTGTAGTGGGGAGCAAGTAGTGAGTGTGGCCACGTGGTAGGGATTTGTGAGTGTGAGGGTGCTTTAAGACCATGGCAACTACTTCAGATGGGAAGGTTTCAGGGATGGCATCTTGGAGGCAGTGCTTCTTGCTGATTCTGAATGGATAAATGGAGTTAACAAGAAGGGGAGAGGCATTCTGGCTGGAGGGAAGAGCACATGCGATGGCTGGGAGGCAAGAAACAACAGGAAGCAGTGAGACAACAGGAGGCAGTGAAACAACAGGAAGCAGTGAAACAACAGGAAGCAGTGAGACA
>JAAGEH010000041.1:34077969-34115139 GCA_011751065.1 Lasiurus cinereus | reverse complement strand
CGGCGGGCAGTAGCTTCTCCCCTGGAGCCCCTGCAGAAGGAAGGAAGCCATGCTGACACCTTGATTTTAACCCCGAGAGTCCCACGTTGGATGTCTGACCTCCAGAGCTGTGTGTCCTTTTAAGCCATTAAGTTAGTGGTCATTTGTTAGAGCAGCAATAGGTAACTAATACAATGGAGTTATTTTTTTACAGAGGGAGGGAAGAAGAGAGGGAAGGAAGGAGGGAGGGAGGGAGGGAGAATATGATAATAAAAGAGGATAAATCACTCTTTGTAATTTAACCCAGCAGCCATCCAAAGAGGTGCTAGGAGCAGGCCTGGCACTGTCTTCTTCCCACTAAAAGCTGCGTGGAAAGCTCCTAGGAATGGCTGGCTGCTGTTTGTTATGAGCAGAGAATAATAATGCAAGGGACCAGTAAATGACCCGACGAGCCCGCAGCCCCAGAACTCTCTACAGCGTGCACACCATGCACAATTCGTTGTGCAAAATGGATCCGGGGCAGTGAGCACTGTGGGTCCAGAGGACAGAGAACAGGGAGTTGCTACTTTTGAGAACTCTGGGAGTAAGAGAGACCGAACTCAACAAGGAAGGCCTTTCCAAGGAGGTGGAAACTGCCAGGTTCTGCTGCTGGCTTGTGCTGGCAAATCCCATTCCAGCACCAACAAACAGAAGAGGGGCGCTGGGCCCGGCCCAGGGGGAGCGGTGCCAGCCCCACCCACGGCAGGGAGCTGGGCATGTCTGCAGCGTCGCCCACTCTGGGCTGTTCATGGACGCAACGTGCTCAGGCTGGAGACTTGCAGAGGATTCTCTGAAAACCCTTCCTGTTGGTTTGAAGGAACTCTTAGGGAAACGCCGGCCCCTGGCAAAGGCTGCAGTGAATAAGTTTCCCCCAGCATTTTCGTTTCCTTTGCTAGTGGGTCTAAAACCACCTCCTCTTTGGTTAAATCTATTGCAGAGACTCCCCTTCGATAGCCGACAGGGCTCTCTGGAAGCAGGCGCTGAGCTGGAGTTTGGTGAGCAGGACGTTGGCCAGGGATGACCACCTGTGAGGGGCAGGGCAGGAAGCAGGAGCAGAGGGAGAGGCCACACAATGAAGCAGGCATGGCAGAGCCAACCGCACAGGCGTATATGGCCCGTCGAAGTTCTTGATGGGTGGGTGCCCTGGGCAGGGTTTGACCCCTTTCTGTGATCAGTGTTTGGATGTGTCATGGTCTTAGTGAGGCAGCCTCTGGCCCTCCCCATCCCCCCCTGAAGCAAGAGTCTGCTGATGGCAACAAGTCCTTCTCTGAGGGGCAGTCAGGTTGGCCCACCTCTGTGTCCACCCCACTGTCCCTGAGTGCACCTTGTCCTGCTTACTGGCTTGGACCCACAGTCCTGCCACCCTGGTAGGTCAAAAGGGACTTGGCTGTCTTGCGCAGCTCCTGAGAACAAGAGGTGCGCTGTCCGGGAGCTGTGCCACAGCTCAGAGCCAAACATGCCTGTCTCTGTGTCTTTGTAATCCTCCCGAGGTCCCGAGCCGCCTGGACGCTCACCCAAAGGGGGAGGGGGGACCGGTGTGACAGGATGGAGAAGGGATTTCTACACCGAACCAAGAGGGGTCAGGCCCTTCCCAGGCTCCTTGTGTCTGCGGGTGTGTGGGTAATGGGGCCATCTCAGGTTCTGCCCCGGCGGGGCTGGTGGGGGTGGAAGCGGGGGTGCTCCTGGCCATTTCGGGCTCTGTCTGCTTGTGTTAGCCCTGGAGGTGACATCTACTTCCTGTCAGTCTGCTGGTCACTTCTGGCCCCTTGTCATAGACCAGGCCCTGCTTAGTCCCACACAGGGCCCAGCTCCAATTCCTGCAGGCTGGCCCCTGCTCACACCACCTGCCTCTGTTCGCCCAACCGGGGGCTCCCAGCCTCAGTCCCCCCTGCCCCTTTGGTTTGCTGACCCTGTCCGGGGACAGTGCCCCTTTCCATGGCTCTCGGCCCATGCCCTGCAGCCTGGGCACCAGCTACTTCCTCCCTGAGTCAGTTCCCCAGGCTGCACCGCCCGTCCCTGGCCTGCAGGTACATTCAGTCAGTAACAATCACTGAACATCCATAATCCCCTTGATAAGCGGGACTTCCTGCTGTTTGCCCAACCCATCCCTGCCACAAATTCTAGAAGGTACCACCTTTTCCTGGTATTTCAGAATTTGATGAACAAGTCATGTTTATTTTGTTCCTGCTGCTCATGTTTTCATATCATGCATGCAAAATGGTGTGCCTTATGTACACATGACCACACCCGAGTACCCACCATCTGTGTAAGAAATAGGAACTTCTTGGTACCTTTGAAGTGCCCTGGGGTCCCTCTCCTCCAAAACATCTCCTGCCCTCTCTCCCAGAGGTGGCTCAGGGGCCGTCTGAATCTCAGTGCATCCACCATTCCTTTGTTTTCCTTTGCAGTCTTACTTGAGTATGCATCTTACACCATATGCCTTTTGCTTTTGCTAGTTTTAAAATGCATATACATGGGCCCTAGCTGGTTTGGCTCAGTGGATAGAGCGTTGGCCTGCGGGCCAAAGGGTTCCGGGTTTGATTCCGGTCAAGGGCATGTACCTTGGTGGAGGCTCCTACCTGGCCTGGGCCCTGGTCAGAGCTTGTGCAGGAGGCAATCGATGTGTTTCTCTCACATCAGTGTTTGTCTCTGTCTTCCCCTCTCTCTTCTACTTTCTCAGAAAGTCAGTGGGATGACATCCTCGGTGAGGATTAACCAAAGGAAAAAAAATGCCTATACATGGACATCTACTGTATTATTCTTCTGTGATGCTTTCTTTTCACCCAATGTCATGTTTTTGAGGCCCACACCCGCTGTGCTGTGGGATTTTATACCCGGGCCTCTCCTCAGTTTTCATGATTCCCTACAGGCTGAAGAGCCGTGGGCTTTCAGGTTGTCTGTGCAGGAGTCTCACAGACACCCCTTTTCTTTCTCATTGTCCTCCTCTTGTTTCGTCTCCTCCTTTGCATCTTCCACCATAACTACGTTGAAAGTCAAAGATGCTCCCTGCTACATCCACGCCCCCCACACACCCACATACACAAATGTGCACCCACACTGCACACGGCTTATGGAAACAAAGGAGAAACCATGGCACTCACACTGATGTGGCCTCATGACTGAGATTTTTACTTTGCTGAACCCTGGATGGTGGGACAGAAGTGTGTTTTCTCCCTGCTTGAGGAAAGTGAAGCATGTTGCTTTTATTGCTATTAGGCAATGCTTTGCAAACTTTCGTGAGCACAAGAATTACCTGGGGGTGAGCGTGGGAGCTTGCTATTTGGGCAGATTTCTGGAGCCCATTCTCCGGAGGTTCAGAGCTGGAAGGTGCGGCTGCAGCCCAGGAATCTGCATGTTAGAAAACGTGCCCCTCTCCCAGCATTTCTGATGCAGACATTTCTCGGGCTCCTCTTTTGGCCAACATCGGACACTTGACCAGAAATGCTATCAACCTCCCAGCATTTCTCTTAGTGAGACAGTAAATGAAAGCCTGTCCCCGAGGTGTTCAACACTGGGCCTGAGTAGAAATAAATCGTCGCCTAGGCTTAAGATCCTGGCAAGGACGTGGCCTCCCTGCAGAAAGAAAGGTCGGGCAGGCTCCAGATCTGAACCTGGCCTCTCTGCCCAGTGTTGTTTCATGGAGATTGCTGCATTCTCACACAGGAAGCGGGGAGGAAAAGCTGGCATTTGCTGCCGAAGCAGGTGATGGCTCAGCCACCAGCCTGACACCAGCAGTCTAGGGCTGGGTCAGGACCGTAGCAACAATTGCAGGGGGCAGAGTCCAGCCCACAGGTCACCCTGGAGTCAGCAGTGTGGCAGACAGTGTCACTGTCGGCCTCATCCAGGCTTTTGGCACACTTTCCAACTTACCGGGAGGTGGGATGGTGGGGTGGGGTGGGGACAGGCCATGAGAGCTGGGAATCTTTGGCAAGGTATGTTGATCACGGACACCTGTTTGCACTTCCCTGTGGAACAAAGTTCTTGGCCAGTGGCCACACCTACCAGTCACACTTGTTGGGGGGGAAGAAGCTGGCTAGGCCCCTGGGGCATGTGGCAGGGATCCTCTGGGAAGCAGCTAAACTGTTCTTTTCCAACCTAATGAAATTAACACACACACACACACACACACACACACACACACACACACACACACAGTGTCTGAGCCCAGGGCAGTAAAAGAGGGTTTGGGTGGTACAGTGGTACAGGGAGAGCCCAGGACATGTTTGTCTTGGATGGAATTGGGGTAAAGGGGGGGCATTATTCAGTGAGTGGGCCTGGCTCTGCCTGGTGCTGGGCCTCATGGTGAACACAAGTCCCAGGGGTTCCTGGCCTCACGGAGCTCTATATAAGTAAACAACTGTAGATGTGTGCAAACTGACATATCTGCTAGATCAGTGGGATACAGTAGGCAGGGGATGGGGGAGATGGATTTGACTTTAGTCCAGGAACACTTTACAGAGGAGGGGAGACACTGAGTTTCAACGTCAGGAGAGGGCGCTGCAGGCAAAGGAAATGGTCAAGAGCAAAAGCCTGAAGTGGATTCAACTGGCTTCGATGTTGCTTTGACTCTGTGCAGAGTGCACGGAAGGTGCTGGGCTCAGAGTGTGGCACTGACCAGGCCCTTTGGAGAGCGGGAGGGAATTCTGCAGGATTGGGGCCTGGTGGGAGCAGCCCAAGATGGAGCTGGGGAAAGGAAGGCAGGTGTCAGTGAGCCAGGCCTCAAACCAGTGCAGCTGTGTTCTCTGGAGGAGGCAGGCCAGGGCAGGGTTTAGTAGAGCGTGCCCTGGTCTTGCATCTTGGGACAATCATCTAGGGGCTGTGTGTGTGTGTGTGTTGGAGGCGGGCGCTGAGGGGCGCAGAAAGGTCTAGAATCAGGGCACCACTTTGGAGTTACTTGGAAGTTGTCACTGAGAAGTCAGACAAAGCCGAGGGAGACACCGGGGCTCCATGGGGCATCATTTTAATATCTATAAAGGTGTGACAGCCTGGAGAAACATAAGAAAGACAAAGTTCTTTAAACCTAGAATGAGAAGACAGATATGTTATCTAAAGAGCCAGGAAAATGCAGAGTCTACTCCAGCGATGGAGCCCACTGGCTGTACTCTGACTTGAACTACTTTATAATCTTGAAGAGAATTTGATCTATTAGAGGAAAAGTGAGGCTTATAATTCCAATTTAGAAGTATTAGACTTGTGATTTAAGTTGAAAGTTTAATAAATTTATGTATGGTGTTAGAAAATGAGTGTTACTATATTTATTAGTTTAGCTTATTAGATTTACAGTGGTACCTCGAGATACAAGTTTAATTAGTTCTGTAACCTTGAGGCATGGGAAACTATGAGACGCTCGAGTTGTGATAAACTGATGGGTCTTGTGCAGCCGGCCGATCTGCGCAATTACTCCTATCTCAAATGTTGCTCTTATTTCAAAGCAAAAATCGCTCGCTCGACGGCTCATATCTCAAAAATCTCGTATGTTAGGGCACTCATATCTCGAGGTACCACTGTATATGGTTTTTAAAGTTGTTGGTAAGATTTTGTTTGTTAAACTACTGAGGTATTACAAAAAGAAATTGTAAACATGAAATTTATAAATATAGTTTTAAATGTTTGAATGTGCCTAATTAAGCTTATTAATTGGACCAAGTATTAACCAAATAATATTAACCAAAGACAGCCTTAAAAATATTTGCTCTAATTATGTTTGCTAAAGTTATAAACCTGGAAAAGTATTTTAAGAACTTAAAGGAAGGTTTTAAACAGATGAATGGGAAAACAAAATGGGGTAGATACATACAATAGAATACTACTCAGCCTTAAAAGTGGGGGAGGATTCTGACAGATGTTGCAACATGGATGAATCTTGAGGACATTATGCTACTCGAAATAAACCCATCACAAAAGGACAAATAGAATATGATTCCAAGTACATGAGGTACCTGGAGTAGTCAAACTCACAGAGACAGAAAGTGGGAGGGTTGTTGCCAGGTGGTGAGGGAGAGGGGGGATGGGAATTACTGCCTAATGGGTACAGAGTTTCAGTTTTGCAAGACGCATAGAGTTCTATGGATGGATGGTGGTGATAGCTGCACAACATTATGAATGTACTTAACACCACTGAATGAACAGTGTGCCACTTAAACATGGGTTCGCTGTCATAGGTGACAGATGGCTGACCGAAGTGTAGCATCTACAATTTCCCAATCTGTCTTCCTGCTGAGCATCGCTGTCCCTCTGCAACTCTTTTCAGCAGGTGCCAGGGCTGCCTTTTCAATGTCTTCTCTGAAGAGGACTTCTCTCTGAGTGACTTCAGGCCTTACCCACTCCACACTCTCCTCTTCTTTGATGGACTCATTCCTAAATGCCAGCTGAAGGGAATACCATCTCCTGTGAGTTAGATGTGATTTCCGCCCCCTCTGATGTTTTTAAACCGCTCTCTTCACACCTCCTCAACAACCTGAACATGCTTGTTTCCTGGTCCAAGTATAGGGAAAGTGTGCAAAGGGCAAAAATGTGAGCTTTGCTGTTCAGGGCACTCACGTGAAAAGGTTTTCTTCCCAATGCCTCTAATCCCGTTCTTTTTCTCCTGCAGGAATCCGACCCTCTTGGACAGAAACCTATGTTCCCACGAAAGACCACATGTCATCCTGAAAGGCCAGGTGGGCAAATTATCCCTCCCAGTGAGGCCAAGTCAGTTTTCTCAGAGCATCGGGTGCAATGGGACCATTTGGCCTGGTCCCCAAGGTCCCGTTGTTGTCTATGTCCACAGGTTCAGGGTCCCGGGAAATGATGACTATGGGGCAGACTCTGACAAGATCATGTTTCAGGGGGTGTCTTCTGAGGTAGAAACAGCATGGTCTATGCCTGTTGGAAGAAGAGGGTTCACTCTTATGCCACCCTAGCTTTGGCTCTGCATGTGGTCTTGCTGTGGTGGGAGATACCGGCATTTTAGGAGGAAGTATTATCTTCCAAAATCTCAGAGCAGATTCAGGGGAAAAGATTATAAAGCCTCAGGTTCCAAAGTCTCCCATTCCATTTCAAAGAACTTCCTTCAAACCCACTATTCGCACTATTGGGCCAAAGAAGAAACATGAGGTCTCTGGAAGTTCCGTGTCCTGTTTGGTTTGACCAAGCTTCTTCCTGTTTCCACACCTGCAGCAAGTGGTTTCCTGGCCAGCGACTCCTTCAGAATAAGTGAGAAGGATCTTTGGAAAAGGGTCTCTTCAGCTCTAGTAGGAATAGCAGTCTTTGCTAAGTAGGAAGAGACCCCAGAAAAAAAGTATATGTGCCTGGCTCTCAGCCAGCAGAGAAGCTCATTTGAACACAGTGATTCCTAGAACAAGCTTTGTGATGGTCACTGGGCAGTTTTAGTCCTCACCTGTAGAATGGGGAAGGCCAGAGAGTGCTTCAGAGGATGGGTCAGCCACCAGGCCACCCCCTGTTGACTCACTGGGATTAGTTAACCACTCAAGGTTGGGGTGATGGGAAAGGAATATACCCTGGGAGGGGGGGCACTTTCTCTCAGCCCTTCTCAGGTGGTGGAGGGCATTTCTTGAGGGGGCAAGCAACTACCTCTGCAAACAAGTCTTGCCTGTTGAAACACCATGCTTTTTATGGAACAAGTCAGCCACTGAGTCCCAACTCTTCCTGGAGGGCAGACTATAGTCTAACCCCCACATCACACAGCTTTCTCATATCACCAGGCCCTCTCTTCCTGTGTCCTTTCTACCTAATGGGAAAGAAGACCCTTTGTTCATGGGTGAAACCTTGAATAGCCCCAAGGCTACCGCTAAGTAAGAGATGGGTTCTCTGACTCAGTTTTTTTTTTCCCTCAGAAATAGAAATTACTCTTTCTTCATGGGAGAGGGAGTAAATGTCAGTTGAAACTCCACTATATGTTCATAGATGCTCTTCTGCTAATCCTTCATTAACTTTGAAATTGGTGTAGGATCTCCATTTTACAGGTGAGATACCTGAGGCTGAGGATGAAGGAACTCAGCACAAATACAGTCTTTCAAAGTGTTTTGGCTTAAGTGTAGCAACTACAGCCAGGCAGCTTGGGTTTGAATTCTGGATCTGCAGCTTTCTAACTGTGTGACCTGGGTTAAGTCATTTAACCTCTCTGTTTTATCCTCTGTAAAATGGAGATGAAAATATCTCATAGGGTTCTAACCAACTTTATTATAGAGTGCATATTGAATATCAGGACCTTGGCACAGAATGTGAGCTAAATGTGTTTCATCTATTATTAAAACCATTATCAATGTCTGAACTAGGTTTGAAATACTAGAGGGATTTGATTCCTATAAATAGGAAAGCAAACTGATTTCTCTTTTGCTTTCTCCTGTTACTCATGTAGATGTAACAATATTTTCCTCACTTCCCTGGAAATGGCTCTATTCTAGCATTTCAGTATAATCTAGGAGGTAAGATTTCATAACTGGAGAGTATTAGATATATTCCAAACCCATTAATCATGTTTAGAGACATGAATCCTCTAAAGCAGTGGTTCTCAACTTTTCTAATGCCGTGACCCTTTAATACAGTTCTTCATGATGTGGTGACCCCCAATTATAAAATTATCTTCGTTGCTACTTCATAACTGTAATTTTACTACTGTTATGAATCGTAATGCAAATATCTATGTTTTCTGATGGTCTTAGGCTCGACAGAAGCAGTTCTCAACCTGTGGGTCGCGACCATCGGAAAACACATTATGATTCATAATGGTAGCAAAATTACAGTTATGAAGTAGCAACGAAAATATTTTTATGGTTGGTGGTGACCACAACATGAGGAACTGTATTAAAGGGTCGCGGCATTAGAAAGGTTGAGAACCACTGCTCTAAAGCCATCTTGTAAGCTGATAGCAGAAGAGAGACACTGTACTCAGACCACAAAGTATTGTCTTCATGAGTTTTATCAGGGAATTGATCAGAAACCAGCGTTCTGATCCAGATTTTCACCTATGTGGCTTTCCAACTTTACAGACACACAGACTTACTGCATGTTTAGTGTATTGTGTCTAAGGTTTAACCTTTGGCTTAACTTTGCCCCAGGGCCATTATTTCTGAATCCATTCTCAAGTCTAATGTAAACTCAAACAGAAAAGCAAGCAATGAGAGCACAAGTTAAGCCAACCGGGGAATCGAAGTCCCAGGGCTTGTGATCCTGAAACAATATTGCTATGCTTTATTGATAAGATTTTTTTTTCCTCCCCTCTCTCTGAAGTTATCTTTAAGTGTGGATAAGTCAGAGCACCTCAAAGAGTCTTCGAGTGGATACTCTTCCAAAGTGTTAAGATCTGCCGTGAGAGACATGAAGCAGGAAGTAAGTTGAGGACAGGACTCAGTAGCTGTGAACCCATGGACACTACTTGTTCTAGTGACAGGAAGAGCAATCCCTGAGGGGGATATCCACCCCCTACACATTCTCTTTTTTCTCTCCCTCCTCCCTTCTCTTGTTTTCCCTCTCTCCCTCCCACCCTCTCCTTCTGCTTGGCTCATGGCTCTTACCCAGCTGGGAAACTTTCCTCTACACCCTGACTTGCTGGTCCACCTCGGGCTGGAATCAGGGAACACGGTTGAGGGGCAGCGGGTTGACATCAGACAGGGGTGTAGGTGATTAGGCTCTAGTACCAAGTGAGTCCCTAATAAGGTTTTGGACAGAGTTCCCCATTCCAGATCAGGTTTCTTAGCTCTATAACGTCCATCTGTGAGCCTGACAAAGGTTCCAGTTGATTAGAATACTACACCAGCTGCATTACTGTCACATTTCTGACCTGGTAGCTGAGCTGTTTTGGGAGCAGACCATCCATCTCACACTCCGTATCTCCTCAGAATAGAGATGCATCCAGTTTTATGCTCTAACAGACATTAGTAATTGGGGCAAGTCTGGTTCCACTCAATATTCACCTTCAGTTGACAACATGATTCTTCCTCAAACTAATATTCCTTATATACACAGTTCTGTGCCTCACTTTTCTATAAAATAAAATCAATAATAGTAACTACCTCAGAGGATTGTTATAAAGATTAAATATGAGGAGCTTCAAAGAGTGCATGGCATGTAATGCAAGCTATAAAGTGTTAGTGGTTATAAGACATTGTTTTAGGGGTTATCAATTGTCAGGCCCCTTCTGGAAAACAGGGTAACAAACATATCAAAAGTCCCAAAACAAATGCCTTTTAGACCCACTTCTAGAAATCCCAGAGATATATAACTTGGAAAACTCAATGCCAATTTATCCTAAGATTATTACAATAAAGTTAGAAATATGAGTGCTGAACAAAATCAAATAAATTATGGCACCCTCTGCTTGACTGGCTTCTTCACAGCTGCTAAAAGACAACAGCAATACAAACCTTGAAACATCTACAAACCTGTGTGCAGAGACATAACCACAGTGATGGAGTGTGGGCTGTGGCACTGTGGGTTTTTCTTTTTCTTTCATAGCAAGGAGGAGAAGATCAGCCTCCTTTTTGCTTAAGAGAGTCAAAGAGAAGCAGACATGGGAACAGAAGACAATAACCTCCTTTCCTTTTTCCCAGGAAGACTTGACTTTAATGATTGACCAGCGCCTCTTAGCAGTTCTGTCCTGGAATCGATTGCCTTTAACTTCTGTTCTTGAAGAAAGTTTATTCAGAAAAAGATACTCCTGTAAGAGACACACAGCGCTATCTACCTCATGCTCTATGCATTGGGTCCTTTTTTGACACTACTCCCTTGTGTTCTGGAAGGCAGCCTTTGGAAGAATCTGAATATAGTCTGGCAGAAGGGACCAGGTAATGACACTAACCAGAAGGGTCTATTTCTTTTGTTTTTAGATGTGCACAAACATGGAAGTGGCCTGGAGCTCTTTAGTGACACAGCGGAATGTGTCAACAGACACAGCTCTCAGTCACATCACTGACAAAAGGAATATGAAGACCGTGTCCCCATGCAGCCAGCATACTGTGTGTGCGTGCTTCTCGCACAGGTGTTGGCTGCCCGTACAGCCAAAAGCTCTCCTGCGTGGCCGGCTAATGAGCTGCTGGGATCTCCCCCGAGACCTGCATGCCCCCAGCTCAGGGCTCAGCTCTCCTTCTGATGCCTCTGGCCACAGACAACAAAGAAAACATTCTCTGAAGGATACAGGTTCAGGAACTGTTCTCTGACTTGCAACATGTGTACAATTGTGAGAATCTTGACTGATTTTTCTTTTGCAAACTGTAGCTTTGGAATACTTCCATAAGGATGCTATTCCTGATTCTGATCAAAGTGGATGTGCAAAAGAGTGAACTTGAACATCTGGTTGTTTCCCCAAGGCTCCATCCTTTGAGTCCCGGATTTTAGAAGTTTTCTTACCAAAGACAGCATTGGGCGGGGACTTGTGAGTGAGCTCCTTCTGAGCAGGTCCAGAGAGGCCAATGGCCTTCTCCTGGCCTTTACCTTTTTGAGGAACTACTGCTGGTGATGTGATTCATTCTGTAGAGTTATCCAGGAAATCATGTGAAGTGCCTGGTGCTGCCACAGGCAGATTAATAGACACTATTTCTATTTCCATCTTGTTGACTTGCTGTGTGAGCTTGGTCCTTGGGTCTCAATATTCCCATGAAACGAAGGGTTTAACTAGATGTCGAATGTTTTGTCTAGCTCTTTTGAAATTCCAGAAAAGATGCCATTTACCACAATCATTTTCCATTGGACTCTAAGGGCAGGCAGATGATCCTGCAATGCTTGCTTTAATTATATTGAACTAAGTGGATGGGGGAATTAAGACACAATTGGGGGACAGGTGCTTGTGTCCTATGAAGATAAGGAGGATATGTACATTATATCTCAATAAAACTGTTATAAAAAAAATAAGGTACAGCCTAAGTATAGATTAGAGGCAGGCAGGCAGGCTGGGCCCTGAGTTTCTAGAAGCAGGAGCACTCTATCCACACACAGTGCCAGGTATGGGCCTGGTCTGTAGAAGGAACTCCTCTGCTTGAAGTGAAGCTGCCTGATAAGGGATATAACCAAGCTGGCCTCAGGCTCTCGGGGGATCCAGGGCTAAATAAAAGCTCTGACCATGATCAGCGGCTTCCTGGCCCAGCTCCCACATCCTAACTTCTCCTAAGAGCAGCTTTGTAAGCTGAATGAGCTGGAGAAGAGCTGCGGTGGGAGGATGGGGTGCAGGGCCCTCTGAGAGAAAGGAGGCAATTGCAAGGGGGTGTCAACTGCTCCAGCTGGACAGACCCATCTGTGGGGGTGGAGTGGGGTGATTCCATGCCTGCCTGATCAAAGTTGGGGCATCAGACCATGGTGCTGTTGCATGAATGTGGCTGCACGAGGCATGCACTGGCTTCTCTGGGGGGCCTGGCCAAAGTGCAGCTCTGTTCCCATTGCTCCCCAGAGTCTAAAGAAAGGCAATGGCATAGCCACGGTACCTGCCTGCCACGATGACCCAAAGAAGTGTCGGGCTGTGGTACCCAAGCCCAGCCTGTCACCTGGCCTTCCATAACACTCTTAATTTTTGAAATCTTTTTAAAGAGATCCTCTTAGAATGCAAATACTCCTAGAAGGGTTGGGGCCTCATCAACCTATCCTTAGGCTGTACCTTATTTTTTAATAACAGTTTTATTGAGGTATAATGTACATATCCTAAAATTTGCCTCTTTTAACTGAGTTGTGCAACCATGACCATATCCAACTTTAGAACACGGTCAGCACCCCAAAAAACACCTCTTCTGCCTATGTGTAGCCATTACCCATTCTCATCCACAGGCCCAGGTAACCACTTTAGGTATTTATGGGTTTGCTTCTTGACATTTCCTATAAGTAGAATCAGACCATATGTGCTCTTTTGGGTCTGGCTCTTTTCACTTAGTGTAACGTTTTTGAGGTTCATCCATGCTGCAGCATGTCCGTGGTCTGTGCCTTTTATTGCTGAATAATATGTCATTGTATACACCACACTTTCCTTTACTGTTGACCATTTGCGTCATTTCTAGGTTCTGGTTACAATGAATAATGCAGCTATGAACATTCATATATGTCTTTGGATATAAATATTCATTTATCTTGGATAAGTTTCTGAATAAATCTATGGTACTTCAGGTCATCTGGTACTTTTTGTTTAACTCTTTAAGAAACTGTCAAACTATTTTCCAAAGTGGCTGTTATATTTTACAATCCTACCAGCACTGGATGAGGATGCCTTTTCCACATCCTTGCCAACATTTGTTATTGTTGTCTCTTCCGTTTCCATGGGCCAAAAACAGGAGGTCAGCAGAGCCTCCAGAGAAGAATCCATTTCCTTATCTTTTCCAGTTTTTAGAGCTGCACTATTTTAGCATTCTTGGTCCCATGGCCTCTTACCCGTGTTAAAGTGAGCATCTGCTAAAGTCTCTGCTTTCTTTGTAATATGGCTTTCTTTCTCTTGGGTGGTATAGGGTCTTCCTCTGCCTTGGCCTTAGACCTTATAGCATACCTCAGGGATATTGTGGGTTTCTTTCCCGACTTCCGCATTAAGGTGAGTATGGCCATAAAGTGAGACAATCTTTTTGCTGGTGGAGGATCTTGACTGCGATTTATAAAAAAACCCACAGCACCTGTGAAGTACGATAAAACGAAGCGCAATAAAATGAGGCATGCCGGTATAAGGATGCCTGTGATTACATTAAGACACACCTGACCCAGGCAGGATACTTGCCCCATTGCAACAGCCTTAACTAATGACACCTGTGAAGTCCCTTTTGCCATATAAGGCAATGCTCACAGGTTTCTGGGATTAGGACCTGTCACAGTAACCATCTGTGAAATGAACCCTGCATCACTGGGCTCCTGGCTCAGAGTTGGCTCGGAGTTGGCTGATCCTGATGGGAATCCTGGAGGAAGAACAGGTAGGAATTGGAGGATGTCAGAGCCATTTACACCATAGCTGTTCTTCTTTACACTTTTTCTTCTTATTCTAGAACATGTGAGAAGTTGACAGCCTTTGAGAGCTGGGAGGGGCTAAGGGAACCAGCAATGTTGCCGGATGGTGGTGGGGGCCTTGATGCCCGCTTCCTGCCTTTCCCCACTTCCCCTGCAGCCTCACTACCTCCGCTTGTCCCACGGAGAGCTCAGCAATTCCCAGGGGTAGTCTGTGACTCCCAGGTTACTGTTCTGGTCTGGCCGGCAGCTGTGTCCTCTAGCGCAGCCAGCAGGGGTCAGCATCCCTCCCCATAAAGGGTCCACAGGCTGCTGTCTTCCAAAAGTAGAGGCTCCGTGGCTCTCAGCGCTTCTTCCAGCCTCCAGTTTCATCTGTGTTGCTGTGTCACCACCTTAGCCACATGCCATTTGCATCTTGGTTAGTTTAGCATGCCTCTCCCTGGCCGCTGAGCTTCTGACCCCGGAGAAGGCAGAGAACCGGTCTTCGGTGTGGCAGCCAGAGGACTGGAGGAGGACTGGGCGGGAAGGGCCTCTCCCTCACCTGGGCCTGGCCGCTAAGACAAGAGGGAGGAGTGTGTACGTCTGGGTGTGGGAGTGCCGGTGAGAAACAAAGAGCAGAAAGGTTGGGGGAACCCGTTTGTGTACTGATGGCTCAGAAAAGGACTTCTGAATAGCAGTGAACTATTAGATTTGGAATGAGTTTCTCACTGAATGCATCAAACTCGTGGCCAAAGCTTGGTTCACAAGTCCCCATGTTTCCAAGTCCAGAGGGTGGGAGTCGGGATGGGCTGTCTGGATGCAGAGGGCTGAGCTAGCCCCGTGGGAGATTCTTAGCCGAGGGCCCTGTAGGGAGCTGCAGCAGGGTTTTGCTCCCAGGCTCTGAGCCAAGCCTGTGATTAAGGTCTTAATCTAAGTTAGCTGCTCTCCCACTTGTTTGTGGCCTGACCTGAGAGGTCGCCCCCAGCAGCTGCTGGCCTGATCACTGCTTTGCCCCTGAAGTCAGAAATGGCTATTCTCCTGCAAAGGAGACCTTCATTCTTCATTTTCTTTTTTTCTTCCAAAGTGGCTGCACCATTTTGCATTCCCACCAGCCCCTGTTGCCCTCTGTCCTCACTTCAACAAAGTGAGTGTCCTGGATGCTGGCCATTCAAGGCCTTCATTTCTTGCACTAGCATTTCATCAATGGCTTTTTTTTTTCTTCTAATCTCAGAGAGCCAGAGATCAGAGCCCAGATCCGGTGACAGAAAAAGACCTAGATGTTAGGTCTGACTCTGCCACGTGCTTACTACTTGTGAAGGGATGGGGAACCTTTGTACCTGAGATGTGGAATGCTAACATCACTGATCTACTGTGAGGCATCACTCAGCTGGTACTTGTAAAATGCTAATGTTAGAACTCAAGGCCTTCAACCCTATGTTGTGGTCTGGGCACCTCAGGAGGGCAGCAAGGCCAGCTGCTGAGTGAGGCTGTCACTGTGTGTGGAGGTCTGGTGGGTCACACTAACAGAGCAGCAAGCGGCAGCGTAGGCCCTCCTGGGAGGAGCCCCTCACGCTCCTCTTTGGTGCCGCTCCGAGATCATTCCCCCTGTAACGTGACAACCTCAGTCACTGCAGGAGCCAGCTCATGAGGGTTCTGTGTGGCCTTGGGCAAGTTACTTCACCTCTGCAGGGACTGGTTTCCTCATCTGCAAAATGGGTAGAGCAGCACCTATTGCCTCGATACACAGTGATGATCAAGATGTAATGTGTGGGATGCTGCTGAGCCAGGCACAGAGCCCTCGGCAACCAGGCCCTCGTGATCCAGGTGATGGACACTTGGGTTTTGATACTAAAGACAGAAGAGGCGTGGAGTAGAAAACCCAAGGCAAGTTGGGCCTTGTAGAGAGGCTACTGCAACTGCTGGGTAATAGGTCTGTGTCTGCAGCACACCCTGGGCCAGGACAGGGTTTTGGGGTCCTTGGATATTTGTGAGCATGACAGCTGGCTCAGAGTCCGCTCAAGAGGCATCTTCAGACACTGCCAATATGAAATCCTCCTGACAAATTGAGGAGCAATTAAATTCCAGTTTTGAAGTAAACATAGCTGCAGCCTGTAAAGAAGATTCACCATCTATCATGAATAAAGCCCGTAGGAGCTTTCGTGTACAACTTTGTACCACTTCCCTTCTCTCGGATGAATAGCTACAAGTGTCATTTCGGGGTCTTGTGGTTTTCCTGCATGTAGCTTTTCTGATGGAAAATTGTGAGATAGTTGGAGAATTGCTTCCCTCCTGGGAGAGAGTTCAATCAGATGTGGCAGTAGGGGATCCCACAGGTGTCCCTGAGAATCAGTGGGTTGCCTTTGTGAATAACAGGCAGCATATCTGCATGAGGGGTGTTTGCCTTCCACATCCATCCGTGGAGGCAGGTACCCCGGCTCTCCAGAGCGTCTGCGGCAGTGCCCTGGCATGACCCCTCACCAACCCCTCATTGTTTATCACTGAAATCTGTATCAGTTTGGACTTCAGGGGCAGTGCCACTGGAATTTCTTTATTATCTACAGGGTCCAAGGCAATGTCGCTCAGAATTAAAGAGCACCTACCACTGGCTGGTCCTGGGTCAGGCAGCACCCGTATTTCTGCTTCCTGACCAGTTTTTGTGACGATGCACAGAGCATCGTCATCCTCGGCTCCTTTTCCAGCCCGCCGTTCTGTGAGGACTCAGAACAGGACTAACACTGTTCCACTGAGAATGCCAACCCCGCCTTCGGCACTAACTTTACTTCCAGAACACTCTGTGCTGCTTCATTGAATTTTCATGTGGTTTGCATAAGCTCCTAACTAGAAGGAAAAAGAGCACATTCACAGTCAGACCTCATGTCATTGGAACATTATAAAAATATCATCTTGCTGTTAACATTTGTGAGAACTGGACTTTTCTCAGGTCCCAATGAAATGGTTTTCCTTAAATAAGCAGAGCGATGCCAATAAATAAAAAACAAAAACAACAAAATACCAAATACTACAAATCAGGGACACTGGAGCTCATGTCTCATTTAGTTACAGGAGTAACTGTATAGCATCTCTGTGGCCTGTACTAGAATGCACAGTTACAGGTTATTTAGCCAGGCCACGGTTCTGTTTGCTCTGGTCTCAGGAAAAGTACCTGCTATCCCTGTGATGCTCTTTTTTTTAAAAAAAAAAAATATATATTTTATTGATTTTTTACAGAGAGGAAGGGAGAGGGATAGAGAGTTAGAAACATCAATGAGAGAGAAACATCCATCAGCTGCCTCCTGCACGCCCGCCACTGGGAATGTGCCCGCAACCAAGGTACATGCCTGACTGGAATCGAACCTGGGACCTTTCAGTCTGCAGGCTGACGCTCTATCCACTGAGCCAAACCGGTTTCGGCTGTGATGCTCTTATTGAATCCTCACTACCAGCCTCTGTTAGTGTCACAGCTGAGGCTCCATGAAGCAGACGCACTGTTCTTCCTCCCAAGGCTGCAGGTTCAGAGTTGAGGTGAGCCACTCAGAGGCAGCGCGGGGCAACAGTCATTGAGCTTCAGTCATTGAGCTTCTACGTTTCTTGCTGTCACATTTTTGTCATAACTATCTCAGAGCCATTGGTGACTCGTAACCTTACAATGAAAGATTTCACCTTTAGGCCTGGCTGCTGTAAGTCAGTTGGTTGAGTGTTGTCCCTTGCACCAAAAGCTTACCAGTTTGATTCCCAGTCAGAGCTCTTGCCTGGGTTGTGGGCTCAACCCCCATATAGGGGGCTACAGGAAGCAGCCGATCAATGTTTCTCTTTCGATGTGATGTTTCCCTCTCCTTCCTTCCTCTCTCTCTAAAATCAATAAAAAGATATTAAAAAAAAAAAGATTTCACCTTTCCATTCCCTCTCCTGGAAGCCAGTTATCAGGCCTGGGCATCCCACCTGAGTAGTGGACCACATACGTATCTTCTTTCATTACATCCACTTCCCTAAAGAAGAATTTGCTCACAGCCTATCAGATGGACCCAGAACAAATATTGCTGTCCTGAAGGCTGCATTTTCCCCCCCAGCCATTATTTCTAGAAATAGTACTTTCTCTGAGGTAAGGTCCTTTTAGGAGGGGCCACAGATGCCCCCTCCTCAGCTCCCTTCACTCCACTGTGAGGAATCCCCTGCAGAACGTGGTGTCCAAAAATCTCCCCCATCACCAGGGGCCACCTCAGACCCAGATACAACATAGGTTTTACCTTATACCAGTGTTCCTACCTCAAAGTTGCTAATTGTCTTGCGTATGTGTGTACACGCACACTTTGATTTTTTGAGAGAGAGGAAGAGGGGAGAAAGAGAGAGACCATTAATATGAGAGTGAAACATCAATCGCCCCTCCCAGGGATTGAGCCCACAACTTGAGCATGTGACCTGACTGGGAACCGAACTGGCAACCTTTTGTTGCCAGGGGCAATGCCCAACCAACTGAGCCACACTGGCCAGGGATCATTAGAAGTCCACAGAGTCTATAGGAAACCCCTTGTTCTTAGGTTATGTATGCTTCCTTCATAATTATTAGTTGTGTATGCAGGTCATCTGGCCTTGCATGTCTTTCTGGGAGAAATTCCTTCCCCATTTGGAAAATAATAGTTCTGCCTTTTTTGTTTTATAAGGTAGAATGCCATTCTCTCAAACTGAAGCTCTGAGAAAAATGGATGCTGAGTATTGTCAGTTGCCATTCCTCCTTTGTGCAGTTCATCTCTTGGGCTCCTTGAGATTATATCCCCTGACACAGTTTATTATTGCAGGGAAAGGTTGTGGCATATTATTTGAAAAATGATTATTTTTCAAATCTATAACATTCAATCAATGATTTACGAAAAATAACAAGCCGCACGATAATTTCTTCACATTTTGAACTGGAAGACTAACCCTTGCCTCATTCAATGCTATTTTTAATTTGATGAGCACCTGCTCTGCCAGGCTCCCAGATAAACAAAAGCAGGAGAGTCCCAACCTTGTCTCTTTAGCACTGAGATGGCTAACGAAGTTGTAGAAGCCAGAGCAGGTAATTATGGCAGGGGGAGGGGGACAGCTTTATGGAAGAAGATGGAGTTTTTGATGGCCCACACACAGTGGGACAAGTTGGGATTCAGAGCTATAAATTGGTGAGCACATGATTTCCCACGAGGAGCTGGGCCCGGGGGTCTCTAGCCAGCCCCTTGGACTCCTGTTAGGTCTCCTCAGACTTGGCTCTCCTGCTTGTGTTGCTCTTGTTTGAGTGCTTCTAGGGCTCAGGCCTTGAACTCTGCTTTCTGTATACAAATATGTTCAAATGAATTTTAACCTGAGTGGGATTTGAAGTGACTAGTGCCCTGCCTGTTGGTGTGGGAGTGGGATTTGAAGTGACCAGTGCCCTGCCTGTTGGGCCCACAGAAGAACAGGCTGGTCTGCCCCCACTGACCAGGCTGGTTACCTGCCCACAGGGAACCAGCCCACACTGGCAGCCAAGCTTGGGGAGGCTGCATTGAAGAGGAAGAACCTCTGCATGAGGGCAAACTGAGCTGTCTGTCCAGGCCTCTGAGGTCATGCTCACCTCCATCTCCCTGTACTCCTCTGAACCAGGTTATTGTTCAGTTCCCTGTTGGGGCACATGCCTGGGTTGCAGGCTCAAACTCCAGGTAGGGGGCGTGTGAGAGGCAGCTGATCTATGATTCTCATCACTGATGTTTCTCTCTCTCTCCTTTCCCCTTCCTCTCGGAAAGTAATAAAATATATTTATTTATTTTTTATAAGGTGAGCAAATATGGATGAAATGTGTTAGCACAGGAGGAACCCTGAAATCAGCATCACAAGACCCAAATTGCTGCTTTGTGTGACTTTGAGCAAGTCACGGGCCCTCTCTGGCCTCTGCAGGACGCGGTGTGCTAGTTCCTTCGGCTTCTCATTGGAGCTTAGACTAACCCACCCACAGCCTGGAGAAGACAAGTCAGACAGTGCCAACTCCTCCGGGCCCAGCTCCTCGTGGGAAATCATGTGCTCACCAATTTATAGCTCTGAATCCCAACTTGTCCCACTGTGTGTGGGCCATCAAAAACTCCATCATCTTCCATAAAGCTGAGCCAAGGGACCCCGGGTTTCACTCACAATTTATTCCCAGTAGCTAGTGCAGTGGTGCCACAAGGAAGGTGCTCAATAAATATCTGTTGCCTTATGGGTAAATGTGAATTGAGAGGCACAGAGACGCTAGTAATTAGGGGAAACACTGGAGTTGAAAAGGCCTCTTCAGGCTGCACTTTCTGCTAATGCACTAAGAAACCAATGCACTCCTTCCCTGAATCCTTCCAGCATGCTTCACTTGGCACTTCAGGGTCTGATTATTATCTTTAAAGCGCAGAACTGGCCTTGGCCATTTAATTTGTAAAATCATGGACCTGATAAGATTGTTCCTTCTTCCTCCCTCTGCTTTTTCTCTCAAACTTTCTCCACCAGTGATCTTCTGGCTTACACTCTTCCCGTGGTATCTGCTCTCCTGAACTTCCCACTCCTCAGGGGAAGGCCTGCCCACAGTAGTCCCCTTCTTGACAGGCGTGGCTGTGTCTGTGGCCATAATACTGTTTGGACTGGGAAAAAGGAAGTAAGCTGGACGGTCTCTTGGTTCCACCTCCTCCTCTGGACATGCATGACCTCTTCAGTTCTACCAGTGTGATGGAACAGAGAGGTCATCTACCTGGTGCTAGCAGAGCCAAACTCCAGACAACAACAACTGCAGTGGGGAAATGTTGGCTTTTTCTTAAGAATGGTGCCACCTGAGAACGGGAAGCTAATGCTCAAGGACCCAAACTCCCAATAGCATGTAGCTTACAGCTTATATAGGATAAAATCACCAGACACTTCGGGTTAGCGTTTGGCATCCTGCTGGGAGCTGATTGGTCAGAGGTGAGGTAAAGATAACAAATCATTTCTTCAGGTCTCGAGGACAGGTCTCAGGTCTGTTCCACTGTCCCTCTGTCTGGTTTCATGAGAAAGTAGCCTGGGAGTAGTTCTACCTTAAGGCCCAGGAGCTGAAATATAACTTAGGTCAGGATGTTATCTTTGCCAGAGGTCCAGGTCCAAGCTACTGGTCTTCTGCTGCCTCAGGGGTTATTGGTTATTAAGGGAAAGGGTAGCCCTGTGAGAAATAGATATAGAGATGATTTCTAGAACTATGGTTTAAAGCTAAGTTTTAATCAAAGTCATAGGACCCTTGGTTTCACCAGGACTAGTCAGTCCCCAAGCACTCACTGAGCACAATACCCTGCCCTGAGCAGTTGGGGAAAGAGATTGGAGACACAGTTCCTGACCTGAGCCCAACAGTGTGTCCGGGGAGGAGACTGCACATGGAAGAGCAATGAGGGACACGGGGTGCCACAGGACAGCGTGTGGTTCACTCCCCAGTGAAGAGAAGAAAGAGCGTAGTGTTGGAAATGGCACTTTGGTGCCTGAGTTCTGACTCTGCACTTAGTAACATCAGGACCTTGGGAACGTTCCATTACAAATCTGAGCACAGTGTCCTCATCTCTAACGCGGGGGAAACAGGGACCCTTGTGAAATACAAAATCCCTTTTGGGCCCACATCACGGGAATTCCTGCTGCAGGCGAGATCCACAAATGGGTCTAAACTCAGTGGGCAGAAGCTGGGGGAGAAACAGGATACTCGTGTCATCTCAGAGTATCTCCCACAAGGGATGTAGCAATTACAAAGAGAAAAATTCTGGAGAAACCTGGCAGACACCCCGTTAAGTGATCAAGGTTAACATGACAGACTTTAATAAGACAAATTGATATTACATACCCCTGGTGGGATGCACTGAGAAGGGTACACGTCACTTCTATGGTTCCTGCCAAAATGCATAACCTCATCTAATCATGAGAAAAACAGCAGGCAAGCCCAGAATGAGAGACTTTCCACGTATAACTAATCGGCCCTATTAAGTGAGTCAAAGTGTTAAAGACACTGAAAGACTAAGGAATGATTCACAGGTTGGAGCAGCATACGAAGACTTAACAACTAAATGAAATGTGGGATCCTTGATGGAAACAAGAACATTAGGGAGAAAAAAAAACACCATAATGTACTATGGGTTGTGTAAGATGGTAACATTAGGGGAAGCTGAGTGAGGGATGTACGGAGCTCTCTACTATTTTTCTGTAAGTCTGAAGTTATTAATTTTAAAAGTGACTCCGGATGTGTAAGGAATAAATGAGATGGTGTTTGTAAGGTGCTTAGCACTGCTGCACAGTAAGTATTCAGGAAATTTTAACTTCTATTTGGCTTGATAAATTCAAAGGATGGCAGGTGGAGGGGAGTTCAATACATTCTTCCAAGCAGGAGGGTCAGCCTGAGAGGCCTAAAGGTGAAGGGCATGTTGGGAAACAAAAGCAGACAAGGAGACCAAAACAGAAGGCTAAAAAAAGATTAAAAAATAGGAATGTAATAGGAAAGGCCTCAAATAGGAAACCAATTTCAGTTAGAGAAAGGCTGTGGGAAGCATTGTAGTGAACCCCTTTCAAGTCCTGGGTGGTTCAGGGGTCAGGTTTAGGCTCTGGCGGAGGCCACACGCAAATGAAAAAGACCAGACAACAAAGTATAAATTTGGGAATATTGGGGCCCGACTCAAGGGAAAGGACTCAACTCTGCTCTGGCCTTGCTAGCCCTTTTATTAGCACTACTAAAGGCCAAGTACATGAAATTCGTGCATGGGAGGGTGTGTCCCTCAATGCAGCCTGCACACTCTCCAATCCAGTATTGTTGGCTCTCAACTGCTCACCTGCCTGCCTTCCTGATTGCCCCTAACCACTTCTGCCTGCCACCCTGATCACCCCTAACCCAGTGGTTGGCAAACTGTGGCTCTTTGGCCCCCTTGAGTGTGGCTCTTCCACAAAATACCATGGCCTGGGCAAGTTGATTTTGAAGAAATGGCATTAGAAGAAGTTTAACTTAAAAAAATTTGGTTCTCAAAAGAAATTTTAATTGTGCTGTTGATATTTGGCTCTGTTGACTAATGAGTTTGCTGACCACTGCCCTAACCACTCCCCTGACAGCCTGATTGATGTCTAACTGCTCCCCTGCCAGTCCGTTTGCCCCTAACTACCCTCCCCTGTAGGCCTGGTCACCCCCAACTTCCCTCTTCTGCTGGCCTGGTCCCTCCCAACTGCCCTTCCCTGCTGGCCATCTTGTGGTGGCTATCTTGTATCCACATGGGGGCAGCCATCTTTGACCACATGGGGACAGCAATTTTGTGTGTTGGAGTGATGGTCAATTTGCATATTATTCTTTTATTAGATAGGATGGGATACACCCATAGCCTTTAGGCAGGCAATTCCAATAATAGCCAATCAGCAAGGATTTACATAATGGAGGTTGCTTTAGCTATCATTGTCTCAACTAGACAGTGGGTGGTTGGCTCTGACTTTTCAGAGCTTCAAGGTTGACCAGCCTTCTGGGTTCCTTGTCCACACCTCTCTGCTAGTGAGGGCAATGGTCAGCTTCCAACAAAGCACCTGCATGAAAAAGTGGCAACAAAACCTACAAGTTGTCACATTTCAGAAAGGCCAAGGGAAGGAAGGGGAGAGAGAGCTGGAGAGGGAGAGGGAGAACCTCTAAGAAGTTTGCCACGAGTTTGGAATGTAAAGGGCTGCACCAGCTGGCAGCATAGATTCGTGGAGGAGGGTGGGGTACAGTAAGAGCAGGTGGAACATCTGGGGGCCCCAGGAGGCTGAGCATCCTGAGTGGAAATCCAAACTGAGCCTGTTTGCTGCTTCCTGGCCACAGATGCTTAAATGCAAACAGGGATAAAAAGGATCCTGGGAAGCAGTCCAGGAACATTCAGCGTCTGCTAGGAAGTCAAACCAAATGCAACAGCAATGTGACTCGCTGTGTTCAGAGAGGTGGGAGGCCTGACTACTTGGTCACATGGGGAGACTAGAAATGAGGCTCAAATTCAAGCTCACTGTATGGGTGAGAGAGGTTGGTCCCATCTGGACCCTCCCTGAGCTGGCACAGCTGACCCTGGAGGTCTCAAACAGCAGATTTGAGGGTTCACCATTCAGGGCAGTGTGCTAACTGGGGACCCCGGCCTTGAGGCCCAGCAAGGGCTCCCTGCGCTAGGTGCTAAGTGCGACTGTGGGGCATTGCCTTATCCCCTCCCATCATCTCATCTCTGAGAGGAAGGGCTGCAGCAGAGGGACCTTAAAGTGAAGGTAGGGCTGCATGTGACTTGCTATGCTTGGGCTCAGCTGCATGTGGGGACTGTGGAGAGGGTCTAGTCCAGCGTTCTCCATCCTGGCTGTGCATCAGGATCACCCGGGACTCATTTTTAAAAACCCCAATGCCAGGGCCCCAGCCCTTAGATAATCTGATTTAATAGGTCCAGGTAAAAACCAGAAATAGGTAGTTTTAGGGAATTAGTCTTTCTGTTAACTTTTTATTCTGAAAACACACACACACACACAGCTGAATGGACGGAATAATGTCCCCCCCTCTATTTGTCCATTATCTCGCTCAAACAATTTTCTTTTTTAAAAAATATATTTTTATTGATTTCTGAGAGAAAAGGAGAGGGTTAGAGAGACAGAAACTTCAATGGTGATAGAGAATCATTGATCAGCTGTCTCCTACTGGGGATTGAGCCTGCAACCTAGGCATGTTCCCTTAGCTGGAATTGAACCTGGGACCCTTCAGTCTGCAGGCTGATGCTCAATCCACTGAGCCAAACCGGCAAGGGCTCACTCAAACAATTTTCAACTCTGCCAGGCTTGTGACAGCACTGCCTCCACTGACGCCCCCTGGACCTGGCCCCTGGCTTACTGTGAAGTAGTCTCAGACGTCAGAGCCCATGATTACGACATCACCAGGTGGTTCCCACATGCAGAACAGGTTGAGACCTGTGGATCTAGTGCAAGCCTTTCATTGTACAGATAAGCAGGCTGTGGCCCAGGGAGGAGAAAGGACTTGCAAAAGCTCCACAGACGGCCTCTTCCTCTTTAACATTCCATGAACACGTGAATGTGGAAGCACCACCGAGACTTTTGCAGTATCCTAGTCAAAACACTTCTGGGAAGCCTCACCCTGGTGGCAAGCCAAGACCTTCCCGAGGTGGAGTGGGCCTCCACCCCAGATGCCAGCTGAAGGTTTTGTTTCTTCTGGTTCCTGGCAGACCTCCATCCTGCTTTCTTCTGCTTAGTGCACTGCTAGCCCACTCACTAAGGGATCTCTTTGAATCCTCTCAAGCTCTCTGGCCTTGGGTTGAAACTCATGGCTCTGTTTTCAGCCTGAAGGACTGGGTGGGGCTGTGATGAGTCAGGGCTGGGAGGGCCTGAAGTTGCTGGCCTGGGGCTCCTCCATGCTCCAGAGGCACAGGAGTCCAACTGTTCACAGAGGACCAGGTGGCGGGACTTGGTGGGGAAGGGGTGGGGGAGGGGGAAAAGCTTCCTCACAGGCGCCTGCACACAATGACAGGTGTGTCTGCCACATCTGTCTAATTTCTAATCAGAGAGCAGATGCTAATTGTGAAACCTGGTGTCTGTGGACTCGGGACCTCTTTCAAAGCGAATCCTCAGTGCCTTCAGCCTGGTGGCCCACTGGGTCTCACTCAGAAGGCCGAGGGTTGCTGGTGGTAACAGAGATCCCAGACCTGGGAGACGGGGCTGTGGTGGCTTTGGTCAGGGTACAGGGGCCGGTGTTGTTTCCTTTCCTGCCTTTCCATTTCATCTCTGCCCTGTGAGCCTCAGCCCTGGGTGCTCCCATGGGAGGCAACCAGCACCCCCTCCTCCCTGCTCTTAAAGAGACCGTCCTCAGAGCCAGGGCCGTGATGGGGTGGGGAGGTGAGGGGTATGTCAGCACGTTGCTACCCTGATCCAGACCCTATCAGGCTTTCAAGGAGGGGGAAAAGATCCCCTGAGGGCAGGATCAGGGACTCCACATCTTCATTTGACATTTGACATGAAGTCCAAGGGGCAGTCATATTTGTCCCCTTAAAAAAATCAGTTGTTGCCGAAACCAGTGTGGCTCAGTGGATAGAGCATCGGCCTGTGGACTGAAAGGTCCCAGGTTTGATTCTGGTCAAGTTGCATGTACCTTGGTTGCAGGCACATCCCCTGTGTGGGAGGCAGCTGATCAATGTTTCTATCTCTATCCCTCTCCTTTCCTCTCTGTGGAAAATTAATAAAATATATTTTAAAAAATCGGTTGCTTCTAGTACAACCACAACTGAGGCCCTCACTTAGGTTGTTCCTGTGTTTGTCCCTGCCATGTTTAATCTGTAGACTGCTGGATGGACTGGTGTGTGGTACGTGGGCACATATGGGTGTTGGGGATGAGGGGTGTCAGAGTGGAGGCTGAGCATTCATCACAGACACACCTCTGAAACATGGGAGAAGTGGAGGTAAGATTCCTCCCTGCAAGGACCTTAGGGTGCAGCTGACAAGGCTGAACAGGTGCGTACACATGGGAGATACACAAAGATACTTACCCTTCCTGTGTTAGCAAGTCTGACCTAAAGGACTGCTGTTCACCGACTATCTTGGGTGGAGAACTGAGTAAAGGAGCCAGCAGAGGTGGTAGGGGACCAGTGAGAGGCAATGAGGAAAGTCTGACAGCTGAGTGCTGGCCTTGGAACAGGACAGGAAGGTAACCCTGGCACCCCATACCCCATCTCTGAATGGGGACTCTGGGGTCAGCTCAGCCCTATCTCATGTAAAGTCCAGCCATGGTGGGCGGCCACCTTATTTACCCTCTGTCAAGGCATCCTCTGAGAGCCAAGCCACACAACATCTTTATTTTTCTAGAAAATGTGCAAATAAATGCATTTTATGTTACTTCAGACACTCAATTTTTCTTTTGCATACATTTACTATATGCTGCACAGTCACCACAGTATACAAGAATGCATGTCCCTATGAGGCTAGTGGCATAGTTCAGCCTCAGGTTCGGTCCAGTAGAAGTGGTTGGGCTTGTAGAGACTGCTAAGGTCTTCCCTCAAAATGGGTCCAGGGCAGGGGGATGTGTTGAGCAATTCTGGAAGGTCTCTGGCCCTGTCACATATGTGAAATAGGAAGAGTGAACTTCACTAAGACTTTCATCTTTGTTTTCAAACTGCCTGGGCTCATTTAGCTTCTTATTAAGTCATTTTCAGTTAATTCTTTTTTCTTCCTTTCTTCCTTTCTTCCTTTCTTCCTCCCTCCCTCCCTCCCTCCCTCCCTCCCTCCCTCCCTCCCTCCCTCCATTCCTCCCTTCCTTCCTTCCCTTTTTTAAATTAAAAATCCAGAGATGGAATTGTCCTGAAGAATTGAAACATTCGGTGGTGTTGCCAAATTAGGATGTGTTTTCTCACTTTCAGAGCTCTTTCCAAGGCATTTTATTTCAAGAAAACAAAAAGTAAAGTAAAGGTGATGGTTCCTCAGTCGCCCGTTGCCAGGCGATGGGAGGCAAATAGCATTTGGAGAAAATCCAGTGGTTCTGCTGAGTGTAGTTGGTGAGGGTAAGGAGACATAAGACAGTGTCACATTCCTGGCTCCTAAGAGTAGGGAAGTGCACCAGGAGCCCCAGGTGGCTGTTCTGTTGGCTGCAGCTTTGTGGTCTTTAGGAAGAGGCAGTGTCTGGTGGCCTAGAAGCAGGCTGTGTCCTGTCTGTCAGCTGCCTGGCCAGCCTGGGTCCTGCTGATTGGCTGTGAGTTTGTCTCATGTTGTTAAAGCTCTTTCCCTTTCCCTGCCCTTATGGAAACCTCCTCAGCCCTGCTCTATGACCTCTACCTTCGCATCCTGATGTCCTTCTGGCCTTGAACATTGTCTTCCAGAGACTGTCCTCTCATTTCCCTGGCCTCTGTAGCCAGGTTGCCTCTGAGACCAGCTGGCTGGCCCTTCCTCCAGGTCTCCTTGCTCCAGGAAAATACCCCATTAGTTGGTTTAATTCCCTTTGGTAGGAATAAGTCTCAAGTAGTCAGCTTTCCTTACCACACCAACCACTTCTGTGAGTGTGGAGGGGGGTGGAGTCCCTTTTCTCCCTATTCTGAGCACTTCTCTCTCTGAACCTCCACCCCCAGGATTGAATTCCAAGACCTTTAGGCCTCTCTTCCAATTGACCAGATTCTGGGGCCAGCTCTGGAAAGAGAGTTAAATGGACACTTAAATTGCCACCAAGACAACACATCTTTTATAAGATTCTCACCTGAATCTTGAAGCCTAAATGTTCCTCATGCAGAGTTTTCCCTCCTGCTTCCGAAACTCCCCTGCCTAGTAGAGCCGCTGTAGGAAAACAAACACCCATGGGCAGGCTTTGGCCCATGGCCTGTGGAATTTCACCTGAGGCCATGTCCACAGAGCACATGTTGATGGGCACAGAGCCTCTGGCTGGATGACAACCAGGCCTAACTTCTTGGCCAGAAGCCCAGGCACACAGGGTACCCGGTGACATCACCATGGCCAGCCCACTTTTGGGGGCGGGGTCCATCTTGAGTTCCACTGACCCTTCCCTCATCTTGCTTTCCTTGGGCAAGACCACAGCCTCTCACAAGAAGAAGCCTGAAAAGTTTCCTCAGGAGGAAAACCAAGCTTTCTTTATTATCTCCTGTTGTTGAGTAGCAAATGTGAGTGACCAGTTGCAAATGACCATGGAGGCTGCTAAGTTGGTAATAAGCAAGCAAGGATTTATTGAGCTGGCCAGCAACTGCTCTGCCTTTCTCCACTCAGGGAGTCCAGAGAGCAGCAGCAACCCTTTGTGTAGGACCACTTTTAAGTACATTTACCACATCCTGTTTTTGCAGAGCAAACAACTCAAGACAAATCAGTTTTTCCCAAGCAACATCAGAGTTGATGACCATGTTATTTACAGGGTTATCTTGTTCTTCAGAAAGCTGACAGTGTTCTATGAAAGAAGGCCTACGTGCTGGGAAGGGGCCATGAGACCATATCTCAAGGCCTGGCCTGATGTCAGCACTGACAACTCTATTTGGGGGATAGTCCATGGTCTCTCTGGAATGGGGCATGCTCAAAAATTCCTACTCTCTAACACTGTTTCCCACAAATGGCTCATAGAAAACAGTTCAGGGTTCCTTGATTTTCTCTGAGGGAGAAAACTGCAGCCAAGACCCCTATTGAGCAAATCTTGCCCATCCTATTGGCTTCTCAACTGGGCCTGCACTGAGGATGGTGCCTTTGATGCAAGTGAAGGCTGTTTGCAAACCCAAGATGCATGATCCCTTCTGGAGACTGACATGAGTGGGAGGACAGAGTAATGAAGAAACACAGTCTCTCAAGATGCAGGGTCTGCACTATGGGGTCCCAAAAAGAGCAGGTTCTGACCTTGGGCCAGTTCAAGAGCAATCAGCAAGCTGTCAGCCTTGATTGGCTGCTTAGGGTGTGCCATGTTGTTGACTGGAAAGCTATGGTAGACAAGCAAAAGTCTCATCAATCTCCTGGGAAACCTAGAGGCCAGTTGGAGAAACAAGACCAACAGAGAGTGTAGCTTGAGTACTTAAGGGCACAGGGACCTTGGACAATGCTCTTAACTTCCCAGGGACTGTTCATCTGTAAGTTGGGGATAATATTAATGAAAGTCAAGGCTGGACCAACTCAAAGGAGTTCAAAAAATGGCAGGTGCTTGTGGGCTGGAGTAGTCAGAGAGGGCTTCCTAGATGGGGAATTCCTTCCTTGTAGCGAGGGCCTGTGAGCTTCATCTTTGTATCTCCATCTCTAGCCTACTCCCTGAAAGTCAGCAGGTGCTCACTTAATGCACATTGATAGTCTTTAATATTTTATTTACTTATTTACTTATTTATTTATTGTTAAAAGTATTACCTATGTCCCCTTTTTTACCCATTGACCCCTTCTAGCCCACCCCACTCCCTTATTGATTTTATTTTTAATTAAATCTTTATTGTTGAAAGTGTTACATATACCATATTTTCCAGCGTATAAGACGACTTTTTAACCCAGGAAAATCTTCTCAAAAGTTTTATGCCAGGTGTTGTCTTATAGGGCGAGTATATCCCAAACTCTATATTTTAACTGGAAAAGTTGGGGGTCGTCTTATTCGCCGAAAAATACGGTATCTCCCTTCATCCCCCCTTGACTCCTTCTAGCCTGTCCCTAACCCTCTCTAGGCCTTCACCACCCTATTGTCTGTGTCCATGCATTATGCATATATGCATACAAGTTCTTTGATTGATCTCTTCCCGCCCACCCACCCTCCCCTGCCTTTCCTCTGAGATTCTGCAGTCTGTTCTATGCTTCTATGTCTCTGGATCTATTTTTTTTCATCAGCTTATGTTGTTCATTAGATTCCACATATGAGTGAGATAATTGTCTTTCTCTGACTCACTTATTTCGCTTAGCATAATACGACTAGGTCCCTCCATGTTATCTCAAAGGGTAAGAGATACTTCTTTTTTTACTGCTGGCATGGTATTTCATGGTATAAATGTAGCACAGTTTTGTTTTTTTAATCCACTCATCTATTGATTTGAGGAGGGGGAAGACACACACAGAGAGAGTGAGCAATTTTTTTGTTGTTGTTTCACTTATTGATGCATTCATTGGTTACTTTTTGTATGTGTGGTAACCGGAAATTGAACTGGCAACTTTGGCATAATGAGAAAACTCTCTAATCCAGTGGTCGGCAAACTCATTAGTCAACAGAGCCAAATATCAACAGCACAACGATTGAAATTTCTTTTGAGAGCCAAATTTTTTTAAAACTTCTTCTAACTCCACTTCTTCAAAATAGACTCTCCCAGGCCATGGTATTTTGTGGAAGAGCCACACTCAAGGGGCCAAAGAGCCGCATGTGGCTTGTGAGCTGCAGTTTGCTGACCACTGCACTAACCAACTAAACTACACAGCCAGGGCATCAATTAATGTATTCTGAATGAATGAACAGAAGGAAAGGAGGAGCTAGGGCTATGGTTGAAAGATAGTAGGATTGTCAGGTGCCTAGGAAAAGGGAGGGCCTTTCTGTCAGGGGACCGGGGGGGGGGGGGGGGGGGAGGGCTGGTCTGTCTTTGCTATTTGTTGGCATAGATGGGAGATAAAGAAATCACACAAGACATAATTTCTTCCCTCTGGAAGCACACAGAGGTTTGAAGGATCAAGACTAACCCATTCAAAAGAATTAGAAATCCTCCTAGCAAAGAGGAAATATGCTAATTGACCATCACTCCATCACAAAGATGGCTGCACCCACAGCTGAGACCAAGTTCCCATAAGGAGCCTTAACTAGTAAGCAGCAGGGACCTGCAGTTACACCTTCCCCCGTCCCCATGGGGCTTGACAGGGGACCTCAGATCATGCCCGCCCCCCACCTGGCCTGGTGCTGGGCTAGGGCACCTCAGGCTGCTCCAGCACCAGGCCAGGGAACCTCAGGCCATGCCCCCCACCCAGCAGGGCTTGATAGGGGACCTCAAGATGCACCCCCAGTGCTGGGTTGGGGGAACTCAGGCCACACTCCCGCCCAGTGGGGCTTTTTAGGGGACCTGAGGCTGCACACCGCCCTGATGGCGGGGCTTGATGGGGGATCTCAGGCTATGTCCCCCACCTGGAGAGGCTTGACGAAGGATCTCAAGGCACGCCCCTGCCCTGGTCTGGGCTGGGGGACCTCAGGCCACACCCCCTCATCCTGATGTTGGGCCAGGGGACCTGAGGCTATGCCCCCTGCTCAGCAGGGCTTGACAAGGGTGGAACTGGCTGGGTCTGGATTTAGCCCAATTTGGGGGGTGGGGAGAGGTGGGGTATGTGTGCAGCTGGGTCTGGCTCTCATGTGATTTTTGAGGTGCATGTGGGTGGATGGGGACTTGACTCTGGGTACCATGGTGTGTCCCAGACTCTGACAGGAGGAAGGTTTTCATATACATTTTAATAATTTTCTTTCATCTCTGACACTTCTATTATAGAGAAAGGGCAAATAGCATTATTAAATTATTTCCTCTAATTAATCCCCTTTTAATGTGCACAAATTTCATGCAGCGGGTCACTAGTAGACTATATTAGGGTGGCAACTAAAGACAACCTTTTTAGAACTTGGCCCTGGCTGGCCTCTTTGGGAAGCACAGTCCAGCACAGAAGGAAACCCAGGATTGGCTGGGGTTAGAAGCTTCTAGGGAGGCTAAAGCTGCTTCTAACAATAAGAACCAAACCCAGCGGAAGGAAAACTTCAGAGTGAGGACTCACACGAATCAGGTGGCCTCTCTTTCTTCCATTAAAAAATATTAAATAGCCTGGCTAGTTTGGCTCAGTGGTTGCGCTTTGACCCAGGAACCAAGAGGTCATGATTCAATTCCTAGTCAGGGCATGTGCCCAAGGTGTGGCTCGATCCCCAGTAGAGTGCGTGCAGGGGCAGCTGATCGATGATGTTTCTCTCTCATCATTGTTTCTATCTCTCTATCCCCATCCCTTCCTCTCTCTCTAAAAATGAATAAAAACATCTTTTTAAAGAAATATTAAATAATAGCCAGCATCTATTACATATTCTAACTGTTTTAACACGAGTAGGTCTCTCCGTCCTCACAGTAACCCAGTGAAGTAGGTACCATTTTATTGAATGAGAAAAATGAGGTGCCAGGAAGATCTAGCCACATAGTTAGAACCCAGGAAGCACGCATGCTCAGCTGCTCCCCATGAGGCTGAGCTGAGGATCTGGCTAGGATTTGGGAGCCAAGAACATAGTGGAACTACAGCAGAGATGGTAGACGGTCTGTAGCCCTGGGAGTTTCAGAGGGATGCCCGCAACATGGAACCAAGGTTGGCGGCCACATCAGAGAACCCAAATCCAGGGCCCCGTGGCAGCAGAGCAGACACCATGTTTCCCCACTCCCACCCTCCCAACTCCAGCTGCTGGGAGTCAGGGAAACAGCAGAGGATCAGAGCATCTGTGGGCTTTTTGCTGACTTAGTGTCTGACCCAGGCTATTTCCTACTGATTATACATCATACTAAGGAGGAGGGCAGACCACAGCCACCTAGGTTTCCACAGAGTCCCTGGTATTCCTGAGACTATGGGTGGACAGAGGAGATTTTGGGAGAACTAATGACTTGGTTGCTTCCAGAATGGATCACAGAGGGATGCTGGCAGTGTGACGTAGACTCTGCTTGCTCCAAAAAGTTCCAGAAAAGAGAAAGGAGATCCTCAGGCCTGAGCTGACCATTGCAGAAGGAATAGAAATAAAAGGTCTTATAGGAGCCTCCCAGACAAAAGACGGGCAGGACCCTGGCAGGTCCTCAAGGCTGTGCAGGAACCTGGGTGGCCACGCTGAGGACGGGCGGGGACCAGTGTGGTGGGATGGGGAGGGCCTGCTTTGAGAATCCTCAGCTGCCGGGCTCTCCACAAACCCTCAAATCCTCATTTCACTCCCTCCATGTACAACTGAAGTAAAGACAGCGTGGGAGAGAATCTTGATTTTTTTTTCTTCTATAAGAGACAAAATTTCCAAAATAGCTAATTTTTGCAATCCAGCCCCTTTGACAGGAAGTGTGTTCGCAGGGATATTTAAATGAGCTCTGTACCTGTGGTGAGGGCAGCTCCATTTCCCTGCAGTGTTTGCAGCCCCAGCATTCTAGGTCCACAGGTTTGCAAATGCTCCTCCAAAGCTCAGCCTGCAACCTGCTCTGCCACCCACTCAGAAGCTGCTTCTCTCTCTAGAACAAACAGCACTGTCTTTCTCCGGGCCATGAAAGCACGCTAACTTTCCTACATAAAATATTAGCGGTGAGCGGCCTTTGTGGAATTAAATAGGAGGCTGCAAATTCAGGGACTGGATCATGAGCACCTCTGTATGACAGATGCTGAGGAGTACCAGCAATCTTCAAGAGGCTTCAGAGCCCAGGGAAGCCATGATACCAGGCTGCCCAAGGTGTCCTCGAGGCTAGTGGGTGAATGACTTTCCCAGGGTTAGCACCCACCTCACAACCTAGAAACACTTCCCCACACCCGTTCTCTGAGAGTCTCAGTCAAATCAGGACTATTTATTTTTCTCTGAGGGCTGTGACTGTTGGAATTCATACCTCCTTGTCTCATTCCTTGCCTCCATCCCCACCTCTACAAAAAAGCTGGCATTTAACTTAAAGTAATAATTGAGCCTGGAGTGACTCAGTTGGGGGAGCATTGTCCTGTGTACTAAAATGTTGTCAGTTCGATTCCCAGTCAGGGCACATATTTGGATTATGGGTTTGATCCCCAGGTGGGAAAAATACAGAAGGCAACCAACTAGATAGATAGATAGATAGATAGATAGATAGATAGATAATACTTGATAGTGAAAATAACAATAATCCATCCTTTACAGCAGTTCTTGAAGCAGATCAGGATATGCCACCTCAAAATATGCCATTTTGGGAAAAGGGTTATTTTGAGCTGAAGGCATTTGAGAAGCATTGGATGCAAGAAGAGTTCTCTGTCCTTTCCTTATCCACCTAACAGCAGGGCCCAGTTCTGGTTGGTTTTTCTTGGTGGTTAGAGTTGGTCTGAGGATCAAAGGGTCAAGGGTTCAATTGCTGTTCCAGGGCACATACCTCGGTGGAAGGCTTGATTCCCAGCTCCAGTCTGAGCATGTATGGGAGGCAAACAAACGATGTGTCGCTCTCATGTCGATGTGTCTCTCCCCCTTCCACTTTCTCTAAAAACCAAAGAAAAAATATCCTGGGGTGAGAGTTAAAGAAACAAAGCAGGGCCCAAGCGTCTCTTGGTGAAGTGGCACACAGTTTCCATTGGGAGATGCACTGCTCTTCCAGGCCAGGAAGGGGAGCACTCACCATCAGAGTGGGGACCCAGACCAGTCTGCATGACCAAAGCTTACTAAAATAACGCTTACCTCCCATTAGTTTTCCTCATGTACTTCCTAGTCACCTCCCCATAATGCATTGTCCCTGGAAGCCCAAACCTTCTTTTCTTTTGTTAGGAAGAGCACCTAAGTTCCTGAGTCTAAGTGCTTCCTTGCATTTTTCTTCTTTTATGGGAGCTCCTGTGTACATAGAATATTAATGGGTTTTATTCCTTTTTTTCCTTAGTCTTCTGACAGCTAACTCTGCAATCCTTCACTCACAGAATCTAAGAGAGTAGAGGAAAAGGTTTTCCTCCCCAGCATTCTCAACCTTGGCCTGCTCCTTAGAATCACGTCAGCTTTTAAAGCAGATCAGCACCCAGGTCCCTCCCCAGAACAATGAATGACGTCAGACTCTCCCCCGGGCACTGTCAATGTGCAGCCAGGGTGGAGAATCTCCCCTCGGGTTCAGGATTCCTAGGGAAGCAGCAGGAAAAGGGCCACAGCATCCTGAAGTATTTCCTGGAGTGACTGCAGCTTCCAGAGCCAGATCAGCGTTGTTCATGGGTGATGGGGAAACGCTGCAGGTCCTAACACAGATGCTGACTGAGGAAGGGAAGCAGATAGAACACTGGGCGAGGCATGCCCACAGCATGGGGCTCAGTGTGTCTCTCTGGAGAGACAGCGGAGTGAGGATATCCTCTTCATTGGGCCCGGGAACCCGGGATGGTCCATCCCCCACTTCCAGCCTTCGGCCTTGCTGCACGAAGTCCCTTCGAGGCCGTTTCCCAGGCTGCTACTCCTTGGCGTTTCTGGTTTTCCCATTTGCCACCTCCATGAGAGAAATTAACAGTTTTGCCAGACCCTATATAAACAGGAAGGCAAGCTGTTAACGAGAGCCTCCTGCTCCGCTGCCAAGCCCAGAGGCTCCCGGTTTCCTTCCTCCGAGCCTGTCAATTGTTCGGAGCAGAAAGAAGAATGGGCTCGCTCTGGGCACCGGGTGGGTTCTCTGGCAGCCACTTGAATGCCAGGGTTGGGGCTCGCTGACAGCTGGGTCTACAGCTGGCTGGGGTTCTCTGTTTATTGAGGGACAGCCACTGATTAAACTGGGAACAAAGCAAGACTACAGTCGTGGCTGTGCACACCAATGCTGCTGAGCAGCAGAGAACAATTAATTGCCATGTTGTGGAATGTGTGGATGGGGGCAGGGAGGCAGTTGGAAAATGTAAGAATGTGCAAGAAAATGTCAAGCAAATGCTTGTGTTCATTAGAAGCTGAGAGAGAGAGAGAGAATGACGAGGGCGGTGGGGCTCTGCATATGTTCTCAGGACCCACCGCAGTGTGGAAGGTCCTGGTCATGCCCTGCACATACAGTAGTCTTACCAACTGGGTGGTCTGACACACAGTTGTGTTGCAAATGGAGGTTGTTGTGTCAAGCAAGATAGGGAGCCCCTTGGTCTTTGGGACGACTGTTGTATCCATTTATTTGAATAATATACAAAATCGCCCATTTCTGTGGCTTCCATCTAGGCTTTATGCAAGCCTAATGGAAGCTTGCAGTCTAATGTTTACCCAAGAACCAAAGGGGAAGGGCATCAGGAAGAAATAGGAGTCCTCATTCTCTCTGCACCAGCAAACAGGTTGCTGCTGGCTCTTCAGGGATGCTGCATCGGGAGAACAGCTTCTGCACAGAGGTGTGTGTGTGTGTGTGTGTGTGTGAAGCCAGAGAAGCCAAATACATTCATACAGTAAAAGAGATGAAAAACAGAGAATCCAAGATGGCGGCACAGGTAAACACCTACACTGCTGCCTTGCACAACAATTTCAAAACTACAACTAAAAGACAGAACAGACATCATCCAAAACCACAGGAAAGCTGGCTGAGTGGAAATTCTACAACTAGAAGGAGAGAGAGGGACTCACAGAGACCCAGAGAAGCTGCAAAAAGCTGAGGTACTGAGACGTGCATGTGCAGAAAGCGGGTGCCTGAGAACCTGGCTGGCTTTCTCTGGCGGGAGGGAAACAGAGACTCCCAACGGCATTGAACCCCTTATCCTACGACACTAAACCCCAGATCCAGCCGAAACTCATACGGGGGAAGTTTGGACTGTGAAAAGGGAGAAGTGCACAGAAATTTAGGGGAGTCGCAAAAGATCAGAAGTCTGATGGCGCACAGGACTCTGCGTGCAGGGGACA
This sequence comes from Lasiurus cinereus, assembly GCA_011751065.1. Taxonomy (NCBI): domain Eukaryota; kingdom Metazoa; phylum Chordata; class Mammalia; order Chiroptera; family Vespertilionidae; genus Lasiurus; species Lasiurus cinereus. The sequence continues at coordinate 34,078,277 of JAAGEH010000041.1, read as the reverse complement.
GATTGCTGATTGTGCCACTGGCTTTCACGAGTGGGCGGGAGACAGACCCTCCCAATTGTGCCATTTCTAACTCCACTAAACCCCGGTTTTGGGTGAAACCCTGGGGACCCAGACTCATATGGTCCCAGAGTGCAGGGGAGCCGGAGGAACAGCAGTTTAGAGGCACTGTGAGAGAAAGCGTGCGCACAGGGACCGCTCCAGCGATTACCCAATCACATGAGACTCAGGGGCCGTGGAAGGTGGGGCCGACTGGAAGGCAAGGCGGTCCCTTAAGCCCTGAGACTCCACCCATCCCAAGCTCAACAGAG
>JAAGEH010000041.1:33943626-34077959 GCA_011751065.1 Lasiurus cinereus | reverse complement strand
CCCTGAGTCTCATGTGACTGGGTAATCGCTGGAGCGGTCCTTGTGCACGAGCACGCACAGGCCCGCAGTGCCTCTAACCGCTGCCTTTCCGGCTCCTTTGCACACCACGACCACAAGAGTCTAGGTCTCCATGGTTTTGCTCTATACAGGGGCTTAGTGGAGTCAGAAGTGGCACAGTTGGGAGGGTCTGTCTCCCACCCACTCACGAAAGCCAGCGGCACAATCAGCAATCTGTCCTGTGTGCAGTGCCGTGCGCGCCACCAGACCTCTGATCTTTTGCGACTCCCCTAAATTTCCATGCACCTCTTCCTTTTCACAGTCCAAACTCCCCCCGTATGAGTTTCAGCTGGATCTGGGGTTTAGTGTCGTAAGATAAGGAGTTAAATGCCATTGGGAGTCTCCGTTTTCCTCCCGCCAGAGAAAGCCAGCAAGGTACTCCGGCACCCGCTCTCTCAGCGCGCACGTCTCCATACCTCAGCTTTTTGCTGCTCCTCTGGGTTTCTGTGAGCCCCTCTCTTTCCTTCTAGCTGTAGAACTTATACTCAGCCAGCTTTCCTGTGGTTCTGGGTGATGTCTGTTCTGTCTTTTAGTTGTAGTTTTGAAATTGTGCGAGGCAGCGGTGTAGGTGTTTACCTATGCCACCATCTTGGATTCTCCCAACATCTAGTCTTGACTCAACAGTTACCATAGTTTTAAAACCTAGTCACTCCTCACCTTTTTCCTTCCAGAGCTTGGGAAACTTAGTCTTTATTGCCTCTTTCAAAAGTTCTGATTCCAATCATGTTGGTAGCACTTGCACAGACTATTTCCAGGGCTCCTTCCTCTACTGTAGCAGCATCTAATGGAACCTCCTGCAGTGATGGAGATATTCTATATCTGTGCTGTCCAATATAGAAGACACTAGCCACGTGTGGCTCTTGAGCACTTAAAATGTGGTTCACGTGACTGAGGAACTGAATTCTAAATTTTGCTTATGTTTAATTAATTTAAATTTAAAAAGTCACATGTATCTAAATTTCCCATCAGATACAGCATATGTTGTGGTCCTGTTTCTGGCCTCCCAAGTATTATCCTTGTTCTTTAAAGACTTGTTGACTTTTGTTCAGTTTGTAGTCTAATAGGATCTTTTACTCTCCATAACCTCTTTATAGCTTCCAGCTTCTACATTTGAATGCTTTGATCTTTTTTAATGTCTCTAAGTTTGTAATTATAACTACTGAAATCCCACTTTTATCCATTTCTCATATTTTTTGGAATAGTTTGTCTTGACCAAAAAGGATAGTCACACTGTAATTCTACTGGTGGAGAATTACAAACACGTTCCTCAGATGAGCAGCATGAGGAGTAAAAGAAGAGTGAGCAGTCATGATTTTGCTAACAGATTCATAATTTCTATTACATCAGGGGCTTCCTATTGCTGCAAAAGTGGGGCAAAGATAATATTTACTTTATGTTCTCTCTGAAATCTTGCTTATCTGATTTTTACATATATTATTTTACTGTGATGTTTGGAAATATTATGTCAAATGGACTTTCTAATTCTCAAAGGGAGGAAGTGAAGATTACAAAATTTCAAAAATATTCATGAAATGGAAGTGGCTTGAAGGGTTTAATAGTGAATATGTTTGCTGCTACCGCCACTTTCTCCTCTCCATTGCCCTTTTATTGTTTCATTGACCTCTGCTTTTGACCTTGCATTACACAAGAGAAGAGTGGTACAAGGCTTTTACATAAAATGTGTTCTAAGATCCAAAATATCAGGCAGTAGATCTTTAATTTGATTAATTCAGTGTATCTTTTTAACTTTTTTTAAACTATCACCTGAGTATATTTTTCCATTGATTTTTTTAGAGAGTGGAAGAGTGAGAGAAAGACAGAAAGAATTATCTGTGTGAGAGAAACACATCAATTGGTTGCACAAACCCTGACCAGGTCTGGGGAGGAACCTGCCTGCAACCGAGGTACATGCCCTTGACTGGATACTGAACCCAGGACCCTTTAGTCCACAGGCCGACGTTTTATCCACTGAGCCAAACTGGTTAAGGCTTTTTAACAATTCTAATGCTCATAGTAAAATGCTGAAACCTGCTGAAAGTTGACTTTAGGAGATGATTGGCTATTTGCTCTCATTTTCTGGCTCGGCTACACTATATTCACCTCTGTGTTCAGCATCTGCCCAATCAGATCGTTCTCCTAGTAGCCCCAGCAATCCTGGCCTCTCACCCCTTTGCACAGAGCCGGGGTCTCTCTGTGCCACTTCAAGTAGACTTGCACAAAATTAACCTTACACAGTGAATGTTTCATTTTAAAAGCTGCACTTTTTTTGTATTTCCATTTTGGTCAACAGACCAGATGCTTTGCCAAATTTACCCTCAGCTAATTGCAGAGTTCAGTGTCCTGAAATGTGCCCTTGTTTGCTTAAAACCTGCTGATTTGCAAAAGAAGTTGTTCCAGGAATGTGGGTCAGAGTGGACGCTCCTGTGGAAGCTGCTCATGCCTGGCCGGGGTGTTGGGAGCGTGCAATCTGCAGGATGAGAGGGCTCTCCAGGGCAGGATTTTCATTTTAATGATAAGGCTGCTGGAGGTGGGAGAGACCTGGGGCCTGGGGACGTGGACAAAAATCGGTTTGGCTCTGACCCACCTTTGGAACCCCTCAAGCTTTTCATCTTGAGCAGGCTTTGGGGCAAGATTGAAATAAAATATTAATGCACAGCTGGAGGAAAATAATTTTCCAATTTTGCATTTGCTCTGCCTCTGTCCCTGGAGGCCCTCTGATGAGACATATGTGAAGTAGGAATGATCTTCCAGCAAGAATAGATAAAGATGAAGTTGCTCAGTTACTCTGCCCCCACCCCTAAATCTGGAACCTGATGGCCAGCAGTGATGATCCTGGGGGCTGGCCCCAGGGCAGATCACAGGGCTCTTGCAAGGCCAGCTCCAGCTCCTGCTATAGAGCAATGTGCAGACAACAGTCTGGAAGGGATTGGAAGAGTAGAGGGCATTACACAAGTCATATTTTCAATAATAAAGAATTATTTTTAAAATTGTTGGAAAAAAATGAAATAAAAGACATTTGGATCCTGGCCCTGGCCAGGTCATTCAGTTGGTTGGAGAGTCATCCTGGTACGACAAGGTTGTAGGTTTGATCCCCTAGTCAGGGCACATACAAGAATCAACCAAAATCAACCAATGAATGCATAAATAAATGGAACAATAAGTCTCTCTCTCTCTCTCTCTCTCTCATACACACACACACACACACACACACACACACACACACACACACACACACAAATACACACACACAGCAACAAATAAAATAAATGAAGACCAAAAAATAAAAATAAAAAAATGGAGTAGACCCAAAAGAGACAAAGTGGATGCAGCAACCATGAAGGGGAGGACTCTTCTGCCCAGCTTGGTGACAGTGGGTGAGGGTTTCCCACCTAAGCGATGGGATGCATATCAATCTTTGGTCATTTTTAATACATGCCCCTACTCAGGGCTTCCTGGGGCAGCTCCAGCCTGAGCTTTGCCGCTCCCTGGTTGGCTGTGTGCTCCTGCCACCCCTGTCTCTTACTGGATGTGTTTTGCTGACCTATAAGGCAGACTCTGGGAGGGTAATTCAGTGTATTTCATTCAGCTCTCATAAGCCATCTAGAACTTGTTTCAGTCTTTGGAAGTTCAGAAATTTTAATACAATTGCATTAGTTTCCTATGGTTATGTAACCTATCACCACCAATTTTGTGGCTTAAAGCAGCACAAATGGGTCTCACTGGGCTGAAATCTAGGTGTCAGCAAGGCTGTGTTTTTTGCTGCAGGCTCTAGAAGAGAGTCTATTTTCTTACCTTTTGCATCTTCTAGAGGAGCTTCATTCTTTGGCTTATGCCTCCCACCACCTTTAATGCCAGCAAATGTCTTTCTCATATTACATCCCTCTGACACGCTTCTGCTTCCCTCTTTCATATTTAAGGATGCTTCTGATGACATTGGGCCTACCTGGATAATCCAGGATAATTTCATATATATTATTTCAGAGAAGAAGGGAGAGTGAGACAGAAACATCAATGATGAGAATCATTGATTGGCTGCTTCCTGCATGCCCTAATTGGGGATCAAGCCTGAAATCCTGGGCATGTGTCCTGGCTAGGAATCAAACCTGTGACCTTCTGGTTCACAGAGCAACATTCAATCACCGAGCCACACCGTCAGGCTAACCTCCCTCTTTTAAAATCAGTTTATTAGTAACCTTAATTTCATCTGCAAATTTAACTCCCCTTTGCCATTTAATCCAACACATTCACAGGTTGCAGGGATTGAGATGTGGACACTGTTAATAACGAACACTCACCTTTCGCCAAGTCCTTTTATAGAACTCATTTGATCCTAAAAATGCTTGTGAGATAGATGAATGTGTGTGTTTGAGGGGGGGGGAGGCGGTGGTAGGGAGGGAGTGGAGGGAATGAATGTTTTTAATAGATGAAGAAGCTGAAGGAAGAGTCAGAAAACCAAAGTAAACAAACAAAACTTGCCCGGATCTTACTGAGTTTACTTTGAAATAGAGGCTAGAACATGATTAAGATACAGGGCACTGTATTCAGTTCATTTTCAGGCCATACTCAAGATGACAATGCATATTAAAGGGAACGGTATGGAGAAAGCATGGCCTTGTGTGGCCAGCTGTTAGAACTGAATCACGTTTTGCGCTCACAGGAATTTGCTCTGGTGATGATGTTTTCACTTTGCCTGTCTGTGATTCCCTGTTTTTAAAGCCACCCAAGTAGATTTGAAACGGAACAAGATGATAGTTTTAACACAGATGGCTACTGACCCTAAAGCAAAGATATTTGTATTTATTAAAGTAAATGCCACAGAAAGATGCTGAGTAGAGAATAAAAACCATGGCCCCAGTACTGACCTTTTTAAGTTTTCTGTAGGAGTAATAGATTATTTGTAACAAGCAATCCACATATAAACAAACTTTTTATTGATAACTAACAAGGTTTTTGAAAAAGAATTGGAAAACCTGTGATATTTATTTAGGGCAATCCTAAAAGCAACTAACAAGGTGGAACTCTGACTTCTGTCTGGCCCATGATTGCCCTCCAAATATATAAAACCCAATTATGCAGTTCTAGAAGCTAAATTCCCTTTGCAGTTTCATTAGGAAACTCAGGAATTGAATCCTGAATCTAGGGAAATCAAGGAAGTAAGAAATAGTCCCCCACCAATTAAGAAGGTTGGATTTAAAAGTTTACTCTGAGCTCCTGCTGACTGGCACTCCCTCTCTCATTCTGACTGGCACTCCCTCTCTCATTCATTCATTCATTCATTCATTTATATTTTTTTGAGTGGAATGAAACACTTCCCCAACTATTTCTCTGTTCAGAGACCAGATTTAAAAATAACAAATCGCGCATACACACACACACACACACACACACACACCCTTTTGGTGTGTTTGGGTATCTTTTAGTCAATAATACAGGTACTTATACTGTTAAGTCAGGAATTAAACTTGAAAACAATATGCTTTTACAAATGAACACCTTAACCAGGTGACTGAGATTGGCAGCGTACATCACACATATTCCCTGAGGCTTGAAAATAGTAAATATATCCAGTAGTGGCCCTGTCATCTCAGCAAGCAATTATGGTAAAACACTCCTAGGGCGGGTTTGCCCCAAGGGCAAGTGGTGACTTTGAATCATCTACCTCCAAAGCTTGGCTGTATCAAATAGTTAAAGTGAAAAGGGAAGGAATGTTTTCGTTGGAGAGTCCCAACACAGTTTCCAGCATATTTTCCATTTGCCTGACTTTGCTCTTGGCCCTGAGTTGGGTAGAAGGTGGAGTTTTCTCTACTGGAATCATGAAAATCTCTTTACTGGCATGTGTGCATTCAGATCTGCTCTGGATATTGCTCATGTTATTTACTGCAGCTGCGTTTGCTGTGAGCAAATTGTTGTTGTCTTTCGTGAGGATCACATTGACTTGTGACCGACCGCCTCTACCCTGCAGTCGGAGTGGGCATTTTTGTGAGGGGCTTGATTCTTTTATTTTTGTTGTGGCTTTTTCACTCCTCATTCTGTGTGTTGATTTGGGCTTGTTTGCAAAAGGAGGAAATATTTGGCTCATTCCATTTCACACAGTAAAATCAGCAGCTTACTGGGGGCTGTTTTTGTAACCTAGAAGACAAGTTTTCAAAAGAAGTTTGGCAAGCGGTAGGTGTTATTAAGATTTTGTGTGATATGGAGTCACACAACACCAGCCCAAATGCACGTGTGCCTCACCCTTAACTCTGTTTTTAAAAGAAGTTTAAAAAACTCAAAGCCAAACAAAAAACCTCCATCAAAATGTTCTGAGGCAACATTTGAGTTTCACAGTCTTCAAATCAATGAAATCCAGAACCAGTGAAATCTTTTTGTTTCTATAGGAGCTAATATTGATCTAAAAATATATTTATTCTGGTATTAAAAAAAACATTATAAATGCTAAGGTTTAATCACTGAGGAAGATCTGGCCACTTCTCATATTTTAAAGATTATAATTTAGAAACACTGAGTTTTAGACTCTGAGGATTCAGGAAATTATGAGTTTGTAGAAAATGTTTCTTATTTTTAAGTTTAATAACCAGATCCTTTACTGAGAGAGACAGAAAAGTGTGTGGGTGCCTTACCTGGCACAGACTGCCAGTGATTCAAGGTGCCTCTCTTTGAATCCTTTTCTGACCACTTCATCTGAATGGTTATTTTTCTCCTTTGTCAGTATCTCTTGAGAGCTGAGTCTAGCCCCGAAGAAGGGAGCCTAGAGTTCTGTTTGTACTTTATTTAGTTTGCATTTGCAGGAATTGTGCTTTATTCTAAGGAAGGAGATAGAAAAAGAGAGGGTGTATGTCAGGCTGCTTTAAAAGCCCAGAGCTGCCTGGCTCCAACATGGCTCATGATCTAGACTCCTTGGCTGTTTGAAATGGGAGACTCCCATCCAGTGAAGCCCAGAATTCTCCCTTCCCAGCACCCCTTTATTATTCTCTCCTGTACCCCGAGATTTCAAAGACATGGAAGTTTCTTGAATGGTATCTTTTTGGTTCACTAGAGGATATTTTTTTTTCCCATCGATTTTTAGAGAGAGTGGAAAAGGAGGAGAGGAGGGGGAGATGGGAGAGAGAGAGAGAGAGAGGTGAAAAAAAAGATGCATGGATTGGTTGCCTCCTGCACATCCCCCAGGTAGGGTTGGGGATCGAACCTGCAGTCCAGATATGTGCCCTTGACCAGAATCAAATCCAAGACCCTTCAGTCTATCCACTGAGTCCAACTGGCCAGGGCTGGAACAATATCTTACTCATCTTAGAATCCCTTGCCTGCCAAATAATAGAACCTCACTCTCTAGAACTGAACGGTGTGGTAAAGCTTTAATCAGACACATCTCAATTTGAATTTTAGTTTCGCCAATTACAGGCTATGTGATCTTGGTTAACTTATTAGACCTCTCTGACACTCAATTTTTCTCATTTGTGAAATGGAAAATGATGTTATTATAATATAACTAGGGAGGCCCAGTGCATGAATTCATGCATGGGTGGGGTCCTGGTTTGGGGTGGGGGTGGGACACGACTGGCCCTCCGGGAAGGCAGTTGGGCACTCTTGCTAGCCCAGGATCCGGATCCATTCCACTGACATTCGCGCTGGCTATGGGAGCCATCAGGTGGCTGCTTTTATATTGTTTCTTCCTTACAGAGCAGGTAGGGAGGGAAAGTGGCTGCAGTGTCCAAGGCCAACTTCCAGGAGGCCTGTGGCACTGTTGGGATCGTGCCGGTGGCACTGGCTGTCGGTGCCTGGCCTGTTTTCCAGAGATTGGACCTGTGGAATTACTGAGGGAGTGAGCAGCTGCTTTCAGGCTGGTGGGCCACTGGGACGGGTCAGTCAGCTGAATGGCAATCTCACTGTGGGAGCACACTAACCACCAGGGGGCAGCACCTGCATTGAACGTCTGCCCCCTGTTGGTCAGTGTGCATCATAGTGACCAGTTGTTCTGGTTGTTTGGTTGCTTAGGCTTTTATATATATACTAGAGGCCCATTGCACAAAGATTTGTGCAAGAATAGGCCTTCCTTCCCCTGGCTTTGCTCCTGGCCACCTGGGAGCTTTTGCAAGTCTTCACTCCTGGCTTATTGTAGTGCCACTCCTATAACTCTCTCTGCCTCCTGCCCTCTCCCTCATTGCAGGTGTCCTGCCACACCTGGCTGCTCTCTGCCTGCATATGCAAACTAACCTGGCAGCTTTGTTGTATTAATTTGCATACACACTCCTGGTTGGCTAATGGGCATTGTGGAGGCATGGTCAATTTGCATATTTCTCTTTTATTAGTGTAGATATTACTACATGAATATACTATAACAATACAATTATTATAATTCTTTAGAGGAGTAAATAAGATAGCACAATGAAAAGTTCCTGGCTTTTCATAAGGAGTTCTCTCAAAATTGGCAATCTTTTAAATTAGTCTACCGAAGGGTTTTCCCACTAAAAATTTAATCCAATATACATCTCTTTATTTGCTGGAAAAGTCAAGGACCAAACTGTTAGAATCACATAGAACAACATCAAAGTAATGAGCTGAAACAATTTACCTATGTCGCTTCCCTATAATAGCAATGACTTCTAAAGACCTTTACAACTGCAAGATCATCACTGCCTTAAAAGAAAAGGGGAGGGAGAGGAGAACTTGGATGTAACCTATTCTAGTGGAAATGTCCCTAATGAATATACAGTGGTACCTCGAGATACGAGTGCCCTACCATACGAGATTTTTGCGATACGAGCGATTTTTGCTTTGAAATACAAGCAATATTTGAGATAGGAGTAATCACGTGGATTGGCTGGCTGCACACGACCCACCAGTTTACCTATACTTGAGCGTCTCATAGTTTCCCACACCCCAAGGTTACGAAACGAATTAAACTCGTATCTCGAGGTACCATTGTATATTAGCTTGTTATAAACATACTTGTAATAGTATCCAATTTCCTTGTATTGAATTTTGCTTTATAAGTAACCTTTGCAGTTATAACTTGATCTGCCCAATGGAAGGGCAATCCTATACCTGTGTCTAGTGCGCTGGGGTCTCAGACCACAAACAGCTCCTGTTATCAGTTTAGATGGAAGTTATCAAAATACCTGCCTAATTAAGCCTGAGAGTTAAGTTTTTGGACCCAAAAGGAACAAAGTGAGTTTAAAGACTTAAAAGGAATTACCTGGCCCAGAAATTTCAGAATATAAAATTATAATAAGAATAGTTACTACCTGTAAATGTTTATTTTGCTATGCTTATCTCACTTAATTCCTGCACCCATTTTAAAGATAAAGAAATTAAGGATTAGATAAATAAAATAACTTGACCAAGCTGATAAATGGAACGAGTACTATTTGATCACAGGTCTATCTGTCTCCAAAGCTCTCGCTCTTTTTTTAATCACTGTGCTACACTAACTCCCCTGAGCTAAGTCCATTTATTCCCTTACTCATCATACATTTATAGAGTACTTATAATGTGTTAAGCACTGGAAATGAAAGGGTGAATAAGGACACTTTTATGGAGACCCTACAATTTAATAGCAGGAATCTGATATACAAAAATACATTAAAAATTGTTCTAGATGCAGTCATAAAATATGAGCAGCAGAGATACAAAGAAGGTATCTTTATATATATGACATTTAGGCAGGTATTAAAAAGTAGGTAGACTTTCACTACCTGGATAAGATCATTTGTGGCAGAGAGACCAGTATGGAAAGGAAGGACCTGTAGGCAAAACCAGAAAGTTGTACTGGAAGAACTGCAGATGAAGGATTGGAGGGGTGACAAAAAAGACCAGACAGATGGGAAGAGGCCTCAGGTGCCACGCTAAAGAGTTTGGGTGTTAGCTACTGGAAATGGAGAGTCTTGTGGGCTTTTAAGGAGATTAGTATCATGATTAGATTTAGTTTTAGATAATTCAGTAAGTACAATTTAGGTACCATAGAGTTGATTATATTATAGAAGAGTACAGTGTGACTGATACTTGTGATCAGGTCATTATACATCTATTAATAAGGGCTTGTCCTCTTCTGAGTCCACCAGATCTTTTCCCTTGAAAAACAGCACACAATGAGTTTCTTAATTATGTATTAGAGAACTGGTTTTTTGAAAAGTGTATGTTGGAGGATGTGTGTGTATGTGTGAAATGTATTTGTGCCTAGCATTTCAGCCTATTAAGAGATTCTTTTGTAATATGATTATATTATTTGTCAAATTAGCTCTCTTTCATTTTTTTATCATTTTCAAATAGGGCAACAATGTTTTCTAATTCTGTTTAATATAGATATAACATACATTCCTATAGCATAAAGTTCAAACTCTTTATTATAATCCTATATAATAAAAGAGTAATATGCAAATTAACCATCATCTCACAATAAAGATGACGGTGCCCACAGCCAATAAGGAGGGAATATGCAAATTGATGTGACAAAGATGGCAGAACCAGCTGGAGCCATGGAGCTGGCCCGAGCGGGTGGGATGAGAGTAGGCGGGAGGTGGAGGCTTGACTTTCTTGGTCTCCCCAGCCAGCTCTATGATCACCACCCAGACAAAGCCATAGTGGCAGGGCCAAGGCAGAGGTGGTTAAGGGCAATCAGGCCAGCAGGGGGTGAGGGGAAAGGAGGGACAGTTGGGGGTAATCAGGCTGGTGGGGATGGGGCAGTTGGAGGCAATCAGGCCAGCAAGGGGGGCAGTTGGGGGTGAGTAGGCTGGCAAGCAGAGTGGTTAGGGGCAATCAGGCAGGCAGGCAAGTAAGAAGTTAGGAGGCAGCAGTCCCAGATTGCAAGAGGGATGTTCCAGATTGGAGAGAGTGCAGGCCAGGCTAAGAGACCCCCAACCCCCATGCACGAATTTCATGCACCGGGACACTAGTTTTTATATAAGAGACTGATATCCTGACACCCATCTTTCCAGCTCATCTCAAACCTATTTCTATGTTCCTTATATTTTATCACATCAAACTACTTTTGGTTTTGTTCAGGCCTTATATTTTCAAATGTCTATACCTTTTCCCATGCTGTTCCAGCTGTCTGAAAGACTATCCTACCTCCTAGACAGGATCCCTCACTTATCTTCATATTTTACAATATTATCATAAGACATTCTGCTCAACCTTGGCTAGAAGGGCAGGGACTCGATTCTATTTCCTTTTGTTCTGTAGTATCAAAACATAGTGGATGGCTTATTGTTGGAGCTAACTAAATCAAGTTTATTTTGTAGAATGAAATCATAGCATACTAAAAATATAAAGCATGAACAACATATCCTTTGCTGCTCTGCTTTTAAATGACTGATCAATGCACAGTTAACACTTTCCTGCTTTCTCTAGTAAAGGTTTATGACCACAGGAAGCTCTAGTTTTTAGAACAGAAATAAATAAACAAATAAATAAATAAATAAAAATAAAAAAATAATAAATAAAATAAAATAAAAAAGGACTCTTCCTTGTGCTCATACTTTTTAGGAAAGCTATTGAAGCAAAGTTCTAAACTTCCACTGTCTCAAGTGATCATTTTAGTATTTCTAGGTACTAATGAATCAAGTGTGTATAAAATAAACATTAAATATACACATCAAACTTTTAAATTTTGAAATTTGAACTTGGATTTAAATAGCAAACATTTTTCTCTTTTGAGCTACCATACTGAATAGTGTCTTCAATCTGTTTTTGATTGTAATATAAATAACTCAATCAGACACTAAAAACCTTTAAAATATTTTTCTTGATTTCAGAGAAAGGGAGAGAGAAACATCAATGATGAGAGAGAATCATTGACTGACTACCTTCTGCACAACCCCAAGCATGTGGTCTGACCAGGAATCAAACCCTGGGTCGATGCTCAACCACTGAGCCATACTGGCCAGGCAAGAACAGAAAACCTTTAAAGATGAATCCATAATTCTGCTTTTCTATCAGCCAAATATAGTGCTATTAGAATTCTGAAAAATTAAAAGATAAGACCATTTTGGTTGGTTAACGTTTTTTTAAAGTCTACAGTTTTAATGTAGCCAAGTACAGAACACTTAGGTCTGTGGAATGGTGAAGGAAAAATAGCTGTGATATATACTACATTGTGATTGTAATGCATCTTGATAACTTAATAAGCCCTTTCTAGATAAGAGTGTTGCTGTGCAACATGCTTAGATTGAGCATGTAGATAAGATACATTTCAAGTGTCTGGTTTTTCATAGTATGTGTGTATATATATATATTCCATCTATTCTCTGGTATCTTGTTTTTAAAAGTTCTATACTTGCTTGACTTTGCTTAAAATGATTATGCATTGATACCTGGACTCATTTTAAGAAAGAGGTACTGTAAATCTATGTGAGCACCAAGATGAATTTAAATGTGATTAAACCTGTGTTTAAGCACATTTTTTCAGGGGCTGAATGTTTTTAAATACTTAAACACTGTGGGGTGGTGGGTGGTGGTGGTGGTGGTGGTGGTGGTGTAGGTTTTTAGAATGATTCTCATAATTAAATGTTTAGTTTTTTCTTGACTTAAACTCCCCAAATTAAATCTTTTAAACCTAGAATAAAGATATATATTCCCATAACAAGTCAGTGTTAATTGCACTTATAAAACACAGCACTTAAATCTTCTGATAAGCATTTTTTTAGAAATAAAATCTAACATTTTATATTGTAACAAATTTACAGGGTATTCTGCTTGCCTCATTGTTTTCTGCTTCCATGCCTATTTTGCTACGCAGAAGCTTATGTCAATTTACTTTCTGAGCCGTTTAAGACCAAACCAAATTATTCCTGCAGCACATTTTAAACAATCCCTTAAAGACTTCTTTTTCTTGGCTATGTTTCCAGTCTTGGCTTATCACTATAATATTTCATGCTTCATGCTTCTGAAAAAATTCAATATTCAAGAACAAAGTAATCCAGAGCTTTACTTCATTTCAGTCTTTTTATGTCCTAGGGCTGTCCCAACTCAACGACCCAGTTTTTATTGTGTCACATCTCTCTGTTGCTGGCTGTGACCAGCCTACCTAATCCATTTCCCTCCCTTATCAGTTTTCCCTTAATTCAAAAATCTTTTTTTTTTAAATTCTTTGCACTTCTCCTTTAGCAGCTTTTAGATTTTTTTTTTTCCTCCTTGAGAGACTCAGTGTTCCTGTGGTAGCTATACAGAAACAAAGATGAATGTGTAACGGAGGCCCATAAGTCTGTCCTTATCAAACTTTGTATTATACTATCTTCAGAATTGTAGGTGGTGAGTGGCAGAAAATGGATGTTACAATTTGCCACTATGCATCAAGGGTCCTTAAAAATGTCCATAGCCTATGATCTAGCAATTTTGATAGCTTATTCATGAGAAAAAGAATCATCTAAGATATGGAAAAAGCCTTATGCATAAGATATTCATTATAATGTTATGTATAAAAACAAAAGAAGAAAGAACACAAATACCCAACAATAGGAGATAAGTTAAATTACTGCCTATCTACTTAGTGGAATATTGTGCAATCATTCAAGATGATGGTTGTGTGACTATGGAGAAAGGTGGATACATATTTATAATGTTCTTAGAAACACAGCAAAAAATTGTAGGTGCTGATGATCACAACTACGTTTTTTAAAAGCATTTATATCCCAGCTGGTGGCTGAGCGTCAACCCCTGAACCAGGAGGTCAGGATTTGACTTCCTGTCAGGGCACATGCCCAGGTTGCGGGTGTGATCCCCAGTGTGTGGTGTGGCGTGCAGGGGATGATTCTCTCTCATCATTGAGGTTTCTCTCTAGTTTTCTCCCTTCCTCTCTGAAATCAATAAAAAAAAATTTTTTTAAGCATTTATGAAGTAAAAACTGCAAGGAAACATGGCATTTGCTAATAGTTGTTCTTACTCTCAAAATCTTGATTCAATTTCTTTTAAAATTTAAGTGTTTAAATTTTAAACACTTAATGGGTGTAAATTAAAGAGTAATTTAGGTAGATTATCCTATATAATAAAGAAGTAATATGCAAATGGCTGTCATACAAGATGGCTGCCCCTATTATGGTCAAAGATGGCCACCACAAGATGGCTGGCAGGGGAGGATAGTTGTGGGCAATCAGGCAAGCAGGGGAGGGCAGTTGGGGGCAATTGGGCTGGCAGGGGAGCAGTTAGGCATCAATCAGGCTGGTAGGGGAGTGGTTAGGGGCTTGATCAGGCTGGGAGCCAGCAGTCCTGGATTGTGAGAAGGATGTCTGACTGCCGGTTTGGACAAGTGGACATCCCCTGAGGGGTCCCAGATTGGACAGGGTGCAGGATGGGCTGAGGAACACCCTACCTCCCTACCTCCTGCCCCCAGTGCACAAATTTCATGCACTGGGCCTCTAGTATTAAATAAAATGTATAAAAGACTATTTTAGACAAAGTTTTATTTAAGTCTAATAACCTAACAATTCAAGGGAGTGTTCACTAAGACAATCAGTATGTCATTTTGTTTGCCATTGTATGTGGGGTGGTGGGAAAAGAATGAATTGGGGGAAAACGTTTACTACCTATTTTAAAATGTAAAATAAAAATTTTTTGAAATTTGAATATGTCCTACTTAAATTATTTTACTGCTACTGACTTTATCTAGGCCAGCGTGTTCTGTCTGAAGTTACTGCATCAAATTCTTCCTTTAGTCCAACCCTTTAATCCATTTTCCACAGTGTCTTCAGAGAGAGATCTTTCTGAAATCTAAATCTGTTTGTGACATTTCACTGTTTAAACTACTCAGGGATTCAGAATATTAAAATTGTTAGCATAGTTTACTAGTTCCTCCTAAGCTTCTCTACCTCATTTTATGCCCTTTCTTCTCATGCACCCTTCCCACCAGGCTTTACCAAACTACATGTAATGACTGAAACAGTACTCAATCACTATGATTTCTGCCTCTTAATACTGAAATTAACACTTAATACCCATTCATTCTCCAAATCTAAGTGGTACTTTGTTTAAGAAGGCTTTCCAGATATTTCACCTGTCGTCTCTTCTCTGTAATCCTACAGTGCCCCCATCACACTGTGCTATCAACGATTTGCTTCTCTGCTTTTTCCACCAGGCATTAAACCTTCATTATTGGGTGGGCAGGCAAGTCCCAATGAGTGTGTATGTGTTTATTTAATTAAATGTATTGGGGTGACATTGGTTAATAAGATCATATAGGTTTCAAGTGTATTATTTCTATATTACATGATCTGTATATTGCATTGTGTGCCCACCACCCAAAGTCAAATCATCTTCCATCATCACATATTTGGCCTCCTTTATCTTTTACTATCCCTCCACCTCCTTCCCTCTGGTAACCACCATACTGTTGTCTGTGTCTTTGAGTTTCAGTTTTATATCCACATAAGAGTAAAATCATATGGTTCTTAGCACTTTCTGACTGACTTATTTCATTTAGTGTATTTTCAAGGTCCATCCATGTTGTCCCAAATGGCAGTATGCATCTTTTCTTATTGCTGAGTAGTATTCCGTATGTACCACGTCTTCTTGATCCAATCCTCTATCAAAGGACACTGGTTCTCTTCATGTCTTGGCCACTGCAATGAATATATGTGTTTAACTGCACCCTCATCTTTCATGTCTCCTTCCTGTGCTCTGACAATGAAAGGAATAGTGTATGCTAACTGATGAAGACGAAGGGCCAGTGAACTAGTCCTGAACACTTAAGAACGAGAAACAAAGAGGGGAGATATGCTGGGAACCACGGTACTTCTCAGTTAGAAACTCATTCAATGCACCTCTCTGATGAAGTCAGAGCTTTCTATTTTGTCTTAAGATTGTCTTATAAATATTTTACCTTCCACATGGGAGCACATCTTATTTGTCTGTACCCTCCATTATTTCTTGCACATATTGGATATTCAAATATGTTGATTAAAATCCAACTTAAAAAATCATTCTGATTTACAGAAATTTACATTTAGTTTGTGATGACAAAGACTCTGGAAGAAAAAGGTAAAACGCAAAATATTTGTGAAACTCAACATCCTAACTAGAAATGTTCAGAACAGTGTTATGAACCCCTAGAGAGAAAGATGTAATATAATTAAGGATAAACAAACTTATTCAAATAAAGTAATGGACTCCCTAAATTCCAAATGTGCTGGCATGTAAATATCTTCTCAACCTCAATTTTCATATGCTTACATACGTATATTCCAATAGCAAATATTGGTTAAACCTAACACAAAATCATGGTTTTACTGTTTGGATGAAAAACAGATGACTTTGTCATGTTCTCCATTGACTTTTTACCCCACCCTTATTATGTCTGTATTTTAAGCAATATTGTTATTATAGCAAAAACATTTTTGGAGAACTTTGGTAAGCCAAATTTACATTTCCAAAATTTTTATAGTCTTTAAATTTTTTGACTCTAGTATTTTAGCTATTAATCTCTTAATCCTAAAGTTGAAATGTCAGATTCTCCATTATTTAAAACAAAACTTTGCAAACAATTGTTAAAAAGTCTTTTTTGATCAAACCCTTAGTTTATCTGTTAAGTAAATTTAGTGTTCTTATTTTACATTTTTTTTATAGATTTACCCATCTATTCCTATCTGAAAACAAATCCAGAGAAATGTAAGTTCTAAAAAACTTTCCACAGAGAACTCTCTTTTGAATTTCAAGTTATTGGAGTATACTTAGCGAATACTTTGGTATGAGGAAAAGTTTAATCAACCAGTGGATGTGGAGGACTGGGGGGAGAGGGCGGTGGTGTCCTTGAATTGTGTAATAAAAAAACACAGAAATAAAATTAGCATAAATAGTTTGGTAGGGTGTAATTAAGAGTGGGAAGTGAAAACATTTTCAAAAAGTAAGCTATGTAAGAATAAATAATGCAAAACATGGAAAACCTAAGATGAACATGAATTACAGAGAAGGAAAATTGGAAAAAAATTTAAAAAATATATATGTATTAATTTTTTACAGAGAGAAAGGGAGGATAGAGAGTTAGAAACATCAATAAGAGAGAAACATTGATCAGCTGCCTCCTGCACACTCCTTACTGGTTATGTGCCTGCAACCAAGGTACATGCCCTTGACTAGAATCAAACCTAGGATCCTTGAGTCTGCAGGCCAATGTTCTATATCCACTGAGCCAAACAGGTTAGGGCAGAAAAATCTTTTTAAAAAATATATATTTCTTTATTGTTTTTAGAGAGGGCGAGGAGAGATAGAAACATTAATGGTGAGAAAGAATTCATTGATTGGCTGCCTCCTGCACGCCCCCCACTGGGACCATGCAAAGGCGATACCCAAGCATGTGCCCTTTGCCAGAATCGAACCTGGGACCCTTCAGTTCCAGGCTGACGCTCTATCCACTGAGCCAAACCGGCTAGGGCGGGAAAAAAAAATTTAAGGTAGCTATAACTATTTCTCAGTATAAAGCCACATTTCTTTTTACAGTAAAGAAGGTATTATATTTGTCCTTCCTTATCTGAAGTTTTGCTTTCTGCAGTTTCAATTATCCATGGTCAATCATGAACTGAAAATATTAAATGGAAAATTCCAAAAATAAGTCCATGCATTTTAAATTGTGCCCTGCTCTAAACAGCTTGATGAAATCTAGCGCTGTCCTCCTCTGCCTGCGATGTGAATCATACCTTTGTCCAGTATTTCTACATGGTAGATGCTACCCGCTCATTAGTCAGTTACCAGATCAACTAATATTGCAGCGTTGTTCAAGTATCCCATATTTTACTTAATAATGGCCCCAGAGTGCAAGAGTAGTGATGTTGACAATTAAGCTATGCCAAAGAGAAGCCATGAGTGCTTTCAAGTGAAAAGGAGAGTACAGTACTTGTTGAGAGGCCACATTTGCATAACTTTTATTACAGTATAGTTATAATTGTTCTATTTTATTAATTATTGCTAAACTCTTACTATGCCTAATTTATAAACTTTATCATATACATATGATAAAAGGGATAAGGGAAGACTACTGTATATCCATTAAGATAATCCTATACTTAGTTAAAAATAATGTTCAGATACACCCAAACAATTTTGCTTTTACCTAAATTTCCTTAAATATATTTTTCCTATAAGCAAGGGAGCATGCTTATTAAGATCATGAATATAGTCCCTTTGGTCACCTTAGCTCTTATTATGGATTAATAGGTTTTCAAATCAACCCCCATATGAATTTATTGGGTATGAAGCAGTTCTTCAGTGATTAATGATTTAGTAGATTGAGATCACAAGGATTAATGTGCTTAGTATAGTGCTACATAGAAGCTCTTTACTTTTTCTTCCATCCTTTGCAACTCTGAATAAAAATAAAACCATACCCAAAAGAACTGTACAAACATGATTATACTTTAACATAAATATTTGATAATGTATTGTAAAGACATTTAGCACACCACCACCACCATAAATACTGAACATGGTTTTATGAAAGTTATAAATTTATTATAAAAATGTTTCCTAAATACCATAGTCCACTTGTTTTCTTCTTAACCTCAGGATAACAGCTGAGATTAGGTTATAATTTAACCGTAGCAGACATAAAAATGTGGTGTCGTCTTGGTTTACAAATGTGGTCTAACACACCAGAATATTGATAAGGATTTCCACGTGCTCCAGATGAATTGCCAAGATATGAATGGCTGAGGCATCTCAGAGGGAAGGAGGTGTGTAGGAGGAGACCAAAGAACTTATATGCATGTATATATTACCTGTGTACACAGATAATAGGGTGGTGAAGGCCATGGGCAAGGCAGAAACTCGGTGTAGGGAGACAATGGGGGATAAAAAGGGAGACATGTGTAATACTCTCAACAATAAAGACAAAAAAAAAACAAGTTTAAAAGAAATATATACATTTCTAACTAGAAATGTTAAAGGTACTAACTAGAAATATTACCGTAAAGCTGATAAACTGTGACCACCAACACAGAAGTCTACTCACCTGAGAAAGCCAACAACAACAAAAAAATTAAGGTATTTGGCATCAGGTGGACATCCTCTAGGATTTTGGGTTGACTTACTGCTTTCGTACTGGAGAGTCTGTCACTGCCCTCCGCCTTGTGAGGGGGTTAGCCTGGAACACAGGCGGGCAGGGCAGGGGTCCAGTGGGACACAGGCAGGGCAGACAGTGCAGGTTGAGCAGCCCAATCACAGGAACCAACCAAGCAGAAACAATACAATGTTTCTGTACTCAAAGCGGGAGACAGGGGAAAGCAAGGGAGGGCCTGCAGCCACACGGTGTACAAACGTATAGAAACAGAGAAAGTCCAGCACAGGAACGGAGAAAGAACACGGAAACAGGGAAAGTTCAGGCCCGCTGTTGGGCAAAATCAACTGAGGGACTCAATCGGGTGACGACACAGGTAGACACAGAGCAGGCTTGTAGCAAATATATACCCCTGGACTACAAGGCTCTAACGGGCAGCCCACTATAGGTTCCCCCTCTCCGTGCGGGGAGTCTGAGTCTGCTTGTAATGAATTTTCCACACTTTTGCTAATCTTCTTCTGGCCCGTGGAGCTCATTCTTGGGCGTCGCAAGACACAACCGGGAAAACACCGTGGCTCACGTTCCCGGTTATCACTTGGACTTTCCGAGCTTGAGATTCTACAAGTCCAAACACTTGCTTTGTCCTTTTTCTCATGCCACATCTCTGACGTCTTCCTAACTCACAGTCTTCTAGAATGAGCTTTCAGTTATCACTGAACAGCACTGGGTCAAATCTCTTCTATACAGGATCTCATTGTCCTCATGCCTCCTCTATTCGCAGAGAGCCGGTCAAAGTCTTGGAGGTGGAAACGAGTTGCCAGCTGATTTACCATTTTCCTCAAGGTAAGAAATGCTGAAACAACTTGGAAAGTAAGGAACGTAGTGAAGACAATGTGTATCGCTTTTTCCAAGGGCAGATTTGTTAGGCCTTCATTGAAGAGCAAGAAAAGAATTAAAGGCAACTGCAATAGAAGGCTCAAAAGCCAGAAGCCAGCTAACTCAGGAACCTGAAATGACACACATTGAAAGTAATCAGATCAGTAAAGTATACTCTTTTGTTCATACAGATAAGCAAACCCTTAGCACTACTGTGAACCTACATTGTGAGCTCTGTCACTCAAAAGTAGTATAACGTGGTTCTTGTCCTCAGAGGACGTATAGTCTAGATTAGGGAGAAAACTTATGTGACAGCCCTAGAATACTACACCTTAGTGAATAATTAAATGTGTCACTTAGAAATATAGACTAAGTGCTACAAGAAGTAAGATAAGAGACTGAAAGAATTCAGGATGTAAGCTTTTAAAGCTGGGTAGAAGGAGGAAGAGGTAATCAAGCAAAGATGTGGGATGAGCATGACTAAGAATCCATATGTCAACCTGGAATAGATGTTTAGTTTAGGAAATAGCAAGAAATACAGTGAGATAGGCTGGGTGGGGCCTAATTATGAAGGGCCTTTTAGAAAACCTTAGGAATCTTTAGGCATCATCCCTAAACTCTGGTAACTACCTGTAAATGCTTAAGTAGCTTGATGATTCAGAAAACATAGGAAATGAGTTTATAATTTCTCCTCATTTTCTTTTTAATCCTCACCTGAGGATATGCTTTTATTGATTTTTAGAGGGAGAATAAGCGAAAGAGAGAAATGAGAGAAAGAAACATTGATGTGAGAGAAAAACATCAATTGGTTTCCAACCAGGGATTAAACTCCCAACCTAGGTTTGACCGAGTATTTTCAAGACTGATGAGAAGAGGAAAAATGATCAATTCTTAAGTGCTTACTATGTTCAGGTATTTTATAGAAGTTACTAGAGGCCCAGTGCACGAATTCGTGCACAGATGGGGTCTGGCCAGCCCTCCAACCTCCCATGTTCCCTCCCCCTGGCTGGCCTAGCCCAATTGGGGTGGAGGGGTTGGTCAGGGGTGGGCCTAGTTAAGGGGAGGGGCTGCAGGTGATTGGCCAACTGGCCCTGCCCCGTGGTCAAACTCCCAGTCAAGGGGACAGTTTGCATATTAGCCTTTTATTATATAAGGATTTCTTTTAATTCCAACCAACTTGTGAAGTAAATATTTTCCCCATTTTATTTATTTATTTATTTATTTATTTATCCCAATTTACATATGAAGAAACCAAGGCTAATAAGATTAAGTAAACAGACCATAGTGACAAAAGAAGTAACCCTGAAACCAGGCCTTAACTATAGGCCTTTGCTCCTTCCACCACAGCGCACTGCCCTTTCCTTGCCATGGAAACCTCATTGCATTTATGTGTAGCACTGAGAGAGAAAGGGAAGAAGAGCCTACCTTTTCCTGTAGGTTACCCATGTAGCCCAGATACAGCCGGATGGCTTCAATTAAGGTTATGAGGATGATAACCGTGACCACAATGAATTTGTAGTAATCAGGCAGAATTGGATACTAAAGAAAACAAAAGTAAACATGTTTGTAAAAATCTCACATATAGTAAACATGACCTGAGATAGAAATAAAATATTAAGAACTAGGATTTTATTGACAATGTAAAACAATGTCAGGGGATGAGCAGAAGATATCTTAGCAGAAGTATCAAAGTTGAGACTTACTTTCATTTGAAGCATCATAATGCTGCTCACCCACCAAAGTGGGAAAAAGTAAGCGTTAAAATAAAGTGACATCTGCAATGCTAAACTGGAAACCACTTCATTGTCTACAATAGAAACAGAGAGAAAAGGGACAAACTCTTATTCCTGGTCTATGCCCTATAAATAAAGCCTTTAGTTCCCTAGAAAAACTAACATCTTGACTCAACAAAACTACACACGTTAAGCATCTTCATAATTATTGCCAGTACAAGGAAATATTCACCATCATATTATTTAGTACATATATTGGTTACTTGGGGGTTTGTTTCAAACTTTTCAATTACTTTAGCATTTTGCCATTACAATCTGCTTTTCGCACACTATTGGTAAAGATTAAATGTAGACTATCAATATAAATCCTACTGAGACACAATAATTATTATTACCAATTTTGTAGAGTTCTATGTAAAGAGCTCATAAAATACATAAAACTTTCACAAATATATAAAAAGGAATCTCCCCAAATTATAATTAGACACACCCCTTTTGGCATATCCTAATCCCACCCAGTAATACCCAATTAAATGCCACTGTTTCCATAATTTTTTTTTCTTGATTATATTCCCCAATTCCAGTAGATGTCTTGTTCCTTTGTAAGTATTTACCACTCTAACCTGTGTATCGGAGGGTAGGCAAAGAGCCATACTTCCCTCACTTATGATAGTCTGGTGTACTGACGTGATCGTGAGCTTTGGAGTCCAGGTAAACCCTGAATCTCCCAATCTCCCCAGTACCAGGCTTGAGATAAGTTATGTAACCTCTTTGTCTTTCAATTTCACCTGAAAAGTGGTACCATTAAAGTTATCTCACAGATTGCTTGTGAGGATTAGAGAGAATATAAATTATTTCACCCTGGCACCATGCCTGGCCCTTAGGAGGCACTCAATAAATGTACGTTCCCTTTCCTTTTCTTTCACTGATGTACAGGCTCAGTGTAAACACAGATCACATTCTACTCACTTTTGAGATCCCCAGAGAACCTAGCATCTTACTTGAAACTGGTAAGTATCAAATACATATAAGCAGAATGAATTATGAAAACACTGTCATAAGGACATCATCAGTGTAGCTATTTGTAGTACATGAGTTTAATTTATATAAGGCTGATTACATAATATTTTGCTTTTGTGTAGGGAAGAAGGGTCCTAAATTAAGAATTTTTAAAAAACTAAGCCCTACATTTGCATCCTAAATTTACTAACAGGAACAGACACATATTTAGAAATCAACTGCTCTAAATGTAAGAATTTACAAAGGCTCTAAATTAACTTCTTAAAAACAGATTGTTTTCTTTTTCTCCACAACTTAGTATTTTATAGCTGTCATTTAATAATTTTAAAATATAAGGAATAATCATGGTCTCACAGGAACGTTTTTCTTTAACTCCAAGAATATGCCTGATTATGATCTACTTTTTAAATATGTGTTTTAAAATTTATTTTAGAGAGGAAGGGAGGGAGAGATATAGAGAGCAACATCAATTGGCTGCATCCTTCCTACTAGGGATCAAAGGAAGTACCCTGACCAGGAACTGAACTGGTGACTTCCTGGTTTATGGGTTGACCATTAAGCACTGAGCCACACCAGCTGCATTGATCTACTTTTTGAAAACGTCATTATGATGTGCTTTGCTTGCACTTATTTATTGATTTACCACTGATAATGGGATGAATTCTTAAAATCTGTTAAATCTGAAAGCAACTCTCCATCCTAGAATTTTTTTCATAATAACAATATAACTCTTGGTCAGCTGTGGACATGGTAATGATATATATTTGTGATTACAGTACAAATAAACCTACTCCATATCCACAAAGAAAATGTGGAAAAACAATGATAAATTAAACTGAAAATTTAGTATCTTTAGAGAAGAAACTGTAGTCAAATTTTGCAAAGCAAAGAAGTTTGTGTTAAAAACTTTTGTACAATAACATTTTAAGAGTTATGCTCTGTATTTCAGCAGATCAAACTTATAATCATGCAACTGAAAATCAAGTTAATATGTAAATGAACGTTGAAAGCACAGACATGAATTTACTAAATTTTGCAAAAGTACAAGTTGAGATCTGTAAATAGAATTTAAATTAAAACATATATAAATCAGGAACAGGCAAACCACTAGCCAGCTGCCTGATTTTGTATAGCAAGTGGCTTTTTCACATTTTTAAATGGTCGGGGGGAAAAAAATCAAAGAATAATATTTTTTGACACTGAAATTCTTATGAAATTCAAATTTTAGTATTCACAAATAAAGTTTTATTGGAACACTGCCATGTCTACCTAATTACCATTATCTATAGCTGTCACAGAGATCTACCACATATAGTCTAAATATTTACTATCTAGCCCTTCATAGAAAATGTCTGCTGACCCCTGATTCCTTGCATCATCAGATTCTAGACTCTAATTTAGGACCCTTCTCCCTTAGACTCTAGAGCAGCGGTTCTCAACCTGTGGGTCACGACCCCTTTGGGGGTCGAACGACCCTTTCACAGGGGTCGCCTAAGACCAGAGGAAAACACCTATTTCCCATGGTCTTAGGAACCAACAGACCGCTCCTCAGTGTAGCAAAGTGTAGCAATGTAGTTTACTGTTGTCATATGAACACTGTTACCCATGCTACACCACGATTCAAGACAAAATTTCATTTATTTGTAATTAGAAATAAATATTTCACAATATATAATTACATATTGTTTTTGTGATTAATCACTATGCTTTAATTATGTTCAATTTGTACTAATGAAAATACATCTTGCATATCAGATATTTACATTGCAGTTCATAACAGTAGCAAGATTACAGTTATGAAGTAGCAACGAAAATAATTTTATGGTTGGGGGGTCACCACAACATGAGGAGCTGTATTAAAGGGTCGCGGCATTAGAAAGGTTGAGAACCACTGCTCTAGAGCCTGTTACGCTTAGCTTTAGAAATCAGAAAGTAAAAATCTAATTTCTCACATTATGTTTTTTTGCTGTACATCCTAAATTTGGGGGAGAGGGGGAAACAGGGAAATAATAAAGTTGAAAAATGGAACTATGGAAACGGACTTCACTTTTCTCTGACCCTTTTAAAAATTCCTAAACTAAGAAGGAGGAAACTATTTCTATTTGCTGCAGAGTTCAGAGATAAAAACGTATGGGTTTGGAGGGAGAATCCAAGATGGCGGCATAGGTAAACACCTACACTGCTGCCTCGCACAACAATTTCAAAACTACAACTAAAAGACAGAACGGACATCATCCAGAACCACAGGAAAGCTGGCTGACTGTAAGTTCTATAGCTAGAAGGAAAGAGAGGGGCTCACGGAGACCCAGAGGAGCTGGAAAAAGCTGAGGTACAGAGACGCGCGCGAGGAGAGATTGGGTGCCGGAGTACCTGGCTGGCTTTCTCTGGTGGGAGGGAAACGGAGACCCTCAAAGGCATTGAACCCCTTATCCTATGACACTAAACCCCAGATCCAGCCGAAACTCATACGGGGGGAGTTTGGACTGTGAAAAGGGAGAGGTGCACGGAAATTTAGGGGAGTCGCAAAAGACCAAAGGCCTGGTGGCGCGCACGGCACTGTGCACAGGACAGACTGCTGATTGTGCCGCTGGCTTTCGCAAGTGGGCGGGAGACAGACCCTCCCAACTGTGCCACTTCTGACTCCACTAAGCCCCTGTTTCGGGCGAGACCCTGGGGACCTAGACTCGTGTGGTCCTGGAAAAGCAGCGGTTAGAGGCACTGCGGGTGCGCGCGCATAAGGACTGCTCCAGCGATTACCCAGTCACATGAGACTCAGGGGCCGTGGAGGGCGGGGCCGACTGGAAGGCAAGGCGGTCCCTTAAGCCCTGAGACTCCACCCATCCCAAGCTCAACAGAGGCTTCTTCGGTTTTGCAAGTCTGGTATCATAAAGCTGAATTCAACACAGAAGTTTCCCCGGCATAGTGAAAATGCCGAGACAAGGGAAGGGATCACAAACAAAAGAAATGGAGGAAAAACAATGACTGGATATAGAGTTCAAAACCACGCTTATAAGGTTTTTCAAGAATATGCTAGAAAAGTTGGATAAATATAGTGAGACCCAAGAGGAGATGAAAAAGGACATACTAGAGACACTGACTGAAATAAAAAATATTATACAGAGTCCTAACAGCAGACTAGAGGAAGGCAAGAATCAAGTCAAAAATTTGAAATATAAAGAAGCAGAAAACATTCAACTGGAAAAGCAAGAAGAGAAAAGAATCCAAAAATGTGAACATAATGTAAGGAGCCTCTGGGACAGCTTCAAGCATACCAACATCAGATTGTGGGGGTGCCAGAAGAAGAGAGAGAGCAAGGTACTGAAAAGCTGTTTAAAGAAATAATGACTGAAAACTTCCCACATCTGGTAAAAGAAATAGACTTACAAGTCCAGGAAGCACAGAGAACCCCAAATAAAAGGAATCCAAAGAGGACTACACCAAGACACATCATAATTGAAATACCAAGAGCAAAAGACAAAGAGAATATTAAAAGCAGCAAGAGAAAAACAGTTCATTACCTATAAGGGAGCACCCATACGACTGTCAGCTGATTTCTCAACAGAAACGATGCAGGCCAGATGGGAATGGCAAGAAATATTCAAAGTGATGAATAGCAAGAACCTACAACCAAGAATAATCTATCCAGCAAAGCTATCATTCAGAATTGAAGGGCAGATAAAGACCTTCACAGAGAAGAAAAAGCTAAAGGAGTTCATCAACTCCAAACCAGTATTATATGAAATGCTGAAAGGTACCCTTTTAGAAGAGGAAGGAGAAAAAGGTAAAAGACAAAAAATTATGAACAACAAATACACATCTGTCAACAAGTGAATCTAAAAATTAAGTGAATTAAAAATCTGATCAACAGAATAAACTGGTGAATATAATAGAATCAGGAGCACAGAAAGGGAGTAGACTGATAATTCTCAGGGGGACAAAAACCATAAAGCATCAAACAGTCTGTGAAATTACAGCAGAAAGATTAAAGTTAGGTGAGGTAGATAAGTGATCAATCAAAGGACTTGTATGCATGCTTATAAACATAACCAATGACCACAGACACTGGGGGGTCGGGGTATGCCTGGGAGGGAGGGGGGCAATGGGGAGATATGTATAAAAAATTAATAAAAAATTAATAAAAAGAAAAAAAAAGTATGGGTTTGGTTGACCGTATGTTGTCTATCACCATGCTTTACGAAGGGGAAACTGGAGGAAATCGCGTTATTACTTGCCGTCCGGCTGCATGGTGTAGCATCCCGGCACTGTGCTAGCGGCTTTGGTGGTGGAAGAGGCACACGGAGGGGCGGGGAGGAGCGGCCCGGGGAGCAGGGGTTTTGTTGAAGGCGATGCTAGTGAGGCCACTGTCACTCGGGAGTGGATAGCGGTTTAAAGCGACTCATTAAAAACAACTTCTGCCGAGACCGGTGTGGCTCAGTGGATGGCGCGAAGGCTTGCGGACTGAAAGGTCCCAGGTTCGAATCCGGTCGGGGGCATGTACCTTGCTTGCGGGCACATCTCCACTGTGGGGCGTGCAGGAGGCGGCTGATCGATGTCTCTCTCTCATCGATGCAGGAGGCGCCTGATCGATGTCTCTCTCTCATCGATGTTTCTGAAAATATATTTTAAAAAAACCAAAAAACTTCTTTCCATCTCTTCCGCCAGACAACCGCCTTGTGGTGGGACGTACTGGTTTTGCTAGGGAAGTTGTAAAGGAAAATATACTTTACCGGGTGGGGGTGGGAAGGGGCGATTCCCTCCAGCTAGGCAGGAGAGCCAGGGCCGCCGCCGCCGCCGGGGAAGAGCACAGCCAGCCTCCGCAGAGGGCGCGGACCGACCTGAGCTGCGAAAGCGGCTTTTATAGCACTCTGTTCTGTTCTTTTCTTTTTTTTTGGGGGGGGGGGGGGGGGGGGGAGGCCAGCCCCACCTCAGCTGTCCTGCTTGGAATTGGCGGGCCAGGCCTCGGCACGATGAGCCTCGCACCGGCGGCCACCAGGGGCCTGAGCCGTCCCCGCCAGCTCTGGGCCGGGCCTCTCCTCCAGGTGCTCCCGCACTGCGGCAGCCGCTGAAGGCGAAACCGCCATTTTGGGTCCTGGCAACATCCGCGCTCCAAACCCGCGCGGGTCCGCGGCGGCGGCCACACTCCCGGCGCCGGGCCTCGGCCACTCACCCGGACCTTCGCTGTACTCGGGCTCGGTCCGGTTTGAGTCCCTGAACATGGTCCGACTGAAGTTTCCCAGCCGCAGGCGGACCGGCTCTGGCAGCTCCATGGCCTGGTTTCTGTACCTCTTCCGGCTGGGTGTGCGGTTGCCAAGGCAACCGGGGGCGCTGGGGGCCCAGGCGCGCGCAGCCGCACAGCGCAGCCCGCCGGGCGCGAGTTGTGAGCTTGGAGCCCGGCGGGGGGGAGAGAGGATTTGGGGAAAAGCCGGTGCCTGCCGGGAGCCTTGGCCGGGTGCAGCAGGGGCAGATTCCTTCGTCCTGTTGTAAGCCCCAATATCTTAAAAACAAGTAGAAATAATCATAAATGACCTGGGTTTGGATTGTGATAGAAGGATCCCTTACCCCTTGCTAGGAGATGCAACCTTTCTGGAAGGAAGTAGAAAACGAAGGCAGAGCTTAAAACATGTCCATGACCCAGTAGCTCTTGTTCTAGGACTACATATACGTAATATATAATATTCTCATCATATATAATGGTAAGTGTTCCTATAAAAGTGTATAAATATTCACTATGAATGTGTAATGTATGTATATATTTATATACACACACACATTTGATAGAATACATTGCTGCAGCTTTAAAAAACATGCTTGCAATGAATATTTGATAAGGATTAATTTCAAGTAAAAATAAAAAAAAAAACGGAAGTAAAGCCGAAACCGGTTTGGCTCAGTGGATAGAGCGTCGGCCTGCAGATTGAAAGGTCCCAGGTTCGATTCTGGTCAAAGGCATGTACTTTGGTTGCAGGCACATCCACCCAGTAGGGGGTGGGTGTGCGGGAGGCAGCTGATCAATGTTTCTAACTCTCTATTCCTCTACCTTCCTCTATGTAAAAAAATCAATAAAATATAAAAACAAACAAACACAGAAGTAGAACTAAATAGAAATGAGCCTAATTTAGTAAAATATGTGTGCAAATATTTGGGGAGCAGAAAGGGTAGCACAAGTGGGTTTTGGGTGATTTAAATTTTTCAAAACATTTTTGTATTTTTCAGCTTCCTCTCAAATAAGATGTATTATTTTTTTCTTAAAGAAAAAAACTAGTTAAGTCTAATATACTTTTCAATCTGTGGTTGGGAATCCATGTATGAGAAGGGCTGACAAGTTATATGGTGACAGGTCAGTACCCCTAAACCCAGCATTATTCAAGTGTCTATGTACATGCCGAAAAGGGAAAAACTGAATTTACAGTGTAAGTAGCACCCAAATCAAGAAACGAAACCCTACCTGCTCATCCAGAAGCTCCCTCTTCCTGTCCCCTTTGTCACTAAACCCCCACTTTTGACCCTTCCTGACCTCTAATAGAGTTTTGCCTACTTTTATGCTTTACATAAAAGTAATCATACAGCAAGTGCTTTTAAAAAATCTAGCTCTAGGAGAGAAACCAAGATGGCGGCATAGGTGAACACCTAAACTGCTGCCTCGCACAACAATTTCAAAATTACAGCTAAAAGACAGAATGGACACCATCCAGAACCACAGGAAAGCTGGCTGAGTGAAAATGCTACAACTAGAACTAAACAAAGACTCAGAGGAGTTGTAAAAAGCTAAGGTACAGAGACACATGAGTGGAGAGGACAGGGGGTAGAGGGTCTGGCTGGCTTCCTCTAGCGGGAGGGAGATGGAAAATCCTGACTGCATTGAACCCCAGTTCCGGGTGAGACTCATACAGGGGAGTCTGGACTGTTGTGAAAAGGGAGGAGTGCACAGAAACTTAGGGGAGCAGCGAAAGGCAGAGGTCTGGAGGTGAGTGCAAAGAGGACTGACTGCTGATTGTGCCACTGGCTTTCTCTAGTGGGAGGAAAACAGATCCTCCCATCTGCACTGAAATCCAAATCTGACTGCATTGAACCCCAGTTTTGGGCAAGACCCTAGGGACTCAGACTCATAAGGGTCCCTAAGAGTGCATGGAAACTTGGAGGAGCCAGAAAGGCAGAGGTCTGGAGGTGTGTGCACGTGCTCATAGAGAGGGCTGCAGCGATTACCCAGGGGCATTGAAACTCAGGGACTGCTTTGTAGGGCAGGGCTGATGGGAAGCCAAGGCTGTCTGCTCAGCCCTGAGACTCCGCCCCATCCAAGCCCAGCAGAGAGGCTATTGCAATCTTGCAAGTCTTAAGGCTGAGTCCAGCACAGAAGTTCTCCGGGCGCAGGCACAACTGATCTTCACAACCAATTGGCTTGGAGGTCAATTCCCCCCAGTGATACCAATAGCAATCAAGAATTAACTACAACAAGACTGTACACATAGTCCAAAAAGGTTATTGGACCAGGAGTGCAACCACTTGCTATGACGTGCGCTGATCACCAGAGGGTGGTGCAAAACATGACAGACGTCAGCAACACGCTATGACCTCTTCCTGGCTACCTGGGGATGGGGGTGATAGGGACAGAGGTGTGGTGAGAATGTGGGGTGTCTGTCAAGCTTGCTCTCACTTCCCCTGCTACCCTTTCCCGGGGATGCCAGGGCTCGCACACTGGGGAAGCCCTCCACACTCATGTTCTGGGTGCCCACGGGGAGCCCTCCTCGAACCCATGTGAGCCAGGCCACAGCCACTGGGACCACAGGGGCCGGTTGGGCTCTCTGTGGGTTTGCAAACAAGAAATTCTTTGCAAAATCTCCAAGACCAGCTGGGAGAGAGAGTGCCACCCGCCCTGCTTCTGTGCAGCACTGTTGGGTGGTCTAGAGGCCCACACTGAGCTCCTGCCTGCAGCATCCGGCCGTGCTTACCACATCTCATAGGGTCTCAGGTGTCATGACTCAGGCAGAGGGGGATGTGCAGGGCCAGGGGCCCAGGTGCTGCTCAGGGCCCAGGGTTAGCTGGGACCTGCTCTTCCATGCCAGACGCTCGCGCTTCGATCATCAGCCAGGCCTAGGGACCGCACTGGTGCACAAATTTAAAGTATTTATGTACATCAAGAGAAAGTTATGGGAGGAAATAGCTACAAGGCTAGAATTTCAAAATAATTCAACTAATGTTTATTTCATTTCTATTAATTTTTTGGGACATTGTACTTGGCTAGGTTGGAATATAGTCCCTCTCTATTAATAAGCTCAGTTTAAAGAGAGAGTAAGAGACATGGAAACAAATAACTGTAATACACATTAGTAAAGAAACACACAGATAAAGAAGCAGTTTATTCTGGTTGGATATGTTAGGGAAAATCTGGCTAACTCTACTTCTCTTCAAGATGGAGCTCAGGCCTCAGTATCTCCAAAAAGGCTTCCGGAACTTCCCTTGTAGATGCCTAAGTGCCCTCTTCCATGTTTTTCAAAGCATCTTCCTCTTCGTTACTTTGATCACTGTTCTAGTCATGCTGTGCTATAATTATCTATTTGTGTCTGATTCTCTTGCTAGTTCACAAGCTCTTTGAGTTCAGATATGGGCTTTCATCTTTATATCCTTAACATTAGCACTGTGCCTGACCTAGAATGGGAGCTGGATAACTATGAATGAATAAAGGTCATTCCATATCTTCCCATTTCTAGTATAAGGACTAGAAAGCCCTTATATAACTTTTACTCTATAGAATGGGAATAGATATATTAAAACACAGTGAATTTGCTGAAACAGGTTTGGCTCAGCGGATAGAGCATCGGCCTGTAGACAGAAAGGTCCTGGGTTCAATTCCGGGCGGGTGCATGTACCTTGGTTGTGGGCACATCCCCAGTGGGAGGTGTGCAGGAGGTAGCTGATCAATGTTTCTAGCTCTCTATCCCTCTCCCTTCCTCTCTGTAAAAAATCAATAAAATATATATATTTTAAAAACAGTGGATTTTAGCAATAAACT
The DNA here is from genome assembly GCA_011751065.1 of Lasiurus cinereus. Lineage (NCBI taxonomy): Eukaryota > Metazoa > Chordata > Mammalia > Chiroptera > Vespertilionidae > Lasiurus > Lasiurus cinereus. The sequence goes on along the minus strand of JAAGEH010000041.1, from coordinate 34,046,293 downwards.
TATTTTAAACTTAGCAATAAAATATCCATTTTTAACTATTAAATTAACCAAGATTTTTTAAATTATTTATAACCAATATTTTTATAAAGGGCATAGTGAAGCAGGAAGCCTCCTGCTTTGCTGATTGAATTATAATTTGAGAGATCATTTTTACAATTTATTTTTATTTTTTTTGATTGTCTAAAGTTTTACATATGTCTCCTTTTTCCCGCATTTGACCCCTCCCCCCCAAGCCACTCTGGGCAAGCCCCCACTGCTTGCTGTGCCCATTGGTCATGCTAATATGCATGCATACAAGTCCTTTGGTTGCTCTCTAACAGCCTCCTCCTCCCCTACCATTTGTCTCTGGATCTATTCTTGTTCATCAAATTATATTGATCATTATATCCCACATATGAGTGAGATCATGTGATATTCATCTTTCTCCGATTGGCTTCTTTTGCTTAGCATAATGCTCTCCAGTTCTATCTATGCTGTTGCAAATGATAGAAGTTCCTTCTTTTTTATAGCAGCATAGTATAATTGAGCAATCTTATTGAGGAAAGGAATAAGGTAATATGTACAAATTATCTAAAAAATATTTCTACCTCTAATGCAACAATCCAATTTTAAGGCTTTATTTTGGGGACATAATCATAAAAACAAAAAAGTTTTACACATCAAGATATTCCAACATTTTTGGTATTAGTTAAAGAACAAGGTGCTTAACTACAGAGCCTAATGAAGCAGGTTATGATGTTCATCGTGAGGTGTTGGGCTGTAGTGGAAAGGATGTCCTTGGAAGCAGAGAGAGCAGGTTCAAACCCCCTAACATTCTTACTTTGCCACCTAAGTGCCATGCAATTAATTTCAGACCTTTGTTTTGTAAAGTGACAATGATGATAATATACTATTATGGTTGATGTGAAGATTATTATATCATTACTAGAGGCCCGATGCACAAAGATTTGTGCAAAAATAGGCCTTCCTTCCCCTGGCTGTTGGCACCACCTTCACTCCAGCTGGAGCCGCCTTTCTGCCTTTTATGCTGCCCAGAGGCCAGGAGCGGCTGGGGTGTTGCTGAACATGTGCATCATCACCATGGTGGAATGTCTTGCCCCACCCCCAGGCACTAAGCACCTGTGTATACAAATCAATCCGCCATCTTTGTAGGATTAATTTGCATATTCACTCCTGATTGGCTCGTGGGCATCACAAAGATATGGTCACTTTTCATCTTACTCTTTTATTAGTATAGATAAGGCTTTCTATCATTGATATATCTACTACAATAATGCTTATGAAGAAGAAACACCTACAGAGGAGTGAAATCATGACAGCTTTTAGTTTTCTGAATTTAACTTTACCTGTGAAGCAATACCTCTATTATTTTTCCAATAAAGACAGAAGGTACAATTAATCATATTAACCAAATTTACCAAAAACTTGAGTGAATTATTATTTATTTATTTTAAACATATTTTATTGATTTTTTTACAGAGAGGAAGGGAGAGGGAGAGTTAGAAACATCGATGAGAGAGAAACATTGATCAGCTGCCCCCTGCACACTCCCTACTGGGTATGTGCCCACAACCAAGGTACATGCCCTTGACCAGAACCTAACCCGGGACCCTTGAGTCCACAGGCTGATGCTCTATCCACTGAGCCAAACCAGTTAGGGCTTGAGTGAATTATTTTAATGATATTTTCTTAGTGTTGAAATAAAGAGGTGAAACACCTTGTTCAGAATGAAATTATTTCATCAGAATTCTGGAGGAAAAAATGATCAGAATTATAGTTTTTCCTTTTATTATTCAAGTTTCCTATAATAAACACAGCTGTCATAATTCAGAACAAACATTAAAAGTAAATTGAGGAAGAAACAATGATGGTGCAAAAATATATTAGAGTTTAGAGAGAGAAAAATTGTAGTTTGGAAACAATACTGCCATTATTATTACTATTTTAAAATTAAAAAAAAATATTTTTAATTGTTTTTTTTTAGAGAGAGAGGAAGGGAGAGGGAGAGAGAGAAATATCGAAGTGAGAGTGCAACATCTATCAACTGCCATCAATTGCTTCCTGCATGCCTCCTACTAGGATAGAGCCTGTAACCCCAGCATATGCCCTGATTGGGAACTGAACCAGCAACCTTTTAGTGCATGGGATGATGCCCATCTAACTGAGCCACACCGGCCAGGCCAAGAATCCTGTCATTATCGATGTCACAAATGGTCAAAAAGGCTAAAAAACTTCCAAAAATTGTTAGTTGATGCTTATAATATTTATGGACAACCATCGTATTAGTTTACTACTGAAGAACAGAAAAGGGAATCTACTTTTATGGAATCAAAAGACTAGTATAACTTATACAACTTAATAAAAGGAAGATGAAGGATCCAATAAAAAAATGGGCAACGGACCTAAATAGAACCTTTTCAAAAGACGACAGAAGGAAGGCCAAGAGACACATGAAAACATGTTCAAAGTCATTAATCATCCGAGAGATGCAAATCAAAACGACAATGCGATACCATCTTACACCTGTCAGAATGGCAATCATCAACAAATCAACAAACGATAAGTGTTGGCGAGGATGCGGAGAAAAAGGAACCCTTGTGCACTGTTGGTGGGAATGCAGACTGGTGCAGCCACTGTGGAGAACAGTATGGATTTTCCTCAAAAAACTAAAAATGGATCTCCCATTTGACCCTGTAATCCCACTCTTAGGAATTTATCCTAAAAAATTACAAACACCAATCAGAAAGGATTTATGCACCCCTATGTTCATAGCAGCACAATTTACAATAGCCACAATTTGGAAACAGCCTAGGTGCCCGTCAGCAGATGAGTGGATCAGAAAACTGTGGTACATCTACACAATGGAATTCTATGCTGCCATTAAAAAGAAGGAATTCTTACCATTTGCAACAACCTGGTTGGAACTGGAGAGCCTTATGCTTAGCGAAATAAGCCAGTCAATGAAGGAGAAGCATCACATGATCGCACTCATTGGGAGATAATAAAGAACATTATAAACTGATGAACAAAAGGATAGATACAGAGACAGTAAAGCTTCAAACAGACTGTGAAATTACAGCAGGAAGATTAAAGTTAGGTGAGGTAGATAAGAGATCAATCAAAGGACTTGTATGCATGCATATAAGCATAACCAATGAACATAGACACTGGGGGGTTGGGGTATGCCTGGGAGGGAGGGGGGGCAATGAGGAGATATGTATAAAAATTAATAAAAATTAAAAAAAGACTAGTATAATTTGGGCTTCCCATCTTCTAGACCTATTACTCTGAATCTAAAGAGAGAAGTACAGAGTCTTTATTCTTAAAATGGTGGGAATCATCACTAGTAGGATTAGTAAATAACCCTATAAAGTTAAACTGTTTATTCTATGGCAATGTTGATCATCAGAATAATAGCTGCTTCCCCAAGAATTGTTTAATTTCAATGGGGTTTAATTACATTTATGATTTACTTTCTTAAATTTTTTTTTCCACAAAAATTTTGAGCCTAGTCCACTGGCTTGTTTCTCTTTGATAAGAGGCAACATTGTCTGATAATGTATTATACTATGTGACGAGAAACTGATTTGGAGAGTTATTTAAATTACTCCTTGGCATAATAAAGATATAAACTCTTTCTACTTGATATTAATAAAGAGTTTGCAAACCATATTTTTAAGTGAACATGGTATTCAATATATTGACTTAAAATGAACTCTGAGACAGTTCTAATATGATATGATTCCATATCAGTTTCCATATTTAAAAAATCTTATTCTGAAATGTAACCTAATAATCTTCAAGTTGTTGATGGCTAATAAAAAACCTTTTGAATCTCTAGTATAATCTATTCTATTCAGGTTTATAAAAAAGAACCAGGCTATGAATTACATAGAAAGTCAAATCTTATGAAAGGAATTTTCCTTACTATATTAAGTGATATTTTAAGGCTGACTTTAATATCTAGTCTTCCTGGTTGAGCATTTTTATTAGAAAAAATTTCCCCCTTTAAAATGCTGTTTAATTATAGTTTTTTTTTTTTGTTCTGTGGCATTTCTTTGTGTTAGCCTTCCACAGTGTTCATCTGTTATATCAAGCTGCTACTGCATGCGTCCAACTATGTGGGAGATGGGAATGGTAAGCCCAGGGAGATCAGTAAAGAAAAACCTGCTTAAGGAAACATCAGATCTCTCAAGTGAATTGTGATACTGGTTAGAAGAAAGTGACCATCTTATTAAATAAGTAATAGTTCCATTTTCAGTAGTAACAGTATTACTGTACTAGTAATATTTTTATATCACAGTATGTAAAATATAAATTCTGTTCTCCTTTCTGGAAAAAATTAATCTTTATATTTTATTGACTATAATAAAACATTGTCCTGCCCCTTCCCATAAATATTGATATATTGTACCCTCTTATTTGTTTTGGATTATGGTTCTGTGCTTTCAACAAATAGTATGCATTGTCTTCAGTAGTGAACTGTTCATTGCTTAGGCATACTCTGTTTTGAACCCCAGTGACATCAAAGTTGTAAGAGTAGAAATCTGATAGACAATTTGGTATTAAAATGAAAGGTGTACACACAAGTAGAGTTCAGGTAAATTTGAATTATTATATTTATGTAGATGAATAACACAACTCTCCAAATTTTCTTGGAGGTAAATTTGCTTTGTAAAATAGAAAATCATTGCAATTATTCCTGCATCCCATTCCCTTTCCTACTGTATTTTTTAGTTAATATAGACTTGTTCTTCTTCTTCTTCGTTTTTTTTTTTTTTTTTAACATATGCTGTGAAGATTAACAGAAGTTCTAGAGTTCTAGGTGGTTGGAAACAAGTATAATAGGAGGTCCACAGGGAGGTCCTGGGCCTTGGCTCAGCTACAGAGCTCTGCACAGAAGGTGATGAGCTCCTGTATTTTAAGTTCAGGCTGGCCAGCCTAGTACCCCACTCCTCTAATCCGTCCTTTCACTTTCCACAATTTCAGTTACTCAAGGTCAACCTTGGTCGAAAATAGTACCTGCACATTCAACTATGAACATTTGTCATGGCTCTATGATCCAGGTTCACCAAAGCAGATGATCCTCCTTCTGATGGATTGTTAGAATGTCAATAGTAGCTAAAGTTACATCATAATCCCCATACCACTCACCTCACTTCCTCTAATCACATTGGCACAGTATCATCTCATGTCATTACAAGAAGGGTGAGTATAGGACAGTAAGATATTTGGAAAAGTGACCACATTCACATAACTTTTATTACAGTCTATTGTTGTTATTGTTTTAGTTTATTATTAGTTACTAGAGGCCCATTGCACAAAATTGGTGCATGGATAGGGTCCCTAGGCTGTCTGGTGATCAGGGCTAATCTGTGGGGTGACTGGAGGAATGATCGGGGCCCCTGCTTGCACCCACCTTGGCTGGTCTGGTGCCACCCACTCACCAGCCCCGCCCCCTGCTGCCGCTGGTCAAGGCCTGTGGGCTGGGGGCAGCTCCTGCTTTGAGAATCTGTCCCTTGATGGTCAGTGAATGTCATAGCAACTGTTCATTCTGGCAGTCATTCTGTGGTTCAGTTGATTTGCATATTAGTGTTTTATTATGAATCTTATTGTGCCTAATTTATAAATTAACCTTTATCATATCCTATGTATAGGAAAAAACATAGTATACACAGGGTTTGGTACTATCTGCAGTTTGAGGCATCTACTTGGGGTTTTGGAACATATTCTCCACGGATAATGGGGGACTAGTATACAGGGAAACAGCCCTACCACTAAACAGTCCCAAACTACCCCATTCCTATTCCTTGAAATATAAGGAAAGGGTAAATAGAAGTTAGCTTTTGTGAAGCAGAATAATCTCTCCCTTCACCCATTCTCTCTGTAAAGGAGTGCTAGAAGCTAATTCCAGCATATCAGCAGGGCTGAATCATCTGGGAATGACTAAAGGCATTTCCCCAAACCTGAAAAGGATACATAAATTGATTACTTGCTGCCAGACAGCTGAAAGCATCTCAATCTACATGTTATTGCCTCCTGTAGGCCAAACACCGGAACAGCTGAAGGCAATTCCCCAATGTGACAATGGATTCTGTACCTAGCCCTACCCTTTGATGTGTATATCTACCTTGCTTGAAGGGCAAATTATGTTAACAAAAAGCAAGGGGTCCTGAGACAAGGAAAACTTAGTTTCTTTAGCTGTCTTCTCTGACTCCCCATGATGCCTTTCAAAATTATGTTTCGTCTCTGGACTCTTATTTAATTTATGCGCAGCGCTTCTCCAGATTTCTGAACCCTTCTTGGTGCTAGTTCAAGATCACCAGTGTTAAAGGAGGAGATGGAAGATACTTTTTCCTCTCAAAGACCAGAGAAGAGCCCTTAAAAGAATTGCTCATGAAATTAAGAGATGCTCAGTCTTCCCCCTCTACTAGTTTGGAGACTGGTGATTGTCTCATCTCTGCTTTATCCCAGACCAGCAGAGTGCTCTATATTCCAGGACAAAGAAAGGGGGCAGCAGAGAGAAGGCCTAGATGAGGGAAGGAGCACCACAGTAGCTCACATTGCACCCTCCAAGAGAGAGTGCTAGCTCACCCCTTATGGAAGAGGTCAAATAGCTGTAAGATATGCCTCCAGGAACTGGGTGGCAGAGAGGCACCTCAAGAACCCTCACCAATGAGAGAGCCAGAAGCTGGAGTCCCTTCTGTATACAGAGCATCAAAAATCTTTCAGGGTAAACTAGAGAAGAAGCAGCATCCTAAGGAAAGAAAATTGTGATCTTCCGAAAGGGAGCCATGCAAGATATCTACTTCCCCATTCCTCCTCCTGTCCTAACATCAGATGGAAAGCACCAAAAAGGAGAGGAAAGGGTATAAAGAGTAGAGCACTTTAACCCTCTGCTCCCACAACAAATCCCAAGATTGTATAGTTATATGGGGAGAAAAATCATGCCTAAAGGGATTTATATTAAAGGTTAATTTTGTTGACAGTGATTCTAGCCAATTTTGTTGGCTCCTGTTTTAGTACTTAATTTTTAAATTATGAATAAAATAAAAGTTACTAAAAATCCAGCCATCATTAGGAAGCTTTTGGATATTCACATATTTACTAAGGTACAAATACGTTTGGAGACAATGCTGGGATCCCAGACCGACACTCTGGCAATAAGACTGATCCTATAAATATCAGATGTAGTGTGTTATACAAAACCAAATAGCAGTTTTGAAGCATCATGATGTTTGTTTTTTTATAAGCAGATCCAGGAGTTGATCTTGAGCTACTTTCATAGCATATCAAACAAAATTCTTTTGTTTGGCATTTCTGAGTGTTACATTACTGAGTTACAGGTTATATTATACCAGTCACAGAATGTTACGTAAAATTTGCAGCGAGGTACATTCATATATACATATATATGTATGTGTATATATATGTATATGTATATATATGTATGTATATATATATATATGTGTGTGTGTGTGTATATACATGTATATATATCCTTCAAACATAGAAACTCATTTCAATATACATAAATGTGTATGCAAGAGATAACTACAGAGATTGGCCATTTGCCATTGTTATTAAGAGGAAAAGCATGCACACTGAGAGTTTTAACAAATTAAAAATGCCAGGGAGAAAATAATATGGCTGTGTTTGAAAAGATCATGCTATTTACTTGACAGGCTCTGCCAGGGCATAGTTACAGCTGTGGCCCTGCTTTGCAGATCATTTAAACAGGCTTTTCTTTATGTCACTGACACTTTAGTCACATCCACAGAGCTTTGCTATCAGTAAATAATAGTTATTATGTGTGAGAAGATAGCCTATGAGCAGCTCCCATGTTAATAACACCACAAATAAATCAATAGAAACACACACATTAATTAAATGGTTTCTGTTTATTTTTTTCCCAATTGATTAACATCATGAGACCTGTTAAATAAAAAGGATTATAATTTAAAAAATTATGAACAGTGATGTCTGTGTGTATAAAAATGAGGATTGTCTTTTTATTTATTTTTTTAAATTTCTCTTTATTGTTGAAAGTATTACAGATATCCCCTTTGTTTTCCCCATTGAGGACTGTCTTTTTAATGTGTTTTTTTTTCTTTCTTTTTTATCTCTATATATTCTCTATAGTTGAACATTTCTCATTCCTTATGTCCTATTAGCTTTGTATTAATCTACCTAAGGAAATTTGGGGTAGTGTAGAGTCAGATAGTCTGTTTTTGAGCATTACTTCTTCCTAGCTGTGTCTGTTGAAGTCTCTGATCTTCATTTTCTTCTTTACAATAATACTTACCTCCCCAACAGTTTTGTGCAGATGAAAGGAAATCATGAACATAAAGGGAAGCTGTGTAAACTGTGAAACATCATCATACCAATGTCATATCCAAAGGTCCATTTCTCCCAGGTTAGTCTCTAATGGAGACTGTGGCCTATCAATTATCTAACCATGGAAATAAGCCTGGAAATGAATCATGGTAGGACTCAAGGGAAACATATATGACTTAAAACTCTTCTATTTTTCCTAATTTTAGCTTTCCTGGAGCATGATGAGGGCTTCTGATCATGTTTGTTCTAGTGAAAATTCCTGTGGTGGATATTGTAGTTGTTGTTCTAGTGATATCAGAAATGTTAGAAGCAAATCACAGGCAACTAAGAGAAGGGGACAGCATATGTAGGTGTGGCTGGAATGCAATAAACATTACTGAATTCATCCAGATGAATGTACCCAATATCCACATCTTATGTTAGTCTTTGGAAATTTAAGAGAGAAATGGCTTGACATTTGCCTCGAGGCTTTGTTTATCTGATCCTGCACTTTGCACTATAGGAGTAGGGGGATGGGGGACAGCAAAACCCAGATTGAATTTCGGAAGCCTTCCCAAAAGTTGCACAAGGCATTAATAGGGGGTCTTGTAGCAAAAAACGATCTCTTGACTTTTCGCAGTATGTGAGTAGAATTTCACTTGCTTTGCTCATAACAAGTTAGTTGGGATTTTCTTTCTTTTGTACTTAAATATAAGGGACACTGAGCCTTTAAAAGCTTTTGGGGGGGGGCACCCGTTTTTATTTAACAGTCTGTCACTGAGGTGGGAAACTGGTTCAGAATTGAATGGTATGGTGCTACTGTATGCTTTCATAGGAGTCTGTCAGAAGTTTTCAAGCCAGAAAACTTCGAGGTGAGAGATACCATTCCTGAGTGGCAAGCAGTGAGCCCTGCAAAAGGCCAATATGAGGCAATGTATAGGCAATATATAGGGATGGAGGGGAGAAGGGAGGAGGCTGGAAGGAGAATGGCTCCTTTCCTACTCATGGGTGCATTTTCACTTGGTGTTAAACTTCTGTGGTGACCAAAATACTTCTTTAACTCAGTAAGAAGAAGCCTGTGATTTTTGGGGAAAAAAGAAATGTCTCAAATTCTAAGTACACAGACTTGTATTGAACAATGCGTTAGTGCTGTTTGTTTTGGGTGTTTTTGTATATATTATACAGGTTTGGATTACAATAATTCCTCCCATTTGTATAAGATTTTGCAGTTTTTAAAGCACTTTATGCTCTTAATCCTCACAATAAACATAGATAGAAGGGTACAGATGGCTCCCGACTCACAATAGGTTCACTTTAGACTACTGCTATTATGACCTTTATTATAGTAAATAGACTGTCCTCAGTATTGGCCAAATATTGCCATTGTGACTGCCTAGGTTACAAGAAAGCTGAAGCTGCTCCTATATTGATTGGTGCTAGGAGTAAAGTAGAAAAACTTTTGATTTTATGGATGCAGGTATAGATGAAGCAAATCCATATGCATCTGAATTAATCAACGCTCTTGCAAAAGCATTGTCCATTTATATTGAAAAATAGCTACCCCAAGACATCAAAGGAAGAAGTTCTTATTGCAAGCAAAAGCTCATTGGGTTGCTTTAGAATACAGTTGGCAAAACATTAACTGTTAAGGACATAATCAAATAATTTGCCCACAAAGTCTGCTAAAGATGAAGGTTGCTATGTGCTGTGCATATTTAATGATGATAAAATCAGCAGCAGAGATGAGGAGATGCAAGTGGAGGAGAAAAGGAAGAGAACAGAATAAGAAAAACTTTAACTTTCAAAGTAATTTCTACTCACTGGATCTGCAATGATAGTTTTTAGGCAGATGGCCCTAATTTTGATCACAGTTTGAAGGTCCTTAGAGCAATGAAACGTTTACTTGTGTCAGGGAGATTTACCAGAAAAAATATCTTTAGTTAGAACCTCTTTGCACTGATATTTTAAGAAGCTTCAGTCAGTTGATTAAAGAAGAATAATTCAAGATGATTATTTAAAACGACATTTTCTTTACAAGCTTAGATCATTGTAAAAACGTGTATTTGTCTTTTCATGCTTGATTTTGGTATTTTAGAATATAAAATGAGTCTTCCAGAACACTTTCTTCATTTATAACCTTATAGATAATAAAGGTTTAATTTATGCAAGCTCATTTTGTGAACAATATCTAGGAATAAATTATATTATAAATACCTATTATATTAGGGCCAGTTTATAGATGAGAAACAGACCACAAAGCAGTAAATTACTTGCTGACTTTCCCCAAAAAAGCAGATGGGGTCACATAATGCCAGATTGCTAGGCTGACATTTAATGATGCTTCCCTTTATCTCCCTTACCTGAGAAACACATGTTCTTCACAGACCATCAAGCAAATACATATGTAACATCTGAAGGACTCCAATTTTAATATCATAGCAGCACCAAGTAAATTTGCTGATGGGCATATTATATGTTATCAGATATTACCAACAATTAAATTAAATTAAAAATTTTCAGATAAAGACAATTTCATGCAAAAGAAGTAGGCAGTTATCTACCGATATCATCTTTGAAATAGACAAGTAACCATGTTATTGTTTCAATGGAAAACATGCCCTCCTTCAAACTGAATCTAATCTACCTACCTGAAATTCACCCTTTCTTTTCTTTTTCAAAAATTCATTATTTTCATTGTTCTACACTCTCTCCTTTCTACCTTCAACTTCTTTCTCTGCCTAGCTGCTGCTTATGAGCCTAAATAGTCTAACAGGCTCAAGTCTCTCTCATCTTAACACACACACACACACACACCATTGACTCAATTATCTCCTCATCTTTCTCCTCTTCCTTAAAGCCAAACATCCTAACAGAGTTTCCCATATTAATTCTCTTCATATTCTCACTTCCCCCCAAACTCAAATATTTGTAACCTAGCTTCAGTTTCAACATGCTTTTAGAATTGTTTTCTCACCAAGTCACAGATGACCTCTATTTGCTAAATCTGATGGTTTCTTCTCTATACTTTTTTTGACTTCTCAGTAGCATTTAATCCTTCTGACCACTGTCTCTTTCTTGAATCTTCCCCTTCCCTGGGTTTTCACATCTGCAAACTCTCTTGGTTCTTCTCCTATCTCTCTGCTCTCCTGTTCCACAGTCTTTTTGTTTCTTCCTCTACCTGTGCCTAAAGTTCCTCAAGTTTCCTTCATGGACCCCTTTCTGTTCTCATTGAATGATTTCTCAGTTTGGATTTCCCTCCCTCAGGCAGAGCCTTAAAATATAAAGATTAGATGCATGAAAAGATAATCCAGAGAGCAGGTGTGATGGAGCAGGAATACTAAGACACAGAAGGATGGAAAGACAGTAAAGAATATGTTACTGAGCTGTAATCATTGTGGACATAGACTGGAATTCACTGTCTATGTGACAGAATTGTCTCTCTAAAGCATGGTGGAGAACATACAGCCCTCAGGCCATATAAGGCCCAGGAAATAATTTGGCCTGGCACTGGCAAGGCATTAGGGGTGAGTTAAACGTTTGACCAAATATAGCAGGCTACTTTTCAAGTTGATAATTTTGTAAAGCCCTTGAATGATATTACAAATATCTAAATGGCCCTTGGCAGAACAAAGGTTCCCCACCTCTATTCTAAAGGAAGGGAGGTTGGAGCATTATCTACCAGTTCCCATTGGTTAAAGATTGCCTCCAGGAAATGGTAATTTGGGGCAATTGTGGCCTGTACCTTTGCTAATTTTAATGAACTTCCCCAGATGTGGAGAAAGTTGTGAGGCAGAAAAGCAGAGGTAGGATACTGTCAAAATACAGGAACCTGTTCCCTACAGCTGCATGGAAATGACAGATGAGCCAACAGGGTAGAAAGTAGGGCACAAAAAGCACTGCTCCACAACATTCTAAACTGAATGGACTCCCCAATGGCTGACCCACTTTCTGTATCCCTTTCTTAGAGACGGGCTCCACCAGGATGGAGCCAAAACCAGTTGCTGAGCAGCTCGCTGATATTCCTTTTTTTTTTTTAAATAACATCCTATATAATTTTCAAATTCATCTGATTTTTATTCATCCACATCTTCACTGTCTTAGCTTAGCTATTTGTGAGCTCTCACTTGGTTTCTTTCAATAACCTCCTAAGTTATACTCGCCCTATTTTTATGTTACCCTTGTTGCAGCCAAAATTATATTTTGAAACATTCATTGGATTATATTACTCTCATACTCAAAACTTCTCAATGACTCTCCCTTACTCTCTAAAAAAACCAAAAACAATAAAAATATATATTAAAAAAATTGTTTGGGAAAGAGAGCATGTAGACTAAGGAAAGAGGAGGACTCAAGAAGGAAGCCTTGAGATGAACTCTTAACCCTCAGGCAGAGGCAGAGGGACTTGCATTTCTGGCAATATGACAGACTAGATATCCTGAACAATCCTCTCACTAAAAGCAACTTAAACTAGTTGACAAGGCTAAAATGCATTTTATGGTGGCAGCAAAAATAAGGAATATTTTGCCTAGCCAGCATGGCTCAGTGGTTGAGTGCTGACCTATGAACCCAGAGGTCACAGTTCAATTCCCAGTCAGGCCGTATGCCTGGATTACAGGCTCAATTCCCAGTGTGGGGCATTCAGGAGGAAGCTGATAAATGATTCCCTCTCATTATTGATGTTTCTAGCTCTCTCCCTCTCCCTTCCACTCTAAAATAAATTATATATATGTATTTTTTTCCTTTTTTTAAATAAGGAATATTTATTAGAGGTCAGGACTAAATGCAAGGGGAAATCCAAGAAATAAGCAAAACTGAGAGGCTTTTGCCTTGAGGCAAAATGAGTATCTTCAAAGTGAGAAGTATAATTTTGGACCTCTCTGCTTCTGCTTAAAGCTGGGTCCCTAAAAGACTACCCTCTTTTTATAAGGATGAATTACAAGTAAGCCTACCATCTTTCCTCTACCTCCAGAAAATTGCAAGGAAAATTGTCTGCCTTGGGAATGGACTCTAAATGGAGGGAGAGAAGAAATATATCCCCTGAGAATTTACAACATAATAGGCATTCACACAGGCTTGCAGCCCCAATTCACACCACACCTGGCAGCCCAAAAACACTCAAGTCAAGCATTAAGGTTAAAGTAAACCTTTATATGTAGTTCCTGGGCACCTAGCAGAAATAAATGCAAATCTGTCCTGGAGGTACCCTTCTTCAACACAGGCTTCTAAGAGTTTTCATCAATAAACACTAAAGAAATACAAGGTCATGGTCAAAATCACAAAATAGAAAAGGAAATAATATGCCATAAGCAAGGGCCAGCAGAAGCAACAAACAATAGAATCAGATCACAAAACATTAGCTATTGAAATTACTGGTCATAGAATATAAACTAAGTATGTTAAGTCTATTTTAAGAAGTAAGAGAATAGATTGACAATATGTATAAACCATGAACCAGCATTTTTGAAAAAGAAAGAACCACTAGAAGTTTAAAATATAAATTCAAAATTAAAAACACAATGAGTGGATTTTTATTTTTATTTTTTTATTTCAGAAAGGAAGTGGGGGGAGAGAGAGAGATAGAGACAGAGAGAGAGAGAGAGAGAGAGAGAGAGAGAGAGAGAGAGAGAGATCAATGATGAGAGAAAATCATTGATCAGCTTCCTCCTGCACACCTTCTACTGGGGATCAAGCCTGAAACCAGGCATGTGCCCTTGACCAGAATCTAACCTGGAACTCTTCAGTTCTCAGGTGGACGGACACTCTATCCACTGAGCCAAATCAGCTAGGGCACAATGGGTGGATTGATAACAGAATAACCACAGCTGGAGAACAGATTAGGAAAGATAGATCTAATTTTCTTTTTACATAATGTATCACAAAGAGGTAGAAAATATGAAAGAGAGGTAATAAATTATGGAGATATTGTAGGAAATATAACAATCATCTAATTGGAATTCCAGGAAGACAGTAGAGGCCAGACAGAAGGAGTAAAAGCAATAATTGAAGACATAATGGCTGTGAATTCCCAAGAAATGACACACCATAGACTCAAAAAGCCCAATACTGTTAAGTAAAAGGAAATTTACACTTAGAGACATTCTAATTACATGCTGAGTTATAAAGCAAATATCAAATAATACAATAAAGAAAAAATTTAAAGCAGTCAGAGAAAGAAAAGACATTAGTTTTATCAAGACAACAATTAGACTTTGAAACAACTATAGAAGTCATAAAAAATTTAAAATCTTCAGTATGTTGAAAGAAAATTTCTATCAACCTAAATTTGTATATTGTAAGAACAATGAAAAAATCAGACATCTTCAAACAAGCAAACAAAAACAGAATTTGCCACCATCAATAGACCTTCACTAAAGGAAATTCTAAAGCTCTCTAGGTAGGTAGAAAGTGAACACATGGGAGGTTAGAGATGAATAAAGAATGAAGAGTAAGAAAAGTGCTAAATATAATAGTTAATTCCAAATAAATATTGGCTAAAAACAACACAATAATATTCTCTTAAGAGGTTAAAAAACTAGCTAGAAATGAAATACATAGCCATCTATAATAATAAAAACATAATATGCTAATTAGACCAGACATCCCTCTGGACAACCTTCCAGATGAAGCTGGAGCTGCGAGGGAAGCCAGAGTCCAAGGTGCCAGAGGGAAGCTGGTGCTGGCAGCCGGGGGAAGGAAGGACTACTTTAGCATGAATTTCGTGTAATGGGCCTCTAGTCTCTATATACATATAAGTTGGGAGGGGAATAATCAGAGTTAAATGTTCTGCCCTTTTTATTGTTTGGGAGAATGTAAAAACAGTAAGTATCCAAGTTAAAATTTTTAGCATAACCATTTTAAGGGTGTGTAGTTTTTTAACTACAAAGAAAACAAAAATAATCAATGCAACAGTAAATGAAAACAGAGAAAAAAGAAATATTGAAGGTTCAAGTCTCATAAAATGCACAAAATAGGATGGTAGGAAAACATATCAGGAATTAAAATAAGGAAAAATAGACTGAGTGCCCAACTTACAAGGCAAAAATTTACAGGTGGTGTGTGTGTGTGTGTGTGTGTGTGTGTGTGTACATATATATTCTGTTTTAAAGAATTCAGCTATATTCTGTTTAAGTCACATTTAAAACATAGTGATTCAGAAAAATTGAGAATAAGAGTGTGAAAAAATTTATACCATGCAGATACTAATCAAAAGAAAGTTGGTATTGCTATATTAGTATCAGACAAAATAGTTCTTAAGACAGAAATCTTTAAGAAGAATCATTTCATAGGGATAAAAGATTCAGTTCTTCAGGAAGATGTAAGAGTTCTCTAAAATTAAAAGTATTTAGATTAAGTGAGCAAAATCAGTAGGGAGATAGAAGATCAGAACAACACAATTAATAAGCTGGCTCTAATTGAATTAGTAGATAGAACACTGCACCTAACAACTACACATTTGTTTCAACCAACATGGAGTAATTTTTGAAAATTAACCACATGCTGAGCTATAAAGCAAATATCAACAATTTTCAAAAAACAAATCAATAACAAAAGGACGACTAGAAAAAGATCATATGTAGAAAATTAATATATCCTCTACTAAATAACCTATGGATCAAAGACAAAATTATGACAGAAATTAGAAAATACTTAGAATGGGTGAAACAAAATACTATAGATCAAGAAGTATTCAATGCAAATAAAGCAACAACTAGTGAGAAATTGCATCCTTAAATACTTTTATTAGAAAAGATGGAAGACTAGCAATTAATAAGCTAAGAAGTTAAAAAAAATGAAATAAAGAATAAAAGAGTGGTAATAATAAAGATAACAATAGCAATCAATGAAGTAGAAAAAATACTGAAGAGATGATTAAAAAGACCCACAATTCTTTCTTTGAAAAGCCTTTCTGCAGATAAATATTAGAACAAAAGAAATTGTAACTATAGTTGATGCTGACAATTAAATGGTTAATAAGGAGAATTACAAACAACATCCAGACTATGAACTGGAAAATATAGAGAAATGGATAAATTCCTACAAAAATATAACTTACAAAACTTCTTTAAGGAGAAAAAGAAAATATTCCAAAAAATTACAGAAATCAGTTGTTTAAAATTATCTCACAAGGTAAAAATTAAGACCAGACCATTTTTTTTGTTGTGTTTATTTTACTTTAAATTGTTTTATTGTAATAATTTTCAATTGTGCAAAAATGTAGGTCTTCCTCTTCTGTGTTTACTGCTATTGCAATGCTCACCATAGTCCCTACAATTCATTTATTTGCTTGTTTCTGACACTAAAGCTAGATTATAAACTCTTGAGCAAGAAACTGAATTAAACATCTTATAAGTGCTTCATAGACTCTACTACCTATTAAGAAAATGACCAATTTGCCTCATGTGCTTCAGCAAAGAATGAATTTTAATAGTACAATTACGTTGAGTTAACTGAGTCAATAATGTGCTAAACATAAGCAAAATTAGATGTAGCCTCTTTCCAATGGCCATAGCTCCTAAATTATTACATATATTCTTGTTCTCAATTTTTTTTTAATGATAGAGCCATTGAAAGAAAAGAATAAATTTTATTATACTTTTATCTAATTGAGATTGTTCTGTGCTTCCCCATCAGATACTCATTAAGATACTCAGCATTTTATTCATACTTCAAGTTTTTCCCACAGCAAAATAAACAACATTTATAAACATGAAAGTGTTTCTATTTTCTCCCAAGAAATCTAGGGGAAATGATCTCTTACTGGTTTTAAGTCTAAGGCTTCCACTGGTACATTAAGTGTTGGTGGCCCTCTGATAATAGTGTGTGCCACAGCCTGGCCCAGCATATTGTGTGAGCTCTTGACTAGACTTTCTTCCCAACTACTTCAAACTGTATCTCATCTGCCCAAGAGACATTCCATTGTGTGGTTTCCTATTGACAAATGTCTTGCACTTTTCTCAGTGCCGCTCTGTCTGAAGCAAGTTGGTTCCTTTTGGCAGAAAACACTATTCATGAGAAAAACTTCCTAATGAAAAGAATCCCAGACTTCATTGCTGAGTGCTAGCAACATAAGGAAAAGCACAACTGTGTGAGGATTAGAACTTTATATGTGTGATTGACTTCAGGCTCCAACCAAAGCAAAGATGGCATCAAGGCAAATCCTCTTATGCTTAACTCGCTCTGAACCACCCCTCGGATGTAAAGGTTCCTGGTAAAATGTGTTCAATCTATTCCCTGAAGTACTTTGAGCCTCTAAATCTTTGAAAGAGTATTTTACTCTTTCATTCCAGGTTCAAAAAGCATCGCCAGGAAAGCTGAAATAGGGTTACTTGATAGTCTCATGTTAGATTCCTTATTTCTCTAGAGAAGCACCTTCTCCTGTAACTGGGCACTTCTTAGAAGATTTTAAAAACAAAAGGCTCAGGTGGTATGAACATTTCTGCCTATTTGCAGTAGGATTGGTTGGATCAATGACTTTCAAACTAAGTTCTGAGCATCCTCATGGGTTCCTTGGAAATCCCTTAGGATCAAGAGGAAAGAATAAATGAGTATCCTCACCCCAGTTCCAATATGAGCGGCTCTGTTTTTGTTCATTTTATATAAATTGGGCTCTAACACATATTCTCTTGAAGAGAAGAAAGGGTTTCAGTGCTTAGAAATGTTTTTTTTTAAAAAACAGAACTGGAATACTTTTTCTTTATTCAGTAGTTAGCATACACTACATGTAATTAAAGTAGGTTTTGAACACTAACATTGCTGCTAGTTCAAAGCAGTGACACCTTTATTTTCTTATTTATACTACAAATATTTATTGAACTTTTCCTATGTACTAGGCACTGTGCTAAGTGCCGGGATATGGTATAGGCATGGTACCTGCCCTCATGGACTGTGTGGTCTAGTGGATAAATAGGTAATTATCATGCCTTGCAATAACTAGTTGTGTGTGGTGGGGGAAGGGAGTCAAGAAAGACTTCTGAGGGTTAGGAAAGTAGGAGTGTTCAGGAAATGGCACTAATATATATAAAAGCCTGTGGGAGAGATCATGGATCTCTTGAAGAACTGGAAAAAAAAAAGTATTAAGTCTGGAGTGTAGAGTGCAAATTAGAGGAGCCTTGTACGCTATCTAAAGGAGTATGTACTTGAATTTAAGAGCCATGGGCAAAAACCCCACATTTCTGTTTTTAAAAGCTCACTTTGGCTATAGGGTGGAGAATGGAATGAAGAGGAGCAGAGAGGAAAAGCAGATGAGAAGACTGTTAGAGTCTTCCAAGTGAGAGCTCCCTTGGGTTAAGTGAGCAGAGTGCAGATGGAAGGGTGTGGCTAGATTCCAGAGATAATACGAGTGTAGAGTCTAGTTATATGATGATAGATGGAATGGGTGTTGGGTATGCAAGAGAGAGGGTCAAGGATGCTGTGCAGTTTTCTGGCTCAGGCAACTGAGTGGATAATGGAGTCATTCATGGAGATAGGGAACTCAGGGGACAGGGTCAAGTTTAGAGGGAAGGTGATGAGGTTCATTTTGGACATGCTGAGTTAGACATCCCTGTGGGCTATCCATTGAAAAATCTCTCCCCACAAATACGTAGGCAAGCAGCTAAAGCTCTCTCTAATGTGATTTTCCTAAAAACCAAAAGCAGGAGTTTTTTTATGGTTTACTCTTTAGTGTAGTATAATGTTGGTGTAATGTAATAAATATATTTGGAGATAAACCATTAGAATAGGTGGGAAACACACACACACACACACACACACACACACACACACACACAACAAACAAACAAACAAAAAAACAACGTTGCAAAGTCATGTTAACCCACAATTACATTTCCTGCAGTCTTACTTTCACCCACTACCCAGTTCCCCTTACCTTCTATTCCCTTTCTAACTGTAATTTGGGGTAACTTTATGGGAGCTATGAATTTGGAATTCTTCACAGGATGGAATAGTGTTTTCCATAAGGTAAGTGGTTCTTTGCAGATATTCACCACTCTACAAACCACATGGCTGGAAGGAAATGTATATAGCCTAACTTCTTCCTTTTGTAGTCAATGAAATTAGGATAGAAAGAAATGAAGTGACTTGAACAATGACACTTCAGGCACTGAATAGGCCATTGAAGTAGGTCCACGTACAGCCTGCACTATATGTATAAAAATAATGCTTCTTGGAGAATTAAAATACGTTCTGTCCTACTTTATACCAGACTGAATCTGTTCATGTCAAGTTGTTAAACCATGCAGATACAAAATAAAAAGGTTTACTGTACTAATGTTTGAGAGGCATTGTGAAACCAGTCCACAAATATGAATTCTCTTGTATTTTCTGTTTTAATGCACTTTGCGCAAAAATTTATTTCCAAAGAGATTGAGAGGTGCACACTGATATATTCTGTGTTAGTCTGTGTATCCTGAATCTTGGTCCAGGGTACTTTCTACTATAGCATTCAAACTCGCCTACCATCCCTTTCCCAGTAGTACCAATATTTTGATCTTCTGCCCTAACCGGTTTGGCTCAGTGGATAGAATGTGTTAGCCTGTAGACTCAAGGGTCCCAGGTTTGATTCCGGCCAAAGGCATGTGCCTTGGTTGCGGGTACTCTCACTGATGTTTCTTACTTCCTATACCTCTCCTTTCATCTCTATAAAAAAATCAATAAATATATCAAAAAATATTTTGATCTTCCAATGGGATTTCAGAGATTCATGCGCCTGCATGGTTAGGATTTGCAATGGGAAAAGGAGAGACTGAGCCAGGAGATGCTAAAAGTCCAGCTGTCATTGAGCCAGTTTGGTGTAAGAGAAGAATAGATTTCTGTGTATAGATCCAATTCTGAGCTGCCATAGAGCTTAAAGTGATGATACAGGAGCTAGATCTCTGAATATTGGAAATCCCAAACCCATGGAAGGTGATGGAGTATAAGGAAAGACATCAGACTGCAGAGCCAATGGACTTAGCTTAGAATCCCGCCTGTGCTTCTTAGTAGAAATGACACGTTTCAAATTTATTTTCAATTTTCTAAGCCTTCATTTTTTTCATCTATATGAAATGTGGTGGTGAAGATGCAATGAAATAACATGTTTGTTTGTTTTTTTAAAAATACAGTAAATTATGTAAGTTTTAGATTTTTTTTTTCTTTACCTTAAATTCCTTAGGATCCTTCCATCTCAGGCCCTTGCTCTTTGCATCCCCACCAAATGGCTCTGCTCAAGAAAGACTCAGGCTTTTGCTGAACTACTTCTGAAGAAAGGCATCTTGAAATTTGGACCTACAGTTTCAGAAGAAATTTACATGGTAAGCCTACTCGATTGTGTTTTTTCTTTTTAGTTTTATTTCAACATAATTGACATATAACATTGCATAAGTTTAAAGTGTACAACATACTGATTTGATTTATGTATGTATATTGCAAACTGATTACCACAATAAAATTAGTTAATATCCACCACCTTTTTGATGATAGTCATTCTTACATGTGTAATACCACGTTTTGGTTTTTATTTGCATTTCAGTTAGAGAATTATTAATGTTGGCCAACACGATGGTGACAAAGGGAAAATTATTTGTGACAAAGAAAAATGACTTGCAATTTATAATACTCAACTGATTTCAAAGAAAATTCTTTATTTGCTGAACAGAGTGATGCATATGAGGATGCAAGGTTAAGAGAGTTACCTAGTTTTGCATTAGACAAAAAAAAATATTTTGTACGTGGAGGGCAGAGCTAAGGGACAATGCAGTGAGACCCAGAACCAAGGGAAACTTAAAACCTATATGTGGACAAGATTCAAAGGTGAAGAAGTAGCGGAGGGGAACTTTCTGGGGAGACCCAAGTTGTTTATATTAAAGTGTACCATGTGGTGCTTGATATAATCCTTTAATGCACCACTCCATGAATCATCATACCTAATAATAGATAAACATAATAATAGACAAACATGTAAATTGATCGTACCTCTGCTACATCCACAGCCAATCAGAGTAGTCAAAGAAATTAGGATAGGTTAATTTGCATATGTAGGTGCCCAGCAGCCTGGGTCTTGAGAACTTTCTCAGCATCCAGGTCACTCTGAGGTAGGTCCTGAGCAACCTGTGAAGGACCTGAGCCTAGGGGCTCCTGGGCAGGGGCAGAGCTGAAGATTGGAGGGAGCGAGGGCCCTTGCCCAGCCCCAAACCTTGGACAGAGGCTTGGGGTCTGGGCAGGGTGGAGCCTGCAATCTGAGGGAGCTGGAAGGGGTGGAGCCCGCTATCAGAGGGAGCTGGGAGTCCCCTGCCCAGGCCCCAAACCTCAGCCAGAGACTTTAGGCCTCAGCAGGGGTGAAGCTTGCGATCAGAAGGAGCTGGGGGTCTCCTGCCCAAGCCCCGAGGCTTTAGGCCTTGGCAGGGGTGGAGTCGGGGATTGGAGGCGATTGGTGTGAACTATAGAGGAAACACCTTTTCTGACTGCTCATTGGCTAAGCTCCCTGTATGCCACTGGTAATATTCTTAGTAACTTGTGTATAAGAATCCAAAAAGGTGATCTAGGGCTTTTCCACTATACTCCTGGAGAAAAAAACGAAGGTCCGCTGCTGGAGGGCTAAGAACTGTCTTCTGGGAGTTGCATTTGATCTTGTTCAGAAGTGTAGAACTGCTGAGTCCTACTTCATGGTGTCTACGAACTCAGGACAGGGCTGGGAGGCCCAGGCATATCTGAGTCACATTACTTATAAATATCAGTATCCTCAACTGAAGATATACATTCTTTTTTAAAAGCAGAATAAAGAAATAAACACCTGGAAACTGTCATCGTTGGGCTCAGAATAATATAGCTTGGCTCTGAAGGATGAAGGTAGAGTTTCATTTGACAAAAAGTATAGAAAGTTCAGGTTTTGGCTTAACCCAGAACTTCCCTATGTACCTCACAAAATTGTTATAGATCTTTCACTCCAAATATTTCCAACGTAACAATGTCACTTGTCCAGACCATGTATTCGATGCTGCAAAATTTGTATGAAAAGTCAAAGAGTAAAACAGTACTCAGAAAATTCTAAGGCAGAGACTTTCAATTGACTGAGAACTCCTTCCATGCTCAGAAATGCAGCAGCAGCAGCCTCCCAGCTCATCTGTGAGGTAATGGGGTGATAGCTCAGGTTGTCAGAGCTCCCAGCAGAGCTTGGGGTCACATTCGGCTCCACAGCTCTACCTCCCCACCATTGTCTTTGTTTTTTGTTTTGTTGTTGTTTTGTTTGTTTTACTATGGAACAGGACCTATTAGGAAGCAAGAAGTAGCTTTTAAGAAAAAGGTCACAAAAACTCATATCTTGAAAAACTGATAAGAGTGGAAATTGGATATGGAGAAAGATGACCGAGTCTAGGAGAGACTCTGGGAAACGTTTAACATTTGAGAGCAGTGCGCGGTGTACAGCTTGGCAATAATGGTTACTCAAATGGATAAAGCTGCAGGAATTTGTTGTGGGAGCTTAATTGCTTCAAGCCTTTGGTGCCACTTTCAAAACAGCTACCAATTTTAATTGGAAAATTGATTCTCCACAATGACTGGCAGGTACAAATGAGTGGATGGTGCTCTGCTGCAGGATAGCATACAGATATCTCTGAATGGGCTGCGGTGCGTCACCACGTAAGCCAGCTCTCAGAACTGAGCCTCCTCTGTAGAGGAAAGCGTAAGATTTAGAGTCAGATGGCCAAGAAAAACCCAAGCTCTATTGCTGCCTATCAAGTAATAGGCACTCAGTTCTTCTGAGCCTTAATACCCTTTTCTATAAAATGCGGCATAATACTTCACATGATAGTTATAAGCCTGATTATAATGGATTATTTTTTTTCTTAATTACAAAAGTAATGCATGTTCAAGGCCAGAAACCTGGAGAATTAAAAAAAGGCAAAGGATGCCCTAGCTGGGTGGTTCAGTTGATCGGAGCATCGTCCCATGCACCAAAAGGTGGTGGGTTCAATTTCCAGTCAGGGCACATACCCAGGTTGAGGTTCAATCCCTGGTTGGAGTGCATACAGGAGGCAACTGATCCATGTTTCTCTCTCACATCAATATTTCTCTCTCTCTCTCTCTCTCTCTCTCTCTCTCTCATTCTCTCTCTTTTCCTTCCTCTCTCTAACAACAACAACAAATCAATAAAAATATATCATCAGGTGAGGATTAAAAAGAAAAAAAGATAGAGGAAAACAAAAAAGTATTCAGAATTTTACCAACCAAGGACAAGAAGTAGTATTTCAATATGTCTTTAATTTTTTAATATGTATACACACACACACACACACACACACACACACACACACAGAGAGAGAGAGAGAGAGAGAGAGAGAGAGAAAGAGAGTACACTTTTTTAAAAATAAAACAGCATTTTAACTGTTCATACACTTAATAGATTGCAATATATTGAAAAATATTTTCTATGTCAATTATCTTCTCCTACATGTTTAGGAAGGCACTTTTAGAACTGTAAAGGACCATTCAAATATCAGAAGTCATTATTAAAACATGAATGACTATATATATTCTTCTCTTCCTCAACACACACAAAAACCCAAGCACCCAAAAAAGCTATTCTGCATCATTCTCTTGGCAATTCTCTAAACAAACGTTATGATAAATAGAATCATTTTTGTCTATCTTTTCTTATTTTTCTTTTGGTCTTTTCTGTCTAATAGCTAGGAAGACAAAAGTTACCAAATGAGATTATTTGATGGCATTTTAAAGCTTTAAAGGCCTTTGATTTATTATCTTCAAATTTGTTTTGGCAATGATGCATGGGTTCTGTTGAGACAAGCTACATGTATATGTGCCATGGTATTTTCCATTAATATAATTAAAAAAATAATTATCCAGAAATCTGGACCTACTGCCCCCTTATTTTCATGTCCAAGTTCTTTTACTCTTGTGAAGAATACATATGCACACAACTAAAAATAAATTGCAAGTCTGATTTTGAAATGGTTAAAAAGTGATGGGCAAGTTAATTTGTTGTAAGGATGTTTTGCCCATTTTCCCTACTTCATTTGACCTGGATTGAGATTCAGAGATGTGGATCCTTGTTTTGACTCTTACTATTCATATATCTTGGACAAGCTCATCCTTTTCTTAATCTCAAATTTCTCATCTGTAGAATGCCAGGAGTAGAATAGATCATTGCTAAACGTCTAAGATTTTCCAGACTATGTTTGGAGAGTCAGGTGACACTCTGAAGGCACACCAGAGATCATGTAGGCAGATATGCCCTGGAACAGCTCTAGTCAGTTACTGAAATATTAAAATCTTCTGTATCACTTATTAACATCCCTGCTTGAGCTTCCGAATGCCCTCTTTTCCTAATTCTTCCCCATTTAACTTCCCTGGCCCCTCCTCCTGGACCCCAGACTCCAGCTGGCATCCTCCAGCTGGCATCCATTCTGATTGGTTACAGCCTGATTCCATCCAGTTTTAAAATACTTTGACTATCACCCCTGGGCATAAGGAGCTCCTTTGCATCCCTGCTGCACAGTGCATGCCAGCTCATGACAGAGGTCAAAGCATTATCTCAGTGACCAAATCTTCTCAAGTTCACAAAATTGGAGACAATGTTTAATATTGGCTATTTAACTGAACTTTGTAAGTTGTATCAACTTAGGTATAATTTAAAGTAGTTGATATGTTTATTTTTCTAAAGAATGTGTGTTGTTTTTATTGTTTTGAAAAGTAAAGTGAAATTTTTGAAAATTTAGTTTTAGCCATCAGTACAGCAGGACATAAATATATTCTTCTTTTCTTTTTAAAAATATTTTTATTGATTTCAGAGAGGAAGGAAGAGGAAGAGAGAGATAGAAACATCAATGATGAGAGAGAATCATTGATTGGCTGCCTCCACACAGGGATCAAGCCCCTCAGCCACTGGAAACCACTAATGTACTAACTATGTCCATGGACTTGCTTAGTCTGGAAACTTCATATAAATGAAGTCATATAATATTTGGTCTTTTGTGACTGGCTTCTTTCACTTAACATATTGTTTTCAAGGATATGAGTGTATTCTCTTTCTCTTTCTTTTTTTAAAATCCTCACCCGAGAATATTTTTCCATTGATTTTTAGAGAGAGTGGAAGAGAGGGACAGACAGAGAAAAATATTGGTGTGAGAGAAACATTGATTGGTTGCCTCCTGCACAAGCACCAACCAGGGCCTGGGCTGGGGAGGAGCCTGCAACCAAGGTATCTGCTCTTGACCAGAATTGAACCTGGGACCTTTCAGTCCGCAGGCCGATGCTCTAGCCACTGAGCCAAACTGGTTTCAGCTGTTTTTTCTTTTTTAGTAGTACATAAAATAGTATATCTTGCAATTGATTTTATCTGCTTTGATAAAAGTTGGCGCTAAACAATATTGTTTTCCTATTATTAGATAGGATATATAAAAGGAATTAGCCTTTAATAATGAAATTTAAAACATTAGTGAGAGTTCGGATGAGAGGAAGAGAAAGGTTTTGAGGGGAAATTCCCTCACCAACATAGCAGTGTTTCACATAATACCAATACCTACCTGCTTCTTCTGTGGCAGCCCTAACCAATTTGGTTCAGTGGATAGAACATTGGCTTGTGGACTCAAGGGTCCCAGGTTCTATTCTGGTCAAGGGCTGCGGGCACATACCCAGTAGGGAGCGTGCAGGAGGCAGCTGATTGATGTTTCTCTCTCATTGATGTTTCTAACTCTCTCTCCCTCTCCCTTCCTCTCTGTAAAAAGTCAATAAAATATACTTTTTAAAAAAAGTGACCTGGCAAATACTATTTGCAGAAGGCTTTAGTCACAGACACTGCTGCTTTGAAAGCTCTACTTTTCCATCTCAGTATAGAATAGTGATTTAAAAATTCAAATTGTGTGGCCAACTCTTAAGCCATATTTTAAATCATTCTGCTTTGCACCTCCTTTTCTCTTTATCATATTTATAAAGTGATAAGTCATAAATCTAATGATGAACATGCCCTTTTTCCCTTTTGTATGTTGTGTTTTAGTTTATAAAACTTTTTTTTCCCTACTATAACTGATGTAGCTAGTCAACTTAAATGGTAGCAGATAAGAACTGAATGTCAATAAGTAAGCAGGTCAACCTTTTCACTAACCTTAGCAGAGACTAAGATAATATTTTAGCAGTGAAATGTCTGGTTATGATCATTCTCTGTATTATTTACATGATACCAAATAAATTTGCCAAATTATAGAAACTTTTTTCTTTGTTTTAAAAATTGAGATGTAATTATTGTGTAACATTATGTTGAAGTGTACAACATGTTGAATATATATATATATATATATATATATATAAAACCACATGGGGGCAGCCATCTTGTGTGTTGGAATGATGCTCAATTTGCATGTTATTCTTTTATATATATATATCCTATCTAATAAAAGAATGATATGCAAATTATATATCCTATCTAATAAAAGAATAATATGCAAATTGACCATCACTCCAACACACAAAATGGCTGCCCTCATGTGGACACAAGATGGCCACCACAAGATATCCTGCAGGGGAGGACAGTTGGGAGGGATCAGGCCTGCAAGGGAAGTCATTTGTGGGCGATCAGACCTGCAGGGGAGGACAGTTGTGGGCAACCAGGTTGGCAGGGGAGGGCAGTTGGGGGAGACCAAGCCAGCAGGGAAGGGCAGTTGGGAGGAACCAGGCAACAGGGGAGGGAAGTTGCTGGGGGACCAGGTCTGCAGGGGGAGTAGTTAGGGTGACTGGGCGAGCAGGGGAGGGCAGTTAGGGGTTACCAGGTCAGAGGGGAGGGCAGATAGGGGTGACCAGACCTGCAGGGGAGGGCAGTTGGGATCAACCAGGCCTATAGGAGAGGACAGTTAGGGATGACCAGACTGGCAGGGAACAGTTAGGCATCGATCAAGCTGGCAGGGTAGTGGTTAGGGGGCAGTTAGGCAGGCGAATGGTTGGGAGCCAGCAGCCCACTGGGATTGGATCCAAATGGGCAGTTGGACATCCCTTGAGGGATCCCAAATTGGAAAGGATGCAGGCTGGGCTGAGGGGACCACCCCCCCCCCGGCATGAATTTTGTGCACTGGGTCTCTAATATATATATATATGCTAACACCTCATTTCTTTTTTGTGGTCAGAATAATTCAGTCTAGTCTCTTAGCAACTTCAAAATTTATAATACAGTATTGTTGATTATAATCACTATGCTGTACATAGGTCTCCAGAAGTGAGATCATACAGTACTTGTCTTTCTTTGACTGAGTTAGTTCACTTAGCATAATGTTCTCAAGGTCCATGTTGTTTTATAGCAGGGTTTCCTTCTTTCTTATAGTTAAACTATAGGCCCGATGCATAAAATTCTTGCAAGGGGCTCAGCCCTTGTAGCCCTGGCTGCCTGGGCCCTCGCAGCCCCAGCTTCGTCCGGAAGGTCGTCCAGATGGTTGTTCTGCTGTTTGGTCTAATTAGCATATTACCTCTTTATTATATAGGATAATATCCCTGTGTGTGTGCGGTGTATCTCACATCTTTATTCATTCACTGACAGACACATAGGTTGCTTTCCATATCTTGGCTGTTACAATAATGCTGCAATAAACCTGGGGGTGCAGACATCTTTTCAATATATTGTTTTCATTTCTCTTGGATATATACCCAGTTGTAGGATTGCTGGATTATACAGTAGTTCTATTTATTACTTTTTTGAGGACCCTCCATATTGTTTCCCATTGTGGCTGTATCAATTTATTTCCCACCAACAGTGCACAAGAATTTCCTTTTCTCCATACTCTTGTTATCTTTTGTCTTCTTAATTGTAGCCATTCTTATAGGTGTGAGATGATATCTCATTGTGGTTTTGATTTGCAGTTCCCTGATTATTAATGATGTTCAGCATTCTTTCATGTACCTGTTGGCCATCTAAATATCTTCTTTGGAAAAACATCTATTCAATTCTTCTGCCCATTTAAAATCAGATTGTTGGGGGGGAGGGGTTGGTTGTTGTTATTGAGTTGTATGAGTTCTTTCTATATTTTGGATATTACTCCTTACCCAATATATGGTTTATAAATATTTTCTTATATTCTATAGGTTGCTTTTTAATTTTGTTGATTGCTTATTTTGCTATAGAGAAGCCTTTTAGTTCAATCAAGTACTACTTACTAATTTTTGCTTCTGTTGCTTATATTTTTGGTGTCATATCCAAAAACATCACTGTTAAGACCAATGTCAAGAAGCTTTCCCCCTATGTTTTCTTGTATGAGTTTTATGGATTTATGACTCATGTTAAATCTTTAATCCATTCAGTTAATTTTTATGAGTGGTATAATTAATCCACTTTCATTTTCCTCATGCACTTTTAAGGTTTTCACAGCACCATTTGTTGAAGAGATTGTTCTTTCCCCAATGAGTATTCTTGGCTCTCTTTTCAAATATATTTGACCATTTATGTGGGGTTTATTTTTCAGGTTCTCATTTCTGTTCTATTGGTCTATATGTCTAATTTTACTCCAATACCATACTGTTTTAATTATATTGCAACGATAGTAAATAATATATAGCTGCTAGTAAAATTTGAAATCAGAAAGTGTGATGCTTCTCTGACTTTGTTTTTTCTTCAGTTGCTTTGGCTATTTGGAATCTTTGTGCCTCCACACATGTGCTCATTTGTTTTTAGTTCTGTGAAAAGTACCATTGGAATTTTGATAGGGATTGCATTAACTTATAGCTGGCTTTGGGTAATATGGACATTTTCATGATATTAATTATTTGGATCCATACACATGAAATGTCTTTCCATGTGCATCTTCTTTAATATTTTTCATCGAAGTCTTATAATTTTCACTGTACAGATTTTTCACTTTCTTGGTTAAATTTATTCCTAAATATTTTATTTGTTTTGATGCTATTGTGAATATGATGGGTTTTTTAATTTATTTTACAGATTTTTTAAAAAAATTTCTCCTTTGTCCTAACAGTTGTTCAGGAATGTGTTGTTTAGTCCCCACATGCTCGTAAATTTTCCAGCTTTCCTCTTATTGTTGATTTCTAGTTTCATACCATTGTGGTCAAACAGGAGATTTGGTAGGATTTCAATCTTTCTAAATTTGCTAAGACTTGTTTTGTGGTTTATCACATGATCTACCCTGAAGAATGTTCCATGTGCTCTTGAGAGGAATGTATTTTCTGCTCTTATTGGATGAATTATTCTACAAATAATTTGTGAGGTTCATGTGGTTTGATATATGGTTAAAGTCCAACGTTTTCTTGTTGAGTTTCTATCTGAATGCTGAAACTGGGGTATTAAAGTCCTCTACCATTATTGTATTATTGTCTATTTCTCTCTTCAGATGTGTGAGTATTTGTTTATATATTTAGGTACTCCAGTGTTGGTGCATATATATGTATGGTTGTTATAGCTCCTTGATGAATTAAACCCTTTACCCTGATATAATGACCTTTTCTCATTACCATTTTGGCTTAATTTATTTGGTCTGCCATAAGTATAGCTAATCCTTCTTTCTTTTGGTTTTCACTTTCATAGAATAGCCTTTTCCATCTTCTGGCTCCTCACTTTGAGCCTATATGTGTCCTTAAATATGAAATTAGTCCTTATAAAAGCAAATAGTTGGGAGAAACTTTTTTTCACTTGAATATTTTGGGAAAAATTCTGTCATACAGATGAGCAGAATAGAACAGTCTATATATTTTCCACAATTAAACAGGTCCTGGTTTCTGAACTTTGGGTTATTATTGGACATTAATTTATTGCAAAGGGTCAAATATCAGAAATTCTAACTTGTCATATGCTCCCGCTTTCTCACACCAAGCTAAGCCAGTTTTGATGAAAAAAAATTGTAAAATATGAGTGTAGATAAAAGAGTAAACAGACTTATTTTAATAACATGAGATTTAGGAATTAAACATAGCAGGCAGAAGATCCTGTAGGAATTTCAAGTGATATTTTATGATGGTTTGCTAAAGAATGTTTTAAGCCTTGGTTTACATAGCATGCTACTTTATATAGTATTCTTTATTTTTAAGATCCCTGCAAGATGAGATATTGTACTCTTATAGATAATCATCTCTGCTTCCTTCCTATCTGGCCAGCTGGGGTGGAAATAAACAAAAATAATATCTAGTTCATGGGAGAAGTAGAAAAGACATTTTAGAAAAATAAAGGCCAACATAAAAAAGAAATGTGAAGTAGTGGATATTTTGAGTAGGATAATCTTACATTATGGATCTCCTAAAAAAATAAATTCAACTTGAAAATATGTCTGAATGTTTTATGAACTTCCTAAAGATTACTGATTTTATGATTTTTGCAAGGAGATATCTTTAACACCTTATAAAACATCCAAGGGTCTCATATTCACTTATTGGTTACTCTTCTTTTAATTGTGTAATCAATCAGTGGTTACTTTATTGATTATGCATTTGTGAAGGTATATACCAAAGACTGGACATTTTAAAGCTATAAAAAGGCAGAGTTCTTGCTCTTCGGCTGTTTAGCATTTAGTTGCAGGGGCCAGGTGTATAAAATGATTAGAGAACAAAAGGAATACAGTGACAATGTTTCAGTGAGGAAGAAATAGCAGGGGTATATAGGAAAAAGCAATATTTCTAATGCTATTTTTTAAAGGAAAAGCCTCCTAAAAAGGTTTTATTCCACTAAATGAAAAGCCCCTTTGATAAGATGAGCACTATGAAGAGATTGGCCATCTGAGTTTGGGGGTAAAAGCTGGGAAGAAATGATCTACAAAGCTTAATAGAGGAAAATAATTTGAAGTTCTTGGTTCAATCCAGGGGGGGAGTGAGTGAAGATAAAGAATAGAAGAGAGGAGCTGGCAAGGTAAAGAGGGATGGTTGGAAGACCGTTAGACCATGAAAGGCCACAGTGATTGCTCACTGTGCCATTTTGAAATTATTTGTATCCTTGTGGCTTAAACCCATCTTACTCTGACCTTCCAAGCATTGCTATTTACAGTAAATATGACTCTTCTCAAGAAGGCTTCACATGATGGATCTCAAAGAGAGCGCCAGAAGAAGTAGAAGGCAAAGGAGGCCATGAGAGCCCGAGGCTTGAAGGAACTCACAGAAATCTTAGTGGATCATGGGCCATGGGATTTTACTCAGCCCAGTAGGAAGGAAGCCGCAGGCAACATCAAGTTCACACAAATAAAGAGGGATGTGATCCACACAAGTGTGTGTGTGTGTGTGTGTGTGTGTGTGTGTGTGTGTGGTGAGGGGGTGGGTGATTAAATAGGGGAATTTTAATCCAAATCATGGAAGAATGCTGTTTTCAGATTGGTTGCAGATTTACAATTGGGCATAACAGAGTGAGGCCTAGCATGAACAAGATCGTTAGCAGACAAACACACAATGTATAAATGGGAATATTTTGGCTCAGCTGGAGAGTCACTATTTAACATCCCTTCTTTTGTACCCTGAAGGATTATGTTTTCAGTTCCCTTTTAAGTTGCTAATGGTTCAATGAGAAACAAGGCTCAGATCCATAGTTTGCAAGTTTGTTTTTAACAACAAAATCATATCTAAAAATAAAACCTAGTCCCACAGTGCAACATGTAAAACATTAAAACTCAGTTGCCTTGGTTAAGAGGGTGGAAGTCCTGTCTTTGGTGCTTTCCCACTCCCATCATTAGAATTCCTCAGGCTCCATAGAGCACAGCCCAAAAACCACCGCCCCAGAACAGGAGAAACAAGGCTGTCTCATTGGTCTCTTTTCTGGATTACAATTACTGACCTTGCCAGGAGAAATTCCATTTAGAAATTTGTGCCAGAAAATGAAAAAGGTTGATAATATCAAATGTTGGCAAGGGAATAGGGAAATGGCACTCTCTAACACCGCTGGTGAGAGTACAAATTGATGCAGGTTTTTTTTAAAGACAGGTCATCAAAATTTTAAATGTACAAACCATGTGATCTCATGGTTTCATTTCAAGAAATCTATTTTATAGAAATAGATTTCTTTACAAAAGTGTAAATACAAGCATGTTCATTACTTATAAGACTGTAAAATCAGAAGCAAATAGAAATTAAGTCAATTATACTACCTGCATATACTGGAATATTATAGACAGTAAAATTAAAGTGGTAGATCTATTTATATGATGTCCCTAATGCACTGTTAAGTGAAAATGCAAGTTCCAAAATACCATGGTTAGTTTGATAAAAATTTTGAAGCAAACAAATAAAACTCACATTCTATGAAAGCTGTGTAAGTACTACTAATTGAAAAAAATAAAAGCAAACCTCTAGGAAAAAAGGTTAGTCGCAGGGGTTAGAGTTTTCTTCTGGAGAATGGAAGTGGAGGTATGAGTAAGGTGAGCATACATGTTTCAATATATAGATGTTGGTATTATTTGAGATTTTTTTTTTTACAAAAGACATGCATTAATTTTATAATTTAAAATGCAATGAAAAGAAATATAAAATACTTTGCCTGTTTTCAAGAACTGATAAGTTTCCTCTTTTCTATCAACAAAATTCAAATAATACTAGTATAACCTGCTCCCCATTTCACCCTAGCTGCCTGGGAATCCAGCTGAATCTGGCAATGATAATGACCTTTCGACCTAAAACATTGCCTTTTCCATTAGTCCTGCTTTTCTATTTCTAGTTAACACTTCCACCAAAGCTTTCTAGGCTCATTTCCCCCCCAAGAGATAGGAAAGGGTTATAAAGAAAGAAACAAACCATGAACACTTCACTATAAGCAGCCCACATTTCTCTCTGAGCACCAAACTTTCTAAGGGCAAGTGTAGGCTAAGCATTGGAGGATTTAATTTGCTATTTATACTTTATACTCTGATAATTCTCTCATAGGCTCTGAGGACAAGAATTGTACTTGTAAAAACACTGGGCTCTACGTTGAGGTTTCACTTTTTCTCTACTCCAAATTTAAGAGTTGCAAGGACAGGCAGGGGCTTTGTGTGACAAGTCTTGTCTTCATCCTGCAGATGGTGGGAAACCACTGAGGGTTTTTATGCAAAGAAGTCATAAATGGATCCTAACCAAGTCTGAGAAAAAGTAACTGTCAAAGGAGAAAGTAGATTGGTGCAGGGAAAGGCAGAGATGTTCATTAAATACCTGTAGAACAGTTGGATAATTGATGGTTAAATGCCCAAGGTAACTCTAATGTCTGCATTTATTTTAAGGGAGTGTGCATCATTTGTCTGTAATACCAGGGTTGGATTACTTGGTCTGAACGTGAGTTAGCCAGACCTTTAGCACAGGTCCAGTGAGATTCAAAGAAGAAAACAATATTGAGTTTCAAATGCAATCTTAAATCCTGCAAGCCAGTTCATAAGGGGAATATATAAATAGCTCAAGGCAAAGATATCAGAAAAGAATGGAAGACAACAGTTTTCTCAGGTACCTCGGCAGCTGGCATCATTATTTATATCAAATAAAAATCTGTAAGGAGTACCCTTCTCAACGTTTCCCCCAGGCTGCTGGTAGACAATTTTTGCCTTTGTTGATAGGACTCCCTTTAACACTTGGAAACATAACTCTTGGGAACATTTACTTTACAGAACAAAATGTGCTATCTTAATGCTATTGGCTAGCAGATGAGGGAAATGGGGGGAGAATATACATTTATAGAGTTTAACCATATGCATGCATCTTTTTTGTTTGTTTTCCAAAATACATTTGCAGGTGGAGAAAACGGGTATGGAGAAGGGACATCCCTCACAGGCCAGGCTCTTTTAAACTGGGTCTTTTTCATCCCTGAACCTTTATTCCCCATTCACGTATGAAAAAACTGAAGGGAAAGAGATCGAATAGCTTGCCCAAAGTTACAGCATTTGAATACAGATCTCAACATTTTTTTAGATTCAAAGTTAGTAACTTTGCTACTTCACTAATAGGTTCCTGATGAAAAATTTTAATTGATAGTAAAACTTGCATTTTAATACTAAAACATTTTCAAACCCCCCTCTTTTAAAAAAAAGGACTATCTCCTAAATCACAGCTCCTAAAATGGCTAAGCTGGAGGACTGCTGGAGGAGAGGGAGTGCTAAACAGATAATCCAGTAGATATTTTCCACCTCATGCCACCAGCAGAAGCCATGCCTGGGATTTAGTGTTAGCTGTCACTGTCATGCCAAGGCATAAGCAACATCATCATCAGTACATTTGAGTAAGTGAAAAGCAAGTTCCAAAGAAGATAGTTTAAAGGAAGCCGGGGGGTGGAGGGTGGGAGTAAGATGTTGGATTCTGAGTCTAGATGGTGGATTGCATGCATGTATTAATTTTACTTCCTCCTGAAGCATGCTAAAACTACATTAAAGAGATTCTAACAAAAGACATAAACACACAAGTACAAGGAAAATAGTAGAATTGGTAAGAGCAATTATGTTTTGGAAGCTGGAAAGCAGATGGACCAGTAATAACTGGCTTAACAGGCCCAAGATAGTGGAGTCCCCAGTTGGCTTCAAACCACAGAATGCACAAAAGTTTCAGGAATTGGCAGCATCCTATGCTAGGATTGAGGTAAATGAGAGGTCTCAAATAAGTAAGAAAAATCTACTTGAAAAACAATTGGCTTCCTAACTGCCTTGTCTCTTTTCATGGACCAGGCGACTGTCTGGCCCCCATCCTGATAGAAATCTGAAGGTTTTGTCTCTGTGGAAAGCAAAATGGATGGTTCTCAGCTGAGGGGTGCCAGGCATGGTTGAGAGCAGGGATTCTTCCTGGAAGGGAAAGTGGGGCCTGGAATTAGCTCTTATGATCTGACTCTCCCTTCAGACTTCTGTCCTCATTTGTTTGTCAGCCAGACTCTCATCTACCAGGCAGGACATTAGAAAATTCCCTGGGAATCTGACCAGAATAAGCAGAAAATGTAAAAATACTCACTCCAGAGGCTCCCTGAGAAACAGCCCACCTAGATCACCTTCAAGTAAAGTTTAAAGTTGTCATGCCCTGCCCATTTACTCAGTAATCTTTATCATTTTTTAGTTTGCTATTTATCAAAAGCAAAAACAAACAAATAAACAAACAAAAAACACAAAGGTAACGAAATATTTGAGGAGTCCCCAAGGAAAAAGGTAGAGACCCAAATAAATAGAAGAAAAAGGCCATCTGGAACAACAGCCACTATGTAGGGAAGTAAAAACAAACAAAAATTCCTATATTGTCAGATAGTAAACAACACTGCATATGTGAAACAAAAATAGCATGCTATAGGAAAAGTTCATTTAGAGAACCAAAAAGAAATCCTGGAAATTAAAAATATTATGAAATAAAAAAGAAGGGCTAGAATATAAGATAACGGATTTCCTCAGAGAGTAGAACAAAGAGTAGACAAAGAATAAAGAATAAGAAAGTGAGAGGTATGTAAAGAAGGTTCATCATCCAAATAATAAGAGTTCCAGAAAGAGAGGAAAATATAAATCTAAGTTACACTGTTACTCAGGAAAATGGACACAAAAAAATTTCTCAGAGCTGAAGAACATGAGTTGTCAGATCAGTAGGGTCTACAGATTCCTAAGCACAATGGTCAGAAATAGATCCTCACAAAAGCACATTGTAAAAGTATAGAACACTGCAGCAGAGAGAATTTATATAAACTTCCAGAAAGGGGATAAAAACATATATAAAGAATTAAGAACCCAAGTAACTTCAGACCTCTTCATACTGACACCATAAGTAAGATTGTAATTAAGTAGGACTATTGTTTTGCACAACACCAGGGAGCAACATTTAGAACACAGTGTTCTTCAATAAAGTGGCTCACATTCAAGCATGAGCATAGAACAGATATTTTCAGACATTAAAGTCTCCAAAATTTATTTCCCATATACCCTTTCTTAAAATACTCCTGGGGAATGTGTTTGTTCTACTAAAACAAGAGAGTAAAACCAGGAAACAGGAAGACATGGGACAGAGGCATGGCTGGCTTTGGGAGCATTAAGTCACATAGTTGCACAGGGTTCCACACATAAAAGGGGCCCAAACTTGGTTTAATGCTCTGCTAACACCATTTTGAAATTATCAATAATTTTTAAACAAGGAACTCTGCATTTTCATTTTCACTGGGCTCTACAAATTATGCATTCCAGTTCTGCATACAGGTGATCCAATTCAGGGGAAAGGCAAAGGAAAAATCCCCATGAGGTCAGCAATGGGATTCCAGGACAACTATCAATAGACATAGAGGACAGCTATTCCAGAGAGGAGCATGAGATTCAAGAGACAGACATGTTGGTGGTTGTCATAGCCAAGTCCTCTGTTATTTTACTCTCTATTTCAACCTGAGGACAAAATACTTAAATAAACCTTGCCCAGATTCTTACCTGTGATTCTTATGATTATTTGTTGACTAAGTTTCTGCTCCCTTTCCATGTCCTAATTCCTGGATCAACTGAGGGTACAGCTCACCAAAATTTCTGCTTAAACTTACATCTAAGAGCTGAAGCTAAGGTAGGAAATAGGGAGCATTCCAAACCCTCTGACTATGCTTCTACCTGACTCCAGCGCCTGGCTTACCTGGCAGTCTTGCCAGATGTCCTAAGTACGCAGAGCCCTGTGTTGGCTAAGGATTAGCTTACAATCTTGCCGGCTGATTTCCCTAAAAGGGCTCTTAACTCCCAGGGGAGTTGTCAACAAGAGATTTTGTTGTGTTCATCATTGAGTTAGTAGTGTAACTTTGATCTTTCTTTACACAGCTACCAAATTTTCAAAACTAAATATGTTGTTTGGATATAAATATAGGCAGTAAAACCATAAAGAAAGCAGGAAATAATTAACACAACTGTGTGAACTAGTAGTAATGATTGGCCATTGAAAGGGAGTGAGCAGAGGAGACTAATTAATATTTTACTCTTAAACTAGGCTAGGTGGTGATTACATGGATATTGTTTTATTATTATTTCCTAAACTGAACTTATATTTTAATAAACTCTTCTGAATGCATGATTCAGTAAAATGTAAGAAAATGAATATCAATGTCATTATCATAGGATAAATTTCATCAAAGGCCACATTTGGTCCTTGAGATACATCAGTACACATAGTCCTTTCATCATGGAATTTCAAATAAAAGCCCTTACATCATCCAGTCTAACCTCCTTTTTATTTGTAACCATTATTATTCTAACTGGTTTTGTTATATCCTTATATCATGTAAGTTGCAACATAAACTTATAAGTTCACGTTGTTTCAGAGCTTGGTGAGTTGTTAGACTCTCCTTGTTTCCTACTGGCATTTCTGCCTTTCTCCTTCATCTGGGTCCTTTATCTTTTGAAGGGTATGCTTGAGATTTTCTTCATTGGCCTGGAGGATGTATTCATTTAGGGTTTACTCAGTTTGATGCAAAGAGCTTGGGGATCTGGGATCTTTTTGCCAAAAAATATGAGCTGACTCACTGACATATATCTCAATGATCCATTGGTCCAGTGAGTAATATCCTGGAAGAAACATGAGTTATTATTAGTCATTATTATGCCTTCACCTTTCCTGGAATGCCTTTGAAGGCACAAGGCATCAGCAATATCTGTCATCAAAAACTCTTTTGTCTGCAATTTCTGTTATTGCATTCAGCTTGTTCACAGCAGAGAGAGTTTTTCTCCTAAGATGATGGCTTTCTTTCTATAAAAAGTATCCACTATTTAGCCCGCCTGCAGAAAGGAAGTTGGCACGGATTCTGAAGAGCCAATCAATTCCTTAGCTGTTCTTGAACAAGCAACCCTTTCTTGATAGCTCTAGACTTTTGCTGCAATTGTAGAAGCTGAGTAACTTGTCAGCTGGTCATTTGTAACCAATAAAACTGAAAAGATTATCTACCTTTATTTAAATTTTATATGAACAAAGATCTAGAATTCTGGAATTGTATATTGAGAATTGACTATATTATGGAATCCCATCTGGATAAGATTTTGCTCTATATATTAGCATTCCTGGCATGGAATTAGAAATGAAGTGAGAACCATACCTATTAACTTGTTAGTTGTTTTCATGGTTTGATAAACTAAAGAATAAACTGAAGCATTAAGAAATGAGCCGTATTAGGTATAACATTTTTTAATTTCAAAGGACAAAATATTTTTGGTACACTTATTAAAAACAAGAAATTTACTATAATAAGGATTTAAGAGAATCATAGAAATCAAGAATAGTCAAGTGATTGCCCTTCAAGAAGGTATTGGAACTAGAAATTGGAAGGACCCAGGGTCTCTTTTTCTCATCTCTGTTCCCCTCTGCTCATGTACATCATTTTTCTTCCTCTTTGCAGATCATTTTTTTCTTTAGTTCTCAGCAGAATGTGGCTGCTTCTGTGTTGGTGCTATGTTAGGATAGTCTATACTGAGACAAGGAATAAATCCTAAACCATAAAGATTTCTTAAAAAAAAAACACACACACCAAAAACAAAACAAAAACCCAGCTGGCATGACTGTCTGATCTATGAACCAGGAAGTCACAGTTCAATTCCCAGTCAGGGTACATGCCCAGGTTGTAGGCTCAGTCCCCAGTGTGGAGTGTGCAAGTGATAGCCAATCAATGATTTTCTCTCATCATTGATATTTCTATCTCTCTCCCTCTCCCTTCCTCTCTTAAGTCAATAGCATATATTTAAATTTTTTAAAAAAAGATTTCTTTCCTCACCCATGTCACAATTTTCTATGGGATGGGAAGCTCTCCTACATCTTACAATTATGCCATCTGGAACGTGTGATCTCCAGGGTCACTGCTGTGGGGAAACAGAAAGTGAAATGACAGCAGGAATATTTTCAACAGCCAACCCCGACAGTGGTTGAAATCACGTCTATTTAGTTCTCATTGGCCAGAAGTTAGCCACATAGTTCCAACCTACCTGCAAGGGAAACTGGAAAACAGGAGGAGTGTATGGATAGTTAGTGAGCACTAACAGTCTCAGTTCATCTCTAGTCAATAGACAACCCAGACCAATTAGTCAAACTCCTTGTTTCCTAGAAGTGTTTCTATTAGTAGTCCAGACTCCACATTCCTAGGGAAGAGACTCTGGCCTAACTTAGGTCAGATGTCCACTGTGATCCAACCTGCTCTGTCTTGGATAGAGGCTCTTATTAAATAGAATTGCTTCCAGATTCCTGCCAGTTTTAACAAATGACTTAAATGTAGATGGGAAGGACAATACTCAGAAGGAGTAGGCCCTTCAGGCAATGTCTATCTGCTACCTGGAGTTAGTTTCATTTTTGAAGTCTCTGAGAATCAGTCTCTCTCTTACACTATTTCTTCGTAATGGTATCTGTATTTTATGAAATTCTTTATTTTAAAGATGAAAATACAGTGAACCCACATGGAAGAATTAGAACTTACTGCTTTTCCTTCTAGAGCAGTGGTTCTCAACCTGTGGGTCGCGACCCCGGCAGGGGTCGAACGACCAAAACACAGGGGTTGCCTAAAGCCATCGGAAAATACATAATGCATATCAGGTATTTACATTCCGAATCATAACTGTAGCAAAATTACAGTTTTGAAGTAGCCACCAAAATTATTTTTTAGTTTGGGGTCACCGCAACATGAGGAACTGTATTGTGGGGTCACGGCATTAGAAAGGTTGAGAACCACTGTTCTAGAGAATATCTATCTCTGGACATTAGACACCCAAGTTGTGAGGGCAATCATCTGACATATAAATGTGGACATTGTTTTTCCTAATCTCTGTTGACAGCTCCTAGAGCACAAAGGTGGTGCTGGAGTCCTTCTAAATGACCCCTAGTTGTAATCATTAGAGTTGTTCCAAATATTTCCATTCCCTCCTCCTTCTGGATATGTGGTAAGATTGCATTTATTTGCCTTCTTTGTGATTAGGTGTGGACATGTAATTTGCTTTAGATAATAAAATGGAAAGAGAAGTGACACATGTCACTTGCAAGCAGAGGCTTTACGAGCCAGTGTGTGGTTCACTAGATTTCTCCCAGCTGGTGTAATTGTAAAAGCAAATGTTGAGGTGCAGTGGGATCTCCCCGCCTATCCATGCTGGGCATTTAGCATGAGCAAACAATCAACTTCTATTGTGTTGAGCCACCAAGACTTTGGGGCTGTTTGTTACTATAGATAACCTAGTCCTGTGGTTGGCAAACTGAGGCTTGAGAGCCACATGCGGCTCTTTGGCCCCTTGAGTGTGGCTCTTCTACAAAATACCACGGCCTGGGCAAGTCTATTTTGAAGAAGGGGCATTAGAAGAAGTTTAAATTTAAAAAACTTGGCTCTCAAAAGAAATTTCAATCGTTGTACTGTTGATATTTGGCTCTGTTGACTAATGAGTTTGCCGACCACTGACCTAGTCCATTCTGTCTACTACACGTCCATCTGTAGCCATGCATGCCACAGGGCATCCCTATCATATGCACGATCCTGCTCAAAGCAGAGTGCTCTTCTTCCTTTATGCCATCCTAAAGAGGGGCAGCTGTGTGGTTCACACTAGCTTAGCAGTGATTGTGACACTTGAGTCCATTTGCATGGCCTCTTATTGCAAAAGCCATGTGAATTATATAGTCACAGGTATTTATTTATTTTTTAAAATATTTTATTGATTTTTTATAGAGAGGAAGAGAGAGGGACAGAGAGTTAGAAACATTGATGAGAGAGAGACATCGATCAGCCGCCTCCTGCACACCCCCTAATGGGGATGTGCCCGCAACCAGGATACATACCCCCGACCGGAATCGAACCTGGGACCTTTCAGTTCACAGGCCAATGCTCTATCCACTGAGCCAAACCGGTTTTGGCACAGGTATTTATTTTATGTAAGTATATTTTATTCATTTCAGAGAAGAAGGAGAGGGAGAGATAGAAACATCATTGATGAGAGGGGATCATTGATCAGCTGCCTCCTCCATGCCCCCTACTGGGGATTCAGTTTGCAACCTGGGCATGTTCCCTAACCTGAACCTGAACAACCATGACCTACTGGTTCATCATTAGGTCAATGCTCAACCATTGAGCCACACCATCTGGGCATAGTTGCAGGTATTTTAAGCTGGAAAATGTTTGGATGTGGAGAACCACAGGATATGTTATATTTGAAATAAATGTTTAGACACTTGACACTGCTACCACCTTTCAGAAGGATCAGCTGATTCACAATGCTTACTACAGACTGCCTGCACAGACTATGCTTTGTTAAAGATTGGATAAAGATAGAGTGCTAAATAGAGAGCAAGAAAGAGCATGAGACACTGCTGTGGTTCAATACAAACAAAGCCTGCTTGTCTCGCTGCAGCAGCTGTAACATCCTTCACAGGCTCCAGACTAATGAGCCACACTTTAACTCACTTTCTAACAAGTTTTGCTTAAATATATTCTCAGATTAAATCAAGAATCAGGCAATTCAGATTACTTGTTAAAAGGGCCAAATTTCGCGTTAGTCACTTTAAAGAGGTAAATGGAGATAAAGAGGAAATTCTAAGAGCTACTTCAAACCAGGTAGGACCCAGCATATGGCCAAATTTAATTTCTAAAAATCTTAGGTAAAGTAATAATGGCCCAAATCAAGAAACACCATGAAGACACCAGGGGTGACAGTAATGCAACAAAAACTACCTTGGCTAGTGTCACAGTTCTGAACCTAAACATTAGATTGTACACCTCCTCACTATTTCCCCAAGCACTGGTTTCTCCCACTTGGCCTTGACACTGCCAAATGATGGTTTTGGAACTTCTCCAAAAAGGCTTAGCGTCTTCTTGTGTTTGTTTTTCCTGACTCTGGTGATGAGCATTAGGCCTCTCGTAGGCTTGGGGCCACCATCAGCCCATAGCCTGTGTGCAAATGAGAAGAGAGGTCTCATCTTCCTTGCAGATGCTGCTGTGAGCCAAGGTGTTCTGCTGGGAAAGCAGAGCACAGATCAGATTTCAGCGTTCACTCACCTTCTGGGCCCAACCCTGAAGGACAGGGTCCAACCTACACAGGTTTGTCCGCAATAGCCCTGCCTATTTTCCCACTGTCCTTAAATTCTTTCATCATTCAGCCAGGGAGCTGCAATGGACACAAGTTTAGAACTTGGCACAAAGTATCCCAAAGAAGCTTTGGTGATGATGATTATGAGGAAGAAGATAAAAAAGAATGATAATAATTATATGAGTAATTATAATAATAATTATAATTATGTGACAATACTAATTATTATTATTGTTAGTCATTAGTAATAATATAATTACTACTTACTGTGGCATGTAACTTGATAGCATACTCCAGAAAAGACAATTTAAGGAAGAATGCTGCTAAATTCTTATACTAGTAATATTGGTTTAAATTTTTGTTCCTGGGAGCAAGGATTGAGCAAGACTCAAGTCTCAAATGGAAGGAGAAAGGAGAGCATTAGAAGATGATGATGAAGAAGATGGAGGGAGAGAGGGCAGTATTAACTCCTTTCTTAGGCCGAATGTTGACATTAATGAATGATATTTACTTTGGCATTTTTTTAACCTTTTTTCTACACCTCTACTAGGGTGTCCTGTGCCCTCATTGTGGGTATACACACACACACACACACACACACACACACACACACACACACACACACCTATGCCCCACTTCCAGTAGGTTACTATGCACTGGAATTATCTACTGTTGGTCCTTTCAACAAGTATGGGGGAGGAGGAAAGTTTCCTCTACCTCAAGGTTCTTTTGGCTGGTCTATAATTAAATAGGAGACAGAAGAGAAAACAAAAAAAATTTTAAAGATTTTAAAATTGATTTTATAGAGAGAGGAAGAAAAGGGAGAAACATTGATGTGAGAGTGATACATGGCTCTGCTGCCTCCTGCACGCCCCCTACCTCTGTTCTCTCACTAGTAAGTACTTCTGATTTTTTAGAGGTTCTTTTTTTTTTTCTACAATAATTTTCTTGCAGGAGAAGCAGGGACTTTGGGGCAATGTGATAGTGGTTGTGTCCTTTTGTTGTTTGTTTTTGGTTAGGGACTATACATATAGCTACAAGGCAGGTTCTGCGGCAGGCTGGGAGTCTTTGTGAATATCATACATCCATATGCAGCAGTAATACACACTCTAGGTCCTAAAAATCTTTACAGAAAAAGAGTGTTTTCTGTAGTGAGACATTCCTGATTAGATCTGAGTCAAACACGAATCAGTGCAGAAAATGAGAGCAGCACAGTGTGCATAATATTACTGTCAGTGTATTGCTCAACTGATATTGAGCTGCCTGAAATTTGACATTATGGGAAATTACCTTTTTAATTAAATGACTTCATGGTGAATAGCACTGTTCTACAGTGAACACTGTGTGAGCTAATGATGCTCCCTCCTTTAAGACAAAATATAACGTGGGAAGAGAAAGTTCTTTTGATGGATCACAAGTATACCCAAGTTACTATTAATGGAGCTTGATAAAGACAGACTTGTTCTTAGCATATTGATCCTGCAGTCTGTAGAAAATACCAAAAATACAATCTTGGAATCTGAAACAAAGTAAATGTTTTCTTTTAATTCAT
Organism: Lasiurus cinereus; assembly: GCA_011751065.1. Classification (NCBI taxonomy): domain Eukaryota; kingdom Metazoa; phylum Chordata; class Mammalia; order Chiroptera; family Vespertilionidae; genus Lasiurus; species Lasiurus cinereus. Next base: position 34,002,556 of record JAAGEH010000041.1, on the reverse strand, counting down.
ATTTCAGGACTTCAGTAGGAAATCGCTCCAGTTGCATATCAAAAGTTTTTCTGCTAGTTTCCCCAGCTTCTTGCCTCTGCTTCATTTGCACAAACATAAAAGGAATGTGCTGGCCTTTTTATTTTTATTTTAAAAACAGAAATTGGAAGAACTCTTTGAGAATATTTGATACGACTAAGCTTAAGAACAGTCAGAGGAATTGTCCAAGTTTGGGTTGGGAAGGGCTTACTCAGCAGCATTCTGCCACCCTGGGTGCTCAGTGCTCTCCAGAGAGACCAATATCAGAGGGCTGCTGGATGGGAGGGGTGAACATGTCATTAGTCCCTGGGTTTAACAAAGGGGCCTACAATGGCTATTTTGTTTTCTGCTTCACAGAAGAACAAAGCTAAAGAGTATGCTACTCATGATTAATTCTGGAGAGAAAAATTCCATGCAACTAGAATTTTTTTCCAAGATTTTAAACAAAACAAACAATATTTTCAACCCATTTCAAAGGACAACTCCACTTCTTAGGACAACTGATAGTGTACAGTGTGAAGAGTGCTTAGGAGAAGGTGCTATTTGTTCTCACCCTTTTCCGGTTCTCATTCTCCTGGCAAATTTTGAGGCTGACAAAAGACAAAGGCAGAGGCAAGGCTGCCCCTGGACCAATGGTGAGTAGGCAGCATGGAGTGGAGAACAGAGGGAGTTGAGGGGTGAGGGATGCGGGGCAGCTCACCGCTCCTAAACTCGGGATCCTGAATCATGGATCTCAGTCTCTGCATCTGTAAAATGGGAGACTGGACTAGATCAGGGATTCCAACCTTCTCTGTGAGGCCTTCCCTAATTACTCAGGTCGTATTTCTACTTCCTTTTCAATACACTACTTAAAACTCCCTAACCATGACATTCTCTTAGGCATTATTGTTATGCAATGCATATAGATTTATATTTTATCAGCATCTGCAAACTTTCAGTCCTGGAATATATAAATTGCAGGTCATTCCTTCTGGGGACAGGGATAGCTAGAAAAAGAGAGAAATGGAGTTTAAACGTAGAAAAGGACTTAAAACAGAGACAAAGTTGAGATATGTGAAATGAAGATTTGGGCAGGTCCAAGGCAAGCAGGAATAATCCTGGGCTTTGGAAACACTTTATGTGATATCAGTGGGGAGGGAACAGAGAGATATGCATGTAGTTGGCATGGAGTTACCATAGGCAGATCCAGAGCTGTAAAACTTTGGGTATTGTGGGGAGATCAGTTCTCAAAGGCTTTTTCATCTCAACTCTCCAACATTTCTTGGGGACCCAGATATTTAAAAGGCAGGGTTCAGACTGGTGTCAAACATCATCTTAGGCTTGGTTCTCCCCCAAAGCAGACTTAAAACAAAGACTTTAATGAAAGCAGTTTGTTTAGATGCAGTCCCAGGAAGTTAATACAAAGTGTTACTAAACACATTACTGCTGTGGTCAGCTGAGGCCAAGCCCTCTAGAGCAGTGGTTCTCAACCTGTAGGTCGCAACCCCTTTGGGGGTCGAATGACACTTTCACAGGGGTCGCCTAAGACCTTCGGAAAACAGATACTTACATTATGATTCACAATAGTAGCAAAATTACAGTTATGAAGTAGCAATAATTTTATGGTTGGGGGTCACCACAACATGAGGAACTGTATTAAAGGGTCCCAGCATTAGGAAGGTTGAGAAGCACTGCTCTAGAGAGACCCTGGGAGGCCCCACATGAGTCATCACACCTGAGAGGTTACACTTTAAGTCCCAGCGCTTTCAGCTTCCTTCCTGCTCCCTCCCCCCACCTGCCCAGACAATTGAAAGAAGCCTTCTGGCAAAGTCACAGATACCTGTAGTAGGAAGTCCCTGGCCTGTAAGTCATATGAGAAGGAAAATAGTGTGTCTGATAGAAATCATAAAGTAAGACAGAATTTGGTCAGAGGAGGGCCAATCCCAGAAAGCATTTTTCTCACTATGGATATTTTTTACAATCCTACAAAATGATTTGTAAACGTTTTATTGGAACTACAGAAAAGAAGGTCCTGCTAGTGAGTATAAAATGGTACAGGATAGAATATCTGTAGAGCAAGCATGATTACTAAATTGAGATGTATAAAAGTCATTCATTTTAGTACAAGAAAACATAATCTTAATGGCTTTTGAAGGTTTACTCCAAACATCATTTTCTCTATATGATTTTCACCATAGGGATTTAAGTTCTTGAACCACAAGTTCTTCTGTCTCAGCATTCTTAAGAATATGGTCTCCATAGTTGAGGAGACCCCAAATGTACAGCCTTTTGTTATTTTATTTTTTATTGATATTGTTCAATACCCTTAGAAACCAAATTGTCCCGGTGATGCAGGTTTCTCAACTTTTCATGGCACCCAGGATAACTCCTTGAACTTAGTGGTTCTGCAATAACCTTCTTAATGCTATCCTAAATTCCCTCAATAGTTGCACAGTAGTATTTCTTAAAACCATTGGGGGAAATTACATAAATTTATAAGAGAAAATTAAATTTGATGACAAATGGTCAAAGATATGAGTAGTTCACACAACAGAAGGAAGTTCACACAAGAACAATAAACAGATGTGAAACATGTCAAGCTCCTCTAATAGCTTGATTTGGTGGACTCTGTTGTTTGGTCTGATCAGAGCCCTTCCATTTGGTATCCTGTCTTTGGATTAATGCTCTTTCTTCTACTCAAGACAAATGGCTGTGACAGGGAACACCAGTTACTAGTATAGCACCCACTTCCTGGCCACAGCTGATTGGTTTAGGAGTGAGCAACTATCCAAAGCGGTCCAATAAGACTCCTTTCCTGGGAATGTGGAGTTGGTAGATGTGAAGACACCATCTACGTGAAGCATGGGAATCCTGCTGGCCAAGTTCCCTCCTATGTGACGGGAGTCAGACTGAGGACATGAAACCAATGCACACAGAAAAGCAGAGACCAGAGGCAGAGGGAGAAAACAGTCACCCAGCTGTACTGCTTCCTTTCCTTCCCGTAAAAGGCTGAGATTTCTTACTTGAAACCAAGGGTTCCATCTGTTACAATGGTATCAAACAAATGCAGATAAAAGCAAGGTAAGATCCTTGCACAAATAAAACCAAAACAATACATAAAAATGAAAGTTTGGAGGCACCCGATGATTCTGTAGGCTAATGCTCTTTTTCTGGAAAACATCTTGGACACACTTACATAAATCAGAGACTAAAACTTTAAAATTTCTCACAACCCTGAGCTTATAATCCCATGATTAATAGAAGTTATTAAACATTTTGTCCCAGCTATAATAACTTGTGATGAGAAGAAGGAAATTAATGTTTATTGAGTTTTAGAATACAAGTAGACTAAGAACCACACGTAATAAATAGATAAGAGTATTGAAAGCTTACGATGTTTTAAGTTCTCAGGGTTTACATGTATATGTTATTGCATGTAATTCTCAAACTGATCGTATGATGTGGCTATTATTATTATTCCTATTTTTTTAGGTGAGCAAAATGTGCCTCAGAGAGGTTAAGTAATTTGCCCAAGTTCACACAGATGGCAAGTGATAGAGCCAGGATTCAAACATAGACAGCATGCCAGTGCTCACCATCTTAACCATGTATTACCTAATTTAACTTGAAAAATTAGGAGATAATTCAAAGGAAAGAAAAGGTGTGTAGATATATGTAGCACTCATTAGTATACCTAAAAACTAGGAAAAGCTCACATATATACCTGTACGGAAATCAGAGGACAGCAAGTAAGATACATTGATACAATAAAATAGGCATAATGAAAAAGATATAAAGTGGGTAAAGGACTATAGAAAAGAATAGCAGATGAGAAAAAATATATATAATTCATGACAAATACGGGTTTATAACAATAATGCACAATTGTTTTTGTGTTAACAGTAGAATGGAAAAAGTCTGCAGGGTTTATGAAAACATAGAAATTTGAAGTGATTTCTTTTTTAAAAACTTTATGCTGCTATTGGGACTTACATTTTTTATTTAACTTTCACTGTAAGGTTGATTAAATACCAAATTAAAAGCAAACATATTAAAGATTTAAAGCAATTTTAATGCAAGAAAATGAAGAGAGGTTTGTGAGGTTAAAATGGATTTTTTATTTGGAAAGCATCATTTGAAGACTATGTATAAAAATGGGAAGAGCTATATAATATATTAAAAATAAAAAATGGTAAATAAAAAGGTAAGCTCATATATGTTTACCTGTCCATTATCTGTTGAAATCCTATTTATCCATTAAAGTCTTGCTCCAATGCTCCCATTCTAAGGTTCTTTTTTTCCTTTCATTTTTTATTTTATTTTTATTTTTTAAGAATCCTTTTTTAAAATTGTTGACTCTATTTCAACTGTCCCTCACTTCCCCCTCTTTGCCTCCCTCCACTCTACCCCTGTCCCTGCCCTTCGTAGGTCTTCCCCAGATTATTGTCTATGTCCATGGATTATGCATATATGCATATATATTCTTTGGTTGATCTCTTCTCATCCTTTCCACCCTCCTCCCCTTTGAGACCTGTCAGTCTGTTCCATGTACACACGCCTCTGGTCCTATTTTGTTTGTCAGTTTATTTAGATTCCACATATAAGAGATTCCAGATGTCTCTCTCTGTCTGATTTATTGTGCTTAGCATAATAATCTTCAGGTCCATCCATGCTGTCTCAAGGGTAGGAGTTCCTTCTTTTTTACAGCCATGGTGTAAACATACACAGCTCATCCACTGATGACTATTTGGGCTGTTTCCAAATTTTGACAATTCTTAGCCAGAAGCTTTTTCTGAGCAAACACAGTACTTCATTTGTTTCTCTCCACCTTGCATCTTGCTGGTACTTTCCACCTTGTTTCGTAGCTGAGAACCTGGCCTCCTTCTCAACCATAAAGGGAGCAACCACATATCTGCAACATCTTTGTAGGCCCCAGTTGCCCCACATAATGCCATACAGCGGGAGCCCAATGTATATTTGTTAGGTGAATAAATGTCCTACAAGAGTAAGAAGACAAGAGACTTGGAAGGCAGTTTTGAACAATAAACAACTAAAAGTGGGGATATTAAGATGGTTGTGCATAAGAAAGTTATTCCTTCTGCCAAACTAAAAAGGTGAGTACTGCAGTTCTGATGGGCACCGGAAGAGTAACAAAGCATAAGGTGATTTTGATTTGATGAGCTCTGAAGCCAATATGTCTGGAGATTATGAAAACAATCCAAAACCTTGATTTAAGATTGTATCTGGCAAAGAACATAGAAAAGAGAAAAGTTGAAGAAAGAATAAGTGAGAACAGAAATAAGAGAAATTTCAGAGATGTTACCTCTAAGAAGTCTTAATGATTTTTCCCTCATAAGTCCCAAGGTCCTTCCTTTTTTATGGCTGCTTTTTTGAAAAGCCAGGTTTTTTTTTGTTTCTATCTCTTTCAATAGAGATAGAGTTAATTGGAATGAGCAAAGTGATTGGACATTCTTTCTAACACACACACACACACACACACACACACACACACACACACTTTCTCTGTCTTGCCAATAACTACATTGGTTTTCTTTTTTACCAAGTAGGAAGAGACACACAATGTCAAAGAATTCTTATTCCTATTTTCAGGAATAAGCCCAAGGCTTCTTAACCTTCCCACTGATTGTAACCAGGAAGGCAATATAGCTCTGATTCAAATGGTATACAAATTATCTGATAGTTCTTCCTTTCCTCTTTGCCTGAGTGATGTCGAGGAACATCTTACAAGTTGGAATTGTAAACTTCTTTGAGCTCAGGAACTAGGTCATAAATTATATACAGTGTCTGAGTAATGCCAAGCTTAAAATATTTACTAATATGATTTTATCGACTATTAGTCACAAAGACATAAATCCTCCCAAAAGCTATTCTTCTCTAAGCAGTTAATTCTTCTACATTGCCCATTATATATAGAGTCTCTTTAAGAAACATTTTCTTTTTTTTCTTTTTCTTTTTAATATATTTTATTGATTTTTTACAGAGAGGAAGGGAGAGGAATAGAGAGTCAGAAACATTGATGAGAGAGAGACATCGATCAGCCGCCTCCTGCACGCCCCCTACTGGGGATGTGCCCGCAACCAGGATACATGCCCTTGACCATAATCGAACCTGGGACCTTTCAGTCCACAGGCCGATGCTTTATCCACTGAGCCAAACTGGTTTCGGCTAGAAATACTTTCTTTGGGTAATTTTTGGCTTATTGTCTGTTTTCCTTCACTAGAATGTAAGTTTTATGAGAGCAAAAGTATTGTCTGTTTTGTTCAACTATAGTATCCCTAAAGCTTACAGCAGTTCCTGGTGCTCAGTAAATACTGTGCTGAATAAGTGAATGAATACATGACTGAATAACCAAACATTGTTGTTTGTGGTGGTAAAGTCTTTTGTAAATATTAAGCTGAATATCTCACATGAACAGACACACATATGTAGCTCTTCAGTGATCTTCTTTCCTCTTCTGTCCTTCCCCATGACCTCATCAGATAAACTAAGTAATCATTGACTAGGCATAAGGATCCATCCATCTGGCTTTCACTGAATAGAAAATGAAAAAAAAAGCTTTTCTTTTTCAAAAACTTATGTGGGATACATACATTTCAGAAAATATATTATAATACCAAAATATATTTTGTTTTATTAGATCTAGATTGTTGGGTGGAGTCACTAAAAGTCACTCTCAAGCGAAATGAGTTGCTTGTTATTCTCACAAAGAATTTACAGGAAGCAATTTGTAAAGGTTGCCATCAGACTGAAGTCATTGTTGGCAGTAGGAATCAGTGTGTTATCAACCCCAGAGCAACCATTTAACCTGGGTCTGTTCAGAGAAATCTCCATAACGGAGGGAAATTGAATTTTACTGCCTCAGATTAAAATCACTTTTGATATTATTCCAATTTGATTATGGAGTTTAAAATATTTGACATATCAGTTTCTCTCATCCTCCCACTATGTAGAAATATCTATTTTACATGTGCTTAACACATACCTGTCATTACCAGCTATTTCACAGATTAAAAAAAAAAATCTGTTCTCCTTTCCTGTGTATTCAGGAAATTTGTATAGGAAAACCTAGGAAATGAATGGTTTTCCAGCTTATTCTGACCAGTAGCTTGCCTGCTGGTCAAGTAATAATAGCAAAAGAATTTCTTCTCATCTTGAAGGAACTATCCTATAATCTAAGTGACAGATGGGAGACTGGATCCAGGCATGCAGTGAAGATGGACAGTTTGTGCTCCTAATTTCTCCCAGTGTGTTTATTTTTATCACTGTGGGAAAACAGGGTTTAAAAACAGAAACATAGATTTAAACCATTAGCATACACTAGACCCCTATGTTCCCAACACTAAATTGGAAAGCAAGATCTTGGCAAAACCACAATGATCACTCTTTAGCTCAGTTCATTCCCTGATTTAGCAAAAAATTTATTGAATGCTCTGAGCCATGAGCACAGAGTGCTCTGAAAATAATTCAGAAACATTTTACTGTATGGACTCCCCAACTACTAAATGATTTTGAGTGATTGTTTCCTTTACTATCCATTGAGAACAATCATAGACTGATGTCAAGATCTCTCTGTCTCAGGTGGAAGATGCAGCAATCATCAAGCCTAGGTGCTTTTCATTTCATTGAATAATTATCCTAGAAAAAGACTGACAAGAAATATGTGGTCCTCTCTCTCTCCTCTCCAAACACAATCATATCCTTTGTTTAGCAGCTGAGACTGCTGTTTATAAGCCTTGTCATTCAGCACCCTGGTCTCTGGGCCTCTCAAGTTGAACATGATTTCTTGAGTCTAGCCCAGTGGTCGGTTTGCCACTCTTTTGACTAATGAGTTTGCCAACCACTGGTCTAGTCATACATTTGCTGATTGTCTGGGACTAGTGTGGCCTGTTGACTGCTATCACCCTCCAACAGCTGATGCTTATAGTGTGACATGATTTGTCCTGATAGTACTTCCACAGCCCACCTATTGTTCCCATCACTTGTCCATTCCACAGCTGATTAGGCAACCTCCTGTCAGTGGTTCTTGTGCATCTGGGCCAAAGAAATTAATTTGCACTCATCATTCTTAGTTGCAGCTGGCTAATTGGACTCCAGGGTCACTTCTTTGTTTTAGATAATTAATCAAAGTCTACTTAGTTAATTATTACAATATATGCTATCTATTGAACATTTACAATGTGCCTGGCACTGTGCAAGGCACAGAGGATACAACGGGGCCGTGCAAGATGCAGTAGCCTAAAAAATTAATGTACTTCTCTAATTTCTACCTAGTTTTCCTATTTTTTTTATTAATAATATTCTTTTTTCCCTTTTTTTAAAATTAAGGTATTACATGTATACATATCTTCCTATTGTCCCCTCCCACCCCACTCCCATACATGCCCTCACCCCCCAATGTCTTGCATCCATTGGGTAAGCTTATATGCATGCATATAAGTCCTTTGGTTGATCTCTTATCTCCCTAGTTTTCCTATTTTTAAGTTGACAAGTGACTTTAAAAATTAAGTATAAAACCATGATTCCTTCCTTTGTAATTTCTTGTATTGTTTCAAATGCAAACAATTTATCATCCTTGAGATCTGATTAACATTTATTCACTCCTATCTGCTTATTTTTTAGTTTAAAGATATTTAGTTACCTGTTAATACCACTTTCTAGCTATGATGTAAAAAAGTCTTGCTTTGGTGTGTTTTTATGAGTTTGTTTTAGCAGCCTGGGCTTCAACTTCCTCATTTATACAATAAGAAGAGCAGCACCTACCTCATAGAGTTCTGTACATATACCCTTACACTCTTGTCCAAGTATTACTATAGGATGTAATTTAAAATAGTGAGTTAAATATTTTTAATTGGGATAGTTAGCCACACATTGTGATGATAGCTGTTTGTTATTTGACTGTATTTGTCACTCCAAATATGCTGTCACAGTTTACTCTGCACCAGAAGTATATGAGTTTTCCCATACGCTTAGACCATGCATGTCAAATTCAAAAGCTAACATGGGCCAAATAAACAAGGTTTAAGATAATGTGGGCCACAAAAAAACCACACAAAAGTTTCAACTTTCATAGAAACATAGGTTTATTTCAAAAAGTATAGTATAAAAATAGAACAAGAGCAATGATAAAATTAATGTTTTTCTTCCTGACACTTGGCATTTCTTCTCTTCTACTACCTTTCCTACTTTGGAGGAAAGCTTGTTTGCAGTGATTACTTTCAAAACTGATCCAAGGTGAATGTCAGTAATTCTGTACCTGACAGGAGACTTATTTCCTTTCATAATCCTGTATAATAAAGAGGCAATATGCAAATTGACTATCATTCTAACACTTAAGATGGCAGCCCCAATGTGGCCAAAGATGGCTGCCACAAGATGGCCAGCAGGGAGGGCAGTTAGGGGTGACTGGGCTGGCAGAGGAGGGAAGTTGGGGACAACCAGGTCTGCAGGGGAGGACTGTTGGGGAGGACCCAGGCCTGCAGGGGAGGGCAGTTGGAGGGGACCAGGCCTACAGAAGAGGGCAATTGGGGGGAAACAGGCCTGCAGGGTAGAGCAGTTGGGGGCAACCAGGCCAGCAGGGAAGGGCAGTTAGTGACTGGGATAGCAGGGGAGCGCAGTTAGGTGCAACCAGTCTGGCAAGGAAGGGAAGTTAGGGGTGATCAGGCCAGCAAGGGAGGGCAATTGGGGTTGTCCAGGCCAGTGGGGGAGGGCAGTTAGGGGCAATCAGGCCAGCAGGGGAGCAGTTAGACATTGATCAGGCTGGCAGGGGGGTGGATAGGGGTATTCAGGCTGGCAAGCAGAAGTGGTTAGGGGAATTCAGGCAGGCAGGCAAGCGATTGGGAGCCAGCAGTCTGGATTGTGAGAGGGATCCCAGACTGGAGAGGGTGTAGGCTGGACTGAGGGGACCCCCCTCCCCACTTATGAATTTCGTGCACCGGGCCTCTAATTATAAATAACTGCTCACATCGTTAGATTGGCTGGGCCGCAAAAATATTCGTTGTGGGCCACATATGGCCTGCAGGCTGTGAGTTTGACATGCTTGCCTTAGATCAGTGGTTCTCAACCTTCCTCATGCCGTGATCCTTTAATACAGTTCCTTATGTTGTGATGACCCCCAACCATAAAATAATTTTCATTTCTACTTCATAACTGTAATTTTGCTACTGTTATGAATCATAATGTAAATATATGATATGTAGGTTGTATTGTTACAAATGGTACATAATTAAAGCATAGTGATTAATCACAAAGCCAATATGTAATTATATATTATAAAATATTTATTTCTAATTACAAATAAATGAAATTTTGTCTTGAAGCATGGTGTAGCATGGGTAACAGTCTCAATATAACAACAGTAAATGACATTGCTACATTTTGTGACAGTATGTGTAAAAAACCAACGTCATGCAAAGGTTGAGATTGCTTCTTTCTCACAAGATCAGAAATTCTTGGGGCAGTCTTTGAAAAAGCACAATGAAAATCATATTTCACAACAACTCTACTTCTGTATTTAGACTTGATAACCAACAAGCTGGAAAACCCTGTTTCACAAAGATATGTTGTTGGAAATGGAAGAAGAAGGTGCAACAGTCTCAGACAGAACAGGATACAACTGCAAAACTTGATCCAGAATTTTGTAACTGGCATTGTGGAGAAATCAGTTCTCAATGCATTGCTGTTAATAAGTTCAATGAACTCCTCTTGTGCTATCTCAGGAACATCTTCAGCTTTGACTGTGAATGGGTTTCTGGCAAGTGCAAATGAGGTGTGAGGTAGATTTGGAAAGTATGATGAAATTTAGTCTGCAAGCATGTGCAAGTGTTCTTTCACAGAAATTATCATCGTAATTCTTTTGTCTGGTTCAATGTCATGTTCCTCAAAGAAAGCAGATAGGTAGGCAACATGTAAATTTTATTTTCATCCAATTTTTCCCCCCAAAACTAAAGTTTCATTTGCAATGATCAGATCTTTTTAGACAAATCGAGGCATATTGCATTTGGTCCTTGCAGTGATAAATTTAACTCATTCAAGATGGCAAAGATGTCAACTAAGTAAGCTATTTTCCACAGTTCACTTTTATCGCTGAAAAGTGCTTTGAACTGTGGTCTTGCTTTCTAATTAAAAAGCGTTTTGAGTTATCATGAAGTTCAAAAACACGTTTTAAAACTTTTCCTCTCTCAATCATCTCCCTTCAGTGTGAAATAGCAGAGGATTGTTTGGCGCATCCAACTCGTTGCACAGTTGCGAAAACAGTTGACTGTTTAAAGTGCTCTCCTTTACAAAATTGACAGAACTTATGATGCTTTTCATTATTTCTTGTAATTCTTGTGGCAGTGTCTTTATTGCTAATATTTGCCTATGAATCATATAGTGAGTTCTGATGACTTTTGGTGTCATTCAGTACCAAACATTGAAATCCAGATCGACATCCTCGCATAGCTGGGGCACCATCTGTGCAAACACCACAAACCTTTTCCCAAGAGCTCTTATGCTCTCTCAGAAATGAACCAACTTTGTCAAATACATCATGTGCAGTAGTTGTCGTTTCAAAAGGTTTGCAAAAAAGAAACTCATTTTTAAAGTCGCCATCATTAATATACCTCACGTAAACCAGTAACTGTGAACAGTTTGCAAGTAACTGTGAACAGTCTGTAGATTCATCACGCTGAATACTAAATATTGGAAGTAGAGCAGATTTAATTTCCTGGATTACCTGATCAATAATATCAGCAGACATGTCATCTATTCTTCTGTGGACAGTGTCGTTAGATAAGGAAATTGCATTCAATTTCGTAACAAATTTGTCTCTGATCATAACTCGAACAATGTCTTTAGCTGCTGGCAACAGTAAATCCTCAGCAATGATGTGTAAGGTTTCATAGCTCTGGCAATTCTGAGTGCCACCAAATATGAAGTTTCAACGGCTGCTACGTTTTGTTTGTGGTACTTGCCGCCAGTGTCAAGTCTGGCTTTTTTGAGTCCATCAGCTTTGCCTCTAAAATAGTTGGTATCCTTGCTGACAACGCTCAGTTGCTTGCTATCAAAATGGCATTTTAGTTTGTTTGGCTTCATAGACTCGGCTGATAGAACTTCACAACAAATAACACATTGTGGTTTCTCAATTCCTGATGTAATTATTGAGGTAAAACCATACTGTAAAAAATCCTCACTATATTTTCTTTTCTTAACATTCTTCTCTACATGATCCATTGTCATGGGATGGTTTGCTAGTGAAAATAATATATAACAATAGCTTTAATAATACAAAAGATGACACATGGCATAGTTCAGTCAATATAATTCATTAAAGTTTCCTATGATTTACCATTCTGTGTTGTTTTTACATACCTGTTACTATCACAAGGGGGCAGTATTCACATCAACCACAGCTGAATATAAAAAGACCGATCAGCATCCAGATTAAGTTCCCATGGTACAGATTTCTTTTTTGTAGTAGGTGATGATTTTACAGTACATGATTTTACATTTACCCAGTAATTGTAATTCATGAAGTGTCATTTTACTTCCAATACTGCTGCTTTAGCTTTCAACACAATAGCTGCTTTTAACAGAGTAGCTGCTTTCAACATAGCAGCTGCTTTTACACAGTAGCTGCTCTCTACACATGTATGACTGGTCTGCATAAATACAGTATGGTGCCAACCCTGTCACATTCACCTGTATTTGTGTATGAGATGGGGTGGGTGTGATGATGTCATCACGCTGAGTACTGGTATGCGGGCGTCTCTGCATGTGGGCGACGGATAGAAGAGCGGTGTCTCCATTCCTAAGACCATCGGAAATATGCGTTTTCCGATGGTCTTAGGCAACCCTATGAAAGGGTCGTTCAACCCCAGTGGGGTCGCGACCCACAGGTTGAGAACCACTGCCTTAGATAATCCTGGACTTCATCAATATTGCTTAATTTTTGGTAATTTGATGCATAAAAATGGGATCTTACTTTTAATTTGCATTTTCCTTATTGTTAGTGAAGTTGAACATATTTTCATATATTTATTAGGTATTAGCATTTTGTTCTTTTGTGGACTACTTGTTCATATTTTTTACCTTTTTCTCTTTTGGGTATTTGCTATTTATTTATTTATAGTTGTCTTATACTAGGAGTAGTAATACTTTCTCTGTTATAAGTGTATTTCACAGAAGGTTTATAATTTTATGCAGTTTTAGTTTTATCTTTTCCTTTATGACTTCTGAGTTTTGTATCTTAGCTAGAAAGACTTTTCCACCCCAAGATTATAAAAATATTTTCTGTATTTAGTTCTAAAACTTTTATAGTTTTGTCTTTTTACATTTAGTATTTAATCCATTGGGAATGTAGTTTTTTATATGTGTGGTATGAAGAGAACTCTATTTTTTTCTCCTTGATGGTTATCTAGTTGACCCCAAACTCTTTATTGATTAGTTTATTATTTTCAAAATGGTTTGAAATTACATCTTTTCCATATATTAAATTTCAAGTTTATATGGATTTGTTTCTGAACACTATTTTATTCATTGATCTACTTCTGTGCTGATATTATACTATTTCAATTATTATCATTGTATAGTACGCTTTGTTTAAAGGATTGAGTTCCTTTTCATTATTTTTATTCTTATAACTTGGTTCATAATCTTTGCTACTTTACTCATTCAAATGAATTTAGAATATTTTCCAATTTCCATTAAAAAATACCATTGGAACTTTTAAATTTGAGGTGACTCATTTTTATACGTTGTGTCTTCCCATCTGGAATCATAACATTTTTTTTTCTTTTCCAGGGTCTTTTAAAATACTTTCTAGAAAGTTTTATACTTTTCTTCATCTCTTTTGTATTTTTGAATAAGTTTGTTCCATTGCAGTTGTTAGTTGACCTATGAACCAGGAGGTCAACGTTCAATTCCCAGTCAGGGTACACACCAAGATGACCTCCATTCCCAGTGTCGGGGGTTGCAGGCTTGATCCCCATTGTGGGGCATGCAGGAGACAGCCAATCAATGATTCTCTCTCATCATTGATGTTTCTATCTCTCTTTCCCTCTCCCTTCCTCTCTGAAATCAATAAAAATATATTAACTTTAAAGAAATAATCTAGTGAAGCATTCTGAAAGTAATGTGGGGTTTTATAATCATTTAGTCCCCAAATCCTATGGGAGGGAAGTTGGGAAATAGGACAGTTTCCAGCACTCAAGTCTCTGCTTATAGCCTTTTATATGGAATAGACTTTTTATTGACTTGCATTTTTTAAAATTAAAGTTTGGACAGTTTGTTTGTTGACTTTAATTTTAAATCTTTTAGCTTAGTCTACTGACCACCACCATAAAGAACTATGGCACATAACTTTTTAAATTATAAATTAACATCCCAAGTACTGCCTTAAAAGAAATTGAAAAAAAATTATAAATCACATAATCCCCGTCTTAAATGAAGTGACTCTACATTCCTATGTGAAGACCTAACAAGTATACATCTAGAAAGAATTGCTTCCATTTTTCCCCCCAAAATTTATGGGTTTCCATTGTAAAACTGTTTTTTTTTTAATAACTTAATCTTAAGGACCTTAAGTGTCTGGTAGTTAAATATGCTTACTTTGGAGAGTTAAGAAAATGGAAAACCTATTTTAAGAACCATACTCTGCTAACTTACTTTTTAGGAAAGCAAATTCAACAGGGTTCTATGTGATAATGGGCCAGTGAAGATTTACTGTCTTAGTCATTTTGAGGGCTGAACCTCTTGGTTTTCTGTGCATTCCTAAACTAGTTACTCTGCTAAACTTTGAATTAACAAAATAAAAACCATCAACAGCATAAAATGAAAGCTGCTGCAATATCCTCTTATCAGGAAAAAAAGAGACAAGGCATAAAATCTTCGGCTTTAGGAACAAATAGTAAATCATTTATGCAAGAGAGATTTGGGAGAGGAAATGTGGCATCCAGACAAATAAATAAAATACTGACAGTGCAGTATTAAAATGAATTTAGCAAGCGTTTAACCAAAGAGTGAAAATCGCCTGGTTTTAGCTTCAGGCTGGTTGAAGAGAACAAACTTCTTAGGCTGTGTGTGCTGACTGGCAGGCAGAATTTTCCTCTTAATTTACAGTTTACATGCTTTCCCATGACACACATTGTCAAATTTTAGATGCACCAAGATCATGGTTCAAAAATCAAAGAAGTAAGCATGTCTTCACAGAAAGATATAAAAAGGTTGCCATCAAAGTTCAATGTAAAGGGTGAGATTTATCTGTCCATGTCCTGTCTTGTCAGCTGCTCATTGATACACAAGCTCTTTTCTTTCCCTTATCTCAATTAGAACTTTGGAGATTCCACAAGAACTCAAGTTTAAACCTTCAACTCCCTGACAAATAAGCTTGGCAGGTTCCTGTTCCCTCAACCCCCTCCTTACCTCAATAGTCTTTTTTGCTTTTAAATTTTTGGACCATTCATTTGCCAAGTAACCATGTGACTTTTTCCTTTACTATTTTTAAACAATGATTTACTTGTTTCCTGTTGTTGAATATTTAACATTTATATTTAATCATTTATATTTGTTTGCAAATTCTTTGAAATCAGGGTCTATATACTCAAATATTATTCTTATTTGAATAAAAGGGGAAGAAAGCGGATTAAAAAAAAAAGTAACTCTACCTGTATTGGGACTCTCAACTCTTGCAAACCCACGAAGCCCAAGAAATGTGCCCATTTTTAGATGACAAGTGGTATGGTGTAGCATGGTTATTATTATTACAATTATCTTGGACTAACCACCAGTGGCTTAGCAGTCACATCCTGTTAAATACAGTGGTACCTCGAGATACGAGTTTAATTCGTTCCGTAACCTTGAGGCGTGGGAAACTATGAGACACTTGAGTCTCGGTAAACTGGTGGGTCGTGTGCAGCCGGCCAATCCGCGCAATTACTCCTATCTCAAATGTTGCTCATATTTCAAAGCAAAAATCGCTCGCTCAATGGCTCGTATCTCAAAAATCTCGTATGTTAGGGCACTCGTATCTCGAGGTACCACTGTATATATTTCTGGGGAAGCTAAGGGAGAGTGAATTTTAAAAGTGCAAGAAAAGAAAGGGGTCAGTAAGATAGAGTAGAGGGGCCCAGTGAGGAGCAGGGCCTGAAGCTGGCCCAGGCAACAGGATGTAGGCCCAGGGAATAGCTGGTCCAGTGAACAAGCAGGAAAGAGGTCTAGGTGAGCATCAAAGAGGAGAATGGGGACAAATCTGCTCTCTGCACAGTGATGTAACCTGGACCAACTTAGATGAAAGAACCAGAGACAAAGCAGGTCCTGTGTATCTGAGCTACAGAAACAAGTTCAGGGCTTCAAGCAAGTTACCTCTCCACATCTACAGAGCTCTTATGCTTTCGTTCAGGATTATATCTGTTCTAGAATATTAGATCTCTCAGTGTAGATACCGTTCAGGCTACTAAGAAAAGTCCCTTTTAATCTTGCTATTTTTTTTTCTTTTGTACTTCTAGGCATTCTTGTCCTTCCTTAAGGCCCTGGAATGGTCCTATCTCATTCTCATCACCTCCACCTTCCACCACTCTGTCTTTTATTCATGTGCTCAGCTTTATCTGAATGTTCCTTCCTGTCTCTTCTGCATTTAGGCTGCCAATGTGAATTCTCTACTGGAGAGAACCACATTCTCAGCCCTGAGATGCACTGTGAGGCTCCCAGCTACTGGCTGTCTTAGCATGTGTTTGCAATATCAGTGCCTGGAGTGGCAATAAAGCCCTATTCACAGAAGGTGCTATGTCAGACTCCCACACTGACTTCTATTATCCCAAACCTTTGGGTTATTCTAAAGAGCTTTATCTGTCCCTCCCACTTTCCCCAGCTTTAGGCCTGTGCCCATTTCTCCTGGCTATTTGTTTAAGTAGAGTTTACCTGTTTGGTTTGTTTGAACAGGAATTAAGAAGTCCTGTTGATGGTAGCTTACGGGGTTATTCAGGGTCTGTACAGACTTGCTATTTCTCAGATTATTTATACAATTTATTTGTCTACATTCTCTTACTGCGGTATCTCTAAAATCCATCTTAATGCAATACAGCCTTTAGTGCCAAACCAATTTTTTTCTAATACATGTTTTCCCTAAAGCCCCAATACCTTCATTCCTTTGTCCTGATTTATTGCTGCTGCCTAACCACAGCTACAAGGCAGAAAAAATAATAATAATAAAAATTTTAAAATCCTAGTAACAAGCACATCAGGATTAAACATATTAGGTCTGTTAAAACACCCAACAATGAATTAACTCATCTTTAATTTATTAGCTTGATTCTGATATAAATTCCAAATGAAAAGTAAAAGGTTGTGTAGATTAATATTAAAGTTGCAAAACAAACCCCTGAAAAAATAGGAAATGTTAAGCAAAGGGAACTATGCCATCTTTAATTCATTGCTCTGTTCCTAAGCAATTCCATGCATGCAGGATGTAGGCTCAGAGCTGCGTGTGTATTTTTTTTTTTAAGACCCTGACATACCCAAATTATCAATGTTAGGTATAAACAGCACAGCATATTACTCCAAACTTTAAAGCCTAACTCACAGGAATTTTGTGTGACAATGGCATAAAAAAACATTTCATTATGACCTTTCATTAAGTATCACCTGCTTCTATACATTCTACACAGATAGGTCTATCATTCTAGAGGCAAAACTTGCAGGTCAAGTACTAGATCAAGCAGCCTCAGAATGTATTAACAGACCTCCATAGTATTCAATCTGCAGCCATAGATTAAGCACTGTGCAGTTGAGAAATCAAAACCAATAGCTAGAGGTGGGGGAAGGGGAACTTTCCTTTTCCATTCTAGGTTCTTTTGGCTCCTCCAATGATTAAATCTGCATGAGACAGGTTAACAAGAGGAAATAACCAAAGTTAATTACATACATATGTATGGAAACCCCACATCTGTGAGAGATTCAGAGACAGGGAACATGAGGTCTATATGAATTCTGGGCTAAGGAAGAGAGGTAAGGCATGTTGGGCCTCAGAGAGGGAGAAGGTCATTCATAGGATGACAATAAGAGCAAATGTTCAGTAATTGGAAGTTTGCCTTCCCTATAGATAGGTCACAAAACCTTATTTCCTATGATAACTCTTATTATGGGCAAGGTCCCTAATTTAAATTCTTTAAGAGAGAGGTAAAAGTTTCTCATGAGCCCTCTCAACTACCTTCAGCTCAAAATAATTCACATGTCAAAGTGGCACATCTTGGGGAGGCCTATACTGAATCACTTCAAATCTTAGAATGAAAAGAACATCAGTGTCAAGGGACTTGGGTTTTCTTTAACCTTTTATTATTCAGTAAAATCTTACTTATTTAACCTGATTGGGAAGGGTAGCCTGAATTTATAAGATGGACACAAGACAACTTCTAAATAATGGAAGTGATTTTTTTGCTTTCCAGCATGAACAGTTACTTCACTTCAAACTCTTGGCATTACCAAATTGTGGTTTCTGTGCCTCCTGCTGGGACTGACAAGAAAAAGTGAAATTGGCACATTAATTCTACAAACAACTTAGTTAATTTTTATAAACAACTTAGCTAATCATTAGCTTAAACATTTTCCTTTCAATATCTACATCAGCAGGTCTCAACAGGACACACTGAGGTGTTGCAATAACTGAATATGTATTATAGAAGTATCAAAGTTTGAAAATGATTTACTTTTTAAAATAAACCAGAGACGATTTAAGATTACCATAATAATCTCATGGCCATGTGTTTGCATTTCAATATGCTTTCTTGAGAGAAAAGCAGGGGTATAAACAGCACAGAGATGAAGCCAGGAACCACACATGGGGCTGTGTTGTTTATGCCAACAATATTATCCTATGTCAGGGGAAAAAACAGAATTATTGCTTAACATGATCAGTTTTCTTAACTAACCCTTATATCATACAGAGTTAGAATTAAACCTGGCTCATTTACCAGTCACTGGTGAGAGTTAATTAGGTTTTATTTACTGTCTAAACCTACATGTAGCAAAGAATTTGAACCTTAGAGATTTGCCCACCACTAGCATGTTATTGTGTTGTAGGGAAATGAAATGTCGTACGGAAGAAGAGAATAATCTGGAGAAATGGTGGGAACCCTGCTAAGCCTTAAGGATGGCATCACCTTGGTGAGGTCACCTCAGGCCAGCCTTAGTCTTGTAGGTTGAGAAACTCTCCTAGGGCTCTATCTTTTCATTCATCAGACTGAGACCACTGGTGTAGGCTGCTCAATTGTCAAGAGATTGCTATATAGTGTTACTCACAGATATATAAAAAGTTTATCACTGTCATGGATAATTGAGAGTTGACTAAGTAAAAATGGACCACTCTTGAGGACCATAAAAAACACCATGACATCAAATCTCCCCTGACCTTTATTTATTTATTTTAAAAAATACTTTTATTGATTTCAGAGAGGAAGGGAGAGGGAGAGAAAGAGAGAATCATCCATGATGAGAGAGAATCACAGATTGGATGTCTCCTGCACACCCCCTACTGGGGATCAAGCCCACAGTCTGGGTACGTGCCACAACCAGAAATCAAACTTTTACCTCCTGGGTCATAGGTTGATGTTCAAACACTGAGCCATACCAACTGGACTCCCCTGACCTTTAGACACGAATATATTTAGGCCATTCCAGATGGAAGTGTATTTATGTCTGAATTCTAAAGCCCTAGATAAAGGGTATCACTTCTGGTTTTTACAGTCCTCACCATTGGGAAATACTTATAAAAATATATTTTTTATTGATTTCAGGGAGGAAGGGAGAAGAAGAGAGAGATAGAAACATCATTGATGAGAGAGAACCATTGATTGACTGCCTCCTGGTCGCCCCCTACTCCTATTGAGCCGGCAACCTGGACATGTGCCCGGTTCATGAGTCCACGCTAAACCACTGGGTCATACCGGCAAAGCAGAGAATACTCTTCAACTCATAGACTACAGACTATAGACTAAGCCTACTCATACAGCTGCACTTGTTTAAGTTCAGAAAAAGCCACTCATGGCATCTCTCTTGGCTATCTGGACTGTAACTCTTGGAAGAGAGCAAAATGCACTTTTCTTGGTGCCATTGTCCTATGTTAGGACACACAGTGATGAGAAAATGCATCTTCATAAGGGCATCCATTTTAATTAGAAATGGCTTCTTCATAAAACGTGCACATTCGATGGCCCTGAGCTTTGCCTAAGCAATTGAAGTGTCCTTGCCAATCAAAACTGTTTTTCCTTCAACACTCAGCAGTGCTATATGTAGAAAGATTTCTTTAAAAGCTTTCAGCATGCTCAGCTAAGAGCAGTGTTTTTAGTCTCGCTACACTAGGGTGCTGGTTCCTTTTATCATTCAGACCATCTGTGATGAAGTCTATTTTGTTAACTCAGAAAACCTCAATTTCTGTAAGACTTTAAGATGAGGCATTAAAATATTTTTATGGATTGTGCTACCATTGTGGTTCTGGAGACTTCTCATTTCTGTTATTAAAAAGAAAAACCCTGCCATCTAAGCGTCTCATAAGAAACTATTTTTACATTTATAATCTTTAAAGATGCTTATGGAAAGAAGCGCTTTGAACTCTTTCAGTAAGATTTAGCTCAGCCTAAAGCTTAACAATAATGTAATTGGAGTGAGGGTGTCTGATCTTACCTGTCAGAGATGCTGCAGAAAGATACATAAATCACAGTCAGAATCTCATCTGAGACCAGTTTAAAAATTAATGTGGCTAAAAGTCATTCCTGTGTGATCTGGTTTCTTAATACCACAGTATACCCTGAATAGTAAGAGTTCAGAGCTGGAATGTGCCTTAAAACTCACTTTATCCAACACCTTTATGCTACAGATGAGCAAACGGAGGCCACACATTTGGATGGAAAGCATGCTCTTTCCTCTATCCTCTAGTCAGTGTGCCTCCTAGAACCAGTAGCATCACCTGATCACTTGGTAGAAAAACGGGATCTCAGGCATCACACCAGACCAATTGCATCAGAATCTCCATTTTTACCAGATCTCCACATGGTTCATAAGCACATTAAAGTTTGAGAAGCACTGCTCTATGTCACATTGTTTCCCAAGAACCATGTGGCAAGACTTTGGAATCAGGTACATCCAGATGTAAAATCCAGATTTTTTCCTTAACCAACAAAACAGCTTTGAGCAATTAACTTCTGGTCCTCAGTTTCCTCAATAGTTAAAAGCAGAAAATACAACCTACACTGGAAGGTCACCATGGAATTTAAAAGAAATAATGTTTGCATAGTTCCTAGTCAAGCGCCTGACTATAGACCTTTAATAAATGCAAACTACTACTACTACTGCTCTTGCTGTTACAGCTGTTGCAACTGCTGCTGCTCTTCTACTAACAGTGATGCTGCTGCTACTATTATTATTGCTATGAGGCTTCTACTAGTACTAATGCTGCTGCTACTACTATTGCTACTATTACTATTCTTTTATTAATACATCTTTTTTGTTCAGATTATTACAATTATTCCTCTTCCCCCCCCCCATAACCTCCCTCCACCCGGCTCCCACCTCTCTCTCTGTCCTTACCTCCCCCTGCATTGTCCTCATCCATAGGTGTATGATTTTTGTCCAATCTCTCCCTGCATCCCCCTCACTCCTTTCCCCCTGAGAATTGTCAGTCCACTCCCTTTCTATGCCCCTAATTCTATTGTATTCCCCAGCTTATTCTGTTCATCAGATTTTTTATTCACTTGAATTTTAGATTCACTTGTTGATATGTATTTGCTGTTCATCATTTTTATCTTTACCTTTTTCTTCTTCTTCCTTTTCTTAAAGAGTACCTTTCAGCATTTCATATAATACTGGTTTGGTGTTGATGAACTCCTTTAGCTTTTTCTTATCTGTGAAGCTCTTTATCTGACATTCAATTCTGAATGATGGCTTTTCTGGGTACAGTAATCTTGGTTGTAGGTTCTTGCTATTCGTCACTTTGAATATTTCTTGCCACTCCTGTCTAGTCTGCATAGTTTCTGTTGAGAAATCAGTTGACAATCATATGGGTGCTCCCTTGTAGGTAATTAACTGTTTTTCTCTTGCTGCTTTTAATATTCTCTCTTTGTCTTTTGCTCTTGACATTTTCATTATAATGTATCTTGGTGTGGTTCTTTTTGGATTCCTTTTGTTTGGGGTTCTCTGTGCTTCCTGGACTTGTAAGTCTATTTCTTTCACCAGGTGGGGGAAGTTTTCTGTCATTATTTCTTTAAATAGGTTTTCAGTATCTTGCTCTCTCTCTTTTTCTGGCACCCCCATAATTTGGATGTTGGTACACTTGAATTTGTCCCAGAGGCTCTTTACACTATCTTCATATTTTTGGATTCTTTTTGCATTTTGCTTTTCTGGTTGGTTGTTTTTTGCTTCTTTGTATTTCAATCTTTGACTTGATTCTTGTGATCCTCTAGTCTGCTGTTGGATCTCTGTATATTATTTTTTATTTCAGTCAGTGTATGCTTAATTTCTAGATGGTCCTTTTTCATCTCCTTGAGGGTCTCACTAAATTTATTGGCCTTTTCTAGGAAATTCTTGAAAAAAACCTTATAACCGTGGTTTTGACCTTTATATACAGAAGTTTGCTTTCATTTGTGACCGATTTCTTTATCTCTGCATTTTGGCTGCTTCTCTAAGTTGATAGAGTGGCTTTGTGTGCTAGATGTCCTGTAGGGCCCAGTGGCTCAGCCTCCCCAATTACCTGAGGTGGACACTCTTGGTACACCCCTTTGTGGGCTGTGTGCACAGTCTTGTTGTAGTTAAGCCTCGATTGTTGTTGGTATCATTGGGGGGGAATTGACCTTCAGGCCAGTTGACTGTGAGGATCAGCTCTGTCTACACTGGGAGAACTTCAATGCTAGAGATACCCTTATGAGACAAGACTTGCTTCAGTGGGGTTTTGGTGCTCAATGAGTCTGCTCCCTGAGTGTGTCCCTTATGGGTCTGAGGAGTTATAATCTGGATGGTCCCACTCTGATCCCTGGGTACACTGGCTCTTGGATCTCCATGGAGGTGCTAATTTAGCCTCTGCCTGAGGCCACCCAGCAGGAGCTATAAAGAAATCTTCAGATTCCTCTTCTTTGTTTGAGTTTTGGAGGTGCCCAGATGAGGCCCAGCTGTGAAGCAATGCAAACTGCTATAGAGCCTTGGGCCTTCTTTTGGGTGTTCTGGGTTTCACTGACTCAGCTGCAGTTTGTTAGGTAAGTTTAGATTTCAAAGGACCAGGCCATTCATATGCAAAAACCTCTGTACTCAGCTTGAATGGGGCTGAGTCTCAGGCACAGCAATCAGCAATGGCTTTGTGGGGCAGGATATCAGGGCAGAGCAAACAGTGATGGCTTCCCATCAGCCCTGCCCTAAGAGGCCCCTGGGTTTCAGTGTCCCATGGTAATTGCTGTAAGCATCTCTGAGAGAAAGCTGCCCTCGAGTTTTGCCCGATTCCAGACAGTCCAGTTTCTCTCCATATGAGTCTGGGTCCCCAGAATCTCACCTGGAATTGGAGTTCAGGAGCCTGTATCTCTCTCCCAATTGAGAAAGCCAGCCACATACTCAGTTGCCAGCCCTCTCCGCAGGCGTGCCTCTGTACCTCTGCTTTCCACAGATCCTGTAAGTTTCAGTATGTTTTTCTCTTTCCTTCTAGTTGTAGAACTTCCACTCAGCCAGCCTTCCTGTGGTTCTGGATGATGTCTGTTTTGTTTTTTAGTTGTAGTTTTGAAATTACAAGGCAGCAGTTCAGGTGTTTACCTATGCCACCATCTTGGTTTCTCACTATTACTATTCTTGTTGCTACTACCATTGCTGCTCCTGCAGCTAAAATTACGGCTGCTGCTACTACTGCTATTACTAATGCTGCTTCTGCTGCCACCACCACCACCATGAGTATCTCAGAGAGGAAAAGTAGCCTGTCATATATTGACCAGTGACCAAAGTGAAACTGGAGCCCAGGTCTCCTGACTCATTCCAGTCCAGTTTTCCCTGTACTTCCTCATTTCCCTTCTCTCTCTTAAAAGAAAAGAAAAGAAAAGAAAAGAAAAGAAAAGAAAAGAAAAGAAAAGAAAAGAAATACTGACTTCAAAGAGGAAGGGAAAGGGAAAGAGAGAGAGAGGTAGAAATAGCAATGATAAGAATCATTGATCGGCTGCCTCCTGCATACCTGGGTATCCAGTCCGCAACCTGGGCATGTGCCCTGACCTAGAATCGAACCATGACCTCCTGGTTCACTGAGCCACAGTAGCCGGGCTTCCCTTTTCTTTTCACCTAAATGTTCTAGTCAACCTCCTTATAAAAGACAACTTTAATTCATGGAGCAGGATGTAGAAAAAGGAGACTGCTTTTTAAGGTTTCCATTTAAAATGCCTTGGATAATAAAGCCAATTTACCCAATTATGTGTCTTCTCAAACTGTCATAGCTTCAGCTCAGTCTGAATTTCTTCTAGGTGCAGCTTCTGTTTGCTTCAACTATGGAATATGGCCTTTCTCTAATTTTGCTTCTGGCCTCCAAAATATTTTCCATGGAAAGTTTTCCTGGATCTGGTAGTACATTTGTTTTCTTAGAAAACAGGATATGTGTTAAATTACAGGGTGACCTTGATTTTTTTAAGATTTTTTTTTTTGAGTCTTAGTCCTTTCAGCATTTTTTTTTTTTAGCATACCCACCTCTCCAGGTATGTAATTGCACTTTGAATTATTATAAATCATTGTATAAAAACAGGACTTAGCCATTTTGAAAACTGAAATAGATGTTGACTTCTTTTTTTGAAGTCCTGGAATGACGTCTTGTCCCTGTTCTTAGATCTGAACACATGTGACTTGAGCACACTGACTAAAATGTTAACCTCTCAGCCTCAGATACACTGGATTACAAACTGTCATAAATCCTCTGGTGGGTGGAATAGCATATTTATGTGGAAAATATCCAACTATCCCAACAAGATCTGTAAAAGCACTTTGCAACTATCAGGTATTCTTCTCCCACATAATTAAGGAAGTGGAAACAGAAAAACAAGCTTACACAGTAAAGCCAGTTTCAGGCCGGCCCACTGAAGAAGGTAATGCAACCCCACACTTTATAAGAAATTACATGTCCTAATTTGGATGGACACCAGGAGAGTTGTGCATCTGACCCCATGTATTGGCCTTTATACCAGTGGAAAAATTCTGGGGTGAGTCAGAACAAGCCCCGGGAGTACTGATGTATATCATTCATATCCAAAATATGTAAGGAACTCATACAACTCAATAGCAAAAAATAAGCAGAAGAGATTTTAAATGGGCAAAGGACTTTAATAGGCATCTTTCCAAAGAAGACATAAAAATAGTCAACAGGTATATGAAAAGATGATCAACATTGCTTATCATCAGGAAAATGCAAATCAAAACCACAATGAGATGTCACCTCACACCTGTTAGAATGGTTATTATCAAAAAAGTCAAAAGACAAGTGTTGGCAAGGGAACTATTGATGGGAATATAGCTTGCTATAGCCATTATGGAAAACAGTATGGTAGTTCCTCAAACAATGAAAAATAGAATTACCATATGACCCAGCAATCCAATTTCTGGGTATACTAGTATATCCAAAGAAAATGAAAACAGAATATCAAAGAGATATCTGCACTTTCACATTCACTGCAGCATTATCCACAACTAGAGGCCCGGTGCACAGATTTGTGCACCAATAGGGTCCCTCAGTCTGGCTTGCGCCCTCTTGCAATCCAGGACCCTTTGGGGATGTTGGCCAGGCCTTTGGGGATCGGGCCAAAACCAGCAGTACTACGTTCCCCGAGGGATGTAGTAGTATGCAAGCAGCAAGCCGCCAGGGAGGAGCCTGAGCCCATGCCGAGTTCTGTGCTGCTCCCACTCATCCTGGCACCGCTGCACTGCTGTGGAGGCGAGAGAAGCATGTGCCGCTGCAGCAGCACTCACCAGCTGTGAGCCTGCGTCTGGTGCCCCTCTGTCAGCTGAGCAGTACTCCCACTGTGGGAGCGCACTGGCCACCAAGGGGCAGCTCCTGTGTTGAGCGGTAATTTGCCCAAGTTTACACAGCAAATAAATGGCAGGACTGGAACCCAGGTGTTATGGCTTTAACCTCTGTGCTATTATTTACTACTAGTGACTGGTGCACAAAATTCATGCACATTAAAAGGGGATTAATTAGAGGAAATAATTTAATATTGCTATTTGCCCTTTCTCTATAATAGAAGTGTCAGAGATGAAAGAAAATTAGTAAAATGTATATGAAAACTTTCTTCCTGTCAGAGTCTGGGGCACATCATGGGACCTATAGTCAAGTCCCTGCCCACCCACATGCACCTCAAAATTGCATGAGACTCAGACCCGGCCTTCTCCCCCATCCCAATGGGCTAGATCCAGACCCAGCCAGTCCCATCCTTGTCAAGCCTGTCAGGCAGGGGGCGTAGCCTCAGGTCCCCTGGCCTGGTACCAGGACAGGGGCATGGCCTGAGATCTCCCAGCCCAGACTAGGGCAGTGGGAGTGCCTTGAGATCATCCATCAAGCCCTGCCAGGTTGGGGACACAGCTTGAGATCCCCTGTTAAGCCCTGCTAGGCGGTGAGGCACAGCCTCAGGTCCCCCAGCCCAGCACCAAAAGGCGGGGGTAGATGCAGCCTCAGGTCTCCTGTCCAGCCCCACTGGGTAGGGGCGCAGCCTGAATTCCCCTGACCCAGCACTGGGGGTGCACCTTGAGGTACCCTGTCAAGCCAGGCAGAAGGGTGTAGCCTCAGGTTCCCTGGCCTGCTGCTGGAGCAAGGGCACAGCTTGAGGTCCATGTCAAGCCCCACCAGGTGGGGGTTACAGTCTGAGGTCCCCTGGTCTGGTGCCAGAGTAGGGGGAATGACCTGAAGTCCCCAGTCAAGCCCCACTTGGTTGGGGGCATGGTCTGAGGTCCCCCCCACCCCCTGGCGCTGGGGCAGGGGAAGCAACCTGAGGTCCCCTAGCCCAGCATCAGGACAGGAAGCACACCTTGAGGTCCCCTATCAAGCCCCACCAGGAAGGGGGTGTGGCCTGAGGTCCCCTGTCAAGCCCTAGGGGTGTGGAGGAGAGCGTAGCCTCAGGTCCCTGCTAATTGCTTGTTAAGGCTCCTTATGGGAATTTGACCTCAGCTGTGGGTACAGCCATCTTTGTGATGGAGTGATGGTCTATTTGCATATTCCCTCTTTATTAGATAGGATGCTATATCATAAGATTATTATGCTGCAGTTTTCTTTATACTTAGCTAGTAGATAAATTTGTTATTTTGTAGTACTCATAAAATCAAAATGGTGAGTTCAATACTTGAGTGTGCCAATTATTGAGGCTCTGCATATACAATATATAAGCTAAAGACTAAATTTTTAATTTCAAAGTCTTCAATTAATTATTAGCTAACCTTTTCAAGTCACAAGACTATGATAGTTTTTCCTTTCAGGGTTACCTGTTATATAAACTACAAATATAAAAAGCAAGCTAAGCATTATTTCAAAAAATTTCCTAAAGTTGCCATACAAGGGACCAGGTATGATACTAGGGTTTAGTAAGAGAGAATTGAAAAGAGACTAGGAACAAGTTATTTGCCTATTGAACACCTGGATGCTTGCTTTCCATGTTGCTGTTTGCATGAAAATCTTCCCCCTACGTCAGGGCTTATTATAGGTTGGACAAGTTTTCAACAGTCAACCATAAACTCAGGAATCGAAATCTCCCAGTGCACATCAGAAACAACCCCCTCCCTAATCTGTAGCCAGAGCGCTCCTGGGCCCTGGGACCACCTCATTGTGCCAGCTACTCCAGCACAGACGCAGGAGTGTTGCCATGGCGGCAAGCACCCAACTGCGGGGGCTGGTTTCAATAACCGGCAGCTGCTCACTTCAGAAAAAGCGGGACGACAGCCCAGTTCTGAATGAGCGTTTTTTTTTTTCCTCTGGGCTTTGACCTGACCTGAATATTGTTTTCTCATTGAATTTCCTTTTATTTATTTATTTTTAGATATCAACTTTCCTTGAACTTTCCTTTTCATTTGTGTTGCTGTTGGCAGGACTGTAGACTTCTCTTTTTTTTTCTGTAGAAAATATGGTGTGTTTTTTTCTTTAACAGTTCCTGAGTTTTCCCCCGTACCTCCTTATCTTCCCCTCCAACACACACACACACACACACACACACACACACACACACACACATTTTACACACAGACACATACCCGCATACACTCCACTTTGCCTCATTTTATAAAGACCTAGAACAAGGGAAGTGGGGAGAGGTAGAAAGGAGTATAGGGGGAATAAATGGCAATGGAATGAGACTTGGCTTGAGGTGGTGAACACCGTACAGTATACAGATGATGTACTGTAGAATTGTGTTCCTGAAACCTATATAATTTCATTAACCAATGTCACCCCAATATATTACTTTTTTTAAAAAAAAAAAGGCCCAGAACAAATCCATGGAATTTATTTACTCTTTGAAGATTGAAGGCCAAGATAGCCGCCCCCCACCCCCCCAAAACAAACAAACAAAAAATACCATCTACACAAACACAAAAAAACAACCCTCCATGATTCATCCATCTACTGGCACATTTTCTTTGCCCTGTGAAAATCTGGAGTTGGAGTAGAAAATATGACTCTTACATTATTCTGGACATAATTAGAGAATCTATGTTTAATCCTAAACATATTCTCAATTCACAACCTGTTTTTCCCCCTCCCTCTCTATTTATGTGTTGGCAAAATGCAAAGAATATAAAAATATAAACACTATTATTATGACTTCTGACCTCTCACAGGGATTGCAGAAAAGCTATTCTTAATGTAAGACAACAGCTGTACTATATCTGGGGTTATTTGTGCCCCCTTCCAAGTCCTAAGGAGTTTAGCATAATTTGAAAATGAGGCTTATAACTGCTGTTGAACTTTTTAAAAATAAATTTGAAACAATCTGTATACAAGTTGTTACTAAAGGCTGTCAGAGAAAAATGTTTGCGGACACGTTTTCCAAAAGGCTGACAGAATCCAGAACTTGCTTGGTATTCAGTGGAGAGCTCATCCAGCATTATCCTGCACAGTGTATAATTACTTGCATGTTGGGAGCCAAAAAAGGGAATGCATTCCTGTGAATGTGTTTATACTGAAGAGTTTGAGAAGTAAAACAATTCAGCAAGCGTTCTTCAATCCCAGCATCTGGGAATAATTAATTTGCTTGCTATGGTTTGTAGTATGAAGTTGAGAAAGTTGTCTGCATCTCTGCATGGAAACCATTTGCCTTAGTTAAAGCCGTCTGCTTGAAGGTTTAACACAGTAGCTAATTTTAGTAAACCTGTTTATTTTTCATCTGAAAATGCTGTGACAAGGAAGAACCTTCTGCTTGTGATTTCTCGATCATTTTCTTTTCTGTCTCATTCCCATGTGTTCAGGAAGCAGCGTTCACACACCTCCTGCTCCCTTCTTCCTGGCAGTGTCATGCTGTAGGGGCAGAGAGCTCTCAGAAGTGAGGCAGGCCCTGGAAAGGTGGTAGGGTTTTCACATATTATTTTCAGCAAACTGAGACCTAAGCTCTGAAGAGTTCTCTGGAATATAGAATGTATATTTGTCCCACTTTACAAATCTTAGGCTAGGACACTGGAGATTGTTGCGTGAGTCTCTCAATCTATGAACATAATGGAAGTATTGTGACAAGTTCTGATGTTTTGTGGTAGTTGCGACAGCCCCTTAATTGTGACTTTTAGGAAGGAAATACCATGTATGTATATATACCTGTCATGTCCTCTCTATCCAACCTAATAAATCAATGTATTACAGGAGACTTAGTCCCTGGGGCTTCTCCTCCAATTTCTCTCTGAGGCGTGCTGGAATGAAACACAGTGTTACTCTGACCTTAGTTTGTTTAATTCTGGATTTCAAAATAAGGTCAAGTGTCTTATTTTTGTTGACTGGGTGCTCCAAGCGTTTAACAGCGTTAAAGGTTTTCTGTAACACTTTCGAATGCTCATATTTTACAGCCTCTAGCTATTTGCGTTTGAATCCCGGTGAGAAACAAACAGAGGAAATTCCTAAATAGAGCCAGGTTGTCATCCCCCACCAGCCCCACTCTTTTCTCAGGGTTTATCTCCACAGTTGGACAACTGTTTCAAATGGCTTGTGCCCTATATTTCTGATTTCACTGGACTAATTTTTTTTACAATGTCGTTGTCCTTTGTGGCAAAAAATGGTAACTTCTAGAAGGATTTCTACTTATATGGGGGTTGTTCTCACAGAGTAACCGGCCTGAGGCCCAGGCCTCAAGCTGGCATGCTCACTGCTCCAGACACAGAAGGTGCTTGCTTAGAGGAGTTGCTTTTGCCTTCTGCCTCTATGCTCTCGGTCTCTGTACAGTGTGACACATTCCTGTTCCATTCTTCAGGGATTAGATGCAGGGATTAGACTTTATTTAGTGACTAACTACTCTCAAGCCATAGCTCTCAAAAGCCAGTACACGGTCAAGACTGGCTTGGTACTGGTTGGCCATGAGTTTTCCCAGATCAGTTTTCTGGTTAAAAAAAAAAAAAAGAAGAAGTTCCATGAGTACAGAGACCTTCCCTGTCATAGTTACTGTTGTATCTCATGATACAAAATTTCTAGTGCATATCACTTAATAAATATTTGGCCAATGAATGAATACAAGGATGTATGAGGGATGTGAGTTTTTCCTGAAGCTGGATATATTCATTTTCAGAACAAAAACTTCTGATACTATGTCCTTCTTACCTTTTTGCCTTTATATCATGTTTATTTTGTAAAAATTATCATACAAAGTAAAAGTGTCAGTGGGGAGATTTCAGGCAAAAGGGAAATATTAAGGGACTTGATGTAAGTTCCCCAAATTCTTACAATGGTCCATAAAATTCAAAATCTGGAAATCATGGCCCCAAAGCATGTTCTTTCTTGTTGTTGCCTTGTCTCTTATCCTTTTCTTCCTAAAGTTTGTGTCAGACAGCGTAACAACAACAAAAAAGTCAAACTATAGGAACCAAAGTAAAAAATATAATTCACATTCAGAATGACCAATATTGATGAGCATCTGCATTGTATCAGGCCCGGTGATAACATTCACATGCTCTCACCCTTAAGTCTTAAGGGCTTATGCATTATTATTTCCCTTTTACAGAGGAGGTGACAAGAGAGCTAGATTTGGAGTGGTCCATATTCTCCAAATTAAAGGAGACCTAGAGGGCTAAGGAGGTCCAAGAGAGTCTGATGAAAGATGTGGACAGAACTGAGCCTTGCAGGTCAAGGGCAATTTGGTTGGGAAGAGAAGACATTGTGATAAGAACAAAGATGAGAGGAAGATTAAGTATCATGTAGTTGGGAACAGAGTCCAGACTGACCTGAATGGAACACAAGCAGCAGATACAAAGACTGTAGATTCATAGGTTACTGGACAAGATAATCATTTAGCAGGTACGGAGCTTCAGAACTGGGTATGTTCTGGAGCTTGCTCATTTCACAGTCAATGCCCTGAAAGAAATATTTGTCTTTTTAAATTTGTTTGTTGGCTTCACATGATTTTCCTTGAAAAGATGATTGTGCTCTTAACTAGTGGGCATATTTTCCCATAAAAAAGATTCTCTTCAGCCCAGCCAGCATGGCTCAGTGGTTGAGAGTCGACCTATGAAATGGAAGGTAAGGGTTAGATTCCAAGTAAGGGCACATGCCAGGGTTGCAGACTTGGTCCCCAGTATGGGGCATGCAGGAGGCAGCTGATCAATGATTCTCTTTCATCATTGATGTTTTTATCTCTCTTCCTCTTCCTTCCTTCCTCTATGAAAACAATTAAAAATATATTTAAAAAACAAAAGATTCTCTTCAAACCTTAGTACACAATCTTATGGGACTGTAAGCATAATCAGTCATTAGCCCTGTTGCTAAATATGCAATGCAGTGTCAGTTTTCTATAAGAGCCCAGACTCTTGAGTTAGTAGTTTCTAAGAGAAGCAGAAACTCAGCCTATTTTAAGTTTCCAGCCTATTAATTCATCCTTATGCTTGATGTAAAAATTATATATGACATTAATCTTGTAAAGTCCTACTTTTCCCATCAGTGATAGCCTGTGGATCTAAGGATACGTCCACCATTGTTAACTCTGAGTCATCTCATTTGAAGAGTGAAAAGCTGATGAACTTTTTATGATACACATATGGCTTTATATATGAAGAGTTCCTAGTTCAAAGACATGTGATAAGTATTTGATAAATTATAGCTACAGTGGATTCTTCTTATTTGTGGATTGTGTGTTTGGGAATTCGTCAGTTCCCTAAAATTTATATGTAACTCGAATCAATGTTTGTGGCACTTTCATGATCATTTATGGGTATGGGCAGAACAGCGAATAATGTGCATCAGCTGACAGACACATTCCCAGCTGAGGTTGAACAAGGCAATGCTCTGCCTTCTCATTTCAGCTCCTGAGCTGTAAACAAGTGGTCTATTTAGTGCCACATTTTTCACATTTTTTTGCTGTTTGTTGGTGATTTTGTTTTTTAAAAGAAACTCCCAAATGTCATGCTGAAGTGCTTTCCAGTTTTCCTAAGTACAAGAAACACACAAAAATATGAGTGTTCAATAAGCTTTGTTCAAACCTAGGTTACAGTGTTGTTGACCGTGAGTTCAATGTTCATGACTCTATAGTATACATTAAATAAGAAAATAAGGTGTCTTTAAAAAGTAACACATGTAAAACATTAAAAGTTATGAATCGATTGGTTGATGAAAATCTGACCGCAGGCTCACATGAACCTAACCCTGTATTTTCCCTGGCAGCAGGGACTTTCCAGCATTTCCAGTGACTTTCTAGAACACAGTAAATACAAATCATGAAAATCTACTGTTTTTATCATTGTAGTAATTCAAGAAAGCCAAACTGTGTGGATGCTGCCTAAGTCCAATCTATTAAGTTTGTCAATAATTTTAAGGTTATAGCAGATCTTAACTCCTCTCCTCTGCTTCAACCTCACCAAGACTCTTCAAAATGGTCCACATTCAATTCAATGTCCCTTTAGTTCTTGAGCCAATCTTGTCTAAGGCAGATCATTAATAATCACTGCCTCAGGCTTACTATTTGTTAAGCTTGGCATGAAGTCAGACTCCTACCCGCTACTACTCCTACCAGACCTGAATGCCCATTAGAGTGATCTCAGGTTGAATCCTCAAGTCTATTTCACAGCCCATCATCCTGGAATCCTGAGTCCAAGCTTGAGCCCTGAGTGCCCACCTCACCACTGAATCTCATTACCTCAGCCTTTCCTATAACTGAGCCTTGATCGTGTGGCAGGCATCCACCCAGCCAGGTTTTTACTCTCATAGGAGAGAGAGATCCATGTAATGCAGTCATGATGTGTTGTTGATGACGCTGTGGGAGAATGGAAGAGGGATGTTAACTCCAGCAGGAAGTCTTCCCTTGCCCACGGTCCAAACTCTCATGCAGAACAGTTCCTCCAAATCCCATCTTGAGTCCCTCTCAGCTCACAGGCTATTGCCTAGTCCTTGCTCCCTGGCCTCCCTGCCAACTCAAAGAGCTATTGTCCCAGCTTGTCTCAGGCCAAGCCTTTAGGAATTCAAGAAGGTCAATATAACCATTAGTCTTACATGTTTTTCCAAGAAAATATTTACTACCAATAAGAATGAAATTTCTCTGAGGTCATGGAGAGGTAGATAGCATTATGCAGGTACCAGCATAATGGGCAATCCATGGAGAGGTCAGTTTATTCCCAGCTGCACATGGAATTCCACATCCAGAATCCATAGCTGATATCACAGGGGACCAGGTCTGGGGAAGAAAGATTGGTTAGGAACTCACAGAGACTTCAAGAAATAGGTCAGAGCTGCCATCCTCATCCCCACTGTGCCAGGAGGAGAATGCAAATCCAAAATGGAGTCTGTAAGGTACACAGATCCAATGTCACTGTAGGAATCAAGATTTGGGGCCCAGGGAAGTGAAATAGCAGCATGACTTCAGGAACACTGAGTCAGGGTCAGGTTGCAGGATCACATTGCCCCAGGAGTTCTGGTCTGAGCTAAAACAGAATGTTGCAACTCCGCATCTGCCTCCTGCAGGCTGGCAGAAACAACGCAGCAGGCCAGGAGAACCCTGCTCTGCCACTTTTCCAGGGCAGATAAAGCTTTGAGACCCAGGCATAAGGGGATCAGGTAGGCAGTTTGGCTGCCCCAGATGCCCCTCCAGGGCAACCTTATCTGACAAAACCCCTGAAGCCTTTGAACTGCTTGGAACTAGAAATTCACTGGAAAAGAGCCCTGACAGGTTTGGCTCAGTGGATAGAGCGGTGGCCTGCAGACTGAAAGGTCCCGGGTTCGATTCCTACCAAGGACATGTACCTTGGTTACGGGCACATCCCCAGTGGGAGGTGTGCAGGAGGCAGCTGATCTGTTTCTCTCTCATTGATGTTTCTAACTCTCTCCCCCTCTCTCTTCCTCTTAGTAAAAAATAAATAAAATATATTTTTTAAAAAACAACTGGGATAGGGAGAAAGAGAGGGAAAGGCATAAGGATAGGGATAGGTATAGGGATAGCACATCGGCAAGAGCTAAGACGAGGCTCTATGATACTGCTAAGGCTGACATCCTGTTGCTTGTTCTAAACGATGAACATATCTACAAATTATCCTTAGGATGCTTAAGTTCACACTACTGCTTAATGCAATTTAAAAGAGGTAATACATATGCAAGCACATCGTATAACTTAGCACTGAGTGAATGCTGGGTATTGAGACTTCAAAATCTAGTCATGTAAAAGAGGCTCGATAGCCCCAATTTGTGGGCAAGTGCTATCTATCTAATGGTAAGTGTTTTATATACATTATTCCATTCAATCTTCCCCACAACCATAAGAAGTAGGTACTATAGTATTATTTGTATTTTATAGATGAGGAAACCCAAGTTCACAGAGTATCTAATCCAGGCCATGCAGATCATCTGTGAGTGGCATGGCCAGTGGTCAAGCCCATGTATGTGTTGATTCCAAAGACAGTGCTTCCTCAAAGACTGAACATACTGCTGTGACTTTATTTCATACATCTGGCTGAGCTGTCTCTTCACTTGTTGTCTGCAAAAGTTAGTCCTGCAACTCCAGTTCTCTCTCCTCTGTCAGGCAGAGAGCATGGGGGATCTTGAGGAGGGCCTGAGTCTGCAGGGCTCCCCCCTATACAACAAGCCCACAACCACCAGGTTCTGGGGCTTTATCTGGCAGCTCTTACATTCCTGCTAACTGCCACAAAGCAGGACACATTCCTGACTGGGTGGAGGGAAGAATTCCTAGCATTCATTGCCATCTAGCCTCCCTGGAGCTCCTACTCTCCAGTGGGATGGAGAGGAAAAAACACCTTCATTTTTAATGTTTGGAATTACTCTGAATTAAGTCCCACTCTCCAAGCCATAGGAAGCAGGGAAAAGGGAGGGAGGGTGAGTCAGAACCAGTGAGACATGTTCTTCTTCGTATAACAGGCTTCAGGAATATTGAATCAGAAACTCACGTTCTTCCTCCATGGTCTCTATGGCCTGTAAGGTCCTTGCATTTGATCTTCGTTGTTGACAGGCAGTCTCTGTTGTTTGTCATTCTTATGCATGATAATTTCCTAATATTAGTTATACTTTGTAAACAGGACAGTCCAGATATTTGGATGAATACTGCCTGTCTGCAACAATAGCACGTTACTTTGATAAATGAATGTATACTTTACCATATTTTATCATTTAGATGATCTCATTTGATCTTCACAAGAAATCTGGGAGGTTGCCATTATTATTTCCATTTCATCGAGGAAGAATCCGTGCTGAGAAGTGAGGTAACTTGACTGCTGTCAAACAACTGTCAAGGCAGAAGTGGTGTGTGCCCAGGTCTTCTGACTGCCCTCCACTATGATTCACTCAAGGCCTCTCATTAGGCCATCACAGATGCTGCAAGGTGGAGTCTGCCCAATTAGTGGGTAACATCTGATTCTCCTTCCTGGAGAGGGACTTCCGTGAAAAATTGGGGATTTAAAGGACCAGGCAGGGGCACATCAGAGAGCTGGCTAGATAGAGTACAAGGTCAGAATGTCTATGCAGCGGCAAAGTGTGAGACGGGAAGAGTGAACCAGTATTTTAAGAAGCAGAGTCAAAAAAACAAGTCCACCACCTAGGTATGGATTATAGCCAGCTGATAGGTCACAAGCATCCTCCTGATGTTCCACAAACTGATTCCAAAATACACATCTCTTCGTTGGATCTTAGCAAATGGCTTTTGATGCCCTAGATTTTCAGTGTGTGTGTGTGTGTGTGTGTGTGTGTGTGTGTGTGTGTGAAGGTTACTTATTAGTAACTGCTGAGTTGTTAAGAATGAAGTATTTCGTATTCATAAATAAAAATTTAGCACATGACTAGAGTTTACTGAGATCTTAACTGAGTATTCACCTGGGTTCCAGGCAACATTTGGCAATATTTGCAAAGCTCCGATATAAACATGTATGGGGGTTCACATTGAGCCACCCGAGATGTGCCTCAGATTATTTTGACCCGAAGGCAACTTTAGCCACAGGCAAAAGAGAAACTTCTGCCTCTGCCTTAACTCTCTTGAAGAATTTGAAATCTCTTCCCCATTATAAGAGATTATTAGAGATAACCATTTTTATTTTTTTTTTTTACCTATCTGCAGGGTACGGCAAACCTCTATTTACTAAACATCTCTACTTTGTTTTGTCCTGTAATAGCCGTTTGAAGTTCTCAAGGCACCTTATTTTATCCCTAGGTCAGATATACCCTTGTTTCCTTTCTGTCTCTGAACCTCTCCTGCTTTGGGGGCCTCTGACTCTCTCATGTATGCAGGGTTCCCATACATGTGTATGTATTAAATTAAGTTACTTTTTTCTTGCTAACCTGTTTCGTGTCTATTTGATTATTGGACCATTCAAAAGAACCTAAGAGTAGAGGAAACTCTCTTTCTCTCCTGCACAGGCATGGGTGGATTATTGAGTGTCCTCAATTTGAGGGAAGATTGCTTTGTTATTAATATCAATGCTGTTTTGAGTTGGTTGTTTTTTCAAGGGTTACTATCCAGCTTTTTAGCTATAAACTACCATTCATTCACCTCCATTGTCATCTATTTTGTTTGAGGTGGGTTGTTTGATTAATCTTACAAGCATCCTCCTGATGTTCCACAAACTGATTCCAAAATGCACATTTCTTTGTTGGACCTTAGCAAATGACTTTTGATGCCCTAGATTTTCAGTGTGTGTGTGTGTGTGTGTGTGTGTGTGTGTGTGTGTATGTGTGTGTGTGAGTGTGAGTGTGTGTCTGATGTCTATATAGGTCAACACAATTTATGACCTATAAGTTTGTTGATGTAAGAATGTCCAAACCTAAAAACAAAACAAGAAGATAGCAAAACATTCAAACCTGTAGGAAAAGAAAGATTTTTTAAATTAATCCTTAGCTAGGATATTTTTTCCATTGATTTTTACAGAGATTGGGAAGGCAGGAGGGAGGGGGAGAAAGAGACAGAGAGATAGACCAATGTCCGTCTGACATCTAAGAGACTGACAAACACTGGTGTGAGAGAGACACATCAGTCAGTTGCTTCCCACATGTATGACCAGGAATCGAACCCACAACCCTTCTGTGTGCAGGCTGATGCTCCAACCATTGAGCAACACCAGCCAGGGCCTGTAGAAAATTTTTATAAAAATTTATTTGAACCGAAC
This sequence comes from Lasiurus cinereus, assembly GCA_011751065.1. Classification (NCBI taxonomy): domain Eukaryota; kingdom Metazoa; phylum Chordata; class Mammalia; order Chiroptera; family Vespertilionidae; genus Lasiurus; species Lasiurus cinereus. The sequence continues at coordinate 33,964,810 of JAAGEH010000041.1, read as the reverse complement.
AGAGAATACATCTGAAAGCAAGATTTCAACAGACTGAGATAAATGCTTTGGACAATAACAGTCTGTAGTTTCTTTTTGTGCATTTGAGATTCAGGAGAGAATCTAAGAATGATTACATGAAGGTAAGATTTATAGGATAGTTAAGACAGTGTGCTCTCTTGAGGGTGGTTGGGGTTTATTTCAAAGGTGTGTTTAACTAGATGCACAGAAACAATGAACAGGGTTGGCTTAAGGCAAAGAGAAACCTTTTACTTAAAAAGTTATAGGCCTGGTGACTATCCTTCATGACCTGCCCAGTTGGGAATTTATGATCAGTTACTCTGTGAAGTTACTTTCCATAGGACCCCTCTTTTTCATCCATAAGCTTTCTATAACAAAGTGTTAAAACAAATATGGATTGCCATATACATAGGAACCATCCATACCAATATTTTTAAAGCTGGTAGCTAAAAAACCCACACAAAATGTGTTTGCATAGTGATAGTTCATTGCTATCAGGTAATTCTTTAAAAAGCAGGAAAGGCTGGGGTATGTGTGTCTTGCAGCCTTTTGCCTCACCTAGGTGGCCCTCAGTCAAAAAACTTTGAGGCCTTATCTGGTTTGGCTCAGTGGATAGAGCATTGGTCTGTGTACTGAAGGGTCCCAGGTTCAATTCTGGTCAAGGGCACATGCCAGATCCCCAGTAGGGGGTGTGCAGGAGGCAACAGATCAATGATTCTTTTTCATCATTGGTGTTTCTATTTCTTTCTTCCTCATTTTGGAGGAGGTCTAGGCAGTAGAAATTGGAGAGATTTCTGGTGCTAAAGAAATGATGCCTTCATTGTCATTGGATGGGGAAGGGGCAGTTAACGGTGAACATGTCTTCAGGTACTCCATATGGTAATCTAAATTGTATATTATGCAACAGTCCCTGCCCAGGCCGTTGGGGCTGAATTCCAGCTATCCTTCATTGACCATGAACCCTAGTGCCCTTGACCAGGAATTGGACCCACAACCCTTCTGTGTGCCATGGGTTTTGTCATTTGTCCGCCTCAACAGAATGCCTTTTAGTTAATGAATTAAAAGGCCCATATGTGGCTCTCAGTCAAAATGGCAGATAATTAAATACTGTACTTGTCTTTGCCCATGACAACATCACAATTACAACTAAATTGCAGAACAACCATCATTGAGAACTACCTGAAGTCTAGCCTGAAGTCAAGGGCCCTGTAACTAAGAAGAAGCCACATTGAGACTAGTAGGAAGGGTGGGGACTCAGAATGGGCTGGCCTCACACCCACATGTGGTGGTTAAAAATCGAAAGGGATATCTTGACTGTGGAGGTCTCCACTGTGGGAAGTGAAGGGTCCCAGCCCCACACCAGGCCCCTCAGTCCAAGGTGCCAGGACTAAGAAAAATCCCATTAATTTCTGGTTATGAAAAGTAGTGGGAATTGTGGCTGAGTGAGACCAAGGTCTGCTGGAGTCCCAGGTGTTCCTCTTAAAGGGCCTGCATACTGACTTATTGGCAGATTCACTTGCTCTGAGCTCAAAAGGTACCAGGGGCATATGGGGGAAGAACTGAAATGTCATCTGTAATAACAGATGCAGGAGGCATGCAGGAGGCAGCTGATCAATGATTCTCTCATCATTGATGTTTCTATCTCTCTCTTCCTCTCCCTTTCTCTCTGAAATCAATAAAAAAAAGAATAGCTCTAACTGGTTTGGCTCAGTGGATAGACTGTTGGCCTGTGGGCTGAAGGATGCCAGGTTCGATTCCGGTCAAGAGTATGTACCTTGGTTGCAGGTACATCCCCAGTAGGGATGTGCAGGAAGCAGCTGATTGATGTGTCTCTATCATTGATGTTTCTAACTCTCTATCTCTCTCCTTTCTTCTCTGTAAAAAAATCAAGAAAATATATTAAAATATATTTTAAAATATTAATAAAAGAATTGAAAACTCCTTAAGTAAAGCAGGTCACCATAGAATTACTCTCTTCAAAAAGTAGTTCTAAACCTAATCTGAAATATAATATTGTGAATACTTTATTATAAGCTTTACTAGAGGCCAGGTACCCCCATCACACCTCTGCCGCTGCCATTGCCGGCAGTGCAAACCTCGGCCAGCCCTGGTTACCTGAGCTTTTGGTGGCCCTGTCTGGCTGGGCATCCACCATCCAAGGCTGGCCTGTGCCTCAGACATCAGCTGGGCAGCCACCATCTGAGGCTTGCTTGCGCCTTGGGCCAGCCCTAGGCAGCTGAGGGGCAAAGGGGACTAGGGGACTCCTAGGACAGGCATGCGGAGTGGCCAGACTCACCTGGGGGCAGGTCCAGCCTGCCACCCCAGTGGGGCTGAGAGGACTGGGTGCTGCCATCTTGTGGTTGTAGGCGCTGCCATCTTTGAGGGCATGATGATCAATTAACATATTCCCTCCTTATTTGCTGTGGATGCCACCATCTTTGTGATGGTGTGACAGTCAGTCAGCATAACCTCTCTTTATTATATAAGATACCATTGCTAATCATTGTTTATGTCCATTTCATAAAATGATTATTGTCTTCAAGTAAACCTTAATGAATTGTAAAGTTCAAATATTTTTTAAAATATCACTGCAGATACAGGTGTAAAATAATACTTACTTTGGCACCTAAAAATTATTCATTTTGCTTTCCTGCCTTGTTACTATTGAGAGAGATGAGATGGCATTGTGCTGTTTCACGAAAACATTCCTTTTACTAGTAGAATTCACATTTTAAAAATGACAGTGTAGTGTCAATGGTTACCTTTATTTGATTGGGTGATTGAGTGATTGTTTATTTAGCATTAATAAATTGAGGATTATGTCTCTGCACACCAGCCATGATCCTATGGGACTGTGTGGTTGAAAAATGTCCATATGGGAGTTGTTAAATTGCATGAAATACTTTATTTTTTGTTTTCTAGTGGTTTATCAGCCCACAAAAACCCAAGCCAGGATATTGCTGGAAAAGCAGGCAGAAACCACATTGCTTTTATTTTTATTTATTTATTTTTAAATATATTTTTAATTTAAATTTTCCCCATCACTATTTATCCCCCCCACCCCATACCCTTTCTACCTCACCCATCCCTTCTCCATATTCCTTTTAAAAATTAAAAAAGCTGAAAGCAAAAAAAAAAATCATGGTCCGTCACCTGTGGTCAGTAAATTTAAATTCCTAAGGGCTATTCAAGTTGCATAACTTGCTCCCTTAAATTATGAATGGACAAGCCTACCACAAGCAATGTTTTTCTCAGTTCTTAACAGGAGTGTAAAGGCCCAGAGACATCAAATAAAGAAGCCTTGATGAATAAATCCACAACAGCAGGTAAATGCAGCTTTTCATAGATGCAGATGAAGTAAGAAGGGGGAAATATAGTAAAAGCAAGATTCACTCCGTGTTGTTTTCCCAACACAGAGTTGGGTATGTTATTTTGTTTCTCCTTCAGATTCATAACACGAGCAGGCTTGGAAAATAATAAAAATAGCACTTTAGAGTTTATAAACTTCATTCATGTATATTAGCTTATTTGAGTTCCAAAATACCCATTATTGTTAGGCTTGTCTTAACACAGAGAACCTGGAGCCACAGCGAGGCTAGCTGACTCACTCAAGGCAACTCAGCTAGTGCAGCACAGCCTGGACTCCAAGCCCCGTCTTCTGATCCCAAAGACTATGCTTTGCATTTTATCACATAATCTAAAAAGAACGGCATCCCTTTTTTTCTTGAGCTTCCACAGCAATTCAAACTGGTTTAAACACTCCCCAAATCATGGAAAACTGACTTAATGAAAACATCAATATCACACTTACCAATCAATTCAGGAACGCCCCCAATGCTTCTTGGCTGGCTCTGCTGTTTTTATGACCCAAGTAAGTATGGAAAGCTTTGCAACACCATAACCTCCTCCAGAAAGTCAAGGTGACATTAACCATAACCTCCTGATATCAGATCAGGACGTTTTCTTTATCCCCTGAAAATTTTACATCACTAGTACCTGTATACCTAGTAAACTGTAGGCCCTTTTCATTCCTTTCATAAGCAGTTTAATTATTCACAGTCTTCCTTTGGATTATTTTTCTTTTTCCACCTATTTTATGTATTTCTCCACCTTCCCCTCCTCCATCTCCCAGGCAGCTCACTTAACATTCCAGTTCTTGTCCTAAAATCCTAATAGGCTGCTAGACGTAAAACAGGGGTCTTAGAAGACCTCACGCCTCTTCACTATTGAAAATATTTTAAAATCTTTTTTTAAACAACAAATGTCTCAATAGTAATAAATGACTTAAGACAAAGAATCTTAATACAAAGTCTAAAACTCATATTGGTAAGAACATTAAAAGATAAATAAATGGTATTAGTCACTAGCATAACAGAAATTTGGATCATTAAATTATATAACAACTTGATTTCAAGGTTAAATCCCAAACCATCACCAACAAAGTGTATTGTGCCAAATGTCTACAAGTCTGGAGCTAAAACCACAGCTAAGCTGTCCTAGGCTATATTTTAGCCTTGGCAGACCCAAGAAGCAGGAGGACAAAGTATGCTTTATCTGAGCATTTATCCAGAGTACACTGAGCATATTAATTCCTCCCCACCTTCCAGTAAATTACCCTTTTTCACTGCTCCCATGTAAACTCAGGTAAGAGAACTTAGTAACTTTTTCTACTCAAATATTGAGGGATTTGTCCTTCTTTGTAGTGTCTTTTCTTTCTTTTTTTTAATCAATCAAAGAATCTTAAAACAGCCTCCAGCCGTGTATCTTCTTATTGATGAAATCTTTCATTGGGTTAAAGAGAGATGGGAAAGGAAAGTACTGTTCCTACCTGGAGATTTACTCCTGAAAATACTGTCCAGCCTAATGTGCTGCCCATAAGGATGCACAGTTCCTCCCTAATCATTTTTAGTGTGCCCTGGCTTCACCCACATCCCTCACCCAGGCTCCACATTCCCTCAAGTTATTGACTCTGAAGATAATCGAATTATATTCAAGACAAAGAGAAAGGGAGACGTGGGTAAGATTAAGGTTTTCCTTCCCCATTATTACTCATTATTAGTTTGTGATTTAAAATTAATCCAGCCCTTGCTTGCAACATTTGGCAAATTGAGTTTCTGATTCCCATCAGTGGATTTAGGAGGAAACAAGGAAAAGGGGAGGTGAGCACTTACAATTATTTTTGCTTCCAACATTGTCATTGTGTTCGCTGAATTCAGAACTGGTTGTGCATAAAACAGGAGGGATGGGAGTGAAGACTTGGAATTTAATGAGAGGTCACTGGACTGTAGCATTCAGAAGATCTGCGTTTTTTTTCTAGTGTGGATTACTGGGTAGCAGCTGACAGGTGAAAGATCTTAAACTTGCACCCTTCCAGAGAGCTGCTCGTGCAGCTACTTGGTGACAAAGGACAATGAATGGCTCTAGAGAAAACAAAACAGAAGTCTGACAAGATAAGAGTTTTGGGACTGAGTCCTACCTCTACTATTGACTAGTTATAACCGGACCTAGTAGTGGCTCATATGCAAAGTAGGGAGAAAATACATTACCCAGCTTTCTTTCCAGAGTGATAGTGAACATCATTGTATATGAAAATACATTAAAAATCTGAAAACTTGTATGATAGCATAACTGAAATGAGCCAGTGATCAAAGTAACTGCTAAGATGTCTTCCAACAGGACAAATCTATGCTATTGACAGTCTTGATCTGAAGTCTGACAAATTTAATTGTAGAAACGTTGACAGACCGTTTATAAGCAACTCTATTATGTTTAACAGAGGAGAACTAATATAGAGAACTACATATAGTAGTAGTTCTACATAAATACATAAAATAGTTAGAATGATATAAAATATGTAAAATAGCTAGAATGATATAAATTACTAGAAAATGGTATATTTTTTGTCCATTGGTTTTGCACCTGTAAGGAAATACCTAACCTCTGAATGAATCGTAGTAGGATATTGGGAAGATCGTATCATATCATAAGCGGGAATTGAAAGTAGGAACTAAAGTAGCATCTCAGAAAACTTTGACCAGGATAAGGAAGGGGTGGAGTACTTGGCCATATTTATCCCAGAGGGGAAAAAAATGTAATGGGAAGAATACAGATGCTGTCATAAAATATTGAAAGGGCCAGTACAAAGGAGATGATTCGATACTCTGTTCCAGAAGGCAGATCACTGGGCACACAATGAAGTTGTTGTGCCAATAGAATGGTCTCTAAGTTCCTTTAATAAAATTCTGATATTCTAAAGTTATAGGGAGAGAGGTTATGGTTGAGCACAAGAGAATACTTTACATAAATAAGAGTTCTCCTTTGATGGGCAAAGACCCAACCCTGGAGATGTTTTGACATTCAGAAGAAGTCTGGTTTAAGAAAGATGTGGGTTACATATGTGCATTCTAAGTGAAATCTAATTCCATAACTGCGTTGCCTATCCAATTCTAAGATATTTTGATTCCTCAGTAGGATGGATCCTAAAAAGTGCTGAATAAGGGGGCTGTGTGTCCTTCACTGTCGGCTAAGAAGGATACTGCCTAAGTGTTGATTGTCATTTTTCTTTTTAATCCTTGCTTGGAAATTACTAAGAAATAGATTTTCCAGTACATTTGGATTAATAGCCTTATTTTCCACTTTATTTGGGGTATTTTTGTTATTCATTGAAACCATCTGTAAATAGTTATTTTTATAACAGCTTCAAAACCAAAGCCACATACAAGCTTGCACCAAAAAAATTCTATATTCAGCCTAGAATGAGGATGTCATTGGATTCTGTTTTGCAGATAGCATGTGTTAAATTGATTGACAATATCTAGAAATAAGTCAAGATCATCCTGATGCTGAGAAATCTGACAGACAGATGGTAGGTACCAGCATATCAGCACAGTTTTAAGCTCTAACTAGGTCATAGGCCTAAAGTGAGTCATGATGTTTTCTGACCTTCTAGGTAGCTATGCCTCTAGAACAGAGGTTCTCAATCTGTGGGTTGCGACCCCTTTGGGGGTCGAACGACCCTTTCACAGGGGTCGCCTAAGACCAGCGGAAAACACCTATTTCCCATGGTCTTAGGAACCAACACACCGCTCCTCGGTGTAGCAAAGTGTAGCAATGTAGTTTACTGTTGTCATATGAAGACTGTTGCCCATGCTACACCACGATTCAAAATTTCATTTATTTGTAATTAGAAATAAATATTTCACAATATATAATTACATATTGTTTTTGTGATTAATCACTATGCTTTCATTATGTTCAATTTGTAACAATGAAAATACATCCTGCATATCAGATATTTACATTACAATTCATAACAGTAGCAAGATTACAGTTATGAAGTAGCAACGGAAATAATTTTATGGTTGGGGGTCACCACAACATGAGCAACTGTATTAAAGGGTCGCGGCATTAGAAAGGTTGAGAACCACTGCTCTTGAACAAAGCATTGCTGGATTGGGGGGAACAATTTTATCATCACCTAACTACAAATTCTCCAAGTGGAAAAACAAAATTAGCAACAGCATAGCTAATAAACACTCTATTAACATTGAAGTGAAGCTCATCCCAACACAGTTTTAATGGGGCTAAACATAATACACAAGAACAAGAAAGTAGAAAACAAAAGAAAGGCCACGGGAAACAATGGATATATTAGAATGCTTTCAGTTGCAAATGCCAGAAAACCTATCTCAAAATAGCCTAAGCAAAAAGAATTTATTGGCTTACATAAGAAAAGTTCAGGCTTGGCTGGCCCCAAGGATGCAGGTGATGTCAAGATAACATTCCTACCCACCCTTTCCCCCTTGATCTATCTCTCAACTTGCTTCATTCTCTGGAGAGTCCCATTACCTGGTGACTCGCTAGAAATTCCAGGCTTTTAATTTCCAACATTCTTTCAACTCTAAGTCAAATAGAGACAGCACCTCTTTCCTAGAAATTTTAGTATAAGGCCCCTAGTTAAGTTTCATTGGCTTTTTTTGTTTCATATGCACTTCCTCTCATTAATGGTAGAAGTCTACAGGTGGGTAAATAAAGTTAGAACCTAGACCTTAAGGACAGATAATAGGAAAACCCAAGAAGGAGGAGGAATGAATGTTGGGCAGGCAAAAAATGACAGATATCCACTTGCCTAGAACAGCTTTGATGAATGTAGTAACATGATGGCTAGAAAACTACTTCAAGCTATAGCCCAAGGCAGTTGGAGGTCCAGAGTTTGCCATTGTATGAGCAGAATTATCAGGCCCATCATGGATGAGGATGCAGCAGCTTTAAGAACACCAAGCAGTTCTGCATTGTCTTTAGTTTAACAACAGGTATCAAGCACAATTGACTCAAGAAGATCCCATGCCTTCAAAATGGCCTTATCAGGCACAAGTGCACATATGTTGGAAATTATTATCTAGTAGTGTCATCTTATGAAACAAAAAAACTACTCTGTGAGGGTATGTGGGTGTGCATAGGTGTTCAGATATAAGACTCAGTGGCCTTGATGCTGTGTCATAGTTAAAGAAATACTCAGAAGAGCACAATAGCCAACTAATGGTCCTGGAAACTCTTTCTTTCCTTTGAAATTGGTAGGAAAGAACAAGGACAACCTGGGTTAGACTTCTCTCTGGGAGTTTTGGGGCAGGCAGGCTAACAGGCAGAATTACTCCTTAGGAAGAAAAAAAAGACAGTAGAACATAGCTTCTGCTCCATTTTGGAGCCTTGTTGCTAGATCTGGATAAAGGACAGTTTTTTAGTAAATTGAAAAAGGGGTTCTTCAATCAAGGGAGGAAAAAACCACAGTGGAAGATACAAGGGAAAGACTGGACTTCTCTGAGGGCCTGAAATGAGCCATTGCATTTTAGGAGCCATTGATTTGATTTTGAGCACATGGAAAAGGCATTGATTGGCACATATGTCTTTTGGGGTAGCCCCTTTTGCCCACTATTACCAAATTTTAGTCAAAATTAGGTATGGATATGCCTTTTAACAAATATTTGTATTTCTTTCTTTTTTTTTCTTATCTCCCAGAGGTTAGTGACTCTTCATTTATTTATTTTTCTTTAAATCTTTATAGTTCAGATTATTACAGATGTTCCTCTTTTTCCCCCATAGCTCCCCTCCATCTGAACCTCCTCCCCCATGCCCTTACCCCCTGCCACTGTCCTCATCCATAGTGTAAGGTTTTTGTCTAATCTCTTCCCGCACCCCTCACGCCCTCTTTCCCCCACCCCCCCGGAAAATTGTCAGTCCACTTCTATGCCTTGATTCTATTATATTTACCAGTTTATTCTATTCATCAGATTTTTTATTCACTTGATTTTTAGATTCACTTATTGATATGTATTTGTTGTTCATAATTTCTATCTTTACCTTTTTCTTCTTCTTCCTCTTCTTAAAGAATACCCTTCAGCATTTCATATAATCCTGGTTTGGTGGTGATGAACTCCTTTCGCTTTTTTTTGTCTGTGAAGCTCTTTGACCTTCAATTCTAAGTGATAGCTTTGCTGGGTAGAGTAATCTTGGTTGTAGGTTCTTGCTGTTCATCACTTTGAATATTTCTTGCCACTCGCTTATGGCCTGCATAGTTTCTGTTGAGAAATCAGCTGAAAGTTGTATGGGTTCTCCCTTATAGGTAATGAACTGTTTTTCCCTCACTGCTTTCAAGATTCTCTCTTTGTCTTTTGTCCTTGGCATTTTAATAATGGTATGTCTTGGTGCGATTCTCTTTGGATTCCTCTTATTTGGGGTTCTCTGTGCTTCCTGTACTTGTAAGTCTACTTCTTTCACCAGGTAGGGAAAGTTTTCAGTCATTATTTCTTCAAATAGGTTTTCAATATCTTGCTCTCTCTCTTCTTCTGGTACTCGAATAATTCTGATGTTGGTACACTTGAAGTTGTCCCAGAGGCTCCTTACACTATCTTCATATTTTTGGATTTCTTTTTCTTTTCCAGTTGGGTGTTTTTTGCTTTCTTGTATTTCAAATCTTTGATTCTTGCGATCTTCTAGTCTGCTGTTGGATCTCTGTATATTATTTTTTATTTCAGTCAGTATATGCTTAATTTCTGACTGGTCCTTTTCCATTTTTTTTGGCATTCTCATTAAGATACTTGAAAGTCTCACTAAGTTCCATAGAGGTCTTACTAAGTTTCTCAGAGGTTTTTAGAAGATTCTTGAGTAACCATATAACTGTGGTTTTGAACTTTATATCCAGTATTTTGCTTTTATCCATTTCTTTCATTTGTGACCTATTTCTTTGTCTCCATATTTTGGCTGCTTCCTTATCTTGATGGAGTGGCTTTGTGTATTAGGTGTCCTATAGGGTCCAGTGGCTCAGCCTCCCCAGTTACCTGAGGTGGACACTCTTGGTGCACCCCTTTGTGGGCTGTGTGCACAGTCTTGTTGTAGTTAAGCCTTGATTGCTGTTGGTATCACTGGGAGGAATTGACCTCCAGGTCAATTGGCTGTGAGCACCCACTGTGTCTATACTAGAAGAACTACTGTGCTGGAGACACCCTTATAGGGCAGGACTTGCTTCAGTGGGGCTTTGGTGCTCATTGAGTCTGCCTCTTGAGTGTGCCACTTATGGATATGAAGAGTTGAAATCTGGTATTGTCTTACACTGCCCATTAGGTACACTGGGTCCTGGCTCTCCAAGGAGGTGCAAATTCAGCTACTGTCTGAGGCCACCTGGCAGGAAGAGCTACAGCGAGATTTGCAGATTTCTCCTCTTTGGAGTTTGAAGGTTTTGGAGTTCTCTGACCCAGCTGCAGTTTGTTAGGTTAAGCTGCAAAAGAACAGGGCTATTCATATGCAAAAGCCTCTGCTCACAGATGGGTGGGGCAGGATCTCAAGGGATCACCAGGACCTAGCAGTCAGCTGTCTCCATGTATCCGTGTCTCCACATCCCCGGGTCCTGTGCCCCTGCACAGTATTGATGATTCCTGTGAACACCTCTGAGAGAAAGCTACCCTCACTTTTCGACCCAATGCCGGATAGTACGGTTTCTCCCCGTAGGAGTCTGGGTCCCCAGAGTCTCACCAGAAACTGAAATTCAGAGCAATTGGGAACTTGTATCTCCCTTCCAATTGAAAAAAAAAAAGTGCACCCAGATGTCAGCCTGATTTGTGCACCTCTGTACCTCTGCAATTCCACTCCTCTGAACCTCCTACCCAGTCTCAATGTGTTTTTTCTTTCCTTCTAGTTGTAGAACTTCTACTCAGCTGGATTTCCCATAGTTCCGGATGATAATTGTTTTGTCTTTTAGTTGTAGTTTTGGTATGATTGTGAGAGGCAGCACATATAGGTGTTTACCTATGCTGCCATCTTGATTTTCCTTGTACAGGGGTACCTCGAGATGCGAGTGCCCTAACATACGAGATTTTTGAGATACGAGCCATCGAGCAAGCGATTTTTGCTTTGAAATATGAGCAACATTTGAGTTAGGAGTAATTGTGCTGATCAGCTGGCTGCACACGACCCACCAGTTTACCGCAACTTGAGCATCTCATAGTTTCCCATGCCTCAAGGTTACGGAACGAATTAAACTCGTATCTCGAGGTACCACTGTATTTCTTAATGCTACAGAAAGCAGTAAAGTCTATTAATGGCTTAAAAGGGAAATTATGTTTCTATGTACAGCCTCCCCCCCCCGCCACCTCCATGAAGTCCATGGGAAAAGGAAGTAAGAAAGGGAAGGAAAAGAAGGGAAGGGAAGGGGAGGGAAAAAAAGTGGGGGTGGAGTGGGAGAAAAGAAAGAGGTCAGAGGTCAGTTTTATATATTAGTTTTATTAGGACTGCCATAGCGAAGTGACACAAACTAAGTGGCTTAAACAATGGAAATTTATCATCTCACAGTTCTGGAGGCTAGATGTTTAAGATTGTGGTATAGTCAGTGTTGATTGCTTCTGAAGGCTATGAGGAAGAACCGGTTCTTTGCCTCTCACCTGGTTTTTGGTAGGTTGCTAGCAACTTTTGATCTTTGGTGTCCCTTGACTTGCAGATGCATTACCCCAGTCTGTACCTTCCTCTTCACTTGGTGTTCTCCCTGAATGAGTAATTGTGTCCAAATTTCCCCCTTTTCATAAGGATGGCAGTAATATTAGAGTAGGGCCCATCCTAATGACCTCATCTTAACGATCTCTGCAATTATCCTAATTCCAATAAGGTCACATTTGGAGGTACAGGGAGCTCAGCACTTCAACATATGGATTTGGGTGTGGGGACACATAACAGTCCATAATCCTTCTTAATATTCCAGAAGTTATAGATGGCTGTACACTTTGCTTCTGGGTTGGAAATATAGAGCTAAATATATGCTTATTACTAGGATGGGGGTGGGGAGAGATTGTTTTCAGAATTTTCTCTTTCCCATCAAGTATAAAAGACCAAATTCTTCTAGCCTGAAAAATTCATACATCTTCTCAAGCAAAAAATGGAAGGAAAATCGAAATTCCTTCCATATAAAGGGACTGATTTTGTGCCTTTCCAATTAGAGAGGGAAACCCTTTGTTATTGTACTCTCAACAGTGACAGGAGAATACAGTACTTCTCTCTTCACTCCCCTGCTCTGAAGAAGGGCTCCAGGAAAGGGTTAATTCCTAATTTGACTTTTGAGAGCAACTTCTTCTATTGCTGATACAAGCCAAGTGATCACATGTTGCTGCAAATGCCCACTTGCCCAGTGTGAATGAGGCTTTGTGCTGAACAAAAAGAAAGCAGTCCTACATTTAACTGCAGTCGAGTCCTTTGTGGGACAGACAGGAATAACATGCATGATTGCAGCCCACAAATAACGCACCTTATGTCATCTGCATTTTGCCTACTTTTAGGACAGAGGCTGCTTTTCCTCCACCAGTCAGCATTAATCCTGGAGTCCTAACTCCAGAGCCAACTCTTGCAGGGAGTGGCATTTTCCTTCACCTCTTTCCTCTCTCTGTATCTCCAGCCCAGCCAAGCATAAATTAGTGGGCCATTTCTACCCTGATCTCTGAAGCTCTAACGATAGGGTGCTGAACTCACTAAATGATGAACACATGCCATATGGAGCTAACGGTAAGTTCTGATGTAAATTATCTCCGGATTGCTCTCTGCATTGCAGATAAAAAGTCCCTTGTGTCTTCTCTTTGTACTGAGCTGTGTGTATCTGAAAACAGCTAAACACCATGAGAAAAGTGCAGCAATTCACTTCACCTAAAAAGAACTGGGTATTGCTTGTGTTAATGATTAGTAAATATATATATTTTTTAATTATTTGAGGTTATGCACAATTTGTTTCCTTTGGAGTCTCATATTTTAAGCCAACATTTGAATTCTCTTGGTCAACTGTATTAATAGTGCAGGGCAGTGTACCAGAGGAGTCAGATGACCCCAGTTTGAGTTCCTGCACTGACAATAACATTTGCCAAGCACTTATCGAGTACCAGGAACTGTTCCAGGCATTTTACACAAGTGATATAATTTCCTCTTCACAACAACTCTAGAAAACAGGTCCCATTAGTGTCACTTTATATAAGAGGAAACCATTCCAATAGTTACTAGAAGAGCTGGGTTCAAATCCATGCTGTCAACCACAAGGGCTATGCTCTTTGCACTATTCCATGTGACCTCCTGCTTTCTACCTGTTTTGACCTGAAGCAGACACAGCCCATTTTTTTTTTTTTAGAGGGGAGGGTCTTCTTTTTTTTCACTCTTAAAGAGGGGGTTTGAGTTAAATATTCTCCAAAATCCTTTTCAGTTCTAAACATTGTCTTTCTGTGATCATGCTCTCTTTACTTTTCAAAATGTAAGGAAGCCTTTTAGTTAAGTACTGCCTTTCATCTTCAAACCCTAAACATTACTGTTGATGAAGCTGGGGATCTTTCTTGTTTCAAAGATTGGAAATATAAAGTTTAGAAACTGTTCTGCCTTCAGTCTTCACTCCAGCTGGAGCACCACTCCTGTAGCTCGCTCCACACCTCCACCCTCATAGCAGGCATCTCACCCTATCTGGCCACTCTGCACCTGCATGCATGCTCCCCAGAGGCCTGGAGTGGCTGGAGGTGAGAGGGCACCATCTTTGTTGGGTTAATTTGCATACTCACTCCCGATTGGCTGGTGGGCATTGTGAAGTGACTGTAAATTTGCATATTTCTTTATTATTAGTGTATATGCTCTATAAAGAGTAATATGTTCTATCAATGCTTTATTTGTTTATAATTTATCATAGATAATTTACAAAATGACTAAAATTGACTTATGGTTATTCTCCCCCATTAGAGCTGGGTAGAAGCAAAATAATTAGAAATTATATATTTAGGAATATCTTCCATGTTTCTAACAAACATTATTCTGCCTTCATATTGACTATGGGAATTAATACTATACACTTTCAATTTTTGACCAATCATAAAATTAAAGTTAGACAGAAATAATAAAAAATAGTCCCACATGGGGAAAAAAAACTTCTAAAGATAGCAAAAACTAGATTATAATGAAAACAACTAGCAAGAAATTCTAATTCAAAAAGCCTCTTTTTTTATTGTCTAAAGTTTTACATGTCTCTTTTTCCCCCAAGTGATCCCCCCAGCCAAAAATACTTTTTTTTTAATTTCATACACATATATTTATTTTCTAAAGGCAGAAAATTTTAAAGTCATGCAAGTAGAGCTGGATGGGGTCTTAAGAGTTTATGTATTCTAACCTTTATCTCCAGGGAGCAAAGAATCATGTTTCCTTATTCCATTTTACAAATGAGGCAAATGTAGCAACTCTGTTTCATTTCTTGACTTCCTCAGTTTTGGCTTCTTTCTCAGATGGACTTAGCTAGCAGAGGTCACTGGCAGCAGACTATTCACCCTTATAGCTACAAATCCAAGAGGAAATGGCTTCTTTTTCCTAGTCATTATATTTCTACCAATTGTCTGAGAATTGTGTCTACTTGCCTTGACTTGGAGGTTTATATACAGTTGACCCTTGAACAACATGGAAATTAAGGTTATCCACCTCTATGCAATAGGAAATTTTCATGTTTAACTTTTGACTCCTGAAAAACTTAACTACTCATAGCCTACTGTTGTTTTCCCCCATTATTTCTATATATTTTTCTATTACATTTATTAGAGTAGTATTGCTTGATTACATTATATACATTTCAGGTGTACAACTTCATAATACAACTTCTGTATAGTCAGTCCACTGTGTGCTCACTGCCTTCCCTTGCCCCAACAAGTCTAGACTCCTTCAATCACCATATATATGACCACCTTTGCCCTCTTCATTTTCCTTCCCCTCTGGTAACCATAATTTTGTTGTCTGTATCTATGAGATTGTTTGTTGCTTTTTGTTCTGTATCTCACGTATGAGTGAAATCATACAGTTCTTATCCTTTTCTATCTTATTTCACTTGGCATGATAATCTCATGATCCACCCATGTTGTTGCAAATGATAATATTTCACCTTTTGATTTTGTGTTAGACTGTTATTGGTATATTTGATAAGCTATTACATTTTTTAAATTAATTTTTTATTAATTTTTTATACATATCTCCCCATTGCCCCCCCTCCCTCCCAGGCGTACCCCGACCCCCCAGTGTCTGTGATCATTGGTTATGTTTATAAGCATGCATACAAGTCCTTTGATCACTTATTTACCTCACCTAACTTTAATCTTTCTTCTATAATTTCACAGTCTGTTTGATGCTTTATGATTTTTGTCCTCCTGAGAATTATCAGTCTACTCCCTTTCTGTGCTCCTGACTCTATTATATTCACCAGTTTATTCTGTTGATCAGATTTTTAATTCACTTAATTTTTAGATAGATGTGTATTTGTTGTTCATAATTTTTTGTCTTTTACCTTTTTCTTCTTCCTCTTCTAAAAGAGTACCTTTCAGCATTTCATATAATACTGGTTTGGAGTTGATGAACTCCTTTAGCTTTTTCTTCTCTGTGAAGGTCTTTATCTGCCCTTCAATTCTGAATGATAGCTTTGCTGGATAGATTATTCTTGGTTGTAGGTTCTTGTTGTTCATCACGTTGAATATTTCTTGCCACTCCCATCTGGCCTGCATCGTTTCTGTTGAGAAATCAGCTGACAGTCATATGGGTGCTCCCTTGTAGGTAATAAACTGTTTTTCTCTTGCTGCTTTTAATATTCTCTCTTTGTCTTTTGCTCTTGGCATTTTAATTATGATGTGTCTTGGTGTAGTCCTCTTTGGATTCCTTTTCTTTGGGGTTCTGTGTGCTTCCTGGACTTGTAAGTCTATTTCTTTTACCAGATGTGGGAAGTTTTCAGTCATTATTTCTTTAAACAGGTTTTCAGTATCTTGCTCTCTCTCTGCTTCTGGCACCCCCACAATTCTGATGTTGGTATGCTTGAAGCTGTCCCAGAGGCTCCTTACATTATCTTCACATTTTTGGATTCTTTTCTCTTCTTGCTTTTCCAGTTGAATGTTTTCTGCTTCTTTATATTTCAAATTTTTGACTTGATCCTTGCCTTTCTCTAGTCTGCTGTTAGTACTCTGTATAATAGTTTTTATTTCAGTCAGTGTATTTATCATCTCCTCTTGGGTCTCACTAAATTTATCCATCTTTTCTAGCATATTCTTGAAAAACCTTATAAGCGTGGTTTTGAACTCTATATCCAGTCGTTTTTTTCCCTCCATTTCTTTTGCTTGTAATCCCTTCCCTTGTCTCGGCATTTTCACTGTGCCGGGGAAACTTCTGTGCTGGATTCAGCCGAAGAAGCCTCTGTTGAGCTTGGGAGGGGTGGAGTTTCAGGGCTTAAGGGACCGCCTTGCCTTCCAGTCGGCCCTGCCCTCCACGGCCTCTGAGTCTCACGTGACTGGGTAATGGCTGGAGCGGTCCTTGTGCGCGCAGCGCGCACCCGCAGTGCCTCTAACCGCTGCCTTTCTGGCTCCCCTGCACACCAGGACCACACGAGTCTAGGTCTCCAGGGTTTCACCCAAAACAGGGGCTTAGTGGAGTCAGAAGTGGCACAGTTTGGAGGGTCTGTCTCCCGCCCACTCGCGAAAGCCAGTGGCACAATCAGCAATCTGTCCTCCGCGTGGTGCCGTGCGCGACCAGACCTCCGATCCTTTGCAACTCCCCTAAATTTCCGTGCACTTCTCCCTTTTCACAGTCCAAACTCCCCCCGTATGAGTTTCAGCTGGATCTGGGGTTTAGTGTCGCCGGACAAGGGGTTCAATGCCTTTGAGAGTCTCCGTCTCCCTCCCGCCAGAGAAAGCCAGCCAGGTACTCCGGCACCCGCTCTTTCCTCGCGCGCGTCTCCATACCTCAGCTTTTTGCAGCTCCTCTGGGTCTCTGTGAGCCCCTCTCTTTCCCTCTAGTTGTAGAACTTCCACTCAGCCAGCTTTCCTGTGGTTCTGGATGATGTCCGTTCTGTCTTTTAGTTGTAGTTTTGAAATAGTTGTGTGAGGCAGCAGTATAGGTGTTTACCTATGTCACCATCTTGGATTTCTCCAGCTATTACATTTTTTATAGTTTACACTTTTATTATCTGTATATATTTTTCTCTGAAATAAGTTTACAATCCTTGAGTTATTTTTAACTCAAAACCTTCTTGAACATATTAGGCACTTGGTAAATATCTGCTTATATCAACCATCTGACTTGATACTGAAGCAGAGAATAGAATCTTCCACAGAGAATATATAATAATAAAAGCGTAATATGCAAATTGACAGAACGGCCAACCACACAATGACATGCACTGGTGCCAGGCCAGCAATGGTGGATGCATTGCGATTGGTTGGGGGGCCCCGCCATTGTCTCATGATCCCCCCACATAGGGAAGCCCAGGCCACTGGCTGGTGGGGTCATCAGTCGAGGGGCTAAGGAAGGTGGGCCAGCTGCTGGCAGCTGGGGAAGAAAGGCCCCAACCAACAGCCAGAAGGCCTCCAATTGGCCCTGATTGCCGGCCAGGCCTAGGAACCCTACCCATGCATAAATTTCATGCACTGGACCTCTAGTATGAAAATAAGAGAGGAGTCAAACATGAGCCTCAAATTAGAAGATGATGGAGAAAATAGCCAGCAGGCCCATGAAAATCATGGTCCTAAATCTGAGCAAAGTAATTCAAGCATATAAAAGTACCAATGAAGATTCGTCCTGTTTGGCCAGGGTGGCTTAGTGGTTGACCATGGACCCATGAACCAAGAGGTCACCAGTTTGATTCCTGGTCAGGAAACATGCCCAGATTGGAGGCTCAATCTCCTAGTAGGGGGTGTGCAGGAGGCACCTGGATCAATTTCTTTATCCCTCTCTCTTCCTCTCTTTCTAAAACCAATACAAGCATATTTTTAAAAAAAGAAATTTTATCCTTCTTTGTATGCTATATAATACAGAAATGATTCCTAGGAATAGACTGTTTTGTGAAAGAAAAGCCTTCATTTCCTCCCCAAATGGAAGTATGTCTATGGACAAAATAGATCCAGAATCAAAATTCATTAGAGTGCTAGAAATGAATTTATCTGGGGAGAGTTTTCATTTTTAACAATTAGACATGATTTATAAACAAAAAATATAGGTGAAAGATTTTAGATAACATTTTAAAGTGTGGAATGACTTACACAATACCTTTAATATAAGACTATAGTTATGCAATTTTAATAATTTTTATTTTTTAAAAAAGTTTAAAACATTAAAGGAGAATTAAAAAAAGAAAATGAAGTTATTTGTTTATTCTCTTTGAGTCTTTATTCTCTGATAGATGTACTTTAAAATTAAAAAAATTTAAATTATACAATACATAAAATATAAAAGCCAAACTTGAATTATTTACCTCTAAGGATATCTAGGAAGAGAGCTAAAATGTTTCTGAGTAGACGGCAGTGAAAATAAGCCGCTATATTTTATACTTTAAAAAATTATTTTAAGGTATCAAAAAGGGAAATTAAATAGGATGGATATGTTTTTCTTACAATCCTATCACATTTTTATAACCAATTCATTCTTAAAAGTTACATGTGATATAATATATTTGCAAATCTTAAACCATGTGCTTTTATTTTAAAAGTTCTATTTAAAAATCAAGGATACTCTTTACCTCCACTTCGTTCTTCTCTTTCTCAGCACAATGACAATACTGTTCTAACCACTAAATATTATGCAATATCCTATGTCATCTTTAAGAAGATCTTTAAGAACAAGAAAAAAAGTTTATTCTTGGGGTGAGTTAAATGTTTGCATGGTTTTCTTTTTAAGATGAGCTAGGGCATGTATAAATCTTGAAAAAACATTAATAAATAAAACATAAATAAATAAATAAATAAATAAATAAATAAATAAATAAATAAATTGCATGTGAAATCTAAGGATGCATTGATCAGATTGTTTTTGGTAACATTTAGCAAATTGCAGATTATCTCTATCAGAAAATGTAATTTCAATTTTGTCATGTTAATTTTATTTTTTACAGTTACAATAACATTACTTTGTAGTCATAATTTTAAAAAATGGATCATTTTTTCTAAAATGGTTCAATGAAAAAACAACGATAAAGTAGTAATATAAATACAATTTAAATAAATAAATAAGCACAAATTGTAAACAGGACTCCAATCTAAATTATAAATCTGTGTTAGTTTTGACAAGTCTATATGTGACTTTACATAGACAGCCACAGGGAAATAAAGGTGTAAATTGAGAGTCCAACAACAAATATCTGAGAATTGAATTTCATTAAGTGGGCTATGTATTAATGTGAGTCCCTAGTGCATTGCTTACATAACACTTTTCTCAGTTAGTTTTTGTGTCATTGTTAAACAAAACACAGTCAACAGAGATTTTCCAAAGCAAACATCAAATAATAGTTTCTAATTGATGAGGAATGTGAGCTTCATAAGGGCAGGGACTTTGTCTCTTTTGATGTCTGCAGTCCCAATATTTAGCACAGTGCTTTGAGATTAGTAGATTCACTTAGTGGTATTAATTAGATAATTGTTAATAAACTAATGGGGTTTTCACTAAAAATATCACCAAAAAAATAAAAATAATAATACTATCATTTTAAGTTGTAGACCTGGTAGCAAAACCAGGTACAAGTAACATTGTTGCCTCAAAGCTTGCAAAATCAGTTGAAAATTAATACAATTTTAATAGGAGAAAGCAGAATGAACTATTGCCAAGATTGCTTGATCAAATAGCATTCCTGGGTGTCGTAGATACCTTAGCATACAGGGCTAGAGAGTAATTGGTATCGTGCCTGCAGTGCAGCAGTGGCTTCCCAGCATGACATGTATGAAGAAGTACTCAGCAGGTTACTCTATTTATCACTGACAATTGCAGGATTTTGGTAATTATTGTTTTGTAAATTGTGATGTCATCTGGAGAGGAGGCCTGCACAAGGTAGCTTGGACGTGTGTTTTTATAAGAACAAAGGAAGTTGAACAGTCAGCAAACAGGCCTCCTGTTTCTGATTCAGTTGTTCAAGGAAAGAGTGAATTTTGAAAATATAATCAAGTTATGACCTCTAAATATACATCTTTTTAGCATGTGTTGTGTAAAGATAGATGCATAAGCACAACACTCTCCTTTTCTACAATGAAGTATATTGATTAGCAGGGGAAAATTGCATAAGTTGATGTAATGAGAAATGGGATATTAATCATGTCAAATAATGCCTTCTCAACAAGTATAGGTTAGCACTATATTCAGCATCTGAAATGGACTAAACATAATTTCAGGGATAAAATATCATGGTTTTTAATGTTGAAGATTTGAGGGTTTCCTCAGAAGACTGAACCATGGCACAAAATCTTAATTCTTGCTCAACAGTTGACTTTCTGTCCTTGGAGAAAGACATTAGTGATTCATTATTGAGAATATTTAAACATAGCATCCAAATATGAAGAAATACCTAGTAACTTTCATGAAGTCCTCTTTGCATAGTTGGCTATGTTCTGTCCTCTCTAAGCCCAGTTACTAATTCGGTGACTTATAAAAAGAGAGATCTGTGCCCAGCCAGCATGGCTCAGTGGCTGAGCGTCAACCTATGAGCCCACAGGTTATGGTTCAATTTCGGTCAGGGCATATGCCTGGGATGTGGGCTCGATCCCCAGTGTAGTGTGTGCAAGAGGCAGCCAATCAATGATTATCTCTCATTATCCATGTTTCTATCTCTCTTTCCCTCGCCCTTTCTCTCTGAAATCAATTATATATATATATATATATATATATATATATATATATATATATATAT